>CM042150.1:95700880-95713380 GCA_023376005.1 Doryteuthis pealeii
ACCAAGACATTATTTGAATCATCCGAGACCAATGAGGAATTAAACCTGCAGACAATTTCCAAAACGACTCCAGGACAGGCAAGCTTATTTATCTGATAACCAAAGGAGTTCCATAACATAGGACAGAACATATCTAGAAAAAATGCGATATTTTATTAACACAAAACATTTTGTGTAAGAAGAGCATAAAACTTGCTTTTATTTAATTTGACGCTACCCATGCGTTTTGCGATTCTTACTTCACCTGAGGCTGAAGATCTAAAGAAACTGAAACACATGTAGAACCAGTGAATTTTTTTTTTTAAGTAAAAAAAACAATCAATTTCAAACCATATTTGTAGATCATCTATGATATATATATACATACATACATATATAATATATAATATATATATATATTTATATATATATATATATATATCCTATATATACTTATTATGTGTACGGTGTGTGTTGCTGTCGTGTGTGTGTTGTAGTGTGTGTGTGTGTGTGCAAAAATACGGATCATTCAGAGTTTTTCAACTTCTTCAAATAATAAACTCAATGCTCAACAATGGAAAACTTTATTTATCATCTTTAGTCTGCTTTATCCTTCGTTTAATTATAAAGAACAATTCCAATTTTTTGTATTTAACAAAGAACTACTAACAGATTCTACGTGCTTAGCATATAACGCTAACGTATTTTTTTACGTTGAGAGTTCACATCTACAATAAACATTTCACACCAGAGGAATCCGTCGAATTGTATTTTTCAATATATTTCCCTGGCCAAATTTATAAGAGTGGGTTATTTTCATCATTGTTGTTCAATCTTTGAATATTTTTTTAACTCACATTTCCAATCTGCAGCAGTACCAGCTTTCACAAAATAATTTTCAGTAACTTTTAATAAGATATATATCTGATATTTTTAGCAATTAATTTTTAATAGCAATATTTCCTTTAATTAAATAAATGAAACTCTTTGTCATCCAGTGAATGGGAAATCTTCAATTATTACATTTATAATATTTTTTAAAACCATTTCCTAAATATTCTTCAAAAAATAGAACGTTGTAACTGTTAAATTCCAATACTCCTTAGTAACAATCTTAGCTAGAACGATTTCAATCATAAAAAAACTCGTCAACTAGTGATTTCCTTTTTTCCTATTTTACCGAGACAATAAGTCTTCACAATGTACAGAACGTTTCCTACTACGCGCACTTTTTCCATATCAATATGCGATTTTTTAGATCATGTTCTGTCTTATCGTTATGGAATCCTTTTGCTTGCAATTCGTATTACATCGTCTTCTTCGTCCCTGCGTTATTGGTAATACTGTCAGTGATTTTAATCCTACTGTCCGGATGTGCTCCTATGAACGCTGCTTTGCGTAATTATCTTGACGGCAGTAGTCGTTCCGGTCTACAGTTGGTAATGTCCCTCAGAGTGACGCCCAGTGGTTTTGGGTACAAGAAATAGATACGCATTGATCCTCTGCACTTAGTCTATTACAGCTAATGTGTTAGACTCCTTGTGTATATAAGCACAACGTCTTGAGAGTAACAAGAATAATCTCAATAAATTATACTTTGCTACCAAAATATAAAAATACAATCTCAGATAACTAAAATTACGGAGAAACTTCCTAAAATCTATATTATATACTACAAAGAAATGTGGAATTATAGTCTGCACGTACCCTGCACTCCAATACCAACTAGAAGAAAAATATAATAAGGCCTTATTGATTTGAATAAACATTAATTCAGAATAAAAGATCTTCTTTTTCCGGCTGTTCATTCTCACTTCGAAACCTCTTCTATGAAATCGGGATTATTAGTTTATACTATTCTTTCTTTATCGCTTTTTTTTTTTCTTTTGAAGAATTTCCTGTGATCCCCCTTGTTTTCGGCAGGCAGCGCTGATTTTCGCGTAAATCTCTCCTATATTACTCTCACATATATATATACATATAGTATATACTATAAATTATATAAAATATATATAATATATATATATAATTAACCGCTGCAAGATTAAAAGTTTCAAGATTACGTCAGTTTTTCCAAAAGCTTGTTAAGACTCTACTTTTTCTGATAAATCCCACTTATATTGTAATACATCTTTGTTCTTCACCTATCTCAGGTATTTCTTTCAACTCTGCATCTGAGTATCAACAAGAGCCGTCTTACGCATATTATTCAGTATGTTTTTATGTGCAGGCCGTTCATGTTTCTGGATCACGCGACCTCGCGTAATAATTACTCTAGCTCCAAATTCACGTTTACACATTGTACACGACAACAAATCATCACAACGACAATAGCTACGCACAATCGCACTGACCAGCGCGACAAACTTGAACTCGTAAAGGAATCGCATCGGTAAATGATTAATCACATCTATACTCTGCTCTCAGTATATGATCCGTCTCTCAGTCATCTCATATATATTATTATATATTAATTTTATATTTTTTATCAATTGATAAAAAGCTTAAAAACACATAATTATGAAATACAGTAAAAATAGCAACAATAATTCTGAAAATAAACAGTATTGTTGCAAAATTCAAAAATTAAAATCTCGAACGTTCATGAAAATAAATAATAGTTATTTGAGGATAAAGCAAGACGTATCTCTAAAAGAGATAAAGCGTACTCTCGCTATTCCATTCTAGTAGCACTAAAACTAATATATTAGAGGTGGATGTGTATGCGCTTGTAGTGCAGTATGTGTTGATGGAGATGATAATTTTGGTACTCTCGTGGTCACTAAGCAAAGCAAATACATTATAATAAAAAAGCATCTCAAATGTGATAATGGTGATATGTTATATGACCCCGTAGCACAAAATAAGAAATGTCAATAACTATAATAATGAGACGTTATCACTATTTCATCTCTCAACTTTTTTATATAATTCATTAGATTAATATTTTGACAAAACAACCTTTATAAAAATCCTATCAACACAACAATAGTTATTTGGCTTCTCGTAAGAAAATAAATGATATTTCTTGTTAAAAATTAATATAAAATAAGAATATAGAATGTATCAAGTCAACGATTGACACAGCACCACAATAACAAAGTACGCTATACCATTGACATTAGACGGAGCTCGTATGCTGCAAACTAGATCACAGCCACAGTTCAGTCAAGTCTACATATCTTGGGGAAGCTTTTTTGGCATTTACATACGACGACCATAATTACTTCTAAGGTAAAAGGTATGTATCGAAGTATTCTTCACTTATTCATTTATATTATGGGTAAAATAATTAAATAGGGTGGTATAACTGTGCCCTCTCTCTATTAAATAATTGCTTATAGGCATAAACCCGCTTTCTTGGAAAGGAAAAATAACTGAATTGAAACTCATGTACCGCACGATCACTAATACACAACACCACTACCTATATATTTATAAAATTTGATAAATTAATATTGTGGTCAATATGATTTTGGAACAGCTTCGTTTAGATAAATAATGGTGTTACTTATCAGCTACCGCCGCAATGACTACCGGCTAGTGGGACCTTCAAGCAACAGATACGTAATATAAAAAATGGAACCCGTCTTATTTTCTTTCGGTGTGAAGGGCGACGAGTGTTCACAATGAAAATGCGGAAGAGTGGTGAATACGGCAACGAGTGTTTACAATGGAAATGCCCCAAGGTTGACGGGAGACGAAGTTATCTTCTCGGCAGTTGCTGGGGTCTCTCTGACTGTCGGATCGAATCCTCTGGCCTTTATATCGATAAGTACGCCCACGCATCTTGTGCATGGTCATCAGTTTCCTTGTCCTTTGGTCCATCTGTCGGAGCTCCTCTTTTGTCCATTTTAGGAATGGTCCCGAGTATCTTACTAGATGACAAGTTATCTTCTTTTTAATACTATGCCTGGTCTTCTGAATGGGATAAGGTGATTCGTGTGTATATCAAAAAGTCCGATTGAATTTTACGCGTCTCATTCTCTTGAACGGATTAGAGATTTAGCGTACACCATTTGGTAGTAAGTTCAAAATTTAGTTTCTTGCACAATTTCCAGTGGAACGTCTTTCCCACCCAGTCGTAAATTTACAATAATCATATCTGAACTTTCTCTGTGGATTTAACGGGATTAATTTTGTTCTCAGTTTGGCATTGTCTTATCTATTTTAATAATATTAACGCATTCATTGGCTCGTATTCTCAATAGTAAACTTTTTCATTGTTGACTTCTGTTATATTACCATTGAAACCAGATGCTCAAATAAACACTGGAACCACAGTCATGTCTATGTATCACATTTTCATGTCTCTTATAAAAACTCTCTCGCCATTTATATACCCAAAACAAAGGGGTATATAACATGAAAAAAGACACCTAAAGAAGGACAGGAAGTGGAGTGGCTGAATATTTGTGAATATATCTATTTACCAACCCATCCGCACGAGCAGGGTGACACAGGTCAATTTCTTAAGCGGAGTTCAACAGGTCTGAATTTAGAGTTTTCCTTCTCCTAGACTAGTTACCTAGCCATGGTTAAAGAACCCAGTCTGCCCTGCTATTTACCCATTGCTGGAGGGAGAGTAGAATTCATACCTTTTCCAAGGGTATTAGCACTAAGAAATGCAATTACCAATCCAGGATTGAACTCGGGGACGAGTCCATTTCCCATGACTTTAACCATTACACCACGCGCTTCCTACTATATTGTGAATATAATAATCAATAAGATCAGTTCAAGACATGTAAATACAAGTCAAAACAAATAAGAGAGAATGTTTATTTTCAATCTATAATTAACATGAACGAAAGAAACAAATAATATTTTCATAAAGTTGCCTGGGATGTTCTATAATAAAGTTTTGTTATTTCTTGTCTTCTACAGCGATCTCTTCTGTTTCTACCTGTTTCATGGCAACCTCATCAGCCTCGCTTTTGGTATGGAATCCACGGAATGTTTCCGATGGAATACTGTATTCAAACTTACGAAACTCCGGGGTTAACCCCAACGGTTCTACACGTATGCGCTGGGCCTCATCATCACATAATGCACCTGAAAGATAAGGGACATGTTCTCACAGTAGCTGAGGTAGTTCTTATTTACGAAGAACATGGTTTCATGTTCAAACTTTAGAATGATGTAAACATCATTGACAATAAACAATAAACATTTCTGTGATCTCTAAATATTTTGGAGAGCTTAGCTTTGGGATCAACTTCGTATATAAGTGCGTGTAATATTCAATAGTTAAGGATTCTTTATGAAATATATATATATATATATATTTATGGACTCTCTCGTCGATTTCGACGCATGAGCGTTCATACAAAGAACACCCACACATTGATTTGTTTATAGTGGTGAAGACTTGTGTTGGACCATACACTCTTTTTGGCACAGTCGACAGGAAAGAATTGGTGCATCAAGGGTTGCAACAAACCCAATCAACGACCGACCTCTGAAATTTTAAATTCAGAGTTATCCCTCTCCTAGACTGGTTATCTACCCAAGGCTGAAGGGCCCAGTCTGCCCTACTATTTAACCCGTAGCTGAAGGAAGAATATATGGATTCATACCTTTCCCAAGGGTATTAGCGCTGTGTGAAATGCCAATAGCTTCGTCTAGGAATTGAACCCGATATATATATATATATATATATATATATACGATATCAATTTGTTCATGTCATTTTAAATTAATGGACTTCAATATCATGTATCAGTTGAGGTAGTTCTTATTTACGAAGAAACGTGGTTCATAAACATTTCTGTGATTTCTAAATATTTTGGAGAGCTTACCTTTGGAATATAAGCGCGTGATATGCGCAAATAATTACGGCAATCCCATTATAAGATATAAAAGGAGAGGCAGAAAAAAGTAAAAAATAGAATTTCAACTGATGAATGAAAGTCGGAAAAATGTTCTTTGTTGAAAAGAAAGTATAACTCATTTAAAAAAAATTCATTCATTTAAAAATATGAAATTGAAATATTCATATGCAATGATAAAAGACCATGAGAACTGTGATCTACATTTCATAAATTTGGCCTTGTTTTCATAAAGTGTTCACACTCGATGCACATAGGGACATTTGCATTTACTGACAGGTGCACATACACACCCATATTTAAAAAACATGTATACGTACACATATGCCGTTAATATATATATATATATATATATATATATAATAAGGAAGGTCCGCAAAATGTATTTTGTTCTCAGAAAAATTTTTTAATTCTTTTTGTTTTACATGTGCAACACGTGTTTCAGATCTTCTGGTATCTTCTTCAACCAAAGCCTGAAGAAGATACCAGAAGATCTGAAACACGTGTTGCACATGTAAAACAAAAAGAATAAAAAATTTTTCTGAGAACAAAATACATTTTGCGGACCTTCCTTTTTTATAAAATATTGAATTTTCTCCCGTTGGAACCAGAACAACACTTTATATATATATATATATATATATATATATATATATATATATATATATATATATATTATATGGGAGAATATGTGCTTAATTGAAGTCAAACCTAATTTTTTTAAAGTTAATTCATTAATGATTAATTAGGCGGGATTTAACTACTTAAATGTAAGGCTAAACAAATCGAGAAAAATCCTTACATTTAAGTAGTTAAATCCCGCCTAATTAATCATTAATGAATTAACTTTAAAAAAAAATAGGTTTGACCTCAATTAAGCACATATTCTCCCAAATATTGTCGGCTGAAAATAGCTATATTTGTTTACATTTACGTATATATATATATATATATATATATATATATATATATATATATATATATTATATTGGAGGATATGTGCTTAATTGAAGTCACACCTAATTTTGAAAATTAATTAGTGAATAATTCAATGTTCAAATGTAAGGCTAAACAAATCGAGAAGATTTGAACATATATATGCCCGCCTAAATTCATTAATTATTAACTAATTAATTTTCAATATTAGGTATGACTTCAATTAAGCACATATCCTCCAAAATTGTTGGCGTAAAGCCATATAGAAATAAACACATTTCTTTGTTTACTTAACCTCATATATATATATATATATATATATATATATATATATATATATATATATATATATACGTAGCGTTCGATCGTTATTATCAGAAAAAATATCTTTAATTTACCTAAGGTGTTACATCGACTAGTTTAACGTAGGGTAGAGTCCTGATGAAATCATTTCAATTTGATTTAAAACATGGTAGACCCTTAATTTTTCATCTAATAATAATAATAATAATAATATATATATATATATATATATATATATATATATATATATATATATATACCAACACCTCCGCACGAATAGGAGGTGGCACTAGGTGAAATTTTAAGCGGAGTTCAACAGGTTTGAATTCAGAGTTTTCCTTCTCCTAGACTGGTTACCTAGCCATGGTTAAAGAACGCAGTTTGCCGTACTATTTACCCATAGCTAGAGGGAGAGTATTTGGATCCATACCTTTCCCAAAAGTATTAGTGCTATGTGAAAGGCAAAGAACCTCGTCCAGGATTTTAAGTCCATTTGAATTCCATTTCCTACGACTCTAGCCATTAGTCCACGTGCCTGCATTATTTACCCTACGAGTAGGATTTGACGCAAGATCACAACTATGGGGCGTCCAGCGAGGATCGAACTCGCTATTCCGTAGTAACGGACCTGTGAGACTAAACCATGGCCCCTACGACCGACACCTTTAATAGATACCCAACAGGTAGGATTTGACACAAGGTCAAAATTAATGGGCATCCAGCGAGGATTGAACTCGCTTTTCAGTTGTAACGGTTTTGCGAGACATAGCTAGTTAACCATTACACCACGATGAGACGCCGTTAGTCTATATATACTAGCAGAAGCGTGTGGTGTAATGGTTAAAGTCATGGGAAATGGACTCGTCGCCCCGAGTTCAAATCCTGGACGTGTTAATTGCATTTCACTTAGTGCTAATACCCTTGGGAAAGGTATGAATCCGATTCTCCCTCCAGCTATGGGTAAATAGCAGGGAAGACTGGGTTCTTTAACCATGGCTATGTAACCAGTCTAGGAGAAGGAAAACTCTAAATTCAAACCTGTTGAACTCTGCTTAAGAAATTGACCTTGTGTCGTATCCTGCTCGTGCGGAGGAGTTGGTATATATATATATATATATATATATATATATATTAAATAAGATTTTTTGATGTTTTTTTTTATTTTAGAAATTTCGGCAAAAAAAGTATTTAAAAACCTTGTTTACAACTTATCATATCGTCGTGTAATATAAAAGTCACTAGAAAGGAAATTAACCCCACTCTCGGTGTAAAATACCGTACAGACTGTTTCGTTTATGTATTATAGATCGGCCTTCCCTCCGACAGAAATCCCCGGTTTCAAACACAGCACAGTGCACTTTTATCGCCTCTACAGCTCAGCTGATGACCATCCCAGCGAAATTAAGCTTGTCAAGTGATATTTACACGCCTCTACCATAATAGGTAATTTATAGGTATTTAACTCGAGTTCATTATTAATTAATTAATTTCAAAAATTAGGTACCTTCAATTAAATATATATATATATATATATATATATATATATATATACTAGCAGAAGTATTTGCTCCATGAGTGGCTAGACGGATCTTAGGTTAACTAGTATGTTGTTTTGTTTTTAGGCATGTAAAATCTTTTCGGATACTTAATCAAGTATAATATATATATCAAGTTGATAAACAAAACACTCGGGTTGTGTACATTACCTGCTATTGCTTTAGAGGCCATCCGATTAAGTATTGAACTGGCTCATCACTGCTTAACTTCGGTGATCTAGCAGGAACCAAACTTTTGGGAATACCAGGGAGTGGTAAAGGAATTGATAGCAACCCTGAAGCAAACTTTGCTTACTGTTTTACAACTGGAACCGACGCCGAGAAAAGCCGGTGAGCTCCGACGAAGATTACACTGAATTGACATCAAGTTGCGTTGCCTTTATTTGGGTAATAAAGGAATATTTGCTCGTAAATTCCTACCATAAAATAAACTGAACCCCCATTTTATGTCCGTGTTTTTGCAATAAATATTTTATTTTTCTTGCACCCGTTATGTTACAATACAAAATATATTTTATTTATTCATTTTAATACTCATTTCAATGTGCATATTTTTATTTTGTGAGGATGGTTAGTTTTAAAGTGGGGGGCTCGTTTTACAATTTAGGCATAAATTGGATCCTTCTTTTATGACCGTAATTTTGTTTTCGTCGACGATGATTAGAAATCTGACGTTTTTATTTTAGAGTACAAAAGCCAAAAAGAAAAGAAATAACAACAACAAAAAGTAATATTCAACTTTTTACTCGTAAATTCCTGCCATAAAATTAGGATTGGGCATTTTATGGTAGGAATTTACGAGTAAAAAGTTGAAGTGTAAAAACAACCCCACTTTAAAACTAACCATTCTCACAAAATAAAAACTTTTAGAATATACACATTTAAGTGAATATTAGAATAAATAAAGGAAATATATTTAGTATTGTAACATAACGGGTGCAAAAAAACAACAACATTTATTGCAAAAACACGGACATAAAATGGGGGTTCAGTTTATTTTATGGTAGGAATTTACGAGCAAATAGTCTTTTATTACCTTTATTTGACTCTCTCCCTCCGCGACTTTCGTCAATAGAAAGGCGTGTGAAAGGAACAGAAATTAAGTTAGTTAAGTAGATTTTGGCCGTCAGTCAGTAGGAGCAGACGTTAGGGTCTTCGCTTCTAAGATGCTGACTTCTCACCACGCTGTTAGAAACCCTTATGGCTTGTGGGTCTTTAATAAAGAATAAAAAAACAACCGAGTCTTTCTTATTAATTATTCTAAGAAGAAGGTTTAGCTCAGTCGGTATAAGCGTTCGGCTAGGAATCACAAGGTCTCTGGTCCATACCGGCCCTCGCCAACTCAGCGTATGAGTAACACAGGGATATGTGCGGGAAAGTAAGGAGCCGATGGTAGGTGAGGCGCTCCACCACAGACGCTAAAATAATCTCCTGGGTCAAGCGCTAGTGAAAAAGGGATAGACTCTCTTGCTGACTGGCTGATACCGACATTATGCCGCCCCGATGACTTTACATTTTACTTTACCGTTACCCTTTATGTCAAGTCAAAAGAATGAATGGATTCATATCTTTCGCATGGGCATAAGTGCCAATTGAAATGCAAACAATTTTGAAAGGATTTGAGTTCGGTTCGCCTATACCATTTTTTTTCAGCGATAACCCTAATGTTAGGCAACTGAAGGGTATCTGTTTTGTAAGTGTGGAGGAGATCATGCGTAAAGAACTGGTCTTAAACGGGAGCGTTCTAAGCCTGACATGAAAGGCAGAGATTTATAGTCTTACTATTGGTACGATGTAACTCAGTACAATCTGTAATGTGTTACTGAAAGGGGGGATTGTTTAATCGATTCTCTCTAATTCTAACTAACTTTTAACTTTCCCAGAAACTATCCGACTTTCTTAGCCAATCAGTGAAGTCTTGTCTGTATAACGTAAAGAACTATCTGTATTTTTCCATGAATCAAATTTAAATCCTACACTTTATTACAAAAATGATAGGCTATGCCTATTCATTATGTAACATAGAGGGTTGATACACTCCAAGTTGTGCCCAAGATATTACACTTAACTGCATCTGGGGAAGCTTCAGTTCTGGAGATCTGGGAATGTGTAGTACCACTTTATTACCATTACTCTGAGTATGACGTAAAACTTTATTACCATTACTCTGAGTATGACGTAAAACTTTATCCAATGGTGAAGTTCCAATATATTGCCTTGCTTTGGGGAGTATTGAGTACCCCTTCATCCCCATTACTCCAAGGTCCAACCTGAACCGGAGTGGTAGTACCTGTAATGGTCCCAACTATTGTTGTATACCCTTTTCTTACTTCTTACTTCTGGTCGTCTTTTCTTCTGACCGGCTTTGGTTCTATCTTGGTCTGGTCTCTTCTCAGGTCTGGACTTTCTTGGGGACTTCGGGTCTGGTTTCTGTTAGGGACTTCTCGTTATCAGAAGCCCTGTGTCGTTGTTAGTTTTTAGATAATAAACACAAGACTTCGATTTACTTTGATGTTACTTTATTCTCAATCCCCAACCCAGACATCTGCGCAGTGAGACTAACTGACTGAGAGTTACTTACTAACCTTAAACCGGAAGACAGGGTCTTCTATGCCTTCCGGTTCTCACGATTTATCCCCGGAAGGCAAGGTGTCACTCATCCTTTAAGGCCGTGGGCTGTGGCTTATAACGGCCATTTTGATTTCTACACTATTGCCATAAATATTAGGTATCTAATAATTATGTAACACTATGGGCTAAATATAAAAATGAGTTACAAATATGTTTCAAAAGAATTGTTTAAAAAAATGTTTTTCATACTCATCAAGAATGAATAAAATAAAATGCATTCGGTATAAAATAACCTAACATAGGTTGACGTGCCGTTAAATCTAATCAACCAACCAACCAACCAATCAACCAACTGTCAGCTTTAATCTGAGAGACACCCAGACGCGCGAATTGCTAAACATGACAACCTAAAATCGGTTAGGTGACTACAACAAAACAGCCACTGTCCTAGGTAGGATTATTTTTCGTTCATATGAAATCATTGGATTATATCAGGACAAATCTTATGCAAGCTATTTGTGTCTGGCAAGTCTTAAGGGAATCGTTCCGAGCGTCACATGAAAGGCCGAGATACATTGCCTGGCTATTGGTACGATTATATTTGTCGCATACCCTACTTGTATGGACTGGACACAAGACCTCGTTTTAACGTGGGCCCACCCACCAGCCGAAGCTCATGGGTGGAAAGAACAAAAATTTCGTCGATCCCCCACAAAGGGGTGCCTCAGGCACTGCGCAATAAACCCAGCCCTGCCCCTTTAAGTCAAGGGGCAGGTATTGCCTGGGGGATAGTTCCCTGGGATCGACGCTATTATTTGACTCTCTCTCTGCTCTCTGCTATTGGTACGATGTAACTCAGTATAATCTGTGACGTTTTACTAGAATGGGGAGGAGGGACAATAAGCTACCACACCCCTATTATCACGAGGGATGCCCTGGTGACATGTTGCTAGGCATGGCAAGCTGTAATCGATTATTGGGACAGTAAAACAACTACTTCTCGGGAAAGGTTTACTTAAAAGCGTATCTTTAAAAAAGTGAGTTAAAAAAAGGTTTTTAATACTCATCAAAAATGAATAAAACAAAATGTCTTCGGCATAAAATAACCCAATAACGTATGACATGCCGTAAAACCCAACCAACCAATCATCTCTCAGCTCCAACTTGAGAAACGCCCTGACGGCGAATTCCCAAGCATGGCAACCTGAAATTGATTATAGTGGGACTATAACAAAACAGCCAGTGTCCTAGATAGGATTATTTTTTCGATTATATAGAATGGCTGGATAATTTCCGGACAAAACTTATTTTGGTTCATATATAA
>CM042150.1:95723380-95730880 GCA_023376005.1 Doryteuthis pealeii
ATATATATATATATATAGGTAAAGAAAAGAGCTTATAACGGCCATTTTTGCACTAATAGAAGAGCCACTTCGTATAAACGTAAAAAAATAATTCGGATCTTTGTCTAAATTTGTTAAGGTGAGGCTCATATAAAGGTAAGAGGTATACAACAGATTTAAAAATCCACCAAAATAAGACCTGAACAGTCTTAATGAATCTTGGTGAGACTTATACTTTCTTGAAAGTGCCTCATTTTCTCTTTAGATATAGATATGGACAAACATTCGGATACAACAGAATCTCCAATTTACTTTAGAATTTTATAAAAATTAAAATTGCTAAATGATACTTTTTTTCCTAACGAAGAAAGACTAAACGTGTATATAAAACTTGTCTATGAATTATAACAATGAAACAAATCACGTTAAAAATAATGTCTTCAAAAGACAAAATAACGGCAAAAATGCGGCATTTTGACAGATACAGATTTTAATTTTTACAAATTCTCCCATTTTAAACGGCTGTAAAAAAATAATTTTTATGATTGATTTTTTTAACCTTCCTATTCAGAATACAGTAAAAATTACGTTAAATTGCGTTTTCCGAATATTATTAGATTCTAATTCATGAGGTGGGGATTAAAAAACAGATAAAATTTTGACTATACCTACTTTAAATAAAACGATATAAATTTGAATTTATCTGAGATTTCTCCCGCCAAAAACAAATAAGTTAAATAAGAATGCCGCCTTTTTATTTACTTTTTAAAAAATATAATGTCGGCTCATTCCTTCAACATTCTTTCTTTCTTTGCTTATTTTTGTTGTAGAGTAGCTAGCACCCCTTCAGCACTGCCAGATGGCCTGGCTAATAGCCTTAAATAGTCTACGATTAAGGACTTCAACAGTTTATTGATAAGCTGATTAGTATTCAGACTGATCTTACTTTGTTTGGCTATACCGCATTTCACCCTCCTCTATTTCTTGTAGGTGCTCTGGTTAAATGTTTTGTAACTTATTGTTCTGTGTTTTTGGATGTTTCCGTTAGTACCGGATGCTGGTGTTGAATAAATATATTAACACCCTCAATTTTCTCTGTGTACCATTTCACCTCGACGATACTACACTTTTGTCCTTTTTTTCTTGAAATAGCCATTTTTGCGCCTTTAAGCTGATATTCTAAAGATTGATTCACTCCCTTACTGGCGAACAATGACCTTCGACATTTTTTTAAAATGTTGTTGGTGCGAGCTCAATTCCTGGACGAAGCCACAGTTCACATAGCGTATATAGTACAAAAAACATACCAGTAAAATGTTAGATGAATATTTGGTTAGCTGGTCTGAGTGCTACCCCTTTTTTAGGTTATTTTATGCCTAGGGTGTTGACTTTTTTGTGATATATATATTTACCAACCCCTCCGCACGAGCAGGATGCGACACAAGGTCAATTTCTTAAGCGGAGTTTAACAGGTTTGAATTCAGAGTTTTCCTTCTCCTAGACTGGTTACCTAGCCATGGTTAAAGAGTCCAGTCTGCCCTGCTATTTACCCATAGCTGGAGGAAGAATTGGATTCATACTTTCCCAAGGGTATTAGCGCCATGTGAAATGCCAACAGCTTCGTCCAGGAATTGAACTCGCGTTGACGAGTCCATTTCCTACGACTCTAACCATTAGACCACGCGCCTCTTTTTTGTGATATAAGGTGTGTGCTAGATTCCCTCTCCTACTTATAGACTAGGCAATCTTGTGATCTTTTCCTTGGCCAATCACTGGCAGTAGTCTGAGGCTGATACAATACTTAACCGACCCTACTGGTCATAATTACTGTAACATTCATGGACGACGGCATAGGATTAAATCACTGGACCTTTACCAATAGGCAGGATAGGACTTATAAGCTTACCAAAGCCTCACCAAAGGATCCTATAACATAGGACTTTCTTTAAGACTTTTTCAACTGGCCAAGGATGGCACTTTAAAACTTTACATAGGTTAATCTAAAATTCATTGTTTCCAATTACATACTTTAGAAAAGTATCTTCGCAATCAGTTTAAAAATACCTATCTGACCCATAGACAGTATTCTTGCAGATAATACCACTCCGGGGCAGTATTTAATGGCAACGAACGGATGACTCTATATTACCAGGATGTTGACTGCACACATTGTTTCTTTTCTTTCTTTCTTTCTTTCTTTCTTTATTCCCATTTGGCTAGAAGATATATATCAACCCCAATAATCTTCATATAATGACTACTATTTACACAGTAGCATTGCAACCAACAAAGCCTTCATCAGATGATGACTCTGGGTTCAGGCATGGTTTCGGGGTCGAAGCATCATTACCACTAACCCAGAGTGCCCCAGCAGTATCTCACGATACCACCAGACTTTGTCGGTTTGATGTCACAATATAGGACTGCCATATCTACGCTGATGCGGTTAGAGTTTTCTCCTGATCTTTTAAAAGTATTTCCTCTTGTCTGGTGGAGAAAGTCCAAGTTTAGACAAAAATGCCGAGGTTGAGTTGGTAATAAATCCCCGACATCCGACTTCAATGGGAAATACATCTGTTATCCATCCGTTTCTGACGCAATGTATATAAGTCTTCTGTTTCGGTAGTTGGATATGTCTTATTAAATCAATAGTTGGCAAACGTGACCATTTCTTCTTTTTTACTTTAGTAAGATGATCTTTTCACGCAAGAATGTATGAGTTAAGCTGTCAATTACTACATGTATATTTAGCCTAGGGCTTGGGATGCTTCAATCGTATTAATAGACAAAACTAGCATATTTAAACTGATAAAGAATTCAAGCCAACAAAAATAGACAAATGAAGAAAAATACAGTATGCTAAAATAGCATGCTCTCCTAATGTTGTATACTCTTCTTACTTTCTTCTATTATTCATCTGGTCATCTTTGGTATCTTAAGTTCTCCTAGCGTCTCTTCTAACGTCTCTTCTGGTTGGTCGTCCTTGATTCATTTCTTCTAGGTCAGTCTTGTTGCCAATACATTCGTCAACCACAAAACCATATTATTTATTTAAACCTTTATTTACTTAACTAAACATATTTCTCTAACTAATCACAGCGCGCGTGTGCAGTGAGTCTCAGCTAAAGCAGTAACATCTTATCTGCCTGACGTCCAAGCTGAAACTGAAGAGCCAACCAGGTCCCACGTGACTTCACGTATTTCGCGGGCTTTCTGTAATATTCCATGGAAAGTCCCGTCCGTGATATGAAAAGGGACATCCCTTCAGAAATACAGGGGGTTGACAATAATCTATGCATAGATTATGTAACTAATAAACATATTGAGCACTCGCAAGCAGTCTTATATGCTTATATCAATAATAATAAAAAAAATAGAGGCGTGTGGTGTAATAGAGTTGTAGGAAATGGAGTCATCGACTCGAGTTCAAATCCAATTTTTGCGTTTTTGTTTTGCGTTTCCCATAACACTAAGAGAAAGGTATGCATCAAACTAGCCTCCCTAAAATGTTGGGTACATAGTAGTGTGTTACATAATCATTAGAACCTAATGATTATGACAATAGTGTAGAAATCATTATGGCGATCAGTACAGCTGATGGCCTTGAGAGTGAGTGACAATGCTTGACCTCACTCTGAACCTTGCTTTCTAGGGATAGACCGTGAGAAACGGAACCCCGATAGAAAGCCCTCTTCCGCTTTAAGTGGTAAGCAACTCAGTTAGTTAGAGTTAGAACTTAGAAGCCGAGCTAGCAAGATGTAAGGATCCGCGCGCCTTGTCTGGTCTGGGGGTTTATGAATAAATTAACATCAAAAGTATATCAAAGTCTTGTGTTTATTGCCAAAAACTAACAATAGCACAGGGCTTCTGATAACGAGAAACCCCAACAAAAACCAGACCCGGAATCCTCAATAGAAGACCAGACGAGACCTTAGAAGATATACCAGAACAAGATAGATGATAGAAGAACCAAGCCGGCCAGAAGAATAGACGACCAGAGTAAGAAGTAAGAGAAGTATACCTATTTAGTGCCGGTAAAGAAAGGGTATATAACAAGGGTAGTCTGGGCTCTTTAATTTTAGCAAGGTAACCAGTCTAGAAGGAAAACTCTGAATTCAAACCAGTTAAACCCCGCTTACAAAATTGACTCGTGTCACATCGTAATTCTACTGAGGGTGAGGTAAATTTATATATATATATATATATATATATATAAATTCTCCTTTTCAAAGTAGGTCATGTAGATGAAGTCAAGGTAGGACACTCGATAAATCGGTCCTGTTTCGATCCCAGCCTGAAACAGTCCTGCAAGTCTAGCTGCACTGATGGGACATCGAAACAGGACTGTATGTGAATGACAATACATATGTGGATGACTATATATATATATATATATATATATATATATATATATATATATATATATATATATGCAATATAATATAATTGCAATATTCACTTACGCAATTGGTAGTAATTAATCAATATCTTGATTAAATCATTAGAATTTATGCTGAAAATCATTATGGTGAAATTCGAGTAGGTTATTTTAATTATCACTGTAATACTAAATCTAACTAACGTATTGAACACGTTTTTATTCGTTGTAACAATGACTTATCGGTTAATACTTGTATCAACCATCAATATTTGCGATTAACTCGATATTCTATTTCGCTGTAAGTCATTGCCTTTATCATATTATATATATATATATATATATATATATATATATATATATATATATATATATATATATATATATAAGGGTTTTGTAATTTGCTTGAAGCATTGTGTTTATATTGGTTTGCTGATTGGTTTTGAAGGCTATCACAATGCAAGTGTAAAGAAAAAAGGAGGTGACTGTGGGGTTGTTTGTTAACCTGTGATTTATTCTTAATTCTTAATTTTTCGGGATAAAAACCCCTTCTACAGAAGATTACTAGAACTGAATTTGTTGCTAGTGTCTGTTCATTTATTCTGTCTAATGTCTTCCAATATATATATATATATATATATATATATATATATATATATATATATATGAAGTAAATGGAAATTAATCTGACAGTATGAATTCAACATTTTTTGAAAAAACAAATGATGCTATTAGTTTGAAGACAGAATCTGCGAACACCAGCGTTCGTTTGTACCCCTACTTTCTAATGGTTATTTATTCCGTCTTTCCTTCATATGATGCTCTTGATGAAGACCGCTTCATTGAAAAGGTCGAAACAGATTCTGTCAGCAAACTAATAGCATCATTTGTTTTTTCAAAAAATGTTGAATTCATATATATATATATATATATATATATATATATTGTTTGATTAGTTTTATTTAAAAGATAGAATTTTTTAATACCTATGTTCCATAATAGTTGTTACATTTAGGGCATGGAATTTATAATTCGAATGTTACAACTATTATGGGAGACATAAAATATATTATCACACTTAAAACATAAGTCATTTGCTTTTCTTTTTAATACTAGCAAATATATGCACCCTCTGGGTGCAAGTATTTAAGTTTTAATGTAATAAAATATTGTATTAAATTAGAAAGGCTAATGAAACTAAATAAGAATGCAGATAAAATGATTTGAAACAGAGGAGTGTATAATCGAAAAATAGAACAACTGAAACTTACTCTTCTATCACTCTCGTCTTTCATTGCTAAATTTCCCTAATTTAATAACTTAGTTAAAATAGGAAGTAAAGAATAAAATCAGAATTATTTCTTCTCGTGAATCGATTTCTTTTAAGATTTATTGAAGAGATTTTTATCATATTCATTAAGATAAAACCATACAATTAAAAATCAATAATACTAAGCACATATTTATTAAAATCAAATTTTTAATATCAATATGCAAATTAGCCTTCCTATTCACACTGTAAACTGCTATTTTAGTCTATATATAAATACAATTGCATATTATTCATTTGTAGATATGATTAACAGTATTAATAATGGAAAACAATTGTATTAGAAATTGAGGTTTAAATGAAAATAAAATCATGGAGAATGTTGCGTAAATGACTAAGGGAATTGTGACTTGAGTAGTAATATAGTTTCGGTTACAGATAGAAGAACACACAATCTCCATTATGATAAGATGAACGTTTTCTTAGCTTATTCTTATAACTTGTTTGATTAGTTTTATTTAAAAGATAAAATTTTAAAATAATACCTATCTCCAATAATAGTTATTAAATTTAGTGCATGGTATTTAAAAAGATTTATCTTTTAAATAAAACTAATCAAGGAAAAATTTATTAGAATAAGCTAAGAAAACGTTCATCTCAGTCGGTAGAGCGTTAGGCTAGTAACCACAAGGTTCTGGGTTCGATACCGGCCCTCGACACCTCAGCGTATGGGTAGCAGAGGGATTTGTGTGGTAAAGTAAGGAACTGATGGAAGGTGTGGCGCCCCACCTCAGACGCCAAAACAATCTCCTTGGTCTATCGCTAGTTAAAAGGGGATAAACTCCCTCGCTGTCTGGCTAATACCGACTTTATGCCACCCCGACGAGGTTTTATAAAGTGTTTATATGTAGTTTATATATATATATATATATATATATATATATATATATATACAGTGTTTATATGTAGTTTACACACACACACACACATATATATATATATATATATATATATTATATATATGTATGAGGTAGTTAAAAGGGTAGTGAATAAGAAATGATAACTCAAAACAAATCAAAGAGTTGAAATATTTCGTCCGATTTATACAGACATCATCAGCCAAGGATTTTTATCGAAAGCAAAATTACGTGCAAGTACATGTGATTTCTTGTTCACTATCCTTTTACCTACCTAATACTGTCGGATTCTACTACATCCATCCTATCTTCATATATATATATATATATATATATATATATATATATATATACGATGGTACAAAAATACTTATATAAGACTCTAATGTAAACTTATATAAACCGCTGGATGTCATCGACAAGTAAACCAAGCGAGACCCTTTATATGCATGTTCTAATTAATATTGACATTCATTGATATAATTAGTATTGATTTTAGTTATTGTTCCGAGGTCAGAATCATTGGTCCAAGCAACATGCCATTGTTTCTTTTCTCTGGCTGACGACGCCAAACTGAATAATTCAGAGGAATCAATACTTAAAACAATAGACTTTGAAAGAGACGAAACATTATGTATTTGTTTCTGAATGCGAAAACATAAACAGCTAACGAAACAACCGTCAAGTCCCGTGAACACCACTGAGTAAAATCAATTGTAACACATATCATATAATAGAAAATAACAAAGACGGAATAATGGTAATTAAAACAAGGCTTAATTGAATGCGAATGACTGTGTTTCAGTGTGTCAAATTCCCCCAGCTTTACTCCTAGAGGCCGTAGCCCAACATATCATACCATTTTGTTATTAGACCGACTTCTTGAACAAATTAGAAACTTTCGGAACCGAACGGCTCAGTCGGTAGAGCGTTCGGCTAGAAACAACAAGGTTCCT
>CM042150.1:95735880-95765880 GCA_023376005.1 Doryteuthis pealeii
TTAACAGCTTCTTGTTCCTTTGTTTAACCCAATCAGTTAAACAAGGCGATGGGGCGAGTTACGTGGGAAATGCTAAGGAACACTGTTAGCCTAACCAGTCTGAATTACTGCAACTGTATCGTCTCTCTTGCTTCTCTTTTCTTTGATTTTCTATCCTATCTTCTTAATCATTGGAATTTAAGTGAAACTCGATGAATTCTTCCACAGTAATCTTATTATAATGGAGATTGTGTGTTTGTCTGTCTGTAACCGAAACTAAATCACTATTCAAGTCATAATTCCCTTAGTTATTGACGTCACATTTACCATGAATTTATTTTTATTTAAACCTCAATTATTGATAAAATTGTTATACCTTATTAATACTGTTGACCATATCTACCTACTAATAGCATGTAATTGTATTTATATATACAACAAAATAGCGGTTTAAGTGTGAACGAGAAGGCTAATTTGCATATTGATATTTAAATTTGATTTTAATAAATATATGCTTAGTATTATTGATTACTAATTGTTTGGTTTTCTCTTAACGAATCTGAGCAAAGATCTTGGGGATACATCTTAAAAGAAATCCATAAACAAGCGAAAGAACTGTAATTTTATTAAATACTTCATAATCTAACTAAATAGATAAATTAGGAAAAATGAAAGACGGGAGTGAAAGAAAATGATAGAAGAGTTAAATCTAAAGCTGTTCTATTTTTCGATTATACCCCCTCAGTTTAACATTTTTTAAATAGTTTATAATTTGATACAATATTTTATAACATCAAAACCTAAATACTTGCACCCGAAGGGTGCATATATTTACTAGTATGAAGAATAAAGGCTAAAAATAATTTCATATTTGTTTCCTAATAAAATAGTCATAATCTATACATATATAACGGGCAGTTGTGTGTATATGTATATCAAGAGGAAACTTCGAAAATCAAACAATTAATGACAAAGTAAACATATATACACATTAAATATCACCAGGGCCTGGTTTTTAAGCAAAAATCTGGAAGATTTTATTTATATTCATGAAGTTAATTAAAAATTTAAATATAAATGATAACAGCATGAATATTTTTTTTTTTTTTGCATTTAATATTTTAAATAGGAGACATAATTTTTTCTTTCAGAGTCGCTGGATCAACGCAACATCATTTTACATGAGGATTTTAATGGGGCATCCAGTGAGGATCCAACTCGCAATTCAATAATAATTGATCTGCGAGACTAAGCGACGACGGGTAGCCGCTAGTTGTCATAGAATAATTTCATTTTTATTTCATACTAGAAGTGGCTACCCAGCGCCTCCTGAGTAGAGGAGGGTTTTTAAAAAGTTAGTCCCGCAGATCCATTATTACTCAATCGCGAGTTGGATCCTTGTAGGTTGCCACATTAAAATCCTCATGTAAATAAAGACCTTGCATTGATCCAGCCACTTTGAAAATAAACGTTAATGTCTACTATTCAATATACTAAATACATAAATAATTCATTATTTAAATTTTATTTTTTAATACTTTTCACAAATATAGATCAAATGTTATTTTTGCTCAAAATGCAAGATCTAGTGCTAGTGAATGTGTACCTGTATTTAGTTTGTCGTTTATTGTTTTATCTTTGTGTTGTATACCCTTTCTTTACTTCTATTATTATTCTGCTCATCTTTGTATCTTACGTTCTTCTGCTAGCGTCTGGAGTTCGTCTTGGTGGTCGGTCGTCCTTGATTCATTTCTTCTTCTTGGTCAGTCTTGTTGCCAAGACATTCATCAACCACAAAACCATATTATTTTTTTTAAAACCTTTATTTACTTAACTAAACATATTTCGCTAACTAACACAACGCGCGTGTGCAGTGAGCTCCAGCCAAGGCATTATCTGCCTAACGTCCAAGCTGAAACTGAAGACCCAACCAGGTCCCACGTGACTTCACGTATTTCGCGGGCTTTCTGTAATATTCCATGGAAAGTCCTCGCCATGATATCAAAAGGGGTCCCTTTCAGAAATACAGGGGCTTGACAATAATCTAGGCATAGATTAAGTAACATTTGTAGTTTCCTCCGGACATACATAAATAGATGATTGTAATTTGCGGGAAATGAAAAGAATTGAAATTATTTTCTGATTTTTACTGGCCGAAATGGTCTTAACTTTTTTAGGATGTTTATTTGTCCATTGGTCTAAAGACAGAAAAGTAGATTGGCAATAGTTGATGATTAAGACAATTTAAAATGCAAGTTTAAAAAGAAGCCGATAACCATTTGATTTCGGAACAGCTGGGATCATCGGATCATTCCATATCTCGAGCTTGAAATCATAAAATGGTTATCGAGAAAGAATCCAGATTTTTTGGGCAGAAAAAAAAACAAGAAGCAAAAATATGTTACATATACTGATACATCTTAAAGTTCCACCATATTGATTTTTTTTCTTTTTCATATTTTTTGTTCAAAATTTATTCTTTTTTGAGGTCAGGTCTTTAGCTTCTATTTCAGTTCCACGTCTTCTTTTTTCAGTTAGAAACCAAAAGGTTCCTAGTTCGATACCGGCCTTCGCCAACTCAGTGTATGAGTAGCACAGGGATCTATGCGGTAAAGTAAGGAGCTGATAGTATGTTATGGCGCCTCGCCTCAGACGCAAAAAACATTTCCTTGGTCTAGCGCTAGTGAAAAGGGGACAGACTCCTTCCCTGATTGGCTGATACCGATTTTAGGCGACCCCGAAGACTTTACTTACTACTACTACCCTCTCACATATTTTTTTCTCCTCAGTTTTTTACTTATTTCTGTCGGCTTTGATTCCTTTTATCTAATTCAGTTCTCTCCCCCCCTCTCTCTCTCTCTCTCTCTCTCTCTCTCTCTCTCTCTCTCTCTCTCTCTCTATCTTCTATCTATCTATCTCTGTTCTTTTCTTTTTTCTTCACTGTTATTGTTTTTCTATTTCCTTCCACTTTCATTGCATGCTGTTCATTTTAGACGCATTCCTTTTTTTCTCATTCTCTTTTCTGTTCTACCTGATTTCTTTCTCTTACTTCTTTTCTTTCATTCTTTCTTTCATTCTTTCTTTGTTTGCTTTCTTTCTTTCTTTCTTTCTTTCTTTATTGTTCTTCTTTTTCTCTTCTATACTCTTTCTTTTTTCTTTCTTTCATTTCTCTTACTTTCTTCGTTCTTCTTTTTATCTTCTATAATTGTCTTTTTCTTTCTTTTCATTTTTCTTTCTTTCTTTCTTTCTTTCTTTATCGTTCTTTTATTTTATCTTCTATAAATTTTTCTTTTTCTTCTTCATTGTTTCTTCTTTCTTTGTTTCTTCTTTATCGTTCTTCTTTTATCTTCTATTCTTTCTTTTTTTCTTCTTTCATTGTTTTTTTCTTTCATTTTTTCTTCTTTTCGTTCTTCTTTTTATCTTCTATAATTTTTCTTTTTTCTTTTCTTCATTGTTTCTTTCTTTCTTTGTTTCTTTCTCTTATCGTTCTTTTTTATTATTCTTCTATATTTTCTTTTTCTTTCTTTCATTGTTTATTTCTTTTGTTTCTTTGATTTCTTTTTTTTTTTTTTTCTTGAATTTTCTTTTTTTTTTTTTTTGTTTTTTTCTCTTTATTTTTTTTTTTTTTTTTTCTTTTGGTTCGTCTCCTCTTTGTCTTCTTCTTCTTGTTTCTTTTTCTTTCTCTCTTCTCTTCTCTTTCCTTTATCGTTTTTCTTTTTATCTTCTATAATCTTTCTTTTTCTTTCTTCATTCTTTTTTCTTTCTTACTTACTTTCTTTCTTTATCGTTCTTACTTTTCTCTCTATAATTTTTCTTTTTCTTTCTTTCATTGTTTTTTGTGTTTTTTTTTTATTTTTTTTTTTTTTTTTTTTTTTTTTTTTTTTTTTTTTTTTTTTTTTTTTTTTTTTTTTTTTTTTTTTTTTTTTTTTTTTTTTATTTTTTTTTTTTTTTTTTTCCTTTTTCTTTTCTTCTTTTCCTTTCCTTCTTTCTCACCCTTTTCTTTATATCGTTCTTCTTTTTCTCTTCTTCATAAATAATTTTCTTTCTTTTCCTTTTTTTCTTTTTTTTTTTTTTCCTTTCCCCCCGCCCCCACCCCCAACCGCCCAGCCCCCCCCCCCCGAACCGCCCCCGCCCCCACTCCGCCCGCCTCCCCCCACCCCTCCCCCAACCCCCACCATTCTGTTTCGTTTCTTTCTTTCTTTCTTTTTTTCTTTTTTTTTCCTTTCATTTCTTATTTACTTTCTTTCTTTATCGTCTTCTTGTTTTCTCTTCTAAAATAGGAAAGTAAAAAATAAGTCAGTAAAAAAACGATTCTTCTTTATTTTCCATTTCTTCTCTTTAAAAATAAATTCTTTTTTTCTCTTTCCTGTCTCTCTTCTCTCTCTCTTCCCGTCCTTTTCTGCTTTTTTTCTTATTTAAAAATAAATTTCATATTTTTATTATCGTTTTTTTTTTTTTTTTTTTTTTTTTTTTTTTTTTTTTTTTTTTTTTTTTTTTTTTTTTTTTTTTTTTTTTTTTTTTTTTTTTCCTTTTTTTTTTTTTTTTTTTTTTTTTTTTTTTTTTCTACTTTCTGTTTTCTCTTTTTGTTATATTAGAGGGTCAGGAAACTTTTTTCCTATTAATCTTTGTTTTCTTCTTCTTCTCCTCTTGATTTTATTTTTTTTTCTTATTTTTTTTTTTCTTTCTTTCATTCTTTTTTTCCTTCTTTCTTTCTTTCTTTTTTCTTTATCGTTCTTCTTTTTCTCTTTTAATCTCACCAGTGTCCATAAACGGGAAGCAATGAGTGCAATAATATGGACTATTTTGTTGTTGTGCAAATAACCAGAATGACGATATCCGGTCACTGATTAACGTTTTCTTTTCAAAGAAAACGCCGCGCAAGTTGACAAAACGTTAATGTCTTCAAGCAAAATACAGAGAGAAGGAATAGAAAAAAGTAAAAAAAAAAAACAAAAAAAACTATTGGTCTTCGAGGAGAGATGTCCAGGATTTATTACCAATTTCACTTCTGAATACCAGAAGTATGTTTAACTCTAACAGTAATTAGAATAGGTGTTAGAATATTACGATATATGTCAAAAACTACTTTCTCCATCGATAGAGAATGTGTTGATATCGAGAGGTATTTCACGAGCGCTTTTGAATTTTTTTTCTTCTTTTGTATAAAGGTTTCAGCCCGGATGTATTTACGAACCCCGCAATAGCAAGGTGTGACACAAGGTCAATTTTTAAGTGGGGATTAACTCTATCAGTAATTAAGATAGGTGTTAATATATTACGATATAAGTCAAAAGCTACAATCTCCATCGTCCCACTCCCATCAATCGGCCTGGCTACATCAAAACCTCTCATCTTTATGACTGTCCCAATCCTATTGCCTTCATGGCAAGCCCCAACCCTTTTTATCATATGGGTACTAGAAGGCGATGGTAGAAGTCATCATGTCGTGGGAATGACGTTAAAATATATCTGATGGTGAGGTTCTAGTTCAGGAGGTTTGGGGAATGTGGAGCGCCCTTATCCCCATTGCCCTTAGGTCCACTTTGAGCCGGAGTGGTAGTACCTGTTACGGTCTCGTCTATGGGTTAAAATCGTCATAACATAGAATAAATACACTCACAATGTGAACATGTAACATTAGACAGTCCTCATTGTTTTTTAAATGAAAAGTTTTAATAAATACATGACTGGTATTATATATCTATATATAATTTGTTTTATTTTAATACATATTTAAAGTTTACATTTCAAATTGTTTTATTTTTAAATCCTTTAATGAATTTGATGATTTTACTTACTTAGGGTACAAACTCGCTGACATTGAATTTTTTTACTCCCACCCCACTCAGGCAATATGTTTCCAAAAAATCTATTTTACATCACCCGGAGGGTTTTTTATTTTGTTACTAGTAAATTACAATATTCAAGTCCTCATCTCAAAGATTCAGAGAAAATTAATTGATATTTCTCTTCATTTTTTTTCTTCCCTCTTTCCTTCCTTTCCGTATTCTCTTTTTCTTACTTTTTCTTTTTATATTCTATCATACTTTCTTACTTTATTTTCAGTTTTTTTCTTTCATTCTTAGTTTTTATTCTTCATTCTTTCTTCTTTTCTTCTTTATTTCCTTCCTGTCTTATTGGTTTCTGTCAATCTATCGCTCTTCTTTTATTTCATAATCAATTTCTTTCTTTCTTCATTGTTTCTTTCTTTCTTTCTTCATTTTCTTCTATCACTCACTCTTCCAATATCTCACTCTTTCTAATCCCCACTCTTTCTATCACTCACTCTTTCTATATCTCCCTCTTTCTATTTCTCATTTTTCTATTTCCTACCCTTTCTAAATCTACTCTCCTTTCTAATCCCCACTCTTTCTATATTCTCACTCTTTCTAATCCCCCCACTCTTTCTAATTTCCTCCTCTTCCCATCCTCACTCTTTCTAATTTCTCACTCTTTCTATCTCACTTTCTATTTCCTCCTCTACTTCTTTCTATATCTCACTCTTTCTAATCCCCACTCTTTCTATTTCCCCCCTTCCAATCCTCACTCTTTCTATATCTCACTCTTTCTAATCTCCACTCTTTCTATTTTCATACCCTTTCTAATCCCCACTCTTTCTAATCCCCACTCTTTCAATTTCATACCCTCTACCTCACGCTTTCTATATCTCACTCTTTCTAATTTCCACTCTTTCTATTTCATACCCTTTCTAATCCCACTCTTTCTATATCTCACTCTTTCTAATTTCCACTCTTTCTATATCTCACTCTTCTAAATCTCCACTCTTCTATTTCATACCCTTCCCAATCCTCACTCTTTCTATTATCTCACTCTTCTAAATCTCCACTCTCTTATTTCATACCCTTTCTATCCTCACTCTTTCTAATCCACTCTTCAATTTCATACCCTTTCTAATCCCACTCTTTCTTATTTCATACCCTTTCCAATCCTCACTCTTCTAATCCCCCACTCTTCTATATCTCACTCTTTCTAATCCCCCTCTTTCTATTTCATACCCTTTCTAATTCCCACTCTTTCTATATTCCACTCTTCTTAATCCCACTCTTTTCTATTTTCATCCCTTTAAACCTCATTCTTCTAATCCCCACTCATTTCTATATTCATTACCCCTTTCTAAATTCCCACTCTTTCTATATCTCACATCTTTCTATTCCCACTCTTTTATATCTCACTCTCTCTAATCCCCACTCTTTCATTCATTACCCTTTACAATCCTCCTTCTAATCCACTCTTTCTATTCATACCCCTTTCTAAGTTCACTCTTCTATGATCTCACTCTTTCTTTCCCACTCTTTCTATATCCTCACTCTCTTCTAATCCCCACTCTTTCTATTTCATCCCTTTCCATCCTCACTCATCTCATCTTATCTCACTCTTTCTAATCCCAACTCTTTCTATTCTCCCCTTCCCAATCCTCACTTTTACTATATCTCATCTTTCCATACCACTTTTCTATATCTCACCCTCTCTTCTAATCCACTCTTCTTATTTCCTCCCCTTCCCCAGTCTCACTCTTTCTATATCTCACTTCTTTCTCTCCCCTCTCTTTCTATTTGCTTCCCTTATAATATTTGCTCTACGCTGACCGCCCTATTTTTCGACAAGAATAACCCCGTCTATTGGCCAATCTGTGGTTAATTTTGTTTACATAATTAGTACTATCTTTCCCCTAATAAATAATTGAGTGTGAACAAAATTGATTCACACTCGGACGCACAAAGTAGGCCCCAGAAACAGTCACGCTACCTCAACGACATTTATTCAGCGACGGTCACTGATGCGTGATGTCATATTGCTCACCCCCCTCTCCTCTCTCTCTCGCTCTATTTCTCTCTCTCTCTCGCTTTCTCTCGCTCTATTTCTCTCTCTCTCTCTCTCTCTCTCTTCTTTCTTTCTTTCTTTCTCTCTCTCTCTCTCTCGTTCGCTTGCTCGCTCTTTCGGCCATATTTAATGATTTACCTTTAATATTTTCCTTCCTTTGTGTACGCCTTTCTTTCTTTACGTTTTTACCGTTGCTTTTCGTCCATTCATTTTTTTGTATTTCTGGCAAGTGAAGTGAAGACTTTAACGAGTGATAAATGAATTAAATTAACAAAAAGGAATAAAAGTTGTGCGGATAGGGAAGCAATCTACAAGGCGATAATCATGGACGTCAAATGAATGGTGGGCTTAACGAAATGGGGAGAAAGGAAGAAAAGGGAAGAAAAGGGGAGATTAAAAAAAAAGAGAAGACAAGAACAAAGATGGCGGAGGAACGGGCCAAGATGATAAATCTGGGAAAAGAGAAAATAATAGGTGTAGAATAGGTGGGAAAAAAACTTTGAAAGATCTAACAGGGCGAGGCAGAGAAATGTTTAAAGTAATAAGAAATTGGCAGAGAAAAAAATAAATATAAAATGAATAAAAAGAAAACATGGCAGGGTGTGTGATTTGATGCGATAAAAAAATAAGGAAATTAAAAGGGAAATGAGATAAATAGTCATTGAGAAGAAAGAAGAAGAAGAAGAAGAAGAAGAAGAAGAAGAGAAGAAGAAGAAGAAGAAGAAGAAGAAGAGTTGGATAGAGTCATAACAACTATGGCACAAACAAAAAAAGAAGAAAGAAGAAAAGAGAAGAAGAAGAAGAAGAAGAAGAAGAAGAAGAAGAAGAAAAAGAAGGAAGAAGAAGAAGAGCAACAAAGAAGAAGGGGAAGAGGGTTGAAAAAGGGAAGTAAGAAGATGAAGAAAATGAAGAGTAAAGAAAGAAAGAAAGAAAGAAAAAGATGGAAATAACAGAGTGAGAAAGGATAAGAGCGGAAAAAAGTAGACCAAAGTAAAGAGAAAAAGTAATAATATTGAAGAAAAATAAAGTAAAAAAGTAAAAGAAGAAACGTATAGAAAAAAGAAGATGGGGGGAGGGGGAGATAAATAACGAGAAGAAGAAAAAGATAAAAGAAAAAATGAAAAAAATAGAAGATATTTTCAAAACGTGAGAATATGAAGAATAAGAAAATAAAAAAAAATGTGGTGGAGAGGAAACAAAATGGACGTGGAAACACATAAGAAAGAAAAAGGAAGAAAGAGTTGATAATGAAGAGAAGAAGAGAAGAAGAAGAAGAAGAAGAAGAAAGAAGAAGAAGAAAGAAAACAAATGAGTGATATGTAATAGTGGCAAATAAGAAGGAGAGAGAGGAAAAGAAAAGGTAATTATAGAAAGAATATAGAGAAAAAGAAAGGATGGAAATAATAGAAGAAGAAGAAGAAGAAGAAGAAGAAGAAGAAGAAGAAGAAGAAGAAGAAGAAGAAGAAGAAGAAGAAGAAAGACAACTTTCAACCATAGTAGCATCAACAATCTGTCTTTCCTCTAAAAAGAAACGGATTGAAGCTTCACTATAACAATCCATTAAGGGTTATATGTCAAAACGTGGTCGAAGCAAATATACCAATTCACAAAGAGAACTCAATGAAAATTAAGAAGGAAAAATAAAGAAGTCAAAAGAAGGAGAAGATAATTAAAAGGGGAAGAATACAAGGGAATGAAAAAAGCGGAAAAGGGGAGACGAGTAGAGAAGGGGGATGAAGAAAGGAAAGTAAAGGGGGAGAAGAAGAAGGGGGAGAAGTAAAATATGTGAGAAAGACAGGAAATGAAAGAGAAAGAAAAGAAAGAGAGAAAAATAAAAATATCATGATGCTCGTTAACAATGGGGAATGAAATGAAAAGAATTAATGATTAAAGAAAGAAAGAAAGAAAAGAAAAAGAAAGAAAGAAAAAGAAAGGCATGTCAAACAAATTAAAAATAAATAAAAATAAAAAAGGGAATGAAAGAGAGTAGATTAATGAACTATGTAAGAAGAAATAATGAGAGGATGAAAAAGAAAAAGAAAGAAAAAATGGGGAAGAAAAACAAACAGAATTAAAAAGAAAGAAAAATAAAGGAAACTGAATGAAAGATGGAAGTTCAGTAAGAAATGAATACATGAAAGTAATGACAGAATGATAAGCACAAGAAAGAAAAAAAAAAGAAAGAAAGAAAGAAAGAAAAGAAAGAAAAGACAAAAGAGAAAAAGAAAAAGAAAGAAAAAAATGGGATACAAAAGGAACCGATTAAAAATTCAACAAATAACGAATATTGAATGAAAGAGAGAAATTCCAATAAAGCAATGAGAGAGAAAAAAAAAAAGAAAAGAAAGAAAAGAAAAATGAAAATGATATGAAAGAAAGAAAGAACGAAAAAAAGGAAAAAGAGGAGAAGGTAATAAGAAGGAATTAAAAAGAATGTAAAGTAAAGAAAGAGTGAATGAATATGAAAGTCCAATAAAGAATATGACAGAAAAAAGAATTAAAAGGATCAAAAAGAAAAAGAAAGGAAAATAAATGAACAAATGAATGAACTTGTATGGAAGGAAAGAAAGAAAGAAAGAAAGAAAGAAAGAAAGAAAGAAAGAAAAAAGAGAAAGAAAATTAAATTTAAAAAAGAAAGATAAATAAAATGGGATCCTAAAGAAACAACTAAATGAATAATTAAAAAGAAAAAAAAAGACTGAAAGAGAAGAAGAAAAATGAATAATAAAATAATAAAAAACAACTGCAAAGTAGATCATGGACAAAGCATGAAAAAAATAAGAAAAAAATAAGGAAAGAGTGAGAATTAATCCAAGAAAAAAAAAGAGGAAAGAAAAAATAAACAGGTTTATTCATTCATTAATCATTCATTAAAGAAAGAAAGAAAGAAAGAAAGAAAGAAAGAAATGAAGAGGCAATAAAACGAATTAAAGAAAACAAAGAAAATTTAATAAATGGTAGAAGCTTAGTAAAAAAATAAGTGAGGAGAAAAAAAAGAAGAAAATGAAAAAGAAAAAGAAAAAGAAAGAAAGAAAGAAAGAAAGAAATCGAGGACAGTAACTGGAATATTTTGGCAAGTAATTACTAGTGACGTAAACAACAGAAAATATAACGAAGTAATATATATATATATATCATCAGATCGGGCTGACAACACAGATCACTATCGCGGCAACCGGACTTCTCCTTGCAGGTCTCCCGTACGACATCCAGAATCCGTGCTGAACTGATTTTTTTAGAGTTTTGTTGGTTGGCCTACACTGGTGTGTTCATGTGTAGCTGTCCACAGGCGAACGCCACTTCTGAGTTCATCATATGCAGCTCAGTCGGTAAAGCGTTCAGCTAGGAACCACAAGGTTCCTGGTTCGATACCCGCCCTCGCCAACTCAGCGTATGAGTAGCACAGGAATCTGTGCGGTAAAGTAAGGAGCTGATAGTAGGTGTGGCACTCCACCTCAGACGCTAGAATAATATCCTTGTTCTAGCGCTAGTGAAAAGTGGATAGTCTCCCTCGCTGTCTGGCTGCTACCGACTTTAGGCCACCCCGACGATTTTACTTTACTTATATATATATATATATATATATATATATATATATATATATATATATATATATATATTGAATTTGAAATCCAGGAACGAAACGAATAAAGAAGAGGCACACAAAAAATGAACAAGAAAAATAATTTGAACGGGAAGAAAAATAGTAGATAAATATAATGAATGAAAAAAAGAAGAGAAAAACTCGCCTGAAGAAAGTAGTTGACAAATGAATTTTTCTTTTTTAAATACATAAAAGAAAGAGAATTCGAAAGAGATATAGAATGAAAACGGTGAGAATCCAGAAAGCAATATGGCCGCTTTGGGCTGATTGAAAACGATGTTGTCATTACGCGAACTGGTAAAGAATGAGCCGAACACAAAGACAGCGAACGAGAGAGAATGTCGGCTGTGACATCAGATGCAGTGTGCCGAAGATGCGCCCGGTAACCACCTTCAGCAAGGTGAAAGGTTTTGCTGCCACGTACGCCCTCTACTGGCGTTCTAAGGAGTCAAGGAAATCAACCGATTCCTTCCTTTACTGCACACATTTTTCCTTTTAAAATTTCTCTCTTTTTTCTTTTCTTTTTTTTTTTTTTTTTTTTTTTTTTTTAGAAGGTGATGGCTGGTTATGTGTTGTCGCTGTTGGCCGGCAGAATGGAGGACGAGGAGAAAGAGAGGTTGAGCAACTTATTTAGCTAAGAAAGAAACCCGTTGTAAAGAGTGAAAGCAATTCTTTTGAAACGACAGTCAAAGCACTGCAGTCCTTCCCCAGCGCATACTGTCTGATTTTTCAATTTTCTTACGGAACAATCAGAGAATCGAGCTGAATAGCCTCGTGTTGATTTCATTACCACGAACAACAATATCAATTCACTATTCGTCGATTTCAACTGAATGGCGTGTATTTGTCTCCGTTCTTCCATTCTATTACAAACAAAAGCCTCCTTTTCGGCGGGCCGATCGAGCCCATTCAGAGCACCACTTCATGTGTATTGTATGTGTACAATTGAGGTTTCCTACGTCATGCACCGCTATTATACGGACATTATAGTTCCCTTGTTGGACTAAATCATAGCAAGGGTTGAGTTGAAGCAGATGAAGAATTAGCGACATTTGCCGTCTTTCATTTGAACGTAGGGGTTTTTAGAAAGAAAGCTGAAAAGAAGAAATGAAAAAAAGGAAAGACGAAAGAAAGAAGGAAAGAAACAAAGGAGAGAGAAGAGAGAGAGAGAGAGAGAGAGAGAGAGAGGGGGGGAGGGAGAAAAGTTAAAAGTGATGGGGAGAAAGGTAGAGAGAGAAAGATGAGGAAATTGAAAGAGGAAAATAAAAGGAGAAAAAAATAAGTTCTGAAAAAGAATGAGAAAACAAATTGGGAAATTAAAAAGAAAGATAGATGAAAGAAAAGAAGGAAAAAAAAAACGAGGAAGAAATTATGAAAAATGTGAAAGGAAAGAAAGTCAATTGAAAATAGAACGAGAAAGAGAAAGAAAGAAAGAAAAAAAGAAGTAAAGAAAGAAAGAAAGAAAGAAAGAAAGAAAGGAAGAAGTGAATATGACAGAAAAAAAAGAAATAAAGAATAGATGAATAATGTAATAATGACAGAGAAGAAAAGAAAGAAAGAAAGACAGATAGAAAAAGAAAGAAAGAAGTATTAATGACAAAGAAAGAAAGAAAAAGAAAGAAAGAAGGTAATGTATATGAGAAGGAAATATTGAATGAAAGAAACATTAAATATATAAAGAAAGAAAAATTAAAAGAAAGAACGAAATAAAGTAAAAAAAACAGACAAATGTGACAAAAGAAAAGATAGAAAGAAGTAATTATGACAAAGAAAGAAAGAAAGAAAGAAGGTAGTGTATATGAGAAAAAAAGATTGAGAGAAAGAAACATTAAAGATATAAAGAAAGAAAAATAAAAAGAAAGAAAGAAAGAAAGAAAGAAGGAAAGTAAGAAACAGGCAAATAGGACAAAAGAAAGAAAAAAAGAAAGAAGTAATTATGAGTAAAAAGTATAACCGAAAGAAAAAATGTCAAATAAATACGAAAAAAGGAAAGAAAGAAAAAATGGAATGAAAAAAGAAAGAAATGAAATGAGGAATTCAAGAGAAGGAATAAAAAAATAAGAAAAAGTTTCTGGAGAAAAATCAGAAAATAAATTAATCAATTGATTGACAAGAATTAGCGACAGAATAAGAAAAAAGGGTGAAGGAAAATTTGGGTAAATGATGAAAGAGAAAAAAGCTTATGAAAAATCCAGAAATAAAGAAAGAATAAAAAAGAAGTGAATATGAAAAGAATAAATGAATGAAACATCATATAAAGAAAGAAAAAGATAGAATGAAAAAAGAAGTGAATATGATAAGGAATAGAGAAAAATATGATAAAATAAAAGATAAATGAATATGAGAAAGAAAGAAAGATACAAAGAAAGAAAAAGAAGAAAGAAGAAAGGAAGAAAGAAGGAAGAAAGAAAGAAAGAAGGAAAGAAAACATTATTAAAAAGAAAGAAGTAAATATAAAAAGAAAAAAGAATAAATGAAAGAAAAAATCAAATAAATACAGAAAGAAAGAAATAAAGATAGAAAAAAATATAAAGAAAGGAAGCAATTGATGAATTAGAGAAACATCAGATAAATTCCGACAGAAGGAAAGAAAGAAGAAAAGAAAGAAGGAAGAAAGAAAGAGTAGGTAAAAATAAATACTAACGGTAATAAATAAAAAAAGAAAATGAAAGAAAGAAAGAAAAAATATAAAGAAAGAAAAAAATAAATGACAGAAAGAAATGCGTAAAATAAAATCAAGATACAACAGAAAAATAAATCTATCTCTCTATATATGTCCGGCGGAAAACTATGAAAATAAAATAATTAATGACAAAGTAAATATATATGCACATTCACTATCACCAGATCTTGCTTTTTGAGCAAAAATAAAGAAGATTTGACTTATATTCGTGACGATAATTTACTTAGTAGCAGCATGGATTTTTCTAATGCCCCACTAGACAGGATCAATAGGTCTTTTTTCACATAAGGATATCCATCTAGGATCCAACTTGCGATTCAGTTATAATGGATCTGTGAGAATAACTTAAACCCCCCTCTACCCAAGCAACACCGGTTAGTCACTTCTAGTATTATGTAAAGAAAGACATGAAAGGAAGACTTTCAATCCAAAGAAAAACTACCCCAAAGATTAAAGAATTCTTTTTTTTAATGGATATACAGAATACAAGAATTGCGAAAAATACGAAAGAAACGAAAAACACGAGAAGGAGTCGTCTATTTCTGATTTAAAAAAAAACATAAAACATAAAAACAAACATAAAAATAACAAATGAAGTCATATCTTTGAAAGGAGAGGCAGACGAAAAAAATGAATGAAAAATTCAACAAAAATGCGAAAACAATAAAAATGTTGAGGGAAAAAAACAAAAACAAAATAGAGCCAATAAAAAAAGGGCATGCATCCATCATCATCATCATCATCATCATCATCACCATCATCATCATGTATTGCAAGAGAGACGACCCTCCCCCCTATCTCTCTCTCTCTCTCTCTCTCTCTCTTCTCTCTCTCTCTCTCTCTCTAACCGCCCTTATCGCTAATCGCCCTTAGGAGCTCCTCCGTGCAGACTCATGAATCTGCAGCGAGCTGATTGATGTGGGTTTTTGCTTGTCAGCCTTCATTGGTGTGTCCATGGGTAGGTGTCCATAGGAGAACAACTTATGAGTCCGTCCTTGATTCTCCAGCAGTATACAGCATATCTTGTTCGTCTTGCGTGGATGGTTTGTGCGTAGAGGGCAAGCAATCACATGGCTGCTTTTTGTGGGGTGCTGCTTCCAAGACAGGATGCGGCATCCTAGGGTAGCTTCCATCTATCATATTTCTTCCAAGCTCTTTGATAGAGTTCACGTGGTGCTGTCGTACGGTAGCACTGACATGGCTAAAGCTTGTAAGAATGTTTGTTTTATCTAATCAGTGAGATCAGAAATAATAATAATAATAATAATAATAATAATAATAATAATAATAATAATAATAATAATAATAGGACAAACAGAAAAACAACAAAGACTAGAAAATAAAACTGGGAAGAAAAACAATTATATGGACACTTCAAACGACAAATCGAAGAGGTTGCACATGAATAGACATGGACATGGTTAATAAAAAGAAACCTCAAAAGAGAAACTGAATCAATAATAATTGCTGCACAAAATAATGCCATAAGGACAAACTATATCAAAGCGAAAATTGCTAAGACCCAACAAAATAGTAAATGTAGGCTTTGCGGTAACAGAGATGAGACTGTAAACCATATACTATGCGAATCTAGAAAACTAGCGCAACGGGGGTACAAAACTAGACACGACTGGGTTGGGAAGGTGATCCACTGGGAATTATGCAAAAAAATTAATTTTAACCATACAACAAAATGGTGTATCAATTAATAAATAATAACTTACTTAACAATGCTTCGAGTAAATTACCAAATACTATTATATACATATATATATTGTCAATTTTCAGAAAACGTCTCTGATAATAAAGTTACTTTGAAATCGATAAGACTAAACATCTTTTTATTCTTATTTTATACGCATTGGAATTGCTTTAATAAATAATATATATATAATATATATATATATATATATATATATATATATATATATATATATTGTGTGTGTGTGTGTGTGTGTGTGTGTACAATGTGTGTCAAAAGAGTATGGAGATTATTTGTACTTTTTGACACACTTAGTAATCTGAAAAAATAACGTTCAATTCATTCTTCATTTCTATCTTGGTAAATACAGCTTTAAATTTAGTACTTTTTTGACACTCCTTGTATTCTAAAGAAAAAAAATCATGAATGGAACATTATTTTTTTCAAAAACGTATTGAGATTTTTGTCAAAAAAGTATCGAGATTTTTTAAATACTTTTGACACACCTTGTATTCTGAAAAAATAATGTTTCGTTCCTGATTTTTTTCTTCCGAATACAAGGTGTGTCAAAAAGTATTTTAAAAAAATCTCGATACTTTTTTGACACACCTTGTATATTGTATATACATATGAGTGTATGTGTGTCTTTTTCCACACTCATACACACACACACATATATATATATATATTATATATATATATGTATATTGAGAGATAGATTGTCTTGATGGGAGCAGTTGTCTGCCACGTTTTCTAAGGCTTTTTAGGGTGGAGTCAGTGTCAGGTAGGGGGATAATAGATTGAGGGGGAACAATGTGAATAGACATGGAAACAGGTTACAGGAGGCTGTTGACGTGAAGCTATGTATGAACAAATAGCCATGTCATAAAAGTACATTGAAGAGTCAGAAAAAAAAGGCGCTGAGATTAATTCTGTGAGAACGTCATGATGAAAACGGGAAGAGATCGTTGAAAGTCAAGGGAAATACAAAGAAAAAAAACGGGGAGGATCATTAGATAAAAGGATAATAATGAAAAGAGTGAGAGAAAGACATGACGAAGGAAGGAGATATTTGGGAAGTGAAGATTTGCTGATACCACGCAGAGAGGAAGATTTGTAATGTGAGGTGGGATAAAAAAAAAACCCGGGTTGTGTCACTAAGAATCGTAGATAAACGGAATAAAGAAAGAAAATAATCAAATAATTAGAAGTGATAAAAATACAAAAGAAGGAGAATTGAATTGAAAGAACGGAGATGAATGTGGGGATAGGGTCAAAATCTTAAGAAAAATGAAAGAGAATGGAGGACAATTCAATGTGTTAAAGTCTAAACAAACCCGAGGAAGGAAATTGAATATAGAATCGCTATGATGATAAGATAGTTTAAATAAGAAAAACTGAAAGAAAAAATGAAGAAAGAAAAACGAAAGCCGGGAAAGAAAGAAAGAAAGAAAGAAAAGAAAAAAGTATATAATTCTACCACGGACATACTAAGATATAATAGTGGGGGTGAAAGTGATAGGCAGATGATTAGTGAGAGATCGGTTACTTTATGACTGAATTGCAAATTACTAATTAAAGCAATGAAAACTTATTTTTTTTAAAACATAATTCAATTCCCAGAAGTAAGGAATATTTTAGTATTTACTTTTAGTCACTAAACTTAACAAGAAAAAGCCTTAGGAAACAATCATATATATATATATATATATATATATATATATATATATATATATATACAAGGGTGTGTAAAAAATTATCGAGATTTTTGGTACTTTTTGACACACTTGTATTCTGAAAAAAAAATAACGTTCCATTCTTTCTTCATTTTTGTCTTGGTAAATACAGCTTTAAACTTGGTACTTTTTTGACACACCTTGTATTCTGAAGAAAAAAATCATGAATGGAACATTATTTTTTCAAAAAAGTATCGACATGACACACATTGTATTCTGAAAAAAATTAATGAATGGAACGTTATTTCATTTCAAAATGCAAGTTGTGTCAAAAAGTACAAAAAATGTCGATACTTTTTTGACACACATTGTATATATATAAAGTTAAAAGTATCCAACTTGACTTGTACGTAGGGGATAATTCTATTTGGGATCTTCAGTATCTTCTGTATATCCACAATCCATACCCATGTTGATGCGAACATATACGCATACAAAAAAATTTTTTAAACCCTTCAGAGAGCTCAATGTATAATAACTAATCAATTGATTATATACCGACCAATATCTATACTTTCAAAGAAAGACAAAGAGTCTTTATATAATGGGCTATCTGGTGAGACTATGCATATATTGAGTTCTGGTCGAAATGAACTTATATTAGCCAAATAAAGGTTTGTTAAGTTTTTCTTTCTTGAAAGTATATATATATATATATATATTATATATATATATATATATATATATATCGAGATTTTTGTACTATTTGACACACCTTGTATTGTGAAAAGAAAACGTTCCATTCATTCTTCATTTCTATCTTGGTAAATACAGCTTTAAACTTGGTACTTTGTTTTTAAACACCTTGTATTCTGAATAAAAAAAGAATAATAAATGGAACGTAATTTCTTTCATAATACAAAGTTGTCAAAAAGTACAAAACATCTCGATACTTTATTGATTTCACGTTATATATATATATATATATATATATATATATATATATATATATATATATATATATAATAGAGAGAGAGAGAGAGAGAAGTTAAGGTAGCCTAGACATGGGGTTAAAGCGTCTAATTACCCGCAGTTTCCCGCCTATCGATCCTCAAATCAAGTGAGGAATTAGATTCAACTATTTAAGTTGTATAGGCTGTGGTTTGATCCTTTAATGGATGGAGATAGAAGGGGACTTTGATTAATTGGTTGCTATATGTAGCACGAAGTTTTAGTCGGATATTCAGTTATTCAATTATGTAGAGGATCTGAAACAGCTCTCCACTTGATGATGGTGTTGGATTGCATTGCCTCAGCGAACGTGATGAAGATAAATGGCTGGCCACTGTCTCAAGTATAATCTCGTCAGATATGCGGTGGTCCTCTCCATAAACGTTTATATATATATATATATATATATATATTTATATATATATATATTATATATATATCTGTGTGTGTGTGTGTGTGTGTGTGTGTGTGTGTGAGTGGTGTACCAACCCCTCCGCAACGGGCGGGTGTGACACAAGGTTAATTTCAAATGGAGTTTCAACAGATTGAATTCAGAGTTTTCATCTCCTGGACTGTTACCTATTCAAAGTTTAAAGATCCCAACCCTATTATTTATCCATAGCTGGAGGAGAATACGTGGGATTCATACCTTTTCCAAGGGTATTGTGCTATGAGAAATGCAAACAGCCTCGTCCAGGATTTCCCTTCGATAACATATTTATTGAGAGATCCATGCTTTGCCTTTTCTTGTTAAGCGGACACCCATACCTTTTTTCTTTTACTTGTGGGTTATTGTTTTTGAGGAGTGTGTTATCTGATGGATTGCTATTTGGGATTTTCTGTTTGCAGTTTGTTTTTAGCTCTTTACTTTTTTTAATCGTTGGAGTCATTGTTTTTTTATATTGGATTAGTAAGTATTTATTTTCATGTCTACATTTTTATATAAGATCTGATCGTTTAGTATTATTTTGATTATTCGAACTATTGTTCTCATCTTTATTGTTATCTGTACAATGTTTCGGCCGATGTGCCCTTCAGCCTTCTTCAGATATTTCTTGTCGGACTCGGGAGCATTCTTTGAACTCGGGAACCTTCTTGTCGTAATCGGGAGCCATCACAGAACTTTGATCGTTTGCTGAGTAATTTGTTCTTCTCGGGGAAACTTATTATTTTCTAATAAATTGATAAGGTAATAAAAAACAAGGAATAAAAGAGAAAAAAAAAAGGAAAGAAAGAATGAGCGAAAGAAAGAAAGAAATACGCTTGAGAAGAAAAAGAAAATAATTTTTGACAAAATAATAAATAAATAAAAAAGAAAGAAGAAAAGAAAGAAGTATTCGAGGGAAGAAAAAATAAAACATAAAACGCAATGGAAGATGAGATATAACTATGAAAAACGAAAGGAATTCTTGGGAAACGAAGAAATAAGAAATAAGCGAAGGTGGAAGTTAAGAGAAATATAGAAACTAAAAAGAAATAATTTTTGGTAATTAGGTAAATAATTTATAAATGAATAAATAAACAAATAATATAAAAAAAGGAAAAAAAAGGAAAGAAACAAAGAAAAAAGAAATGAAGAAACACAGAAAGAAAGAAAAAAAGAAGTATTTTGGAATGAATAAATAAGTGACTGTATGAATAAAAAATAAATTAGATGGAAGGAAAAAAAGAAAAAAGTTTTTTTAAAAAAGAAAGTAAGAAAGAAGGAAACAGTAAGCAAGAAGGAAGAACAGAAAGAAAAAAATAAAGAGCAGAAAGAAAGAAAGACAGAAAGAAAATAAAAGAAAAAATATTTTTGAATGAATAAATAAAAGAAAAAAAGAAGGAAAGAGAAAAGAATGAAAGAAAAATAAAGAGGTTTTAGGGATATGAAAAAAAATAAAACAATCAAATTTAAAATGCAGCCAAAGATAATAAAAAAAGCAACCGGAAAGAAAAGAAAGAAATATGAAAAAAGAAGAAGAAAGAAAGAAAAAAAAAGAAAAAAAAAAAAAAACAAAGAAATAAAGAAAAGAAAGAAGTATTTGGTATAAGAAAAGAAACAATAAAAACGTAAAAACAACAAAAAAAAATAAAGATAAAAAGCAACTGAAGATAAAATACAACTCTAGAAGAAAAAAAAAAAACTCGCACGAAAAAAATAAGAAAAAAGTCAAACTTTAATTCAGTGCAGTGCTGTCAAATACAAATAGGAAGTCTTATTTCACTTATCACGCAGTTGATCAGCCATTCTTTCTTTCTTTCTTTCTTTCTTTCTTTCGTTCTTTCGTTCTTTCTTTCTTTCTTTCTTTTTTCCCTGTCGCATTGACAGACATAAAAATCGTTTTGTAGATAAACAAAAAAAGAAGAACATTCTGAAGAAGAGCAAAATTGAAAAGACCGAATGAACAGAATATAAAAGAGGATTCTATTGTGAAAGAATGACCGAATAGAAGACAGTTAAAAATATGTAACATGACATGATTCGGAATTTCCAAAGAAAACGTGTCGTCAATGAAGTAAATGTGATAATCAAATAATTGACCGTTATTTCCCAACGTCACGGTTTTCTTATTTTGTCAACAAAACCCGTCGGAGATTTTTTGTTCGAGTTTAAAACAGAGGGCGGGTAAATGTGGACGTCGCGTCCGTATGCCGGGTCGGTGAAGTTACGTTCCTGTAAAAAGTACACTTAATAATTACTACTTAAGTTGGTTGGTTGTTTTGTTGTTTGGGGTTTTTTTTGGGTTTTTTTTGAAATATCAACCCTTTTCATGTAATTTAATGTCGAATAAAGTCATTTGATATTTGGTTTCTTTCAATACCTTAAATCAGGGGTCACCAAATTACGTCCCGCGGGCTGGATCCGGCCCGCACGGGCATTTCATCAGGCCCGCCGACCGTACTTGAATTTGTTTGTGATATATAGTAAGGTCTCGTGAGTATTAGGAGGAGAGTCCGTCGTCTAAGTACTTCAGGTGAATTCTGCACAGAGTAATCTATGTGTTCTTAAATAGTGGTTTAAAACCATCGTCACTGTTCAGATACGGGGGAGATGGGTCATTCCATTATATCAGTTTGTTAAAACGTACGGAACGCACTGTTACAATTTAGATTTAAATATGATATTGTAAAAAGTTTTCCAAGTGGAGTCTGTTCAATTGACAACAGTAATCCGTTTCGTTCAGCAAACTTCTCTACCAACTGAACTCGTTCCTCTCACTTCTTTCTTGTTCACCCAAAACACAGTAGTCGCCGAATTTCACCTCTCTCGCGAGACACTTGCTTTGTTGCTGACTCCCAGTGTCAGCGACCGTCCATTTTTATGATGGTTCGGCTACCCTTTATGCAAATTCCGTCTCGTCCCATTCGAGTCTCTCGTGCACATATCAAGCTAATTAAAGCTAATTAAATCCTCATGGACTTGACTACAGAATCAACCCATCGAACGAAATTGACTGATAAATGTTTGAAAGCAATTCTCTTGATTGGATGTAGCAATTCCAAAACAAACATTGACGATATCTTGAATGGCAAACTTCAGTTTCACAAATCTCACTAAATCTTTTGTTACGTACTGGCATCAAATTCTATATGTTATATAGTGGCTTCAAATTCACGGCCCTACTTCGTGTATCTGTATACTGCGGGTATTGTAACTAACCACTAGACGATATATGTAGTAGTCGCTTAATGAAATCACAACACATGGGTATTGTAAAAACTTTGAGTTTGTTTCTTTAATTTCTGCCGTGGTGTGGGTGGCGAGCGTTGACAATAGGAACAGCCCAAGGGTTGACGATGACTACTACTACTGTTGGGATGACTGGCGATGGTGAGGTGGAAGATGGCTACGTGACGGCTCACAGCCGTCGGCTGTGACCGTGAGTGGTTGACACTTGTTCTCTGTCCCGAGGGTTCTGTCTGACTGACCTCTGGCTGACTTTTATATATATCAAACGCCTACGCGTTTTCTTTTGTTATCCTTATCAGCGGATGCATCTATTTCCATTTTTAACTTCTTTGTTCACTTTTACCGGGAAAAGGTCCTTTGTTATTTTTTCCGTCTTTGCTTTGTTTCGGCTAAAGCGGAAAACACTACTTCCGCTCGTACAATATACAACATTTTCTGCTAATGTTGCGTTCTTTGATAATGTTTTGAAAATAAATATGATGGTTGAATTTGTTTTTGTGCATCTTATGCCACTTGTCCATGTTTGTTTTACATCTTTTTCTCGGAGTTTTCGTTCTGGCTAGCAAGTATTGAACACAATAATAATGTGGCCCGCGCTCGTTAATTTTTCAATTATCCGGCCCGCGCTCGTTATTTTCTTCAATTATCCAGCCCACCGTGAAAAGAGTTTGGTGATCCCTGCCTAAAATGGTCACCCATCTAGATAGCGAACAGACTCGTCGCTGCTTAACTTCACTGATCTAGCTGAAACCAGTGCGTTCAACGTGATTGATCGTAAGATACTATATTTTGGTGTTTGTGGTAGTTGGTTGGGGTGTTGGTTTTTAACGGTAAGTATTGTTTCATACCCTCTTCTTTACTCCTTTACTTACTTCTTTCTTACTCTATTCTTCTGGCCATCTTTGGAATCTTATAACATCTTGTTTTGGTCTGGACTCTTCTAAGGTCTGGACTTACTTGGGGACTTCATGTCTGGTCTTTCATTGGGGATTTCTCTTTATCAGAAGCCCTGTGTCATTGTTAGTTTTTAGATAATAAACACAAGACTCCGATTTACTTGATCTTATTTTATTTCTAAATCCCCAGCCAGACAATCTGCGCAGATGAGAACGGCGGCGCGTAATACGCGACTTACAACCTACGAGCTCGGCTCCTACCTTCTAACTGACTGAAACTTACTTACTATCTAAACCGGAAGAGAGGGTCCTCTCTACCGGTTCTCACGGTATCCACCAGAAGGAAGGATCAGGACAGGTCAAGCCTTGTCATTCAAATCCTTCAAGGCCATGGGCTGCAGCTTATAACGGCCATTTTGATTTCTACACTTTTGCACATAAATATTAGGTATCTAATAATTATGTAACAGTAAAAAACAACCAAAACCCCAGCCAACTTTCTTTGTATCTTTCTCTATTTGACCGACTACTACGATCTATAGGAGAACAAACTTTACACTGGCAAACGAAAAAGCTGTTAGTATTCGACTTCTTATTTTGACACAGGTTACCACGGATAACAGGAAAGGGTAGAGGAAACCTTCTTAAGGAGGTAATGTTACAAAATCATCATATAAAATTCTCTTTTCGTTAAGCCTCAAGCAACAGACCCTCGCTTACGTGTGCCGCTAATTTGTACATTTTCTACGAAGAAAAATATCATTCGCTTGGTATATAGATCAAATACAAAGTTATCTATATATTTGGGTTATTTTATGCAGAAGACGTTTATTCTTGTTGTGTATTCAATTTGTTGTTTAAGCACATTGTAAGTAAACTCGTTTTCTTTTATCTATTTAACTCATAGATAGGAGCCTAACAGATACTACCACTCTGGGACAGAGTGCGGCTGGTTTAATAGCAATGAATGGGCACTCCACACTCCACAGGGCTCTAGAATTGGAACCTCACCATTAGATGCTGTTTAAAGTCATACCCAGGACACTAAGACCTTCAGGGACCACCTTCTAGCAAATATATGATAAGAAGCGTTGTGGGTTTGACGTAATGGCTTTAGGGCCGCGACAAACATATAGGTGCCAGGGCGATGTGATTAGCCGATTGATCTGAAGGACGCTGTCCGACCACCCATTTAGTCCAAGTAATGTACTTGTCGCAAGTCATGGAGTGCTCAGCCACATTACATGTCACCACCTACGCCTAACAGTTTGCCCCATCAGAGTTGTCTTACCTTTCTGCAGAGGTGCAGTCGGTGTATTCTACAGCTCCAGGCGAAAGAGCTAGGTTTTTGTAGTGTAATGTTATTCATCCTAAGAAATGGACACGGTAAACCGAGTTAAAATCCTGGACGAAGCTATTTACATTTCACATCTATTAATAATGGAGATTCACTTCCGGTTTTTGTCTGTAACAAAAACTACGTCACTGCTTACGTCACTATACCCGAAATCGTCATAACATAGAATAAATACACTCAAAATTTGAGCATGCAACATTAGACAGTCCTCATTGTTTTTCTTAAAAACAAGTTTTAATAGATACATCCCCAGTATCATATATTTATATATAGTTTGTTTTTATTTTAATAGATATTCAAAGTTAATAAAACTTAGTTTCGATTTCAAATTGTTTTTTTTTTTTACTCCTTTAATAAATTTGATGATTTCATGATTTATGGTTCAAACTCCCCGACATTTAATTTTTAACTTCCATTTCCTCAAGCAATATCTTTCAAAAATTTATTTTTACATCGCCCGGAGGGTGTTCTTTTATTTTGCAAGTAGTACTAATACGCTTGTAAAATGTATGAATCCAATTATTCTCCCTCCAGGTATGGGTGAAAAGTAGAACAGACGGGAACCTTTTAGCCTTGGTATCTCAACCGCTTTAGGGAAGGAAACCTCTTATATCAAACCTGTTAAGGGTCGATAAATACATATATTTAAGTGATTGATTGATTTGTCGATTGATTTTAATGCTATATCTGTCGATAGTTTATTTTATACCAAGACGTTAGGGAATAGCATTCATTATATAATTATGCTTATGTTTTTGTGTCGTTGTATGTAGGATATTTTTGCACATACTTATACAAGGTGTCTCGAAAACGTATCGAGATTTTTGTATTTTTGAAAAACCTTGTATTCTGAAAAAATAACGTTCCATTTATTCTTCATTTCTAACTCGGTAAATATAGCTTTAAACATGGTACTTTTTAACACATCTTGTATTCTGAAGAGAATTAATGAATGTGACATTATTTTGTTCAGAATACAAGGTGTGCCAAAAAGTGTGCTTTGACACACCTTGTATGATATAAAGTAAAGTAAAGTCGTTGGGGCGGCCTAATGTCGGTATCAATAAATCAGCGAGGAAGTCTATCCCCTTTTTACTAGCGCTAGATCAAAGGACATTGTTTTTGCGTCTGAGGTGGGGCGCCACACCTACCATCACCTCTTTAATTTACCGCACAGATCCCTGTGCTACTCATACGCTGAGTTGGCGAGAGCCGGTATCGAACTAAGAACCTTGCAGTTTCTAGCCGAACACTCTACCGACTGAGCTAAATTATTCCTATTTAATACGAATAATTTTAGGATAGTTCGTCACTCTAAGTAAGTCCCTCCTGCCGGCATCCAGTACCTTCACAAAGCTGATAAATGTAAGTTTTTGTGGGTGGACAAAAACTAGTGTGTCCATGTGTGGAGTCCATAAAAGAACATCATATAAGTGATATAACAAGTATAATTTATTGCCTTAGTAAACTTAATAGAAGATAACATAAAACATGACAGAGGATACAAAGATTATACATAGTTTTATAATGTGAAATAGGTGAATAGTCTTTGTATAGGTCTTGAGGCTGCTGGTAAAAGAGGAAATTATAAACACTTACTGTTAAGTATGCTCTCGTGTGTCATGGACACGGAATGCTGCCGGCTTAACGGCCCCCTAACGTCAAATACGGGAACTGGGGAAAGAAAGGAATGTAACCCCTACACGTTTTCTATGAGTGGTGGGCCATATTTTTTTGCAAGGTGTTGTATTCTTCTTAGCATTTTTTCGATATTTTCGCATTTTTTAGAATCGCTGACTAGTATATATATATAATATATATATATATATATATATATATATAATAAATATATATATCCTGATGAACCCATGCATTTGTAAACATCCTTTGTTTTTTCATATATATCATATACAACTGTCGGATTAATTTCCACTTTATTTCACACACACACACAAAGACACAACACACACACACACATATATATATATATAATATATATATATATATATATATCCTAGGAATCTCAAACTAACAAACCAACCCTCCCCCCAAATCGATAGATTTAAAGCGATGTTACTTTGGGAAATTCTCAGTAAGAGTCATGTTCTTTTGTGATTACCTGAAGATGCGTAGTAATTATGTTGAAATAAATTATTGTAATGAAGCAAGTTTAAAGTTTTTTCCTTCATTTATGTATATATATATATTATATATATATATATATATATATATATATATATATATAAGAAATAACAAAAGACTTAGAGATTTAGCATTATAGTCTATTTCAGGGAGTTTAGCATTATAGAAATAACAAAGACTTATATATTTGCTCCGTGACTCTAAAATTAAGAGCACACATTGAGCTCTCAAACTGTGACAGGTCTTTTTTAAATAAAACTCTTGTGTCGTAAGGAAGGTTTCTTTTCTGGACTTTTGGTATATATATATATATAATATATATATATATATATATATATATATATATATATATCGCTGACTAAAAATATATATTATATATATAAATATATATATATATCGCAGTAAGCATTAAATCCACATGCAAATAAGTATAAAATCTTATTTACTTCTGGATTTTTTCCTAAAATCGATTAAAAAGTGCTCAATATAAAGAGCTAAATAGACGTTTAAAAATCGAATGGTTTAAAAACTACCTACTTAAGTTTCTCACAGTAGCGCAAATCTTCAGGGTATTTTCTTCCTATCATCGTTTTGTATTTTATAGCTGGGTAATGCCCATTTTCAAAACAGCGGGTGTGTTATATATATATATATATATATATATATATATATATATATATATATATATATATATATATATATATATATATATATTCTTAAATTTTTTCCATCAATACTAATACATAATTTAAGATAATCTTTTATTTACTTATTTACTAAAAAAAAAAAATTAAATTAGAGAACAATAAAGGAAAAAAGAAAAGAAAAAAAAAAAGAAAAAACAGGGAGAAAGGAAAAAAAAAGAAAAAAAGAAAGCGAAACAAAAGCTAGGTATATACGGTTTTTATTTATTTTTTTTTTTTTTTTATTTTTAATTTTGACATGACAACAAACTTGGAACATTTGACTGGATGACAGACAATATAAGATACACTTGTTCCCAACAAACATTTTTTAAAAAAGAGAGAGAAATAAGAAATTTCAGTTATTCGCCCATTTTATTTATAAAGGAGGAGAAGAAGAAAGAGGAAAAAAAGGAGAGGAAAAGGAAATAAGAAGAGAAATTATAACCACACAAAGAAAAACATAAAACACGTCGATTTCTGATACGAAACTCTGATGATGAAGTTCATGCTTCGAAATCGATAGGACAAAAATAACATCTTTTTGTTTTTATTTTTCATACGCATTGTATTGGCCTTCAAAATATTAATATATTATAACATACTTAACAATGCTTCAAGCAAATTACCAATTGCTTTTATATTATATATATATATATATATATATATATATTATATATGTGGTGTAAGATAGTTGGTTGATTTTGGGGTTATTTTATGCCCAAACGTTTTGTTTTATTCATTCTTAATGGGTATTCAGTTTTTTTAACTCAATTTATAACCACATTTTTAGAAAAACATTTTTCTATTTAAACCATAGAGGAAATCCTAACAGATACTACCACTACGAAAAAAAAGGCGATTAAGGGGTATTCCACTCTCCCCAGAGCTTTAAAATTGCAGTTTAATGTTATATCTAGGACACTAACCTACCGCCTTCTAGCACATATATCATAAAAAGGATTGGGTGATTGCTATAAGGAAAAAGGGGTTAGGACAATCATATATATGCTAGGCCTTGCCATGACAAACTGACTGATCAAAGGGGGCGTCTACGACCGCCCGGTCTAGCCTGAGTAAGTGCCAAAGTAAAGTGGTGCATGTCATGGGCTGCTTAGCCACCAAGAATTCGTTCTTCAGCATTACGGGTCACCACCCACGACCAACATGTGGTCCCATTGGGTGGAATCTTCCCCTTCGGCAGAGGTACAGTCAGTATTCTTCTGCCCCTGCCGACAGGATGGTATATATATATATATATATATATATATATATTATATATATATATATAATATATATATATATATAAAGATAAAAGGTGGCTTACCAGTGAATATGGGTACGATCGTTGGAGGTGCACAAAATCCAGGGGTTAAGTCAGAGATATAACAAATACAAAGTGCTCAATACAAAGTAAAGCAAATTTGTTAAAGAAATGGATACAATAAAAACCTACTCGAGTTTCACCATAAGGATATGTGTGTTCATTGAATAAGGTAATAATGTAACATCTTATTCAATGAACACACGTGTGATCGGCTGCAATTAATCGGTACCTCGATTAATTCAGTGGATTTAACCCTGAAGATCCTTATGGTGAAACTCGAGTAGGTTTCTATAGTATCCATTTCTTTAACAATATATATATATATATATATATATATATAATATATAAAATGTTTCCAATTTCAATAACGTTAATGGTGTGAGAAAGAAATATTTTTTTAGTTTCTATACCTGCCCCTCAACAAATACCCTAAGCACCTCCCGACAAAATGCAGGCTATCACCTATCACACAAACCATCCAAGTAAAACACGCTGGACACTGTTGAAGGAGTAAGGACTAACTCATAAATGACGTTCCCCTATACATCGGAACACCAAATTGAGAAAAGGCCTAAGAGTGACCCTTTGGGAGAATCCGTTGCATTGGGGAAGGGCTTCTTTTCTTTGATCGTTTCCTACATCGCATGTCCACGAACATTATTATGCAATAAATTCACTAATCAATTTCTTTGTCCGGAAAAGAAGGTATTTTCCTTCTTAATGTGTCTTGCCAATTGTTCAGTGTTGCGTGATTCACTCAAGGTTTATACAGGCTCAGAAATAGCTAATAAATAATTCCCTTTGAATACCAAGAAAACATAAAATACATTTTCTCCACTAGACTCCGTAAAATCTGACTTGTATGAAGCGTTATTATTATTATTATTATTATTATTATTATTATTATTATCGAGCTCTTCACACCAACGATAGCTGATCGTGTTTCACTGGTGTCTGAGCGACAAGTCTCCTCTGGTCTCCAGGACTTCTAGCCGATTGCAGCAATGCAATAGTCTGGTGGTCTCAATTCTTCTGCTGATTTCCAGATCCTCCAGTCTTTTCCAAGTTTATTGGGACCGTTCCAAGTGCATCAACTGCAATTGGTATCACTTTCACTCTTATATTCCACAGCTTTTTCAATTCTCTGGCAAGGTCCAGGTATTTATCCATCTTTTCATTTTCCTTCATCTTCACTCTGTGATCTGCAAAGTCCCAGACTTCACACATTCTCTCTCTTTTTTTATTTTTTTTTTAAAATTTAGTTAATCAACACTAGGTCTGGTCTCCTGGCTGGGATAGGGTGATTCGTCTTTATCTCAAAGTCCAAGAGAATTTTATGCGTTTCATTCTCAAGAACAGATTCTGGGTTTATTATTATTATTATTATTATTATTATTATTATTATTATTATTAATTATACACCAG
>CM042150.1:95775880-95778380 GCA_023376005.1 Doryteuthis pealeii
TGACATAGGTTATGAGGAGGTTGACGCAACACAATCATTCTATCCACGTTCGGCCTTGTGTTACTATGAGACTCTAAACAAATATTGACAGATATAAATCAGAGAGAGAGAGAGAGAGAGAGAGAGAGAGAGAGAGAGAGAGAGAGAGAAGAATGGGGCACACTGGGAGAGAGAGGATGGCAGAGGAGCTTGAGGGAGAATAAGAGAGAGAAAAGGAAGAGAAATGAAACAAGAGAGAGAAAGAGAGAACACGAAGCAAAGGAGACCATGAGAGAGAATGAGAAAATAGGTGGCAGAAAATGTGTGTGTGTGTGGGGGAGAGAGAGAGAGAGAGAGAGAGAGAGAGAGGGGGGGAGGGAGAATCGCTGTTTCATTGGGTTTTTTTCACTCTCTGGCAAGATCTAGGTATTTGTACAAATTTTCACTTTTTTTATTTTCATGTTGGAACGCGAAAATATTTCCATGACATTATATAATTGCTTGCGATACTTGAAAACATATTTTTTTTAAAGTCGTCGGCGAGGCCTAGAGTCGATATCAGCCATACAGCGAGGGAGTCTATCCCCTTTTCACTAGCACTAGACGAAGGAGATTGTTTTTGCATCTGAGGTAGAGCGCCACACCTACCGTCAGCTCATCACTTTACCGCACAGATCCCAGTGCTACTCATACACTCAGTTAGCGAGGGCTGGTATCGAACCGTCACTTTATCGCACAGATCCCATTGCCACTCATACGCTCAGTTAGCGAGGGCCGGTATCGAACCAGGAACCTTGAGGTTCCCAGCTGGGCACTCTACCGACTCAGTTAAACCGGCCCTATAATTATGCGCGAATTATTAGCATATGATAGGAATACATAGAAGCATATCGCCCTGTCAGCTGGGGTTGTGGAATACTCCAACTGCAAGGTAAACCTCTCCACCACTAATGAGGCCGTGGGTGGCGACCCTTGATGCTGCGGACGGAATCCTGATGAATGAGAAGTCCATGAAAGCAACAAATTAAATACTCGATGATAGACTTACGCAATTCCTGAGGGTATTTTGACGTAATCAGTGACGTAATTTCGGTTACCGACCTACAGACATCGGATCTCCCTTATGATAAAACTTGAAGCCATATAACTGTGTGCAAACAAATGACTAACATTAATGTTGTTAATAGTTATTTGAAACCCTATAACTCTAAGTAAACAAATCACTATTATTACTTACTTGAAACCCTATAAATGTTTGACAAAAAAGAAGAAATTAATATTATTAATAGCTATTTGAAACCCTATAACTCTAAGCAAACAAATCACTATTATTACTTACTTGAAACCCTATAAATGTTTGACAAAAAAAAAGGAAATTAATATTATTAATAGCTATTTGAAACCATATAACTCTAAGTAAACAAATCACTATTATTACTTACTTGAAACCCTATAAATGTTTGACAAAAACAAGGAAATTAATATTATTAATAGCTATTTGAAACCATATAACTCTAAGTAAACAAATCACTATTATTACTTACTTGAAACCCTATAAATGTTTGACAAAAACAAGGAAATTAATATTATTAATAGCTATTTGAAAACATATAACTCTAAGTAAACAAATCACTATTATTACTTACTTGAAACCCTATAAATGTTTGGAAAAAAAAAAGAAATTAATATTATTAATAGCTATTTGAAACCATATAACTCTAAGTAAACAAATCACTATTATTACTTACTTGAAACCCTATAAATGTTTGACAAAAAAAAAGAAATTAATATTATTAATAGCTATTTGAAACCATATAACTCTAAGTAAACAAATCACTTTTATTACTTACTTGAAACCCTATAAATGTTTGACAAAAAAAAAAGAAATTAATATTATTAATAGCTATTTGAAACCATATAACTCTAAGTAAACAAATCACTATTATTACTTACTTGAAACCCTATAAATGTTTGACAAAAAAAAGGAAATTAATATTATTAATAGCTATTTGAAACCATATAACTCTAAGTAAACAAATCACTATTATTACTTACTTGAAACCCTATAAATGTTTGACAAAAAAAAAAAGAAATTAATATTATTAATAGCTATTTGAAACCATATAACTCTAAGTAAACAAATCACTATTATTACTTACTTGAAACCCTATAAATGTTTGACAAAAAAAAGGAAATTAATATTATTAATAGTTATTTGAAACCATATAACTCTAAGTAAACAAATCACTATTATTACTTACTTGAAACCCTATAAATGTTTGACAAAAACAAGGAAATTAATATTATTAATAGCTATTTGAAACCATATAACTCTAAGTAAACAAATCACTATTATTACTTACTTGAAACCCTATAAATGTTTGACAAAAAACAAGCAAATTAATATTATTAATAGCTATTTGAAACCATATAACTCTAAGTAAACAAATCACTATTACTTACTTGAAACCCTATAAATGTTTGACAAAAACAAGGAAATTAATATTATTAATAGCTATTT
>CM042150.1:95783380-95785880 GCA_023376005.1 Doryteuthis pealeii
GTAAAATAGGGCCCGTCTACCCTAAGTAAGAGCCTAAGAGGAATGTTGGATGTCATGGACTGCTCATCCACCAGGATTCCATCTTTAAGCATCACAGGTCGCAACAGGTGGTGCCATTGGGTAGGGGGAGCTTACTCCTCGACAGAGGTACAGTCGGTGTATTCTACAGCCCCATACGACAGAGCGAGTAATCAAAAATTTGTGTTCTGGGTAGATATTTACCTACCCAGATAGCTACGGGTATGATGGAATACAAGGCTGCAATCATGGGGTATCAGTGAGGATCGAACTTGGTATTCAGTAGTAATGGATCTTGCTTAGACTGGCTTGCTAATAATTACACCATGATGGGACGCCCTTATTTATCTAACAATTTCGCGATGGGTAGGATGTGATGCAAAGTTGCAAGTATGGGACATCCAACGAGGATCGAATTTGCTATCCAGCATTACGGGATCTAATGAGACTAGCTTAACCATTAAACCACAATGGGAAGCCCTAAAAAGGGGTATTCTTAGTATGATACTAATGTTAAGGCTGCAGTTTTTGGAACTCTGGTGAGTGTGTCCTATTGTCGGTATCAGCCGGGGAGTAGGGGAGTCTATCCCCTTTTCGCTAGCTCTAGACCAAGGATATTGTTTTTGCTAAGGTGGAGTAACAACACCTACATTCAAATCCTCAATTTACCGTGCAGATAAGATTACCCAATCTGTGCTACTTATGCGCTGAATTGGTGGGGATCAATACCAAACTAGGAGCCTCGGAATTCCAAGACGGATGCTCTACCAATGTTTCATAATTATTAGAAACCTAATATTTATGTGCAATAGTGTAGAAATCAAAATGGCCGTTATAAGCTGCAGCCCATGGCCTTGAAGTATTTGAATGACAGGGCTTGACCTGTCCTGGTCCTTCCTTCCGGGATACCGTGAGAATCGCTGGAGAAGACCCTCTCTTCCGCTTTAGATAGTAAGTAAGTTTCAGGCAGTTAGAGACTAGCAGCCGAGCTCGACGGAAGGGTAAGTCGCGATACACAAGCGCTCCCGTCTTAATCTGCGCAGATGTCTGGTTGGGGATTTAAAAATAAAGCAAGATCAAAGCAAAGCGGAGTCTTGTGTTATTACCTCTAAAAACTAACAATGACACAGGGCTTCTGATAAAGAGAAATCCCCAATAGAAGACCAGACCCGAAGTCCCCAAGAAAGTCCAGACCTTAGAAGATTCCAGACCAAGACAAGATGTTACAAGATTCCAAAGACGACCAGAAGAATAGAGTAAGAAAGAAGTAAGTAAAGAAGTAACGATGAAGGGTATACAATACCAATTGATCTAAACTAACTCCACTTTTATTGCCATTTGTACGAGGTCCACTCTCACAGCGGATGGTAGTATATGTTAGGATACCATCAATCGGTCAAAGAGATCGGTTTGAGATTATTTGTATTTGATAAGACCGTGCGCCAAAAAAAAAAAGGAACAAATAAAATGAGGCCAAGGTTATTATCTGTACTAACAAGAATATGCGCCCACTGGGCGTAAGTATTTAAGTTTTAATGTAATGAAATATATTAACTCTTAACATCCTGTTGAGAATTTTCCAAATTCAGAGTCCCATTCCTATAAAGGATTTATAAAAAAAAAAATGGTTTAAAATGTCCTTTTCATTTAAAGTTACCTGTTATATCGCTAAAAATAAAGACTTCTAAATAATATGTTTAATATTACATTTAAACAAAGGCTATCATTTGGGGTAGATTAGGAAAATGAATGTGATTTCCGGACGGGTGGAATGAGGTGGTGTATTCATTGGAAATGATTTTTACTATAAAAATGCATTAGAAATGATTTTTACCATAAAAATGCATTGGACAATGATTGTTACTATAAAAATGCACTGGAAATGATTTTTACAATAAAAATGCATTGGAAATGATTTTTACTATGAAAATGCATTAGAAATGATTTTTACTATAAAATTGCATTTCAAATAATTTTTTACTTTAAAAATGCATTGGATGATGATTTTTACTATAAACTAAAACTAGAAGGACTAACGAAATTAAATAATAATGCATATAAAATATTACACTTATTTCAATTATATTTTAATTGGTTTCTATATAAACTCATTCATCGGACTAATTTTAATATGTTGGAGAATAAAACAATAATATTAGAGATCAGTAACACTAAGTAATTATTCATTAAACCCGGTTTCCGAAAATTAACCAAACTATGTATCAGGTAAACCTTTATTTCTTAGTTATATATAAGACATCTTGTAGGGTTTTAAACGCACTAATAATATAGACTGTTCGGAGGCAAATCTCAGATTTTTATCGATACATCGTTAATAAATAGAATTCATTCTATTCTATGTATTAATGATTTTGACTATATATTAAATACTCATTGATAAACTTACGCATTTCCTGGAGGTATTGTGACGTAAGCAGTGACTTAGTTTCGGTTACAGACCGACTGTATATCTGATATCTAT
>CM042150.1:95788380-95820880 GCA_023376005.1 Doryteuthis pealeii
TAAAAAAATTATATTATCCATTAAGAATTTTCAAACTTTATCGGCATTAAATGACCCACTGAGGTTGATATGCCGTAAAACCAAACAAAACCAAAAAAATAAAAAATACTGAAAATTAAAGCAATATGTAAGGGGACAAGACTTTCGGACCACATTGTAGATTAATGTACAACATGGTCCAAAAGTTTTTTTTAAATATCTAGGGGGTGACAATATTTTCGGACCATACTATACACCAGTGGTTCTCGATCGGGGACCATATGGACCTCCGGGAACCATATTACATTTTTTGTGATCAGGCAAACAAAATATATTATAACTATAAAAATACAAAGAGATTTTTAAACATCGAATTGCTATTTTGGGGCCCCACCAAAGTAAAATAGGATTAAAAGGGACCATTGGTAAAAAAAAAAAAGGCTGAGAAGCATTTCTCTATATTAATCTACAGGACCGTCGGAAAATTTGTCACCGCCTACGTATATTACTTTTAGATTTAAGATAATTGCATAACATATATTATATCATTAAAACAAAAAATGATGAAAAATAATGAAATTTAAAACAATATGTAGAAGTGAGATGACTTTCGGACAACACCATAAATTAATGTACATCGTATTCTGAAAGTCTTTTCACCCCATAAATATTTTTAGAGATAAAATAATTACATAAAATACAAGGTGAGTCAAAAAAGTATCGAGATCTTTTGTACATTTTGACACACCTTCTATTCTGAGAGAAATAATGTTCTATTCATTAATTTTCTTCAGAATACAAGGTGTGTAAATTAAAGTACCAAGTTTAAAGCGGTATTTACCAAGATAGAAATCAAGAATGAATGGAACGTTATTTTTTCAGTAAACAAGGAGTGTCAAAACGTACAAAAAATCTCGATACTTTTTTACACACCTTGAATGTTATATATTTAAAAAAATAATGAAAAATGATGAAAATTAAAACAATATTTAAGGGTGACATGACTTTTGGACCACACGGTAAGTAAAAAAAGTAAAGTCGTCGGGGGCCTAAAGTTATCAGCCAGTCAGCGAGAGAGTCTATCCCCTTTTCAATAGCGCTAGACCAAGGAATTGTTTTTAGCATTGAGGTGGAGCGCCACACCTACCATCAGCTCCTTACTTACCGCACAGATCTGTGCTACTCATATGGCGAGGACCAGTATCGAGCTAGGAAAAACGGACTGATACTTTTTTTTACACACCTTAAATGTTATTATACATTAAAAAAAATAATGAAAAATGACGAAAGTTAAAACAATATGTGGTGACATGACTTTCGGACCACACGGTAGATTAATGTATAGCGTGGTCCGAAAGTGTTGTCACCCACTTACATATTTTAAGAGGTAAAATAATTACATACTTTATATTAAATACAGCTTTAGTTTCGATACTTTTAAAACATAACCTTAACGTTTCATTTGTTCCTCTATCTTGATAAATACAGATTCAGTCTCGATATTTTATGAACGGGACCTTTTAGTTTGAAGAAAATTAACGTTTCATTCATTGATCATTAATATTTTGGTAAATACAGCTTCAGTATCGATACGTTTGGAACACAGCTCGTATTTTTAAAATGGACGTTACATTCATTGTTCAAATCGTTGTTGGTACATACAGCTTCAGTTTCGATACTTTTTAAACAAAAGCTTTCAGCTTAAAGAAAATTAATGTTTCATTCATTGTCCATTTCTGTCTTGGTAAATACAGCTTTAGTCTCGATACTTTTTAAACACACCTACTCTAACCAAAATTATCGGGAGAACCTTTTCCTGTTCATTGGAACTGAGGATGTTATTGCAGTGAGTGGAGGGACCAGAAATGATGGATGTAAGTTGTTTTGGTGAAATGAAAAAATGCCAAATTAATTAAAACAACTAGCAAATATATGCACCCTCCGGGTGCAAGTATTAATGTCATAAAATATTATATCAAATTAGAAATTCTAAAGAAACTAAATAAGAATGCAGATAAAATGATTTGAAACAGAGAGGGGTATAATCGAAAAATATAACAGCTGAAGCTTCCTCTTCCATCACCCCCGTCTTTCCTTGCTAAACTTTTCTAATTTAACTATTCAGTTAAATAAGAAAATAAAGAATAAAATTACAGTTATTTCTTTTTGTTAATTGATTTCTTTTAAGATTTATCTCCGGGATTTTTGCTCATATTCATTAAGATAAAATCAAATAATTAGAAATCAACAATACCAAGCACATATTTATTAAAATCAATTTTTAAATATCAATATGCAAATTAGGCTTGTCGTTCACACTGTAAACCGCTATTTGTTGTACATATAAATACAATTGCATTTTATTAGTACTTATATATGACCAGCAGTATCAATAATGAAAAACAATTTTATTAATAATTGAGGCTTAAATAAAAATGATTCATGGAGAATGTGATGTATAATAACTAAATGGATAGTGACTTGAGTAGTTATATAGTTTCGGTTACAGACAAACAAACACATAATCTCCATTATAATAAGATATGTAGGTGTGACTGGATTTTCGGACCACCTGTAACTTCGGAGTTCGGTGCTTGTTAAATCGAGAATTTACTCACAAACACACGCACATCAACAAGGACAGACACACTTAATTTTAGAGACCATTTACTCTAAGATAAATGAAAGTTTAAAATACTGACCTTCATCGGTACGATCACAAATAGCAATTTAAAAAAAAAACAAAAAAAACGTATCCTCATTTTTTTTATAATAAAAACTTTTTTTTATATTCTTTCTAATGTGAATTGCATATTGACCTCTTTTGTATTTTTGTCTGTTTGCCATAAAGAATAGCAAGTATCACTTCTCTCACAAATTCCCTTCATTATTACTGAAAACAGTAACACTTGAACCGGTAAATATTTGCCACAAAAACCATTAAGAACGGACGAGTACCTTTCTAAGTCCTCGTGTATCTTCACGATGAATTTATTTCCTTCTCGGAATTCGAGTTCAGCCGCGAATGTCACTTTAATTGCTTTTATTGTGAACTAAGCAGTTTTGCTGACCCGATTCGTATGGGCAGGGTTTTAAGTTTCAATAAATCATTACAGAATTTCGACCTGGATTTCTGAGATGAAAAATACGAATTTTTATACACTGATTTATTCGTATTCCCATGATCGTCTTGTTTGTTCTTAGCGACAATGTTTCTGCTATTTCTGAGATTTGGAAATATTATATATTGCACTTGTCAGGCTGTAAAATCTAAGCAACTAATTTTTGAATCCGTTGTTCTAATGTACTGACAAAATTCATGATACACAAGAAAGTATACAGTGCACGTCATATGGTGAGTTTGATTCTCACTGGGCGCCCCAAACTTCTGACCTTGTGCCAGGAATAAGCTAAGCTTAGTAAATAACTATACAGTTCACGCGCTTTCAATAAAATGACCTTTTGAACCGAATTATCGGCTTTTAAAAATGTCGATTTGATTGCGTCACTATCAGCCCGATCATAACTCGCTATTTGGCCGGCAAAACAATCCGGTGACTTCCGATTGTTATATACTTCTCTTCTTCTAGCCCCAACCCCTTTTTATCATATGGATGATAGAAGGCGGTGGCGGCTACATGTCCTGAGAATGACGTTAAACTCTATCTGATGGTGAGGTTCCAGTTTTTGAGGTTTAGGGAATGTGGAGCAACCCTTCATCACCATTGCTCCCTGGTCCACTCTGACCCGTACCTGTTAGGGTCCCATCTATGGGTTAAATAGAAAAATGTATTTATAAAAAATTGTATTATCCATTAAGAATTGATTTATTTCAAAACTTTATCGGCATTAAATGACCCACTGATGTTGATATGCCGTAAAACAAAACAAACCAATTCTCTTCTTCTGATCGTCTTTGGTATCTTAGGTTCTTCTTCTAGCGTCTGGAACCTTTCATTTGTGGATTTCGTGTCTGGTCTTCCATGGGAGATTTCTCGTCTACCATAAGCCGTGGGTCATTGGTAGTTTTTGGTTAAATAACCCAACACTTCGATTTTCTTTATATCATATTTTATTTCGAAATCCCCATCCAGACTACCTACGCAGAATGAATACGGCAGCATGCTTAAGTGCGACTTGCTCTCTCCGTGGTTTGACCAATTGAGACAATCTCTCTTTCTAATCTAAACCGGAAGAACCCTTCTCTGTCATTTCTCTACTGATTCTCACTGTATCTACCGGAAAAGAGTTCAAGATGAGTTCAACAGGTGTCACTCAATCCTCCATGACATCGTTCTCAAAGGCTTCTGGCCGTAACTTCTAACAGCCATTTTGGTTTCTACACTAACTGTACATAATTGTTAGCGTACTAACAATTATGTAAAACGACCAAGTCACACTGACTAAACCGGTTCAGATGATCGAAGTTAAGAAACGAAGATATAACTTTAACACGCTGACCACCAAAGCTAATTTAAACAACCTGAGACCTGTGTGCACGACTAATCAAAGTTAAGTATGTGATTCCGTGGCGGGCCCCTTCACCGGCTCTCGCCAACTCAGTTGATGAAAAGGCTTAAATACCGGTCATATTAGCAATTATTAATTTATTTCCACACAGGTGAGAGTGGGCTCCACCACAGACGCTAAATTAATCTCCTTGGTTTAGCTCTAGTTAAAAGAGGATAGACTCCTCGCTGGTACTGACGTTAGGCCGCCACGTCGACTTTACTTTTTTAAGTTTATAAAAATTTTAAAATTTATAAAACTCATCTTCAGAGCTTGTTTTTAATCCGGACTCATTTTTGAATTTGAAATATGTCTTCTTCTTTCAAAAACTGTTACACTAAAGATATACAGTTGAGTCGTTGCCTTGGAGACGCGTGGCGGATGTGCTGATGACGAAACGATCGCATGACTTGCACACTTTTTGGAACATCAATGTTTTTTTGGTTTTGAATTTAAATTATTTTCTGCTTCTCTCTGATGAGTCCGGATTAAAAACAAGCACTGAAGATGATTTTTATAAATCGAAATATTGTTCAATATTAGCTATGATTAGGATATAAAATATTTTCATCTTAACAGCTTTATATATATATATATATATATATATATATTATATATATATATATATAATTGATATTTATATTTTTGCTGAAGGCAATTACAATGCGCATATCGCATAATTCGATAATTATAGAAGATAATAATGACAAGTGAATTTCGCAAAGAATTAACATCGTACAGACTGTTTTAAAGTTGAAACAGTCTGTACGATGTTCTAACACCGAGTAATTCTTTGCAAAATTCACTTGTCATTATTATCTTCTATAATTATCGTTTTATCGATATGCGCATTGTAATTGCCTTCAACAATGCTTCTATATATATATATATATATATATATAATATATATATATATATATATATATATATATATAATTTAGCCTTTATTTATCTTCAGATATCTATCTAGTTCCCAATTATATTAAATATGCATTTGTTTGATTATAATTAGCGTAAGCGAAACGTTATTTCATTTCAAGCAACATGTGACGAAACAATAACAACAACAGTCATTATCATTATCATAAATAACAGAAACAAATGAAAATAATAACAGCTGTACATGAGTCATTAGTCAAACTTTGCCATTTGGTAGCAACAATGTAACGTAATCAATATTGTAGCTTTTGTTAGAAGCGTCAAAACTAAAACGAACATTGACGCCAAACGCGTTAAAACAATGGGAATTCACTAATGCGTTGCTAATTCTCTTCTGACAGTGAATAAAGAAACTATCAGCGAAGAACGGACTCGAATTGTTTGTGCAACAAAAAGAGGACGGCTTTTATATTGTCTAACTAATTCAAAAGTAAATAATGTATTTGTGAGGTCTTTCACTTGCAAAAAGAAAAAGCAACAACAACAACAACAAAAAAACAAAAAAAAAAAAAAAAAAAAAACAAATCTACCAGCGTCGGCCAGATTCAGCAGGAGCATCCACTTCACCCAATCGTGGCAACCGTACCAGTTATTTTAGGCGTGGTATGTCCGGCCTAAACAGTGAAGAGATTAAAATTGTTCGGAGAATCAAAGATGAAGAAGAAGCAAGAAAAGGAGGAAGGGTACGATTATTCCCTTCTCCAGATTCATGGGATCTCTACTCGTATGTATAATTAGTACACTTCTTTTCATTTCTCTGAATGTTTGAGATGAGGCTTAAAGATTAGTATTATCTGCGTTATTCGGACTATTGTCCCCATCTTCATTGTTATTTGTACAACGTGGATAAGGCAGTTAGGTTAAGACAGTCCTAAGTGACAGTTATCTCTGGAACCCGAGTTCAATCCTGAGTGAAAGCAGTTAGAAAAAAAAATTAATTAACACAACTCCTACCCCAGCTATGGTTAGCGGAATAAGAACAGGATACCCGTGGAATGAATAAAGGGTTAGGTTCAAAGTTCCGTGATGGCTCCCGAATACGACAAGATAGTTCCCGAGTTCGAAAAGAAGTTTCCCGAGTCCGAGAAGGTTCCCGAGTCCGAGAAGAAATACCTGAAGAAGGCCGGAGGATATATCGGCCGAAACGTTGTACAAATAACAATGAAGATGGGGACAATAGTCCCAATAACGCAGATAATACTAAACCTTCTTTCTTTCTGTTTAATAAATAAAATTATAATTGTATTATGTTTTGCAAATATTCTCCTCTCTTTGTTATCAATTACTTTTTCTTAGAGCTGTAATTCTTAAAGTTTTCTTGTTTTTGTTCACTTTTATATGAATCTATAATAATTTATAAAGAATAAATTAATTGCTAAAAAAAACTTTCCTGGTGTTTCTAATTAACGATAGCATAAAACCACACACGATAGCGAAATGTTTAGCAGAGCAATACATTTAAAAGATTTGAAATTAAAGAAGAAATCAATTCCAAGCTCTAGGTACTGTAGCATGGACCGACTGCACGTTGCCTTGGTGGGCAACCAATCTAAGTCAAGAAAAATCCAACACAAAAACCTCTGCTGCCTTTAAACCCCGAAAACATATTGCCTGAGGGTGGGAGTAAAAAATTCAATGTCAAATTCATTAAAGGCTTGAAAAATAAAACAATTTGAAATGTAAACTTTAAATATGTATCAAAATAAAACAAACTATATAGAGATATATAATACCAGTCATGTATTTTAAAAAACTTGTTTTAAAAAACAATGCGGACTGTCTAATGTTGTATGTTGAAATTTTGAGTGTATTTATTCTGTTATGACGATTTTGGGTAATGTGACGTAAGCAGTGACGTAATTTTTGTTACAAACAAAAACCGGAAGCGAATCTCCATTATTAATATATATATATATTTACCAACTCCTCCGCACGAGCAGGATGTGATACAAAGTCAATTTCTTAAGCGGAGTTTAACAGGTTTGAATTCAGAGTTTTCCTTCTCCTAGACCAGTTGCCTAAACAAGGTTAAAGAGCCTGGTCTGCTATACTATTTATCCATAGCTGGAGGGAGAATAGGATTCATACCTTTACCAAGGGTATTAGCGCTATGCAATTACCACATCCAGGAATTGAACTCGGGGTGACGAGTCCATTTACCATGACATTAACCATTTTACATATATATATATATATATATATATATATATATATATGTTAGTGTGTGTGTGGTTGTGTGTGTGTGTGTGTGTGTGTGTGTGTGTGTGTATAAATTGAAAATGGAAGCGAATTCGACGGTATGTTGAAGTGAAAAATAAAGGAAAGAAAATGTTGAAAAGATAAAATAGGATTAAAACAATAAGCATTTACTCAGACGAAGGTCGTTATTTTTATACTAAAAAATTTCTGTAGTTTTTTCAATTATTGTTATTGTTATTTTATTTTGTATCTAAAATAGTAATAGATAGAATACATGTACGCATGGATAAACTCCTGGCCGAAACACGTGTCAGTAAAATAAGATAAAATAAATCCTACTTTATCAATTCAACATTTTCTTTCCTTTATTTTTCATTTCAACAGATATATATATATATATATATATATATATATATATATATATATAAGTTAAAAGAAAGGAAAGGAATCCGACAGTATGAGTATATATAAAAAGATATGAAACACCACAAAATGCTGTTAAAGTGAAAACATTTTATAACTTAGCTGATATTGAACAATATTTCGATTTTCATGAAAATAATCATCAGAGCTTGTTTATACTCCGTGTTGTTAAGATAAGGTTTTTATTTTGAACTCATATGACTTTTGTCTCCGCTCTTAACAACACGGAGTATAAACAAGCTCCGATGATGATTTTCATAAAATCGAAATATTGTTCAATATCAGCTAAGTTATAAAATGTTTTCACTTTAACAGCATATTGTGGTGTTTTCATCTTTTTATATATACTCATATATATATGTATATATATATTATATATATATATATATATATATTATATATATATATAATTATATATGGGAATAAATAAGGAAAATAAATCCGACAATATAAAGAAAATTTTGAAAAAACAAGTGTTCCGAAAATGCGATGAATTTGATTATCTATGTTAAAACATTTCGGTTACATTGAACCTTCATCAGGAAGTCTCCTGTCACATATAAAAACATCCATCATTTTCTTCACCCCAAGAGACATCTTGATAAAGGTTCAATGTAACCGAAATGTTTAAACATAGATAATTAAATTCATCCCATTTTCGGAACACTTGTTTTTTCAAAATTTTCTTTATATATATATATATATATATATATATATATTATATATATACATATATATATATGTGTGTATATATGTATATATATATATGTGTGTGGGTATATATGTATATATATATATGTATATATATGTATATATATATATAATGTATATATATATATATATATATGTATATATATATATGTATATATATGTATATATAATATATATGTATATATATATATATGTATAAATATATATATGTATATATATATATATATATATATATATATATATATATATATATATATATATATATATATATTATATATATATATATATATATATATATATATATATATACTAAATTAGTAAAATGCCATTACATTCAACCATTTTTCTATGTGAAATAATAATAATAATAATAATAATAATAATAATAATAATAATAATAATAATAACAACACAATCCGCCGAGACGAAAGCCCCCAGTAGCTTTTGTCATATGGCCAGTTTAAGACAATTGGCGAGATAAAACAAAGAAAGATGTCCAGCTGTTTGTCGCAAGCCATTCTCTCTCATTGATGAAAAGAAAAAGAATACAAAAAAAAAAAAAGACTCCGATCAATGAAGCCTTAAAATGTCTCCTAAAACAGCTGTGGCTGGCATGAATTTTTAAAACGTGCTGACACGTCCGGTAGAGAAAGCCTACCAAGCATACAAGTATCGAGTTAGTTGGCATGAAATAAGTGAATAGTAAAATATAATGAAATATAATCTTATACTATTCTTAGCGGGAAATGCTTTAATCTTGGAGCAGTTGGTTTAATTGAGAATACGCCGACTGCACATCTGCAGAGGGTTAAATTCCCACCCCCCAATGCTTCCACCTGTTGGCCGTGGGTTGCGACCAGTAATACTTAAGGATGGAACTCTGGTGGCTGAGCAATGCATGACATGCAACACTCTACTTTGGCTCTTACTTAGGCTAGACGGGCGATCAGATCGGCCCCCTGCGATCACGCCAAGCCCGAGGATTTATATGATTGAGTTTATGGTAATCCACGACCCTTTATATCATATATGCGCTAGAAGGCTGTAGGTGAGGGGGGTATTGTCCCGGGTATTTCGTTTCCCGGTTAAACTCTATATTCTGGTGAAGTTACAGTTTCAGAGCTATGGGGAACGTGGAGTACATCTTCACCATTATTCCCACGGGCACTCTGACCCGGAATGGTTGTACCTGTTAGGGTCCCGTTTATGAGTTAAATAGAACAAAATTAGTTTTAAACAGATGCGTTTAGTATGAATTGAGTTTTAAAAATATTGAGTGCCTATCAAGAATGAATAAGTGGAAATTCCTGGATCGCGTAATATAATTTGCGAAGACCGAATACCAGAAGTGTTTTGGTACCCATTTAGTGTTGTATAGCCTTTCTTTACTTCTATTATTCTTCTGCTCATCTTTGGTATCTTACGTTCTTCTTCCAGCGTCTTGACCTAGTCTTGGGGACTTCGTGTCTGGTCTTCTATTTCTCTGTTATTGCTGGTTGGTCGTCTCTAATTCATTTCTTCTTTTAGGTCAGTCTTGTTGCCAAGACATTCATCAACCACAAAACCATATTATCTATGTAAACTTTTATTTATTTTTATTTAACTAAACATATTTCTCTAACTAACATACCGCGCGTATGCAGTGAGTCCCAGCTAAAGCAGACATCTTCTCTGCCTGACAACCAAGCTGGAACTAAAGACCCAACCAGGTCCCACGTGACTTCACGTAATTTGCGGGCTTTCTGTAATATTCCATGGAAAGTCCCGTCCGTGATATGAAAAGGGGCCATCCCTTCAGAAATACAGGGGGTTGACAATAATCTATGCATAGATTATGTAACATAATAATCGCTTACCTTAACGGTTATCATTGTAAATTATGGAATCGGTGACTGTCATATACTCTAACCTATGACCAGCCTGTCGGATATGGCGTTAAAATATACCGACTGCACCTCTGCAGAGGGGTAAAACTCCCCGAATGGGGCCTCCTATTGGCCGCGGTTGGCGACCTGTGATGCTTAAGGATGGACACAGGTGGTTGAACAATCCATGACCTGCAACATTCCACTTTGGCTATTACTTGGGCTAGACGGGTGGTCGGAGAGGCCGCTTCTGATCAATCGGCTGGTCACTTCAAGCCCTAGCATCCATATGATTGCCCCAACTCTATTTCCCTTATGGCAAGCCCCAACCCTCTTTATCATATGGGTGCTTGAGAGCGATGGCTGAGGGTCTACATGTCCTGGGAATGACGTTAAACTCTATCTGATGGTGAGGTTTCAGTTTTGGAGGTTTGGGGAATGTGAAGCATCCATTTATCACCGTTGCTCCTTGGTCCACTCTGACCCAGAGTGGTAGTACCTATTAGGGTGCCATCTATGGGTTAAATAGTAAAACATGAGCTTATAAAAAATGAGTATCCATTAAGAATGAATTTATTTTAAAAAAAACTTTGCCGGCATTAAATGACCCACTGAGGTTGATATGCCACAAACCAAACTAAACCAAACCAAACTAAACCAAACCAAACAAAACCAAACAAAACCAAACCAAACCAAACCAACCAACTAACCAATCATCGAGAAAAAGTTTGAAGACTCTTGGATTATCAAACTTAACACTTTTAACTTATTACACCGGTATACCAGTGGTAATTTTATTATTTTCTCACACGGTAGTAACCGGTTTACCGGAGTGCAGATCATACTCACACAGCAGATGGTAAATAAAGGCTCCGAAATCATTGTTCTTTAAAAATATTCGTGTTGTAATGCTTACCGTCGTAAGAAATGGACACAGCGATACAAGTTCAAATCCTGGACGAAGCTGTTTGCATTTCATATTGCGCAAATATCCGAAAGAAAGGTAGGTATTTACCCAGCACATTCGACTCAGTTAGGATGTGCCAAAAGGCCACAATAATGGAGCATCCAGCGATTATTGAACTCGATCTTTAGTAGTAATGGACTTGCTTGCAAAAAAATTACATCACGAAAGGACACAGTAGTATCTACCCAACCCGTTCGCCACGGGTAGGATGTGACACAAGGTCTAAAGTATAGATCATCCATCGATGGTCGAATTTGCTATTCAGTAGTAATGGATCTGCGAGGCTAACTTGGTAACTATTCTCCCATAGCTGGAAGAAGCTAAGCTATTAGCGCTATGTGAAATGTAAGCGGTCTCGTCCAGGATTTGAACTGGTAAATACATATAATACATATATGACCTTGGCCTGAGAAACTGGTTGAATTTTACGATGTGTTTCTCGTACTTCAAAGTTACTAGACTGTAGATTTATTAAAACAGGTTCTTCTTTTTCTTTCTTTTTCTTTGTGTGTGTGTGGGGTTTTTTTTGTTGGGGAGGAACTTTGAAAATAAATGTGTAAAACGTTCGACGTTGTCCTCATACGGAAAAGTTTGTAGGCCACTGCTCTAACCTATTTGTTATCAATTGTATCATTCAGTATTATCTGAGTGGACACCTTTGCTTACGAACAAATGAAAAAAAAAAAAAAATGAAAGTTATTACCTTAGCTAATCAGTCTAATACTCTAACAAATACCAAGAGCTGTCGTCGTTTTATGATTCAAATCACTTTCCACGCCCACCCTTCCCTCTTTAGACTATTTTATTTATTCATTCTCTTTTCCGCCCTGTCGGCTGGGGCGTTAGAATGCACCGACTGCACCTCTGCAGAGGGGTAAGACTCCCCCAATGGGGCCACCTACAGGCCGTGGGTGGCGACCCGAGATGCTTAAGGATAGAGCCCAGGTGGATGAGCAGTTCATGACATGCAATACTCCACTTTCGCCCTATCTTGGGCTAGACGGGCGGTCGGAGAGGCCCCCTCCGATCAATCGGCTGGTCACGTCAAGCCCTAGCACCTATATGATTTTCCCAACCCTTTGCCCTGATGGCAAGCCCCAACCCCTTTTTATCATATGGGTGCTAGAAGGCGGTGGCTGTGAGTCTACATGTTCTGGGAATGACGTTAAACTCTCTGATGGTGAGGTTCCAGTTTTGGAGGTTTGGGGAATGTGGAGCACCCCTTCATCACCATTGCTCCCTGGTCCACTCTGACCCGGAGTAGTAGTACCTGTTAGGGTCCCATCTATGGGTTAAATAGAAAAATGTATTTATGAAAATTATATTATCCATTAAGAATTGATTTATTTCAAAACTTTATCGGCATTAAATGACCCACTGATGTTGATATGCCGTAAAACAAAACAAACCAAACAAACCAATCATTCTCTTTTTCTTTCTCTTTTTTATTTTTCAGTTTCAGTTCGTAACAGAATGATGACGGAGTATTTTCATTGCATTTCCCGGTGCGTCCCCGGCGTGGAAAGTCTTCACATAAAGGAATATAAACATAGCTCGAAGCAATTAAGTGTGTGAGCTGAAAGAAAGCTGGTCAGCGAACTCATTGTCTTTCGACAAGCGGCGTCCCCAACATTTACAGCACTAACATCCGGGCTCTTACAAAAGAAACCATTTGGGCATTAAATTAGAATAAAACGTTTTATGGAAGACTATTGTTTCGACATCTTTGTTTTATTGTGGCTTGTCTTTTTATGACATTATTTTTCATTTCGACTTGCATAGTCAGTGCCGACAAAGAAAATAAAATAAAAGCGTTGATTTTAATCGGAAATTTTATTTCTTTTTGGTCGCCCCGTCTCTCTCTCTCTCCCCACCTATTTCCCTTTCTCTCTGTCTCACTCCCTTTCTTTCTCTTCTCTCTCTCTCTCCTCTCTCTCTCTCTCTCTCTCTTCTCTTATCTTTATTTCTTTCTCTTTCTCGAGTCAGCTTAGCTTCTATAACTCGCCATGACTTTTCTCTCTACCATATCAAATCTTTTTATCTATTTCTCTTTCCTAGCCAATTCTCTCTCCCTCTCTCCTCTCTCTCTCTCTCTCTCTCTCTTTCTCTCTCTCCCTCTTACTCTTCTTTCTCTTTCTCCAGTCAGCTTAGCTTCAACTCGCCTTTGACTTTTCTCTCTACCCATATCCTTCTTTTTATCTATTTCTCTTCCTAGCCACTCTCTCCTCCTCTCTCTCTCTCTCTCTCTCTCTACAGAAACTCACTCTCTTCTTACTCTCAGCTCGCTTTCTGTCACTCTTTCTTTCTCTCCTCGTCTGCTTGCTTCTGACTTCTCTCTACCCATATCCCTATCTTTCCATCTCTCATTCTATTTCTCTTTACTACCCAAATTTGTTTCTCTTCCCTTTCCACTTCTTCTTCTTTTCTTTCTCTCCTATATCTATCTATCTATCTATCTATCTTGATGTTCCTAACTCACCAATGCTCAATTCTCTCACAGTCGTGCTCAAGTTCTTTCCCTGTCTCTTTTTCGCAGTATTTCTTGATTCTCAGTCTTTCAATGTCTCTTTTACTCACTCCATTTCTGTGCTTTGTGCTGTTTTCTTTCTCAATACTTGTCTATCTGCTCTCTCTCTCCTCTCTCTCTCTCTATCTCTATCTATCTATCTATCTTGCTCTCTATATATCACTCTGTATACATCTTTTTTCACTCTGTATGTATCTTTGTATCTCTTTGTCTAGCATCTTCATGTCTGCCTCGCTTTTCTCACACACAACTATATATATATATATATTCTTTAACCCCCTCTCTCTCTCTCTCTCTCTCTCTCTCTCTCTCTCTCCTCTCTCTCTCTCTCTCTCTCTCTATTTCTTTCTTTCCGTCCCTCTCTCTCTTTCTCTGTATATCACTCTGTGTACGTCTTCTTCACTCTCTTTGTATATTTGCATCTCTTTGTCTAACCCTTCATCTCTGCCTCGCTCTCTCTCTCTCTCTCTCTCTCTCTCTCTCCTCTCTCTCTCTCTCTCTCTCTCTCTCTCTCTCCTTCTCCTTCCGGCTTCTGTCGATCACAACCTTTAAAGGACAATGAAATAGTTTTCTTTCTTCTTTCACAATTCTGTTCTGCCGAGCGAATTCAAATAACATTTTTAAAAGCAATTTTCTCTTCGTTCTTTGCTTAATGAACTCGATAAATGTATTGATTGGATTTCAAAAGGACATTAAACTCAAACAAAAAACGGAACTGATAAATAATGCAAAGTGAAAACGTACAAAAAAAAGCGAAAGAATTAAAATAAGTGAGAGGAGGTCATGGCTGAAAATTACTGAAGCCAAAATAGAAGGGAATTATCTCCCTTTGAATGACAATCAGAATCGCCGTTGTAATTTGTGTACAACTCAGCAACGTTTAACGACAAGGAAATCAATGCAAAATCAGACGCTTCAATTATAGGTTTACTTTACGGTTTCAGAGTAACGAAACAAATAACACAGTTAAGATGTCCACATAGAGAAAACGCAATATATATATATATATATAATATATATATATATATATATATATACACTTGACTTCATAATATATATATATACATGTATATATTAATATTTATATTTTTGCTTGAAGGCAATCACAATGCGCATATCGCATAAAATTCAATAATTATAGAAGATAATAATGACAAACGAATTTCGCAAAGAATTATTTGGTGTGTAGAACATCGTACAGACTGTTTCAACTTTATCAAGTCTCATCAGCGATGAATACTAACGATGGTATACTAACAATAGTATACTTCGCTGATAAGAATCCCACAACAACCTCCCAAAATACAAAAGAACAGCCATTGTGACACTAAAGAACAACAAAAACATAACCATAATACCAGCTGATAAAGGTGTCAGCACTACTATTATTGACACAAAACAATACATAGACGAAGCAGAATTACAATTAGCCAAAAAACACCACTACAAACTATTCCCTACGGACCCTACCAACGAATAAAAAGAAGAGCTAAAAAAAACTTCACAAAAAAATGTCAGCCCACACGAGACTCAATAAATGCCCTCATACCATCAAACCCCACAACGGCTAATTTTTACAGTCAGCCCAAAATACACAAACTCCCTCAACTGATAGCAAAACAGTCACCAGACCATACCACCCACAACAACTGGCAGGACATCGAACACCTCACAAAATCCCTACACATCACACTCCCCAGGGAGACCCATAATAGCAGCCAACGGGACCCTAACTGAACCCTATCAGGATTCATAGACAACATCCTCAACCCCTTACGACACACAATCCCCTTACACATTAAAGACACCACACACTTCTTCAACGAAATACAAAAGATAGGTACACTCCCCGACGGAGCCATACTGGCAACAAGGGATGCAACATCCCTGTACACCAACATACCACATAATGAAGGGATCCAAGCCTGCAGGGAGTTCCACACATATAACAAACTCCCCACAGAGCATTTAAACGACATATGCCACATAACCCACTTCATCCTAACGCACAACAACTTTCAATTCAATAAAAATCCCAACCTACAAACCAAAGGGACCGCGATGGGCACGAACAAGGCACCTAGCTATGCAGACATATTCATGCGCACACTAGAAAGAAAACTACTCAAAACCTATCCCTAACCCCCATGTATTACTGCAGATACATAGATGACATCTTCCTTATATGGACACATGGCTTCAACAGCCTATATGACTTTCACACACACTGCAACAATTACCACCAATCCATAAAATTCACGATAGAACACTATAACACCTCAATCCCATTCCTTGATGTAACGACCAGATTAAAAAAACAACACAATAACCACTACACTACACACCAAACCCACGGATAATCACACATTCTCAACTACAACAGCAACCATCCCCACAAACTAAAAAAATCCATAATCTACAGCACATGCATAAGAATAACCCGTATATGTGCAGACCCATAAGAATACACACTCCACAGAGATTTTAAAACAGCGGCTACACCATAAAACTAATAAAAAATGCGATTGACAAGGCATCTCCCCTAAACAGACAAGAACTCCTCAAATACAAACAACACCAAACCAACGACTAAATCCCAGTGGTATTCCATCACGGCAAACACATGCACAAACTCAACAAACAACTCACCCAAACAATATAAAATCCTTCAAACAGATCCCACAATAAAACACACCTTCAATAAACCCCCCATCAACGCCAAAAAAACAACCACCCAGTCTACGGAACATCCCCACAGCATCAAAAAAACATCTACACAACACCACTACAAAAGGCAACCAGAAATGTAATAAAAGGAGATGCCAAATATGCACGCACCTAAACACTGAACCCACATCCAAATACCTTACACCAACATAAAATCCAACCCCCACAACTCACATGCGACAGTGCAAATATCATATTCTACATATACTGCACAAAATGCAAAAACAGTGGGTACGTGGGGGAAACATCTACACCATTCAGACTACGCCCCAACAACCACAAATCTACCATAAAACTAAAATCTCCACACAGTAAAATCGCACACCACTTTAATAACCCTTTACATAATTTAGATAACCTGAAATGCATCTTGATCCAACAAGGTTTTCCATCCACTCAAGCAAGGAAACTAGCTGAATTAAGATGGATAATTAGATTAGGCACGCACATAATAAGGCTAAACACAGACACAGGCACACTAAAAGCCTACACATATTTCCAAGACCACCCTTACCACCAACTCCATGACCCCTATCAGATTACAAGAGCCACACAGTACAAACTCATTAATAACCAATCAGCATCCAGCATCCCCATTATAAAAAAAGATCAACCTGCAGCCAGAAAATCATCACTGTCCTCAAAGTCATGAAGAAGGGAGAAATTACAATCCCGAAAATTCACGACTACCACTAAATAAAAGAAACTAAAAAAAAAACCCAGTTTTCTGATATTTATTCACAGATGAATATATTATGATAACTACATTATTATAATATACCACATCAATGCTTCACACTAATGCCCAAACCTGATATTTGTACTTCCAAAAAACGGATACAAATACGAAATTATCTCTCACACACACACACATATATATATATATATATATATATGTGTGTGTGTGTGTGTGTGTGTGTGAAAGGATAAATAAATAAAGGAAAGAAAATGTTGAATGGATAAAATTGATTTAATATGAGTTTACTAACCCGTGTTTCGTCCAGGAGTTTCTTTTCCTGTAAACATGTATTCTATTTATTATTATTTTAAATATAACATAAAATAATAAAAACAAATGTTAAATAATAAAATAGAAAAAATTATAAAATATTTAAGCATACAAATAATAACGACCTTCATCAGAGTAAAATGTTTGATATTTGAACGGTCAAAAACGGTGTTCGAAAAGATAATTTTTTGGAAATTATTTGTATTTATATTATCAAACATTTTACTCTGATGAAGGCTGTTATTCTTTGTATGATTAAATATTTTATAATTTCTATTACTATTATTTTATTTTATATTTAACTAATATATAAACGAAAAATTCTGGAAGAGCCAGCTAGTGTAGTGGTTAGAATGTCCGCCTATCTGCCTGACAGGTCGGGTTCGAATAACGCACAAAGCACTGCCCTGTCTCTAGCTCTGCTGATGAGGCCTAATAGGTTGAAATGTACTTACAGAGATCGACTTTTTCTCGATTTGTTTACGCTTTACATTTAAACCGATATGCACCCCAATTCATTTAATTATAATTAATTAATTAACAAATTAGGTATGACTTTAATTAAGCACATAATCTCCCACAAATTGTCGGCCTTCGCCATTTCAAACGCACATTGTTTGATCACTTCAATATATATAATATATATATATATATATATATATATATTGGTTTGGTGGTTGGTTTTGAAGGATATCCCAATGCAAGTGTAAAGAAAAATGAGGTAACTTTGAAGATGTTTTATATATATATATATATATATATATATATATATATATATCGTGTCGTTGATAAAGGAGTTATGATGTAGAACCCGTTACTTTCAAAGGAAATAAAAACTTCGTACAAAGCGTGACTCGTGTTTGTAAAATCCACCCGCCATCGAAAATATAAATAAGTATTATTGTGTGAACTCAAAACCGGTTGGAGGGTTCAAACGTTTAACTAACCCTACAATTGTCCCACCTCTTGCTGAAGACATCTCATTGTATTGAAATTTAAGCACGGTGCTCTTGTCGTCATAATTGCAGGTCTTGCACACCTGACCACAATGTGTCAGTATTGTTGAATGGGCCAAGAATGCCATCTACAACCCGGGTTAACGACTACTTTGTCTGGACAATTGAAATAACACCCGCTTATAAAACAAACAATTAGGTAAGGAGTTTTCTAAACTACCACTAAACGCTTTGTGCGTTCACAAAACTACAAACACGCACTACAGCCAATTGAGGAAAACCTGACTATCAGCCGTAAGTAAGTAAAGTCGTCGGGGTGGCCTAAAGTCGGTATCAGCCAGTCAGCGAGGGAGTCTATCCTCTTTTCAATAGCGCTAGACCAAGGAAATTGTTTTTAGCATCTGAGGTGGAGCACCACACCTACCATCAGATCCTTACTTTACCACACAGATCCCTGTGCTACTCATACGCTGAGTTGGCGAGGACCGGTATCGAACTGGAAACCTTGTGATTTCTAGCCGAACGCTCTACCGACTGAGCTAACCCGGCCCATAAATAAAAAAATATAAAATCATTATTTTATGTAAAATACGGCCAAAGATGGTTGGATTTTACGGCATGTCGACCCGTGTTGGGTTATTTTATGCCGAATTTTCTTTTATTCATTCTGATGGATACGTAATTACTTTTATACACATCTTAAACGTTTTCAACTCAATTTTCTATTTAACCGATTATTGGGACCCTAACCGGTACCACCACTCCCTTACAGTAACTGTTAGGGTCCCATCAGTGGGTTAAATGGAAAAAATTAATTAAAAAATATGTTTAAACAAAATTGAGTTTTAAAAATGAGTACCCATCAAGAATGAATAAAACAAAAACGTCTTTGGCTAAAATAAAGCAATCAGTTCACATTCCGTAAAATCCAACCAACCAGCCAACCAACGAACCGGAATCATTTTGAGGATAAAACTTGATTATAGTCTTGAAATTTGATACCATTTTTTTTTTGTTCAGAAGTTGGAATATCTAAGGTCTGTCTTCTTCGACTAATGAACTGCTACTTACTAGGACGCTAGAGTTATGAGTTAAAAAGAGCTACTCCACATTCCCCAGAGCATCAGCATAGGACGTTCCCCATCAGAGTTTACCGTCATACTCAAGACATTATTTTTTCTATTTAACCATTGATGGTACCCTAAAAGGTACTAACATTCCGGGTCAGAGTGGACTGTGAGTAATTGGAATAAAGGGCTTCTCCACATAATCCATAGCTCCAGCGTTGGAACTCTACCACCAGAAAGAGGACATTTAAACCCTCACCCACTGTCTTCTAGCACATATATGATACAAGAGTTGGGTGTTGCCATAAGGACAATAGGGTTGGAACAATCATATAGGTGCTAAGGCTTGACATGACCAGCCGATTGGTGGAAAGGGGGTCTCCGACTACCCGTCTAGCCAAAGTGGAGTGTCAAAAGTCATGGACTGCTCAGCCTACAAGAATCCGTCTTTAAGAATCATGGGTCACCACCCACAGCCAATGCGTGGCTGGTTGACTACTTAATTACTGATACTGAGAGACGTCCATTTGCAATCATTGACGAAGGACTTGCGAAGCCGAGGAGCACCAAGGAACAACCAGAGGATTATTTACCAAATCGCGCTCTGTTTAACAAAAGATCTCCGCTGGACAAGCGCTCTTGCTTGAAGCCTGAAGGATGGCTACTAAAACCGTAACAACTTCACTTTTCTAAAATTATTTCTTTCTTTCTTTATTTATTTATTTATCTATTTATTTATTTATTTACTTTACTTTTTGCATTTTCATGTCCACTTTCCTTTTCTCAACTCTTTCTTTCTTGCATTTCTTTTCGACTTCTTTTTTTAAATCCTTTCTTTCTCTTTCTTTCTTTCTCTTTGTCTGTCTGTCTGTCTGTCTGTCGTTTCCTGGTTTAATTTCCATCTGTTCTATTTCTTGTCTGTAAAAATGGAAATTGGAAATGAATCCGACAATATGAGGAAGAATGAATAAAGAAAAGAAAGAACAGAATGGATAATAAAAGATGAATTTAATCAATATCACTTTACACATGTGTTTCGGTCAGTTCATCTGTGTGAAAATATTCCGCACACAGAGAAGATTCGACCTTCATCAGAGTGAAATTTTATTTTATTTTATTTTTGCAATACAAAATTATTTCTACCATAAACCCTAAAAAAATCAAATATCCAAATTCTAACAGTCTTTTTCAGCGTTCCAAAAGTGATTTTTTTTTAATTCTCTTCGAACTTTTCTAAAAATTTTCCGTTTTTCCCCAACGAATTTTTTCATTCAAAATAAAATTTCACTCTGATGAAGGTCGAATCTTCTCTGTGTGCGGAACATTTTCACACAGATGAACTGACCGAAACACATGTGTAAGTGATATTGATTAAATTCATCTTTTATTATCCATTCTATTCTTTCTTTTCTTTATTCATTCTTCCTCATATTTCTTGTCTCCATCTTTCTTTGCATTTTTTTTGCGTTTTTTTTTTTTCTTTCTTTTCCCTATTTCATTATCCACTTCTATTTTTTTCTTTTCGTTCTTTGAGAAGTAATAAATAAGTAAAGTCATCGGGGTGACCTAAAGTCGGTCTCAGTCAGACAACGAGAGAGTCTATCCCTTTTTCAATAGCGCTAAACCAAAAGGAACTTTTTGCCGTCTGCGTCGGTGCGTCACATCTAACATCAGCTCCTCACTTTACCGCGCAGATCCCTGTGCTACTCATACGCTAAGTTGGCGAGGGTCAGTATGGAACTAGGAATTTTGTGGTTCCTAGGCAGACGCTCTACCGACTGAGCTAACCCGGCCCTATACGTAATACTCCAAGATTATTCAGTTGAACGTGAACTCTGATTGACCAACATCAACTGAATATCTTCTGATATATTCAAAATCAACACTGCTTTGTTTTTTAAAATTTTCAATCAGGGTTGCCAACCTGAAAATAAATCTGTCACAATACTCACCTGGAACTTCAATCCTAATTGACTCTAAACATTCTGACCTTGTGCCACACTACGCAACACTTGATAAATGCTTACTCGGTTTATTTATTTATTCCTTTATTTATAGCTTCCAGTTAAGGTAGATGGATGGTTGCTTTTCCCCACATGTTTGTTGCATAGCGCCTTCTTTACCGGCACTAAATAGGTATATGTTATATACTGGTCTTTTCACTAAGCCAAATCATATAACGTTATATACCTTTCTTTAATTCTTACTCTGGTCGTCTATTCTTCTGGCCGGCTTGCTTCTGATCGTCTATCATCTATCTTGGTCTGGTATATCTTCTAAGGTCTCGTCTGGTCTTCTATTGAGGATTCCGGGTCTGGTTTCTGTTGGGATTTCTTCTTATCAGAAGCCTTGTGTCATTGTTAGTTTTTAGTAATAAACACAAGACTTCGATTTGTGTTGATGTTATTCATAAATCCCCAGACCAGACAATGCGCGCGGATCCTTACATCTTGCAAGCTCGGCTTCTAGGTTCTAACTGACTAAGTTACTTACTTAGTATCCTTAAACCGGAAGGGTGCCTTCTATTGCCTTCCGGTTCTCACGTTCCATCGCAGAACGCAAGGTGAGATCGAGGTCAAGCGCCGTAACTCACTCTCAAGCCATCAGCTGTACTGATCGCCATAATGATTTCTACAATATTGTCATAATCATTAGGTATCTAATGATTATGTAACAGTTAACCCTTGTTTTCTATCAACATGCCAGATTAACATGCATCCTTTTCATATAATACTTTGTTGTATTCACAAATTTCCAACAAATGAAATGTTAATTGAATAATGTAAGATTTGAATTAACTGACTTGGTGACACTTCATTACACTGAACCAGAATAGAATTTCTGTGAAATGCACGTGGCAAAGTCAATGTAGAAGATTTCAATAATAAATCATTAATTCATTGATATTAATTTGAATTATATGATGAGAAGATAATGTCTAATTCATTGGTAAGTTGAGACAATGATCCACACAGTTCAAGTTCAAACAACTATTATTTAAACTGTTTTATCCATTATTGTTTGGTATTCTCGTAGTGGCAACATTTGAACAACAATTATTGAGTAGTTTGTTGACAAACATTCATTGGTAAACTGATCTACCTTTAAAACAAAATCATAAAAAGAAAAAAAAGGAAAGCTCTGTCTTACATCAACATGGCTTGGCAATTGTTTATTTTTTAATAACAAGAGAGAAATCATTGCTGAAAAGTTTATCTCTAGACCTTCCAGCTATGGGTAAATAGAAGAGCAAACTGGGCTCTTTAACCTTGGTTAGTGTTGTAGAGGAGTTCACACCCCTACAGGATGGACTGGCTCATAGTCTATAATAGTCGATGTAGCAGTGCTAGAAACGGAAAATTATATTCGGACAAAATCACTGCGTTTGACTACACACATTTGACCCTCCTCATTCTTGTAAGTTTATCTTTGTGAAGATGTAATAAGTATCTGTTAGCACCAGATACAAATGCTGAATGAAATACATCTCAAGCACACTACTTATCTGAGTATCTTTTACCACCTCAACAATACACTCTTTTCCCAACCTTTTACTTTTGGTGGACCCCCATCTCTTATGTTTACTGAAATATTTTTTGTTTTAAGTTTATTAAGTGAAAAGTTATACAGTACCAAATTTCATTTCAATTTTATCAGTCACTTACATATCAGTCTTTCATTTTGATCACATTTGTAAACTCATTTTTAAATCTGTTTAATCTATAGATGGGACCCTAACAGGTACTACAACTTCGGGTGAGAGTGGTCCTTAGAGTAGTGACATCGAATAGGTACTCCACACTCCAAAATTGAAATCTCACTAAAAGCGGGTGTTTAGCGTCATTAGGACACTAATACCTCAGCCATCGCCTTCTAGCACATATACGATGAAAAAAAGGTTTGGGTCTGCCATTAGAGTAACACGGTCGGGACAATCATATAGTTTCTAGGATTTGATGTGACAAGCCGATTGATCGTGTGGAGCCTCTTCAACTGTCCGTCTAGCCTAATTAAGGGCCAACGTGGAGAGTTGCATGTAATAGACTCCTAAGTCACCAGGATTCCGTCCCTAAGCACCACGAGCCGCCGCCACACATTGGGGGTGTTATCGCAGTCAGTGTATTCTACAGCCCCCGCCGACAAGGTTACGGTAGAGTAATTTCAAGTGAGGAGCCTTGGTTTAATGAAGTTTGTTGGTTGGCTCATTGGTTGATTATTTTTAAAAGCATGCTAATTCGTCTGGGATTATTTCATGCCTATCATTCAAGAAATTGAGAACAGTTGACGTTTGTATTTACATTTTTGTGTAGGTTCTTTATTTGTTGTTGTTTGTTTGTTTGTTGGTTAGATTTTACAGCATGTCAATCTTTGGGTTATTTTATGGTTGGTTCATGTGAAAGCTCAGGAGAACGTCGCTTATGAGATCGTCTCTGTTTCTCCAGCAGTGCCTAGCCTGTCATTTATTTTACTTGATGGTTTGTGAGATGAGAGGTAAGTGGACGTACAGCTACTGTTTGCTGGAGTTTAAAGTATCAATATTTCATACTAATGAATTACCCCCAAAGGGTTTATCTGATTTTGAGCGACTTCTTACTCATTAACAACAATTACATATTTGTACATAGTTATACGGTTTCGAGTATCCATAGGTGTTTAATTCGTTCTTGTTGGGTATTCCGTTTTTAACACATTTTCAAATTAATTTTTTATCTACTTAACCCTAACTGGGATTACCACTCTGGGTCAGATTGAATCTGGGAGTAATGGCGATTTAGGGGTACTCCACATTTCCCAAAGTTCCAGAATTGGAATCTCACCACTAGACACTTCTGTGCAGTTTCTTAATTTTTTGGCATACGGTTATATGATACCTATCTAATGCTAATAATTTGCAAATCGATCTATTTTATGGTGCCCCCCCCCTTACAGTTTATGTGGTAGCATACATTTTTTACAGACTTGTAGCGAGTATTCAAAGGAACCAGTGGAAAATCACCTGGATTGTTGGTGACCCTGTCCCCAAAGGCGCGAATCTCATGAGTTTTAATCTGACGTTAGAGCAGAGAGAATCTGCCTCTGTCCTCTCTCTCTCTCTCTCTCTCTCTCTCTCTCTCTCTCTCTCCCTACCCTCCTCTCTCTCTCTCTTTCTCTGCTGAGGTTGAATCTCACTCGAAAGGCAAATAGGAATGGGCTAAATAAATCTTGATCAAGAAATAAAAGTCTTGTGAATTAAGTAGTTGCATGACTAAAAGCTAGCCCAGGAAAAAGAAGCCCTTAGAAGAAACAGTTAGAAGAATATAGCAACCAGACGACAAGATGGCGGCCAAAGAAGTAGAAGAGGAAACATGGCGAATAGAAGTAGTAAAGAAGAAATGGAGCAACAAGTAAGTCTCTCTCTCTCTCTCTCTCTCTCTCTCTCTCTCTCTCTCTCTCTCTCTCTATCACCCGAGTTTCCTCTCTCGATTATATACCCGACGATGGGGTATATAACACCCCAGAGTCAAGATTTCAGAATAAAGTGTGTTCTAAGTTAAATCGAAGTCTTGTGTTATTATCTAAAAACTACCAATGACACAGGGCTTCTGATAAAGAGAAATCCCCAATGGAAGACCAGACACGAAGTCCCCAAGACGAAGTTCAGACGCTAGAAGAGACGATAGAAGAGACGATAGAAGAATAGAGGTAAGAAAGTAAGGAAAGAGGTATACAACAGGATTGATTGGGTAAAAGGGTGTCCCATTGTAATGTAACGGTTAGCCATTACCACTGAATGACAAGTTAGATCCTCGCTAGATTTCCCCTACTTGCGACCTTGTATCACATCCTACTTGTAGTAGCGAACGGGTTGGGAAATACGGCGTCCCATTGTGGTGCAATGGTTAGCAAGCTCTTCTCGCATATCCATCACAAGTGAATTGCGGGTTTGATCCTCACTAAATGCTCCATACTTGCAACATTGTGTCACATCCTGCCCGTGACGAACGGGCTGTGTAAATTCATACCTAGGACATCGCTTTTGAGTAGGGTGTGTTCCTCTGCAGGGGATACAATCAGCGTATTCTAAGCCCCACCGACAAGGCGTGATGAAAAGTCGGTTAACTTCACAGAGTAATTGTATAAATGGGCTGATCTTGCACTATTCAATGCCGTAGAAAAAATATTGATTCTCACCGTGTGCCCTGGACTCATCAGTGTGCTCTCTAGTGAGAGTTTACTTTAAACTCAGCAGAGCATGTGTTGTAAATATCGAACTCTGTTTTCTGACTTGGTGTCCCGCCCTCGACAGATCTGCACGACGAATTTCACGCAACCCCCCCTTTAAAAAACTTCACAGTGTAATTGTATAAATGGGTTGATCTTGCACTATTCAATACCGTAGAAAAATATTGATTCTCACCGTGTGCCCTGGACTCGTCAGTGTGCTCTAGTGACAGTTTACTTTAAACTCAGCAAAGCGTGTGTTGTAAATATCGAACTCTGTTTTCTGACTTGGTGCCCCGCCCTCGACAGATCTGCACGACGAATTTCACGCAAAACCCCCCTTTAAAAAAAAATAATACTCCCAACAACAATAACAACGTAACCATCTCCTTACTCTCCCCTCCCCCACACACTGCCAAACTTGTTTGTCTTGGAACTCTGACGTCTCTCTCATTGACTTCCACATCCCCTTCCTCCCGCCCTCCGTGCCAACCGCTCTACCCGTCTCAACCTTTATGGCCATGATTCGCAATCTATAGAATTTTATTGTTGGCCGAAAACAAATGCTTAGTTGATGTTTCTTTGACCGTTCACAAAGAAACGTGTCACATCTGTTATACAGAGGTATTGATCTCTTTATATTGAAGCTTAGCTTTAGGGACGTCGTCAATAGAAGAAAGGAGACGTTCATTGTTTGGATTATTGTTTTCTTTGTGTTTCTATGTGGTTTTGTGTGTATGCGTGCGTGCGCGTGTGTGTATGTGTGTGTGTGTATGTGGGTCGGTCTGTGTGTGGGGGGTAAGTGTGTAATCTTTCTGTTTCTTTTCCTTCTTTCTTTCTTTCTTTTCATTTTTCTTCTTCTTCTTTTTCGTTTTTTGTTTTGTTTGGAACATGTGGGAGTAATCGTTATTTGAATCTAGTCACTTTTCAATAAGTCTTTCTCTTCAACACTCTTTACTCTTAGGTTTCTTTTTTTTTTTTATTTTCGTGTGTGTGTGTGTGGGGGGAGGTCAGAGGTTGATTTTTCAAATATTCTCTTTCTACGGATGTTTCTCCTACCTCCTCTTTTTTTTACTACATCCTATATACTCGTTAACCCACTTGCCCCCTCGGAGTTTGTCATCAGCTTGCTCATTCTCAAGTCTACCACCTTCAGTTTCACACCATTTTCTTCTGAAAATCAGTTTTCCTTCCTTCTTTCATTCCTTCCATTCTTCCTTCTTCATTTCATTTCTTCCTTTCTTCCTTTCATTTCTTTCATTCCTTCATTTCTTCCTTTCTTCCTTTCATTTCTTCCTTTCTTCCTTCTTTCATTCCTTCCTTTCTTCCTTCTTTTATTCCTTCATTTCTTCCTTCTTTCATTCCTTCCTTCTTCATTCTTTCATTCCTTCCTTTCCTTCTTTCATTTCTTCATTTCTTCCTTCTTTCATTCCTTCCTTTCTTCCTTTTTCCATTACTTCCTTTCTTTTTTCTTTGTTTCCTTCATTTCTTCCTTCTTTTATTCCTTCCCTTCTTCATTCTTTCATTCTTCATTTCTTCCTTCTTCATTCCTTCTTCCTTCTTTCATTCCTTCCTTTCTTTTCTTTCTTCTCTTCCTTCTTTCATTCCCTTTTCTTCCTTTCTTTTTCTTGTTTCCTTCATTTCTTCCTTCTTTCATTCCTTCATTTCTTCCTTCTTTCATTCCTTCCTTTCTTCCTTCTTTCATTCCTTCCTTTCTTCCTTCTTTCATTCCTTCCTATCTTTTTTCTTTCATTCCTTCATTTCTTCCTTCATTGTTTCTTTGTTAGTTTCTTTTTCTTGATCTACATTTCAGTTCTAATTTAGTTTTACAGTTCTTTTTCTCTTTTTTCTTCTATTATTTGTTCTATTCGTTCTTTCTTTTATCGTTCATTTTTCATTTCGTTTTTTTTTTCTTTTTCTTTTACCGTCTTCCCTTTTTCTTCATTTAATTATAATTCTTTTTTTACTTATTTCCTTCTTCCTTTACTTTTTTTTATTCTTCATTTTCTTCTTAAGCACTTCTCAGTTACTTTCTTTATTTTTTCTTTCTTTAATTTTCATTTCCTTCCTCTCAAGAAATTCTTTCTTTCTTTCTTTTTCTTGTTCTCGTTTTCAATTTTAATTCTCTTTTTCAGTTTTACTCCCTTTACTTCTTTCTTTCTTTCTTTCTTTCGTTCGTTCGTTCGTTCTTCCTTTTTGTTGTTGTTCTTTTAAATTTTCATTCTCTTTTTCATTTTCCTCCCTTTTCTTTCTTTCTTCCTTCCTTTCTTTCATTCTTTCTTTCTTTTTTTTCTTTTTCTTGTTCTTTTCAATTTTAATTCTCTTTTTCAGTTTTCCTCCCTTTTCTTTCTTTTTTTTTTCTTTCTTTCTTTCTTCAAATAACATTATTCTTCATTTTTTTCTTTCATTCATTTTTTTTCTTTTTTTCTGTCTTTTCCTTTTCCTCGCTTCTTTTCTTATCCCTCTACAAAAGAATACAGTGAGCGTATTCAAAATTCGACTACTGGATATCCTATATCTCTCTAGTTGCCATGGTATCGAAATACGCTCATCTTTTGTTTATCTAGAAATATACCGTGGTTTCATAGATTCTGTAGCAAATACCCACCTACGCCAGGTCAATTATAAGCTATATAAATATATAGGATACACTGGTTGTGTAATAAATATTGTCATATGAAATGGACTCAGAGATCTGAGTTCAAATCCTGCATGAGGTTGTTTGCATTTCATATAGCGCTAATACCCTTGGAAAAGATATGAATCCAATAAATCTCTCTTCAGATATGAATGACAAGAATAGACTGGACTCTTTAATCTTGGTATGTCAACCGGTATAGGAACAGAAAAACTAAATTCCATTTTTTAAAATTTCGCTTAAAATGGCCCTGTGTCGCATCCTGTGGAGATGTTTGCTGGGTTGCTTGGTTGTATTTTACGGCATGTCATACCTTGTTGGGCTATTGTATGCTGAATACGTTTTGTTTTATTTATGTCTAATAAGTATTCAACATTTTAAAACTAATTTGTAAAGACATTTTTAAACTCATTTTTCTATTCAAACCATAAATTAGACCCTAACGGGTACTACCACTCCGGATTAGAGTGGACCTGGAAATAAAGGCAATGAAGAGGTACTCTACATTTCAAAATTGAAGCTTCACCATTAGATGCAGTTTAACGTCATACCTAGGACCCAGGAGTTAGATAAACACATCTATTGATAATGGAGATTCACTTCCGATTTTTGTCTGTAACAAACATTACGTCACTGCTAACGTCACATTACCCAAAATCCTCATAACATAGAATAAATACACTCAAAATTTGAACATGCAGCATTAGGCAGTCCTCATTGTTTTGTTTTTTAAGTTTTAATAAATACATGACTGGTATTATATATCTATATATAGTTTGTTTTATTTTAATACATATTTAAAGATTACATTTCAAATTGTTTTATTTTTTAATCCTTTAATGAATTTGATGATTTTGCTTACTTAGGGTACAAACTCGCTGACATTGAATTATTTCCTCCCGCCCCTCAGGCAATATGATTCAAAAATTTATTTTTACATCATTTCTTACATCGCCCGGAGGGTGTTTTTTTTTAAATTTTGTACTAGTATAAATTATATAGAAAGTTATTTAATGCTATTTGGCTTAGATTTTTCTCTCACATATATAAAGCGACACCAGACAGCAACATTCAGAATACATACAATAAATATTCCTGTGAATACAGAATTTTGGGCTTAAAGTTAGTGCTTCGAAGCAAGTTTTATAAAGAATATAAGATACGTGAGAGAGACCCATCAAGGTCGAACGCTGATAAAAATTGTTTAAATATCAATTAGTATCAGATGTAAGCAAAATCCTCACTTCTATTAATGAAGTTTACCAAGGATTTCGGCCATTTCCAGTGGAAATTGGCCTATAAGATGAAAGGACAGAAAGCATTTAAGATCGTTTGCACTGTGCTCAGTCACTAGCTGCTTGAACTTTCTGCTAGGAAAACTTACCTTTGGATTAATAGCAGAAGTTATTCACAGAGGCCTCACGTATATATTGCAAGGAACACTACATATTTGGTAACATATATATTACAAGGAAAGCTACAGAGTAGGATAACACACAGGATTCTGTGAATAACAACGGAACAACTGAACCCCAACAACGGCTTCACGGATTCTAACAGGTTTTGCGCCCAGAACAGCAAAATCATTTTTCGATGTCAACAAATCAAAATATAAATTGCGAGAGGTAAAATTTATTGGACAGCTCCGGATTCTGATAGCGTTAAATTCCTGTCCATTTGAGAAGTAGTAAGTAAAGTAAAGTCGTCGGGGCGGCCTAATGTCGGTATCAGCCAATCAGCGAGGGAGTCTATCCCCTTTTCACTTGCGCTAGACCAAGGAGATTGTTTTTGCCTCTGAGGTGGAGCACCACACCTACCATCAGCTCCTTACTTTACCGCACAGATCCCTGTGCTACTCATAATGCTGAGTTGGCGAGGACCGGAATCGAACTAGAAACCTTGTAGTTTCTAGCCGAACGCCCTACCGACTGAGCTAACCCGGCCCTATTTTACAATTATTTTAGGATTCATAGACTATAACAACCTTGGGTTATTTTATACCTCAGTCCATTTGTTTTATACCTTCTTATTGGGTATTCAATTTTTAAAAATATATTTTTTATGTTTTTTTAATCCATAGAGGGGACCCTAACAGTCAGAGTAGACCTGGGAGTAATGACAATGAAGATGTACTCCACAATCCCAAGAGCTCCAGAATGGGAACTTTACACCTAGATAAAGTTTAACGTCACACCAGACCTTCAACCACGGCCTTTTAGCACATATATGATTAAAAGGGTACCATCTGAATTATACTTAACGCATTTCAACACTATATATATCTATATCTATATATATCTATCTATCTATCTATCTATATATATATATATATATATATATATATATATATATATATATATATATATATATATACCCACCTACAACATCTCTCAACACCTATCACCTGTGGCATCTTTATCAGAACCTTACTAGCTACACACCCCATCTGAGAAAAAGAATTAGAACTCCAACTACCAACTCCTGCTAACACCAACAATTGATCACTCCTGCCCTATTCATGACCTCCTAATTCACCAGTATGAAAATGTTCACCGTTGAAGTAAGAACATAATCCAACGTCCTGAAGAAGGTCTAACAGACCGAAATATTATAAAGTCGACATCTCTACCTACAATATAAACATCCATTTTGTATAGCATCCCGTGTTTGTCTACCTTTCTCCACATATTGTCCGATTGATTTCCTCTTATTTCTCCTATCTTTTATTGTAATACAAGGGTAGTTGTTTTTCCGTTTTCTTTCCGTATATGGTCATGAATTCCTGACTTTTTTTGTTTCCCTGTACAGCAGAGTGATACCGGAGGATGCCGCGGCTGAAACGTTGTGTTTTTACATACAACAATAAAAGTGAGAACAACGGTCCGAAAAATCAAAAATTATGAACACCAAGCCCCATCTAAAAAAATTCAGACAAATAAATTAGATTCGATTGTCAACAAAGTCTATAAAATGTGTTGTTGTTTGTTTAGTTTTTTTTTTTTTTTTTTAAGGTTAAGTTTCGCAACGGGAGTAGTCAAGAGAAAGAAAAGAAAAAAACAATAGAGGAAGGAAAAAATTTGTATGTGTTATTATTTGTATGTGCAAAGACAAATTGTAATTATTTACTCACGTTTTTTTTTGTTTTATTTTTTATTATTATCTGTGTTATTCGGACTATAGTCCCCATCTTCCTTGTTATTTGTACAATGTTTCGGCTGATATGCCCTCCGGCCTTCTTCAGGTATTTATTGTCGGACTCGGGAACCTTCTTTTCGAACTAGGGCGCTTTCTTGTCGTAATCGGGAGCCATCGCGGAACTTTGAACCTAACCCTTTATTTATTCCACGGGGGTATCCTGTTCTCATTCCGCTAACAATAGCTGGGGTAGGAGTTGTGTTAATTATTTTTCTAACTGCCTCTACTCAGGATTGAACTCGGCATCCAGAGATAACTGTCACTTAGAACTGTCTTAACCTAACTACCTTATCCACTAGGCCATGCATCCAATTGGACAATTGAGTGTGAATGTTGGGAACTTATAAACCTAATGTCTTGATTTGATTTTTTTTACTTTGCTTTTTTTATTATCAGCTCCTTTTTTCTTTTTCTTTTTTCTTTTTGTTTTTGTCGGTTAAGCTATACGTAATTTATATTTTCTCTCGTTTCTTCTTTCTTTCTTTTCTTCTTCTTGGTGTACATTTCATATACATCGGTGTCAATTTCTTTGTTGCTGTTTGTAGAGGGAGGCATTCTCTTCGATTTGGTGCGGCTTCCATGATGTGA
>CM042150.1:95825880-95828380 GCA_023376005.1 Doryteuthis pealeii
GATGGGGTGGGGGTGTTACCACTCTACAGAGGTGCAGTCGATGTATTCTAAACCCCCAGCCGACAGTGCTGTGTAATGGTTAGCAAGATTGTCTCGCAAATTCGTTACAAAAGGCAAGTGAGTTCGATCCTCGCTGGATGCTGGGTATATTTTATACACATACTTCGGGTGCCTATCTCTTAATTAATGGGAGTTTTGCAACTCATATCTAATGGTAGGTATTTTATTTAATTTTTTTATTTACGTATTTATTTGTTTGTTTATTTCTCTATTTATTTGTTTGTTTATTCTTGTAACAGCTGATGTCAGCAAGCGACTGGTGTATGAAGAATTCTTTTTCAACGTTTCTCGTTAGCAGAAAAATAGCCAATAAACTTTTCTTTCTTTCCTCCTTTGTTTCTTTTCATATTCATTTTATTTGATAACTTATTCTTTGCTGGACTCATTTAGTTCTCGGCTTTTGAAGTGTGAGGAGGGGGGGGGGAGAAAACGGGCCTTTATTTTAGTTTTTCTCTGTGAGAATTCAAACTTACATCGACAAAAAAAAAAAAAAAAAAACGCACATTGTGATTTTTTTATTATTATTTTTCATTTTTTTTGTTTTCAATGCCTCGGGTAACGGCTGGAGTCCTTAACAGATTATTTGTTCACAATTGCGTTGGGTGCTGAGAAAGAAAAAAAAGGGTGACGTATTACATAAAAGAAAAGAAAAGAAAAGAACTAAAGAAGAAGAAAAATATACTTCCAACGTCTTTCTTTTCTTTCAAGTAAATATGTTGCTACGTTCTCATTGAACATGCAGGCATGTGAACTCCGTAAAATATTATTGTTATGGCCAAATTAATTGTATAGAGGTAATTGATTTGCCAAAAGTGCTCCCACCCAGTGAAAATAAAAATAAATCGGACAGCATCTGGCACCACAATACATACACTCGTTACATTATGCATTCTATTACATTATTTTATTCGTTTATTCGTTATATATATAATATATATATATATATATATATATATATATATATAATCAATGTTGTCAATCCCGATCGGTTTCGTCTTTAACTCAGCACGAGGGAAATGTTTGGAGGAGATATGAGTTTAGCAGAGTTACTAACTCATTAGCAAAAATCGGAAAAGTTTTCAGTTTTCGTTCTTTTATATATATATATATATATATATATATATATATATATATATATATCTGTGTATGTATGTGAGATAGATAGATAGAGAGAGAGAGAGTGTGTGTGTGTGTTTGTTTGTTTATGTCTCTGTATATAAAATATTAGTCTAGTCTTTGATCTAGACATTGCTGTCATATATACCGGGTGTTCGGGAAAAAATTGACAGTTTTATAAGAAAAAAGAAAAGGCGCTCGGTAACTACATAATTTAATGGATTGTAAAGAAATTAAACAGGCACGGAAATTACTGTCAACAAGTTTCACTCAAAATAACCGCCATTAGCGTTGACCTCAATCCTGGAGCAAACTGATGTTACAGTTTCCCTGGGAAGGCTCTCAAAAATTACCTTAATTCTGTCGATTAATTGGGCTTTTGTGGTATTGGCACCTTAATGGGGTTAAGATCTGCGGAGTTCGGAGGCCAAACATTGGGACTGGTGTAGTAAAATTCGTCGATAACCAATTTTTACTTTTTACAGGGGTGTGACAGGGAGCCGAATCCTGTTGCCATACATATGGCCTACCATTGGCTACACTTGTTATCCAGGGCTTGACTACAGTGTTTAGCAACTCCAAGTAGGCATCTGAATTCAACCTGATGCCCTCTCTGAAAAAATGCGGTGGCATCACATCACCCTAATATCCGAAAACCATCACAGTTTGGGGAGGTTTAGTCTCCATGACACCAGGAGTGTCATTTGGACGGTATGAAAGCCATCTGTTATTCTGTGTTGTGCTTTTGATCTTGACAAAAGGTTTCCTCATCGAAAAGAATCAGATTGTTTGTGGTTCAGCAGGATGTTTCATTTTGCTCAGAAGTTTCTTCACCTTTGTCAGACGGTTTTCACCGGCCTTTTCTGGGAGCAGTTGACCTCTGCCACGCTTGTGTGAGTAGTAGCGAAAATCTTCCTTGAGTGTAAGCTTCAAGGTAGAGAATGAAATATTCAATTCACGTGACAACGCCCGAATTCCAGAGTCAAGGTCCTCCTTATTTTGATGGCCGGCGCAGATCATCATGATACAAATTATTCTTTTCCATGATTCAGGTGGATTCCAGTCATCCATTCTATCTGTTATCACGTATATGAATGAAAAAGGGCCCAAGCTTTTAAATGATGCGTAATGTGTGTCAATATTTCCAGCCTACGGAGAAAAATAACCAAATTTATCCCGAACACCCTGTATATATGATGGGGTCATGCTGACAAAACAGATTTTCTTGATTCTCCCTCTAATTCTCACTTACTTTCTTTTAACACTTTCTTCCTACCCCTATCTCCCACGCGCTCCCCCCTCTCTCTCTCTCTCTCTCTCTCTC
>CM042150.1:95830880-95843380 GCA_023376005.1 Doryteuthis pealeii
TTTGTGTATGTGTTAGGTACTGCAAAGATGATGTAAAATCCGTATTTTACAAAATAAATTTAACCACCCACCCCGCCGATTGAATATAATTTACCAAGAATCAGAGAATTATCCGATTTTTATGAAATTTTCAGTGTTGATTTATCAATGAATGACTTTTATAATGCATCCGTTATTTTATTTCCAAACATTCTGATTTTTTTTCAGATCACCCAACATTGACCCCCCCCCTTTATTTTGGGGCGCAAAATATCGGTGGGGCTATGTAAAGTTGAAATTAATTACAGTATGAATAAAAAGACAAAAGATCGGAGTGAATAGAAGTTTTAAAAAATTAAGGCTGCTACTCTGGTAGAAAATAAGTACCGAAAATTTGGAAATTAAAATGTAAAATAAAAACTAAAAAAATTATTTTTTGAGATTTATTTACTCGTTTAGATAGTTATCTATTCGGCTATTATCTTATAAAAGAAAAAAAAATTATACATCGATATTTATTCTCTTAAAATGAGCCTAAATTTTAAATAGAGTTTTCTACAAAATCTATTAGATAACAATAATAAACTAAAGTAGTTATTAAATAAATATTTGTTTTTAGTTACTAAAAATATGAAATTTGAAACTTAAAATTAGACGTTTCATATTTTAAATGAATTTTATCTATTTATTACGTATGATAAATTATTTCTGCTATGGTAGCCAGCAATGGAAACATTTATTTTAAAGAATTTCAATTTATTTCCATTGAATCAGTTTGACTAAAACGATTCAGTTAGTAAAAACAACTCGTTGATTAATAAGTCAACACAGAAAATTTATTAAAATCATATAATACCCTGATCTTTGATAATTTATTTCATCAACGTAGGTCCTCCATAGGATGAGAGGTCACGTAACATTTTCTTCCGGTAATCTTTTTGGTGAATAGATGCGCAATAATTTTTTAGAGCGTCTATTTTCTGCGTGTATAGACCAAAAAGAAAAAGGTATTTCATTTAAAAGTTTTCAATTCTACTGTACTTATTTTATTTTGTTATTGATTTCTACGAAAAAACTGTTATAAGCCTTAAAATACGGAATAACATTGTTTTTTACTCCGGATGTACATAAAAACAGGGGCCATGTTTACGATATATTTGAGCAAAATTGACCAAAAATAACAGTTTAAAATGTATTAAAAATAATTTACATGTGTAATATTATTTTCCTTTTTTTTTTTTTTTGTTGCTCATTATTTTACTATTCTTCGGCTTGGACAAAAATTTGAACTTAAATAATCGATTTAATTAATTTTAATTCGTTTTTACGTATTTTTTTGCGAACAAATTGACAGTGCTTATATATATATATATATATATATATATATATATATATATATATATATATATATATATATATATATATTAGTTTTAATGTTTTTTTAGCATTATAGTCTATTTCAGGGACAGGTTATTTAAATAAAAGGAAGAATTATTCTCTGGACTTTTGGATTATATATATATATATATATATATATATATATATAATCCAAAAGTCCAGAGAAGAAGTCCTCCTTACGACACAAGAGTTTTATTTAAAAAAACCTGTCGCAGTTTGAGAGCTCAATGTGTGTTCTTAATGTTAGAATCACAGAGCAAATATATAAGTAAAGAAATAACAAAAGACTTAGAGATATAGCATTATAGTCTATTTCAGGGAGCTTAGACAAAGTGTCTAACTCTCCCGACTCATTAGATGCGAATGATGAATAAGGAGAGTTAGATACTTTGTCTAAGCTCCCTGAAATAGACTATAAGCTAATCTCTAAGTCTTTTGTTATTTCTTTACTTATATATATATATATATATATTATATATATATATATATATATTCATAATTGATAATGGTTTACCCCCTATTATGTTCTTATTGACTCGCCTATTACCCTGCCCCACCTTTTTCTTGTATATTAAAAATAAAATTCAACCGCACCCTACATTTAAACAGCGTTTGCATGTTGCGCAAGTGACGCATTTCACACAAGAATAGTTTGAAATACACCCTTCCACGACGGCCTTTGTTAGTGAAAGTCATTTGACAAAGCACAAGAAATGTGAGAGGTGGGGGAACAGAGAGAGAGAGAGAGAGAGAGAGAGAAACAGAGAGAGAGAGAGAGTGAAATACTTGAAAGTAAACACAGATGATCAATATTTGATCACTTGAAATCAATCTAGCTCTTTTATGTCTGGCTATTGATCGCAATATCAATGCAAATGAAAAAAGTTGTTCCACTGCCGAAGCATAATGGTGCTTGCGTGTTGTGCCGGAACGGTGAATCTTGTTAACACAATATTAATTCGGAAGAAGAAGGACCATATCATTATTATTATTATTATCATCGAGTTTTCCACACCTGCCGTAACCGTTGGTTCACTGGACGCTGGGCGACAGCAAGTCTCCTCAGATCTCCAGGACTCTTCTGAGTATTCTAGCCGATCCCAACAGTGCTGTAGTTTGGATGGTCTCGGTTCTTCTGATTTCCAGTTCACCCAAATTCTTTTCCAGAGCTTTGGGGATCGTTCCAAGAGCAGCAATTACGATTGGTACTACCTTCACCTTCATATTCCACAGTTTACTCAGTTCTCTGGCAATGTCTAAGTAGTTGTCAATCTTTTCGCCCTCTTTCATTATTATTTAATATTATGATCGAGTTTACCACACCAGCCGTAGCCGTTGGTTCACTAGAGGCTGAGTGACAGTAAGTCTCATCAGGTCTCTGGGACTCTTCTGAGCATTCTAGTCGATCTTAACAGTGCTATAGTTTGGATTTTCTCGATTCTACCTCGATTTTTAATTCACCCAAATTCTTTTCCAGCGCATTCGGGAGCGTTCCAAGAGCTCCAATTACAATTTTTAGTACCTTCACCTTGAGGTTCCATAGTTTTCTCAGTTCTCTGGCAAGGTCTAAGTATTCATTTATCTTTTCGCTTTCTTTCTTTTTGAATCGGTGGTCGGCCGGGACGGCCAAATTCACAAGATTCTTGTCAATCAATACTAGGTCTCGTTTTCTGGCCGGGATTACGTGATCCGTCTGTACCTCAAAGTCCCAAAGTATTTATGCATCTCATTCTCCAGGACAGGTTCAGGCTTGGGCGTGTACAGTTTAGTTATATGGTGAAAATTGAATTTCTTGCACAATTCCCAGTGGATTACCTTTCCCACCGAATTGTGCCAAGTCTTGTACTCTCTTTTTGCTAGTTGCGTGCATTCGCTTATTATAGGAATAACCATTTCGTCTCCACACATTCGGCACTTGCTGTGGTTCACTGGAGGCTGAATGACAGGTCTCCAGGACTCATATGAGTATTCTAGCTGATCTTAACAGTCCTGTAGTTTCTTTTGAGTTTTTTTACATCAGCGTAAGCTGATGGTATTTCACTGGGGGCTGAGTGACAGCAAGTCTTCTCAGGTTTGCAGGACTTTTGAGTATTCTAGCCGATTGCAGCAGTGTGGTAGTCTGGATGGTCTCAGATTCTGGTTTATGCATATACCATTTTGTTGTATGATCAAAATTTAATTTTTGGCATAATTCCCAGTTGATCACCTTCCCAACCCAGTCATGCCTAGTATTCCCCTTGAGCTAGTTTGCTTATTATTATTATTATTATTATTATTATTATTATTATTATTATTATTTGGTTTTCCACTGCTGCCGACGTAAAATAAGTTATCAGCTGATAGATTCCTATTTGCAAAAGAAGGTCCAGTTTGAAAAGGTTGTATTTATCACTGCAGGAGATGTGACATTTTTTATATCGATTGACTAACCTATGTCACTATGACCCTCGATGGTATGACAGTAGATGATTACATTCATTTGAATATTTTGGATAGATTCTCTTAGAAGAAATCGTCTGCAAATTGTTATACTCAGTTAAGAAAGGACGTGTTATTGATGTAGGAAATAGACGAAACGAAACGAGTTCAAATCCTGGGTGAGGCTGTTACCGTTTCACTTTCTTTCAATGCTTTTGGAAAAGACATGAATACATATAATCTTCCATCCCACTCCGGTTATGAATGAATATTAGGACATAGCGGGCTGTTTATCCTTGATATACCAACCCATCTTTGACTCCAATCAGTTGTATTCCGCTTAACAAATTGACCTTGTGTATCATCCTACCGATGGGAGAGGGATTATTATTGTTCATGGGAGAAATCATGGCACTTTTTGTTCACACCGCGTAGCTAATTAAAAAAAAAAGATAAATTCCCGCCCTGTCGGCTGGGGCGTTAGAATGCACCGACTGCACCTCTGCAGAGGGGTAAGACTCCCCCCAATGGGGCCACCTGTTGGCCGTGGGTGGTGACCCGTGATGCTTAAGGATAGAGCCCAGGTGGATGAGCAGTTCATGTCGTGCAATACTCCACTTTGGCCCTATCTTGGGCTAGACGAGCGATCGGAGAAGCCCCTTCCGATCAATCGGCTGGTCACGTCAAGCCCTAGCACCTATATGATTTTCCCAACCCTATTGCCCTTATGGCAAGCCCCAACCCCTTTTTATCATATGGGTGCTAGAAGGCGGTGGCTGCGGGTCTACTATCCTGGGAATGACGTTAAACTCTATCTGATGGTGAGGTTCCAGTTTTGGAGGTTTGGGGAATGTGGAGCACCCCTTCATCACCATTACTCCCTGGTCCACTCTGACCCGGAGTGGTAGTACCTGTTAGGGTCCCATCTATGGGTTAAATAGAAAAATGTATTTATAACAAAATTATATTATCCATTAAGAATTGATTTATTTCAAAACTTTATCGGCATTAAATGACCCACTGAGGTTGATATGCCATAAAACAAAACAAACAAACAAGATAAATTCACATCTATATATTAATACTCGTGTATGAATAGCTCAGGAATCGGTGCGGTAAAGTAAGGAGCTGATGGTTGTTGTGGCACTCTACCTCAAAAACAATCTCCTTGGCCTAGCGCTAATGAAAAGTGGAAATGCTCCCTCGCAGATTGTCTGATTCCGACTTTAAACCACCTTGACGACTTCACTTTACTTACATTAAATGTACAACCGTTATCACCTTGCAATACACTGTTTAAGAATGAGCGCTTCAAAATCTTCCACTAATCAAATGCAAAAATGTAAATCCTGATTTACTGATATTGCTTATCCACAGAAATCTTATTTTATATGAGTGTCATCACCTCAACTAAATTATGGACTATTCCCTTTTTATTCTAAAGAATAAAATGGAAAAAATGGACGAAAACATATGATAAGAAAGAAAGAAAGAAAGAAAGAAAGAAAGATAGAGGGGGCGAGCATGCGGAGGCGATACAACTAATCAATTTCAATGGAACATAATAAAAAGATGAATAGAAAGGAAAAAAAGTGCGAGAGAGACATAAATCAAGATTATTAGACTTTTTACATATTGAAATCTTTTGAACTACTGCAATAGCTCTTAAGTAATCATATCAAACGTATCAGATTATCATATTGCGGCATATTCATAGGTACTACTAGTCAAAGTAATTACGTTTACTTTGAATATGCATTTTGTCTTGAAAGGAAATACTAATTATTAGTTTCATTCTATGTGCCTTGGTGATGTAATGGTTAGAGAGCTAAGCTAGAAAATGTTTGGTTGCTATTGTAGTATACAGTCTATCTCAATGTTCAAGAACTTGTGTTCTATCTAAGCATATGAGTCATGTGTCTTCCCGTGCGTCATTGGACAAGTCAATGAATCTACCAGGGTATTTAAGTCATCTAAGTTACTGGTCATTATTACGAGTATCTACTAATGTATTTAAATCAGTTGATTTGTTTGTTTTGGTTTGTTTTGTTTTACGGCATATCAACCTCAGTGGGTCATTTAATGCCGATAAAGTTTTGAAATAAATCAATTCTTAATGGATAATACAATTTTTTTATAAATACATTTTTCTATTTAACCCATAGATGGGACCCTAACAGGTACTACCACTCCGGGTCAGAGTGGACCAGGGAGCAATGGTGATGAAGGGGTGCTCCACATTCCCCAAACCTTCAAAACTGGAACCTCACCATCAGATAGAGTTTAACGTCATTCCCAGGACATGTAGACCCGCAGCCACCGCATTCTAGCACCCATATGATAAAAAGGGGTTGGGGCCTGCCATAAGGGCAATGGGGTTGGGAAAATCATATAGGTGCAAGGGCTTGACGTGACCAGCGGATTGATCGGAGGGGGCCTCTCCGACCGCCCGTCTAGCCCAAGATAGGGCCAAAGTGGAGTATTGCATGTCAGGAACTGCTCACCCACCTGGGTTCTATCCTTAAGCATCACGGGTCGCCACCCACGGCCAACAGGTCACCCCATTGGGGGAGCCTTACCCCTCTGCAGAGGTGCAGTCGGTGCATTCTAACGCCCCAGCCGACAGGGCGGTAAATCAGTTGAATCCTGAATCTTCCCGTGAGTCTCTATCAGCGTATTTAAGTTATTTGAGTCATGAGTCTTCCTGTAAGTCATTAGTCACTTCTACCAGTCTCTACCAGTGTATCAAAGTCAAATGAATCATGAGTCTTCCGTGAGTCTCTACCAGTGTATTTAAGTCATTTGAGTCACGAGACTTCCCGTTGGTTATTTTTCACTTCTATGAGTCTCTACCAATGTACTTAAGTCATTCGAGTCATGTGTCTTCTCATCGGTCATTGGTCACCTCTCCGACTCTACCAGTGTATTTAATTCATTTGAGTCGTAAGTCCACCCAAGAGACATTGACCCTAAGGGATAAACTATCTTCAGGAAATAGTAAAACATCATTTTTGCTGATCTAAATACGCATGCTCACACTGAAGATAGTACTCTCATGGCTGGGTGCAAATATTGAAATTTGGAAAAAAGGATGTCTCTGGTTCTAACTCTTTGACTCATAAATTGACTCTATTTGACTCTGACTCTCTCACTTCCTGACGCTAACTCTGATACTTCGAAAATCTGAACCTCTGACGGTGATTTTTTTAAAATTCTCTAACGCTTTACTGAATATTACTATCTAACTCTGACTCTTACTTTTTCATTCTGAATTTTTGTTTCTGCATGATAGTCTCATTTTAACTTTAACTCTGTTTGACGGAATCTGATTGGTTGGTTAGTTAGATTTTAACGGCATATCAACCCGTCTGGGGTTATATCATGCCTAGCGGCTAGGGTGTAATACATATTGTGTATTCATATATATACTTTTAGTAATTGGTTTTAACAAAGTGTTAGCATTATTAGGGATTATATTGTATGGTATTGATTTGTTTCATGTCTATATTCTATGGTATAATCTTATTTCCATCAAGAAGGAGAACATATCCTCAATGTTGACATTTTCAAACAGATCTTTCATATTGTTTGCTTTAAAATAACGTTTTTTGATGTGAGCAAAAAATCTGCATTCCATCAATAAGTGTTTAACTGTCAGGGGTGTTTGACATGTTTCACATTGTGGTTGTTGTTCTTGTTTGAGTATATAAGAGTATGTTAGTTTTGTATGACCAATGCACAATCGGGACATAAGAACTTGTTCCTTTCTAGACTTCCTTAAAGTTGGTCTGCAGCCTCCCAAAGTGGGTTTGGAATCTGAGTATCAGACACTCTGACTGACTCTCTGGTACTCTTATCTCTACCTTTGACACTGACTCTCCGACTATGAATCTGATAATCTGGTTCACTTTCTGACGTTTTGGTTCTGATTTTTGTTATTCTGTCGTTGGCTCTCCAACTGACTCTCTGACATTGTCTCTCGAACATTATCCGGCCTCTGATTTTTTGTCTCTCTAACCTCAGACGCTGACTCTGACTTTTTGATCTTTTGATTCTGAGCTTTTGATTCTGACTTTAAATCTGACACCCTAATCTGACTCTCTGACTCACTCACTGGATCTGATTCTCTGGTTCTATCTTTCTAACTCTCTGATTTTGACTCAATGACTTTCTAAATCTGAATCTGAAACTTTGACCTTTGGATTCTGAATCTGTTTCTCTAACTCCGACTCTCTGACGGTGACATAATTAAGAGAGATTTCAAATTATTTTAACGCTCTATTTCACTGACTTTTGCTTTTCCCGAAATTACGTTAACCTCTACTTAGTATCAGTTACTTCGTATAGTAATTGACTGTAAAAAGGTCAATTTGTAGATGTTTCCCCAGACAATTTTTAATCCGCCCACCTGGGGCCTAGTAGTTGATCATCCGTTAATTATGATGGGTGTTAATTACAGAAATATATGCATTGAATATTATTGTCACACTTCTTGCTTGGTGCGCAACAAGGGTGCATTTAAACGTGTGTCGTGGGTAGAGGCAGTAACGGCTGTGAAATGATATGGATGGCTTATTATTGACAATGAATGAACAAGAGATGTATTGACAGATGGGAGTTGAAGAAAATGAACAATGAGAAAAGAAAAAAGAAAAAAAATGACAAAATATAATTGGGTGGAGGAAGAGAAAAAAAAAGAAGGTGACCAGAAACAAAAATAAAATGCACAGAATAAAAAAGTGATAAAAATAAAGAAAACTATTATCTGCGTTATTCGGACTATTGTCCCCATCTTCATTGTTATTTGTACAACGTTTCGGCCGATATGCCCTTCGGCCTTCTTCAAGTATTTTTGTCGGACTTGGAAGCATTCCTAAACTCAGGAACCTTCTCGAACCAATTGGACACATGGCCTAGTGGATAAGGTAGTTAGTTTAAGACTGTTCTAAGTGACAGTTATCTCTGGATTCCGGGTTCAATCCTGAGTAGAGGCAGTAATATAGAAAAATAATTAACACAACTCCTACCCCAGCTATGGTTAGCGGAATGAGAACAGGATACCCCCGTGGACTGAATAAAGGGTTAGGTTCAAAGTTCCGTGATGGCTCCTGATTACGACAAAAAAAGTTCCCGAGTTCAAAAAGAAGGTTCCCGAGTCCGAGATGGTTCCCGAGTCCGACAAGAAATACCTGAAGAAGGCCGGAGGGCATATCGGCCGAAACGTTGCACAAATAACAATGAAGATGGGGATAATAGTCCGAATAACGCAGATAATACTAATCATCAAGCCTCATCTCAAAACATTCAGAAAAATAGTATATAAAGAAAACTATGTGGCTGGTTGGCTGGTTGGTTGGTTGGTTGGTTTTTGCTGTATGTCAAGCATTGTAGCGAAGGAGTTTTTGTTTTATTCGTTCTTGATGCGTACTCAATCTTTTTAAACTCAATTTTTTTAAACACATTTTTTAAACTCATTTTTTCTATTTAACCCGTGAATGGGAATTTAACAGGTGGTATCACTCCGGAACAGAGTCGACTTGGGAATAATGCTAATGAAGGGGTACTCAATATTCCCTAGATCTCCAAAATTAGAACTTTACCATGAAATACAGTTTAACATCATACCCAGGACCCTCAGTCACCGCCTTCTAGCAAATATATAATAAAAAGTGTTGAGAGTTGTGTTGCATAGCGCCTTCTTCACTGGCACTAAATAATTATAATGTTATATATCTCTTTCTTTCTTCTATATCTGGTCGTATTTTCTTCTGGCCGACTTTGCTTCTGATGTCTTTGGTATTTCTATCATCTATCTTGACTTGGTCTGGCATCTCGTAAGATCTTGCGTCTAGTGTTGACTTGGGGACCTCGGTTTTCTGTTAGGGATTTCTCCGTATCAGAAGCCCTGTGTCATTGTTAGTTTTTAGATAATAAACACAAGACTTCGATTTATTTTGATGTTACTTTATTTTCAATCCCCAACCCAGACATCTACTAACTAACATAGCGCGCGTGAGTTCCAGTTTAGACAGAGCATAAAATGGCCGACCGCTCTGCCAACTGCAAACTGGGGACTCAAAAGGTCCCACGTGACTTCACATATTTGGCGGGCTTCTGTAATCTTCCATGGAATGACCCGGCCATGATATGAAAAGGGTCATCCTCTCAGAATTACAGGGGATTGAAAATAATGCATAGATTATGTAACTGTTGCCAGCAGGGCAATAAGATAGGGAAATCAATTGGGTGTTAGGGCTTGACGGGGCCAGCCGATGGATCAGATCGGGCCCCTCAGACCCCACGTCTAGCCCATTTAAGGGCCAAAGTGAATTCATGTCATGGACAGCTCAGTCATTAGGGTTCCGTTAATAAGCTTCAGGATGAACAAGGGGAAAATGCACAAAATAAAAAAAAGTGATTAAAAGAAAGAGAATCATTTGGAAATGTTTGAGAATGCGTAGAGAAGATACAGAGCGATGTCGTTTAGGTTGTGTAGATTTTATGGCACGACAACTGTTTTTGCTTAATTTATGCTGAAGACGTTTTGTTTTATTTATTCTTGATGGGTATTCAATTTTTAAAAAATTATAACTCTTTTTTTTTAAACACACATTTTTAAAACCCGTTTTTTTATTTAACTCATGACAGATACTACCAGAGAGAGAGAGAGAGAGAGAGAGAGATAGAGACAAAGACAGTGAGAGAGAGAGAGAGAGGGAATAATACTCACCAGATTTAGCACCTTCAGACTGTCATCTCTTCGGCCCCATGAAAGTGGGTTTGAGAGGCAAGCATTATTTCAATGACGAGGAAGTGAAATCTGAAGCGAAGAAGAGACACATAGAACAGTCAACAGAATTTAACGGGGCAGGGATACATGCTCTCATTAGAAAGTGGTACATTGCTATTGAGAGAAACAATGTAGAGAAGTAGGGATGTGATCCACAGAGGACCATCTTCATTTTGATGTATCATACATCTTCCTGTGTTGGTAATTATACCTGTCCTAAACAAAATGGCATTAAGTTTTGGCTCACGATCATATTTTATTTTAAGCATCCCATAGTTAACAAACTAGTCTCGCAACTGCATTACTAATTAATAGCGAATTTGATGTTCCCTAAATATCGCATATTTGCGATTTCGAGTCGCATCCTAACCGTGATTAACGGGTTGGGTGTATACAAATACCTTATGAACCCAGAGGTCATTACATGATGGCGTAATGTTTAGCAATCTATTTTCGCACATCTATTACTGCTGAATAGCGGGTTCGATCCTCACTTGATGTTCCAAAGATACGATTTTGTATCACATCCTACCCGTGATTATCGGGTTGGATAAATATGTACACTACGCACGCACAGGGTATTCCCTCATTGCGTGATGTTTAGTAGCTAGTCTCGCAGATCAATTACAATTGAATAATGATTTCGATTCTCGCCTTATGTCAACGCCCTATCGGCTGGGCGTTAGAATACACCGACTGCACCTCTGCAGAGGGGTAAGACTCCCCCCCCCCAATGGGGCCACCTGTTGGCCGTGGGTGGCGACCCGTGATGCTTAAGGATAGAGCGCAGGTGGATGAGCAGTTCATGACATGCAATACTCCACTTTGGCCCTATCTTGGGCTAGACGGACGGTCGGAGAGGCCCCCTCCGATCAATCGGCTGGTCACGTCAAGTCCTAGCACCTATAGGATTTTCCCAACTCTATTGCCCTTATGGCAAGCCCCAATCCCTTTTTATCATATGGGTGCTAGAAGGCGGTGGCTACGGGTCTACATGTCCTGGGAATGATGTGAAACTCTATCTGATGGTGAGGTTCCAGTTTTAGAGGTTTGGGGAATGTGGAGCACCCCTTCATCACCATTGCTCCCTGGTCCACTCTGACCCGGAGTGGTAGTACCTGTTAGGGTCCCATCTATGGGTTAAATAGAAAAATGTATTTTAAAAAAAATTGTATTATCCATTAAGAAATGGTTTATTTCAAAACTTTATCGGCATTAAATGACCCACTGAGGTTGATATGCCGTAAAACAAAACAAACAAAAAAAAACCTTATGTCAAATACTAGCGACCCTGTATTACGTCCTACCTATGGTGAATGGGTTGAGTAAATATGTATCTTATGAATCCACAGGGTGTGATTGTTAGCAAAGTAATTTCGCAGATCCATTACTACTAAATAACGAGTTTGATACTCGTTGGATGCCTCAAACTGGCTCCCTTGAGCTACATTTTATCTATGGTGAACGGGTTGGGTAAATATGTACATATGCACGCACAGAGGACCAGCTTCATTTTGATGTATCATACATGTTCCTGTGTTGTTAATTATACCTGTCCTAAACAAAATGACATTAATTTTTGGCTCACGATCATATTTTATTTCAAGCATCCCATAGTTAACAGACTAGTCTCGCAAATGCATTACTAATGAATAGCGAATTCGATGCTCCCTAAATTTCCCATACTTGCGATTTCGAGTTGTATCCTAACCGTGATGAACGGGTTGGGCTACATCTTATCTGTGGTGAACGGGTTGGGTAAACATGTACCTTATGCACGCACCGGGTGCCATGACGACAGGGTGTGTGATGATTAGCAAGCTAGTTTCGCCGATCCATTACAAATAAATAATGAAATCCTCGCTGGATGCCACATACTTGCGACTTTGTGTCACATCCTACCTGTGCCGAACAG
>CM042150.1:95853380-95863380 GCA_023376005.1 Doryteuthis pealeii
TGTATCAAAAAGTTCAAGATTCTAGCCACTGCAGACCACGCTAGCCTCCGGACATATATATATATATATATATATATATATATATTATATATATATATTTTAGGAGATTAATTAAGTAAACAAATCGAGAAAAAGTCGACTTTTTCTCGATTTGTTTACGCTTTACATTTAAGCCGATATGCACGCCTAATTCATTTAATTATAATTAATTAATTAATTAATTATAATTAATTAATTAATAACAAATTAGGTATGACTTAATTAAGCACATAATCTCCCAAAAATTGTCGGCCTTCGCCATTTCAAACACATTGTTTGTTCACTCATCTATATATATATATATGTGTGTGTGTGTGTGTGTGTGTGTGTGTTGTGTGTGGTAAATTTTGTAAGTATTTGAAAATATATTTATATCTATTATATATTCGTTGAATTCCCATTATGTTTGTATTATTGTAACTGTAAACAGAAAAAAACGACACATCATAGGCGGGAAATTTATCAACGCAATTACACCTTGAATTGTATAACTGAATAAACGTTGTTAAATATAATTGTTTAGGTGCCCGTTCGCCTTAAACATTCAAAGTGTTAATAAATAGAATTTGTTATTCAACTATAGATACTAGAAATTCATATTAGAAAGAAAAGTTTCTATAACAAAATGGGCCGTTGTTATAATGGAAGATAATGGGATCATGGGTTGTGAAGATATATATATATATATATATATATATATATATATATTATATATATATATACTCACACACTCACGCACCCATAATATATATAATATATATATATATATATATTATCATGAAGGTACACGGTAATAACCTATTCGAGTTTCACCATAAGGATCCTCAGGGTTAAATTCACTGGATTAATCAAGATATTGATTAATTGCAGTCGATTTCACGTGTATTTTTTTTTGCGATAAACGGTTGTACCTTTATGATAATAAAATTTGCTCTACTAACGTATTGAGCACTTTATATTGTTATATCGCTGCCCTTATCATTGTGAAAACTTCCATCAACTAAACATTGTTACCATTTTCTCCGGTAAGTCACTTCTTCCCACCAATACCATATATATATATATAATAAGTCATCCACAGACACGTTGTTTCGGAGTTTCACGCCTCTTCAGTGTGGCTAGACACAACAACTACCTATTGCCAGGATCGAAAGCCGACTGCCTTGCTATCTACCCGACTTCTTAACTTATCGGCCATTTATTAGCTGTCGTAACGGGGTGGTGTTTAAACTATTTAATACATTCGTTTGTTTATATATTTTATGATCACCAGAGAGATCAAGTCTGTTTACAGACGATCATTGCTTTATATATGCTGACAGTGAAAGTTACTCAAAGAAGCTCTACCAAGTTTGAGGGCATATAATAATGAGTCATCCACAGACAGACATGTTTTTTAAATATTGAAGATGTTTTCAATAAAAATGGTAGCGATATTTTTCTTTTCATTCTACTTATTTTGATACTGTTGCATATCTTTTCTTACTTCTTACTTCTTGTCGTATTTTCTATTCTGGCCGGCTGCTATTCTGATCGTCTTTGGTATTTCTATCATCTATGACTTGGTCTGGAATCTTCTAAGGCCTGGACTTTCTTTTGCTATGTTCTTGCTGGCTGGTCGTCCTGGATTCATTTCTTAGTCTTGTTACCAAGACATTCATCAACCACAAGAACATATTACTTATACAAACTTTTATTTCTTAACTATATATTTCATGTAACTAAATATCTGACTAACATAGCGCGCGTGATTTCCAGTTTAGGCAAAGCATTAAAATGGCCCGACTTTTCTGGCCTGACCGTCTAGCTGAAAAAACTGGGGACTCGAACATGTCCCACGTGACTCACGTATTTTGGCGGGCTTCTGTAATTTTCCATGGGAAGGACCCGGCCATGGTATGAAAAGGGTCACCCCTCAGAAAAATACAGGGGATTGACAATAATCTTATGCAACCGCATAGATTATGTAAAAATACTGGGATAACATCTTTATTATAATGGAGATTGTGTGTTTTCTGTCTGTAACCGAAACTATGTTACTACTCAAGTCACAATTCTCTTAGTTATTGACATCACATTCTCCATGATTGTTGTATTTTTATTCAAACCTCAGTTAATAATAAAAAGTTTTATATTATTAATACTGTGGCCTCATCTATATACTAATGAACATGCAAATGGATTTATACATACAACAAAATAGCCGTTTTACAGTGTGAACGGGAAGGCTAATTTGCATATTAATATTAAAATTTGATTTTAATAGAAATATGTGCTTAGTATTATTGATTTCTAACGTTTGGCTTTATTTTAATGAATATAAGCAAAAATCTCTTCAATGAATCTTAAATGAAATCCATTAACAAGAAAAAATAACTGTCATTTATTCACTTCCTCTTATTAACTAAATACTTGAATAAGAAAAAAATAACAATGAAAGACGAGAGTGATGGAAGAGGAAGTTTCAGTTGTTCTATTTTTCCATTCTACCCCCCTCTGTTTCAAATCTTTTTTTATCTGCATTCTTATTTAGTTTCATTAGCCTTTCTAATTAATACAATATTTTTAGTACATTTAAACTTAAATACTTGCGCCCGGAGGGTGCAGTATATTTGCTAGTAAACTAATATACTTCAAAAATCTTTTTTTTTTTTGTTGTGTCTTCAAAGGATACAATCAGACAAGTTTGTAGTCGAGTGAAAGGATCAGTCCAACACATTCGTAGATTTAAGATAGAGGTTACAAAGACGATACAATTAAAACAGACAAGGATATTGAGGCACAGCTACTAATCCTCAAAAGCCAGCCCCAATATAATGCCACTATATATATATAGCACTATAGTATAGAGTCAAACCACATGGGTGAGAAAAAGAGTGTGGCATATTCTCTTCACACGACTTAATTCATTTTAAAATGTAAGTGGAATATATATATATATATATATATATATATATATATATATATAATATTATATATATATATATATGGAATTCGAAATGAATTCCGACAATATGAGGAAGAATGAATAAAGAAAAGAAGAACATAATTGATAATAAAAGATGAATTTAATCAATATCACTTACACATGTGTTTTCACAGAGAAACTGATCCCGAAACACATGTGTAAGTGATATTGATTAAATTCATCTTTTTATTATCCATTCTGTTCCTTCTTTTCTGTATTCATTTCTTCCTCATATTATATATATATATATATATATTTGAAAGACTAATTGGTTAACAAACTGATAGGTTTACTGTTGAACATCTTTTGTTTTTATCGTCTTTTATTTGTTGAGTGTCCCAAAGTGATGTAATGGTTATCAATCTAGCCTCGCGATAACGAGTCTCATCCTTACTGGGTTGCCCTATAACTCGCATCTATTCGTGGCAAACGGGTTGCTAAATACCTTTCATTCTATTTTAGTTGCTTAAACATTTTAAAAATTAAATACAGTTGTAACTGTTTGTTTTTTAGTTTTTTTTCCTTGCGCGTTTATTTCCTTAAAATAGGAAATCCGTAAAAAGAGTTAAATCCTTTTTTAAAAATTTATTATACCCTCATTATTCATTGATCTTTATATACTTTTAAAAAAATGTTTTGTTTGCGGCATATATATATATATATATATATATATATATATATATATATATATATATATATCCAGCTAGGAAAAAATTTGGCTTAAGAACTGCCCTCGCGTGACAGTAGGCCTTAGGAATGCGGACAATTTTATAGTCAGCAGTCACACTGGCACAACACCATGAAGCCAGAAGGCCGAGAAGAAAAGCAACGGCAACAAAGCACCTACACATCAACATCTTCAGGGGGCCAGTAATGTTGTTAATATTATCATTTTAACCAGAATGTGTGTTTTCATACCCCTTATATTTATATATATATATATATAAGTTTTACATATGCTGAGATCATACGTCATAAGGCCAGAATTAATGGACACTGGGTAATTGCTGATACTCGCTATATTATACGGTGGCCAGCCGAGTAAGCCTCAATACACACACCGCCTTACGTCCAATACACACACGGATTATACTGCGTATATTACACACACCACACCACACATACACACATACACACACATATACATACATATATAATATATACAATATATATATATGTAATATATATATATGCAATATATAATATACATATATATATATAATATATATATAGACGCACACACACATATAACACACACCATATATATATAATATATATATATATTATAATATATATATATATATAATATATATATTAAGGTTCGCAAATATACTCTTCCTTCAACATTCTACTGACATAATTCCGACCTAAACTCTCTCTCTCTTTCCCACTCCTTCCCTCTCTCTCTCCAATTTTTCCACCTGCCACCCATGATCTTCGCTGTGTGGTGGCCCACATAAAAATGTCCTTTGTGTCTCAAGCCCTCATAAGTGGAATGAAGGAACATCTGTGTAAAGCTCGGGCCAACCGCCGGGGGTCCGTTGTCTTTCGGTCCTGGATCTTATCAAGTTATATTGCCCATCCCATGGGGCTACTACCCCCAGGAAAATTACCTGCCCCCTTGATTTAAAGGGTGCGGGCTGGTTATTGCAGCGCCTGAGGCGCCCCCTTGAGGGGATGCGCGACGGGATTGAGCACCGCAATTTTTTTCCACCTACGCCCATTGAGCTTCGGGATATGTGTGCGCCCACAAAAAATTTCCTTGGTGGTCAACCCCTCATAGCTGGGATGAAGGCAAATACCATGTATATATTGGTCAACAGTTAATTAATGTAAACAATTTTATCTAATTAATTGAGGTTTTAAATAAAAATAATGAATAAGATGTAACATAATATAACTAAGCGAAATGTGACTTTGAATAGCAATATGGATTTCATAAAGAAGAAAAAACACATATCTCTAGTTATAATATAATTTCTCAAATACATTTTTTCCCTTTGCCCGATCTCTATCTTTCAATCTATCTTCTCAATCTGTGTCATGTGTTATTTCTATTTTTATGCCCTCTCTCTTCTCTCTCTCTACTCTCTCTCTCACCAACACACACACACACACACACCAACACACCACATACATCTTCTCCCACTCTCTCCTGCCCACTCTCACTCTCTCTCTCTCTCTCTCCCCTTTATACTATATTATAATATATATAATTTATATATTTATATATATATGCTTTCAGGCCACACAACATTATCCTACTCTCTTTCGCTTTCACACAAACATACTATTCCCCCCCTCTCTCTCTTCTCCTCTTCTCTCTCTCTCTCTTTCTTTCTCTCTCTTCACTTTTCAACGCCACATACAAACATACACATATTAAACCAAATTTCCCTTTACTCCTTCCCGCAGCCACACTTAAAACTCTTCTCTTTATATATATATATAATATTATATATAATATAATATATAATATAATATTAAGTATTATATATATATATATATTATATATATAATATTATAAGTATTTAATCATGTATATATATAGTATATATTGATATCTTCAGGTACCCCACACACGTATTGTCCTCTCTCTTTCAGACATCCCACACACACCAACATTCTCTCTCGCTCTCAGCCCCCAACACGGCTGCGCTCCCACCCCCCCCCCACACCCCCCGAGCCCCGCTTCACCCCCTCTCTCTTTCTCTCTTCTCTTCGTCTCTCTCTCTCTCTCTTCTCTTCTCTCTCCTCCTCTCTCTCTCCTCTCAGTCCTGGAATGTTCACGTAAATTTTCATCTGTTTAGTAACTTATATGGCAACATTTGAATTTTTTTTCTCTTTCTGAACGGAGAACCTTTCTGTCCCAACTGTCTTTGGTCATTCATGTATTTTCATTCGGTCTTATCTGCTCTGGTTCTGTCTGTTCTTCTTTCCCCCCCTCTCTGCTTCACTCTCTCTCTCCTTCTCTCTTCACACGAACCACACACACAACACACACACACAAACACATACACACACACTGCATATATATATAATATATATATATATATATAATTATTATTATATATATGTGTGTATGTATGGGTGTGTGAGTTTATAGACAACCATAAAGTTCTATAAAGTGTCTTTATTTCCATGTTTCTTTCTCGAGTTCCGATGAATTGGTTCCAAACACAAGAGATACTTTTTCATCCGTGCTCCGAATGTATTCTTTAAGCTTTCTGTCCCCACCTTGGCACCTTAATCAAATAAGGATTGGCCATTTTTTACCTCAGTTTTTCCTCCTCCTCTGATGTCTCTTTACGACGTTATCAGCCGTATTTTGGCCTTAAGTACACTGACCCTTTGGCTTTCATTGCCTGATTTTATATCAAAAGTCCACGAGCTCCTCTTTCTTTCGAACTCAATTCTGTTGGTCTTTTAAAACCCGCCTTCTTCTCCCACTCCCATCCTCCCCTCTCTTCTTCTCTCTCTCTCTCTCTATATAATAGGTAAATATATATTATATATATATAATGATATATATATACCGGTTCTTGCTATCTATGTCCAAATATGTTTTTGTTTGTGTGTGGTTCCGGATTCCTCAAAGAAACCATAATCTTAAAAAATGATTTTCAAAAATCTTCTTGGCTATCTTGAATCGTAACCAACCTGTTTCCATCTGTCTCTCTTCATTCAACAACACCCACCAAAACTACACCCATCTACACCACACATGAAGGATGGAACACACCACAAAACACCACGCAACCAATTATATGGCATATAAATATATATGCACACCACCACACAACACACCACAACACCCACAGCAACATTATATATTATATATATATATATATTATATTATATATAATTATATATATATATATATAACATATATGTATACATATTATATATATATATATATATGGAGAAAAGTGAATGAAAGTGAAATCGGGAAGTATTGAAAATAAATATTTTGAGAAGAAAAAAAACAAACCACATTGATGTTACTTTAATTTCTGGGCTGGACCAGAAATCTGTTTCGACCTTTATTTTAAAAACGGTCCATTTCATCAAGTAGCGGAACCAGTTGTGATAAGAAAAAGCGGTCGTGTGAGGTAAACCGTTACAAAACAAAACGGTACAAAACGAACGTTCGAGTTCGAGCCGGATTTTTTTTTAAATTGGGAAAATGGCATATTTTCCGTTTTTGTTTGGAAAATAAAATAAAAATAAACTATATTACATATAATATAATACATAAAATATCAGAGCATTAATAATCCCACAATAGAAACTACAAAGAGTTGATGTAAATATGGTGTATAAAAAATGTATTAAAAAATATCAGTAAAAGTTCCAAGATTCTTAGCCACTTGCAGGACCACGCTAGCCTCCCGGACATTATATATATATATATATATATATATATATATATACTATATAATATATTATTATATATATATATATATTTAGGAGAATTAAATTAAGTAAACAAATCGAGAAAAAAGTCGACTTTTTTCTCGATTTTGTTTACGCTTTACATTTTAAGCGATATGACGCCTTAATTCATTTAATTATAATTAATTAATTAATTAATTATAATTAATTAATTAATAACAAATTAGGTTATGACTTTAATTAAGCACATAATCTCCCAAAAATTGTCGGCCTTCGCCATTTCAAACACATTTGTTGTTCACTTCATATATATATTATTATATGCTGTGTGCCCTTGTGTGTGCTGTGTGTGTGTTGGTAAAATTTTGTAAGTATTTTTGAAAATATATGTTATATCTATATATATTTCGTTGAACTTCCCATTATGTTTGTATGATTGTAACTGTGAAACAGAAAAAACGACACATCATAGCGGGACATTTATCAACGCAATACACCTTGAATTGTTATAACTGAATAAACGGTTGAAATATAATTGTTTAGGTGCCCGCTTCGCCTTAACATTCCAAAGTGTTAATAAATAGAATTTGTTATTCAACTATAGATACTAGAAAATTCATATTAAAAGAAAGTTTCTATAAACAAAAACTGGGCCGTTGTTATAATGGAAGATAGTGGGATCATGGGGTCGGAAGAGGAATATATATATATATATATATATATATATATATATATATATAATATATATATATATACTCACACACTCACGCACCCATTATATATATAGAATTATAATATATATATATATAATTATCATGAAGGTACACGGTAATAACCTATTCGAGTTTCCACCATAAGGATCTCAGGGTTAAATTCACTGGATTAAATCAAGATATTGATTACATGCAGTCGATTTCACGTGTGTATTTTTTTTGCGATAAAACGGTTGTACCTTTATGATTAATTTAAATTTGCCTCCTTACTAACGTATGAGCACTTTATATTCGTTTATATCGCTTGCCCTTATCATTGGAAAACTTCCATCAACTAAAAACATTGTTACCATTTCTCCGGGTAAGTCACTTCTTCCACAAAATACCATATATATAATATAAATAGTCATCCACAGACACCGTGGTTTCGGGTTTTCAGCCTTTCAGTGTGGGCTAGACACAAACAACTACCTATTGCCAGGATTCGAAATCCGACTTGACTTGCTGTCTTGCCGACGTCTTAACTTATCGGCTATTTATTTAGCTGTCGTAACGGGGACGGTGTTTAAACTATTAATATATACGTTTGTTAACATATTTTACGATCACCAGAGAGAATCAAATGTCTGTTCACAGCGATCATTGCTTTATATATTACTGAAAGTTATTAAAAAGAGTTCTACCGAGTTTGGGACATATATAATGAAGTCATCCAAGACACCGTGTTTTTTTTTAAAACTATTGAAGATGTTTTTGAATAAAAATGGTAGCGATATTTTTCTGTTCAATCTTACTTTATTTTATCACTGTTGCCATACCCTTTCTTACTTCTTACTTTCTTTCAATTTCATTCTGGCCGGCTGCTATTTCTGATCGTCGTTTGTATTCTATGATCTATTGAATGGTCTGGAATCTTCTAAGGTTCTGGCAATTTTCTTTTTGCTATGTTTCTTGCTGGCTTGGGTCGTCCTGGATTTCATTTCTAGTCTTTGTTACCAACATTCATCAACCACAAGAACATATTTACTTATACAAAACTTTTATTTCGTTAACTATATATTTCATGTAACTAAATATCTGACTAACATAGCGCGCGTGAGTTCCAGTTTTAGGCAAAGCATAAAGCCCGACTTTCTGCCTGACGGTCTAGCTGAAAAAAACTGGGACTGACATGTCCCACGTGACTTCACGTTTTTGGGCGGCTTCTGTAATTTTCCATACCCTTTCATCGACCATTGCTTCCGTGTTTCCCTCTGAACCCGGAGTGTAGTATCTGTGTTAGGGTCCCATCTATGGGTTAAATAGAAAAATGTATTTATTAAAAATTGTATTATCCATTAAGAATTGATTTATTTCAAAACTTTATCGGCATTAAAATGACCCACTGAAGTTGATATGCCGTAAAACCAAACCAAACCAAATCTATAAACTTATCCTTGAAACTGAGTTCCAATCCATTAAGCAACAAACAACTACAAACAACTTAGTCGATAAAAATCGTTGAAAATAAAATACATAACAATAAGTTTGACCATCCTTCACAACCTACCACTTGGAATAAAATAAGACTGAATGGGTTGACATGCCTATAAAATTAATCAATCAATCAATCTAATCACAGCTAATGTCCAGCCCAGCACAAAGAAGAATTAACCCCAGCAGAAACCCTGAAGAGAAGTAAGATTGACAAGAGAACATGGCTTCCAGACGAGTAGACGAAGTAAGTAGAATATAAAATAAGACTATAAACTGTTATCTCTCTCTATTCTACCTATCTGTCTCTCTCCCTCCGTCAATTATATACAGCCGAGTAAAGGGGTTATATAACAGCATTAGACCATGAGAGGTTATCGTTAAAAAAACTAAGCGTAGCCCAACTACAAAG
>CM042150.1:95868380-95870880 GCA_023376005.1 Doryteuthis pealeii
CGGGACATTTATCAACGCAATACACCTTGAATTGTATAACTGAATAAACGTTGTTAAATATAATTGTTTAGGTGCCCGTTCGCCTTAAACATTCAAAGTGTTAATAAATAGAATTTGTTATTCAACTATAGATACTAGAAATTCATATTAGAAAGAAAAGTTTCTATAACAAAATGGGCCGTTGTTATAATGGAAGATAGTGGGATCATGGGTTGTGAAGAAATATATATATATATATATATATATATATATATATATATATATATATATATATATACTCACACACTCACGCACCCATATATATATATATATATATATATATATATATATTATCATGAAGGTACACGGTAATAACCTATTCGAGTTTCACCATAAGGATCTTCAGGGTTAAATTCACTGGATTAATCAAGATATTGATTAATTGCAGTCGATTTCACGTGTGTATTTTTTTTGCGATAAACGGTTGTACCTTTATGATAATAAATTTGCTCTACTAACGTATTGAGCACTTTATATTCGTTATATCGCTGCCTTATCATTGTGAAACTTCCATCAACTAAACATTGTTACCATTTTCTCCGGTAAGTCACTTCTTCCACAAATACCATATATATATATATAATAAGTCATCCACAGACACCGTGTTTCGGAGTTTCACGCCTCTTCAGTGTGGCTAGACACAACAACTACCTATTGCCAGGATCGAAATCCGACTGACTTGCTGTCTGCCCGACTTCTTAACTTATCGGCTATTTATTAGCTGTCGTAACGGGGAGGTGTTTAAACTATTTAATATATACGTTTGTTTACATATTTTACGATCACCAGAGAGATCAAGTCTGTTCACAGACGATCATTGCTTTATATATACTGAAAGTTATTAAAAAGAGTTCTACCGAGTTTGGGAGCATATAATAATGAGTCATCCACAGACACCGTGTTTTTTAAATATTGAAGATGTTTTGAATAAAAATGGTAGCGATATTTTTCTGTTCACTCTACTTATTTTTATACTGTTGCATACCCTTTCTTACTTCTTACTTCTTGTCGTATTTTCTATTCTGGCCGGCTGCTATTCTGATCGTCTTTGGTATTTCTATGATCTATGAATGGTCTGGAATCTTCTAAGGTCTGGATTTTCTTTTGCTATGTTCTTGCTGGCTGGTCGTCCTGGATTCATTTCTTAGTCTTGTTACCAAGACATTCATCAACCACAAGAACATATTACTTATACAAACTTTTATTTCGTTAACTATATATTTCATGTAACTAAATATCTGACTAACATAGCGCGCGTGAGTTCCAGTTTTAGGCAAAGCATAAAATGCCGACTTTTCTGCCTGACGTCTAGCTGAAAAACTGGGGACTTGAACATGTCCCACGTGACTTCACGTATTTTGGCGGGCTTCTGTAATTTTCCATGGAAGGACCCGGCCATGGTATGAAAAGGGTCATCCCCTCAGAAATACAGGGGATTGACAATAATCTTATGCAACCGCATAGATTATGTAAAAATACTTGGGATAACATCTTATTATAATGGAGATTGTGTGTTTTTCTGTCTGTAACCGAAACTATGTTACTACTCAAGTCACAATTCTCTTAGTTATTGACATCACATTCTCCATGATTGTATTTTTATTCAAACCTCAGTTAATAATAAAAATTGTTTTATATTATTAATACTGTTGGCCTCATCTATATACTAATGACATGCAAATGTATTTATACATACAACAAAATAGCGGTTTACAGTGTGAACGGGAAGGCTAATTTGCATATTAATATTAAAAATGTGATTTTAATAAATATGTGCTTAGTATTATTGATTTCTAACTGTTTGGCTTTATTTTAATGAATATAAGCAAAAATCTCTTCAATGAATCTTAAATGAAATCCATTAACAAGAAAAATAACTGTCATTTGATTCTTTACTTCCTCTTATAACTAAATACTTGAATAAGAAAAAATAACAATGAAAGACGAGAGTGATGGAAGAGGAAGTTTCAGTTGTTCTATTTTTCCATTCTACCCCCCTCTGTTTCAAATCTTTTTTTATCTGCATTCTTATTTAGTTTCATTAGCCTTTCTAATTTAATACAATATTTTAGTACATTAAAACTTAAATACTTGCGCCCGGAGGGTGCATATATTTGCTAGTTAAACTAATATACTTCAAAAATCTTTTTTTTTTTTTTTTGTTGTGTCTTCAAAGGGATACAATCAGACAAGTTTGTAGTCGAGTGGAAGGATCAGTCAACACATTCGTAGATTTAAGATAGAGGGTTACAAAGAGATACAATAAAACAGACAAGGAATATTGAGGCACGCTACTAATCCTCAAAGCCAGCCCAATATAATGCCACATATATATAGTCACTATATATAGAGTCAAACCACATGGGTGAGAAAGAGTGTGGCATATTCTCTTCACACGACTTAATTCATTTAAATTGTAAGTGAATATATATATATATAAATTATATATATATATATATTA
>CM042150.1:95888380-95890880 GCA_023376005.1 Doryteuthis pealeii
GCCGCAGACTTTTACTATAGGATATGATAGCCAATTTCTCCTCCATACTGAGAATGGGGAATTTACCATCCGGTTTATATTTCATTGTTCTTGTAAAAATCTCTCACTTGAAATCCTGTATGAAATCTCTATAATGAAAAAATTAAAAAAATAAAAACAAGACAAAGAAAACAACAAAAAAACGAATATGCATTGACAAGGAATTTTAATTTCTGACAAAAAGATCCCATTCTCATCTTCCATACATTGTTTGAAACTGACAGTTTAAACTGATATTTTTTGTGAAAGTTTTTATGTTTTTTTTATTTTTCGCTATTTATGTGTATCACTGCTGTTGTCGTCTTCTGTCACATTAGGTTTAACAGGGTTGACATAGATCGACTTTTGTCTACTGTGATCGTGTGACGCGGTCCAGTGAGTTGACCTAACGACAATAAAGACGTATCATTTAACTTTTGTTCTATTGTCATCAGCGCAGTGTGAGATGGCGATCCGATTTGAGGATAGAGTGAATGGATATACATTTCAAACACACTGGTAATTCGATAGGCAGAATCTAATTCCCCAAAAAACAATATATATATATATATATATATATATATATATATATATATATATATAAGGATATCTACTGAGTCAGACGAACCTACTATTAGTTTCGCATAAAGCTCTTCAGGGCTAAAATCTAGAGTCAGATTTTAGCCCTGAAGAGCTTTATGCGAAACTAATAGTAGGTTTCGTCTGACTCAGTAGATATCCTTATTACTTGGCTCTACTTAGGTATCGAGCACTTTTTACAAATTAGCTTCTCCTAGCGGTTATATGAATATATATATATCTTATGTACATATATATACATATAAATTGTTTTTTCTTTTGGCCAAATACTATACCAATAGATTATTTTTTGTTGGTACGAATATCTTGGTCTTTTCTTTTTTTCAAAAATTTTTTTCATCCTGGTTGATGTTTGGTAGTATATTTTTACAATCAAACTCTCTGCCAGGTTTTTTCTCTCCGCAAGGATCTACCAACACGCTTGGTATATTAAATTATATATATATATATATGTGTGTGTGTGTGTGTGTGTGTGTGTGTGTGTGTGTGTGTGTGTGTGTGTGTGGGGGAATTCCATCTATCCCATATTATCAGCCTTTTTTTCTCAGACGCACGACTTCGTCAATACCTGTGAACAGAAAGAGTAATGGGGCTTTACCTTACCAAAGGTGCCAAGAGAGCTTGAATTCACAGTTGTATTTCTCCTATACTGGCCGCCCTGTTAAGTAAGAGAGCTAATTTTCCCTTACATTAATCTTTCCCCACCTCTATCTATCTATCTATCTATCTATCTATCTATATATTATATATATATATATATATATATATATATATGACGATATATGGTTTGCCGGTAATTATATATATATGTATACGGGGCGGTCTTGTATATACCTCTGCTGATGATAATAGGCCGAAATACATACAGAGATTGATTTTTCTCGATTTGTTTAGCCTTAAATTTAAATATAATCCCGCCTAATTATTAATTATTAATTAATTAACTTTCATAAATTAGGTTCGACTTATTTATATTCTCCCAAATATATATATATATATATATAATATATAAAACTATAGCGTGGGATTGGCACTGTTTCAGCTTTTACTGGAACAGTGTGCCAAAGTGCAGTATTATTGGGAGAGTGCTCAATATAAAAAATAGAGGTATTATATAATATAATAAATATATAAAGGTTTTATATAATCATTTATTTCAATTTTTTTTTTTTCGATTTTTCTTGCATTTGAACCAACCTCACCTGACGAATGTTTGCGGTTACGCATGCATGAAACCAAAAGGTTGTGACTGTTCCTTTGTCATCAAATAAATGAATATATAAAACCTTTGTATATATATATATATATATATATATATATATATATATTGCCTATTTTTTAATATATTTATGCCTATCTTTTCATTTAACTATCTATCAGTGTGCCAAAGTGCAGTATTATTGGAGAGTGCTTAATATAAAAAATAGAGCTATTATATAATATAATAAATATATAAAGGTTTTATATATTCATTTATTTCATTTTTTTTCGATTTTCCTTGCATTTGAACCAACCTCACCTGACGAATGTTTGCGGTTAAGCATGCATGAAACCAAAAGGTTGTGACTGTTCCTTTGTCATCAAATAAATGAATATATAAATATAAAACATTTGTATATCTATTTTATTATATATATATATATATATATATATATATATATATATATATATATATATATATATTTATTTATAATTATAAAGTCGGTCCTACCATTGGTTTCTGAATAACACTTTTTCGGTGTTATTCGTCTTCAGATATATATATTGTCTATTTTTTTTATATATCTGCCTATCTTTTCATTTAACTATCTATCGGGTTCGATCTTCGTTGAATGTCCCCTACTCATGGAGATAGGGATGCAATCCAGGTTTTATTTGACTC
>CM042150.1:95895880-95898380 GCA_023376005.1 Doryteuthis pealeii
TTCCACTCGGTGTCTCACTATTTATTAGTGAGAAACCGGTGCATGTTCTCCACTGTAGGAAACGGCCGGTACAACAGTATCAGCTATGATTATATTATATAATTGTTTTCTTTTTAACAGCATTGTGTGATGTTTTCATTCCACCTTTTCATACTCATATATATATATATTATATATATATATATATATATATATATATATATATATATACACTAAATGATCGTGTATACGGTTTAAGTTATTTATGAGTTTAGAATATCAAGGATGGACTGTATGTAAATAGAATGTGTGTCGACATTGAAAGTAATACAGCCTGTTTATTCAGTTTCACTCTTTTTCGGCATCTTCAGATTCCTAACTGCAGGAGACAGTAATATTAAATGAAAATGAGGGCGTATTATATGTTACTAAATCCGTCGTTTATAAAGAAGATACATTATCAGAGAAGAGTAGCGGATTGAATTTTGTCGCAAACGTCAATCAACGTGTTTGGTTTGGAAATATGAGCAAGGTCTATTGTCCTCGAAACAAAAGATACATGCCTTTGATAAATTGTTATAGATCATCGTTATCTTCATCATCATCATTATGATCTTCAGGTTGCGCTAGTAACATGGATATCCATGATAATCCCTCGCCAAGCGTCCCTATCACTTAGCGGTAGGTCTTCTGCACAGTTCAGTATCCACGCAGAGCTAGTCGATGTAGGTCTCTGCTCGACGGTACATACTGGCGCCAATGATGAGCTTCTCCTTGTTTCTCCAACACTGACCATCATATCTTGTTCGTCTCATGGTTTGTATGATAGAGGGCAAATAAAGAATTGAAGAAAAACATTTTTTAAAAGTAGAAAATTTTTTAGATTGATAGATTTTTAAAAAATTTCTACTTTAAAAAAAAAAAATCAAAATTTTTTTTTTAATTTTATTCTTAAATTCAAAAAAATTTTCTACTTTATCAATTTAAAAAATTTTCTAATTTTAAAAAATGTTTTTCTTTTTAATTTTTTTTTTTTTTCAATTTTTTATATCCAAAAAAATTTTTTTTTTTTTCTTTTTTCAGTTTTTTATCAATTTATTTATTATTTCTCTGAATGTTTGAGATGAGGCTTGATGATTAGTATTATCTGCATTATTCGAACTATTGTCCCCATCTTCATTGTTATTTGTACATTGTATAGTTCCCAAGTCCGAGAAGAAATACCTGAAGAAGGCCGGAGGGCATATCGGCCGAAACATTGTACAAATAACAATGAAGATGGGGACAATAGTCCAAATAATGCATATAATACTATTTATTTATTCTTTTTTACATACAAGACACAAAAAAGATATTTACAACAAACTTCCTTTTGTTCACATAACACAACATTAGGCAACCAATGGTAATGATTCCTAGCAATAAAGATTAAAAGATCTTATATCCATTAGAAGAATTGAACATTGGATTAATGAAAAACCTGGAAACAAAAGTAGAATCAATGTATTATTTTTTCTCTTTCCTCACCTTAGTATGCAGCTGGTGTTTTTAAAGAGGTACATGTCTCTGTCTCGAACGGTACTGTTGCAAGATGGGTATATTCCTGACTTTTGTGAGCTAGGACCACTAATGGAAGGAGGAGGACGAAATGATGAAGGTTTAAAAAAGGATAGACGATGGTTTTGACCGTAGCGTGACCCCGAACGAAAGAATTGAGTGGCAAGCGGAAGTCGGGGGTTGACCGGAAGTCACGTGGTGACGTGGGGGAAAAAAGAAAGGTTCGTCCTCTTTTTGCCGGCGGCCCGGTGGTAGGGTACGGACCTCATGAGAGCCCAGTAATCTAGTAGTGTTCTCTCTCTCTTCTCTCTTCCTTTCCTCCTCTCTTGTAGGGAGCCCCACTATACGAGCACGTTAATAAGGCTGGCAGTTGTGACGAACATGTTTCTCGTGTTATGATTTTTTATCGGCACCATTTCAGCACGTGACTTTTGGAAGTTTTAGTACCAGAAAGAAAAAAGGACTACCCGGTACATGTATCGTTTTAGTGCCGTGATATTACAACGTAACAGGTACATACTGGCGTCATTTATGAGTTTTTCCTTGTTTCTACCACACTGTCCAGCATATCTTGTTCGTCTCATGGTTTGTATGATAGAGGGCAAATAGCCGTACAGCTTTCTTCGTGTGGAGTGTTGTTTCCACAATTTGGTTAAGATCGCGAGCAGTAATCTATGCAACTCTTAACTTAATTATTATTTAGGTGAGTCGTTATGTTCCAAGGCATATATATATTATAATATATATATATATATATATATATATATATATATCTTATTATAATGGAGATTGTGTGTTTTTCTGTCTGTAACCGAAAACTATTTATTACTTAAGTCACAATCCGTTAGTTATTAATGTCACATTCTCAATGATTTTATTTTTTATTTAAACCTCAATTATTAATAAAAATTGTTTACATTATTAATACTGTTAACCTTATATACATACTGACAACATCAATATA
>CM042150.1:95908380-95913380 GCA_023376005.1 Doryteuthis pealeii
TGTTTTACGGCATATCAACCTCAGTGTGTCATTTAATGCCGATAAAGTTTTTATATAAATCAATTCTTAATGGATAATACAATTTTTTTTATAAATACATTTTTCTATTTAACCCATAGATGGGACCCTAACAGGTACTACCACTCCGGGTCAGAGTGGACCAGGGAGCAATGGTGATGAATGGGGTGCTCCACACCACACACACACACACACACACACACAGACACCATATTATATATATATATATAATATATAATATGATTGACCTTTTGCATTATGTACCACACTAAGAAAACGAACTATCCTTGCAACCATGACTCATGTGTTCGACCTTTCCCATTACACCCCACACAGCAGCATATATATATTTACCAACCCCTCCGCTCAGCAGGATGCGACAACAAGGTCAATCTTAAGCGGAGTTTAACAGGTTTTAATTCAGAGTTGCCCTTCTCCTAGACTGGTTACCTAGAAATGGTTAAAGATTCCAGTCTGCCCAACTATTTACCCATAGCTGCTGGGAGAATTGGATTAATACCTTTCCCAAGGGTATTAGTGCCATGTGAAATTCCAACAGCTTCGTCCAGGAATTGAACTCGCGTTGACGAGTCCATTTCCTACGACTCTAACCATTAGGCCACGCGCCTCCACACAACAGCATATAAGACAAAACATGAAAGCACATAATTCACTTGCTTTGAAAATTACATTGGCCAGAATCTATATATATATATCATTTTGGGTAAATATTTTTGATTAGTTGTGAATAAACAAATGTGTGATATAATTCTTAGGAAACAAAGTAAAACTGTCCAGATTTTATGCTGAGAAGTTAGGGAATTGTGTTCATTGAATATTCATATTTACATTTTTAATAAAGTTGTTTCTGAAGGTTTATATTTTTTTCTTTTATTTTAAAATTTCTTTTGTTCATGGTCCTATAAAATTTAAATAATTATTAAACATATCTATTTGACACATATATAGGACACGGGCTGGGGGTCCAGTGGCTTCGGCCCTGGATCTTTACAAGTTAATAGGGTCGATCCCAGGGGACTGTCCCCCCAGGCAATACCTGCCCCTTGATTTAAAGGGACAGGGCTGGGTTTATTGCCCAGCGCCTGAGGCGCCCCCCTTGTGGGGGAATGCCGAAGGGATCGACGCAATTTTTGTTCTTTCCCACCCATGAGCTTCGGTTTATGGGTGGGCCCACGTTAAAACGAGGCCTTGTGCCCAACCCGTACAAGTGGGGTATGAGGCAAATACCTATAGGACACGAATAGGTACTACTACTCCGGGTCAAAGTTGATCTGATATTAATGGCAATCAAGGAAAAATCAACACTCCACAGTTCTCCAGAACCAGAGCCTCACCACCAGATACAGTTTAGTGTCATGCCCAAGACACTCACTTTTTAATTTATTAATTTATTCCGCTTGCTAGTAATTTTAAACTACTCTAACCAAACCTGCTTACTAGGATCTCACAGTCCAGGACATTAACCATTACGCCACTTTTATTATCTGACAAAATAACTAACCCAGTGAGAATCAAACTTACTAACAATGGTTTGCAAGTCTATCCAATTCTTTTCAGATCCTCTGTCTGTTATCAGATTGATTCTCATACACTCTGAAATCTTCGTATTGGAGCTTCCCGCGTGAATGACAAGCAGTACATAAAACATACCGTTTTCAAATTTCTGAATAGGTGAAATGCATGCTTCTACTTTTTTCACAGATAGAACCCAACAGACTAGTTTGCTGCACAGTAGACAAGACCGGAAATAAACAAAGGGGATGTGTGAAATTAATAATCTAAAAGTGTGACAATTTGACCATCAAACTCAGTCCTTCGTAATTAATACCCCATCCATATATATATATATAATTTCGCAGGCATTTCTCGGTGCTGTATCGGTGGCTGAGGCAGTATAGTTTCTGACTATCCTGCTGAAGTCCCGGTTTCGATTTCTGTCGGAGGGAGATCGTTAGTATACATCGCTGATGAGACTTAATAAAGTCGAAACAGCTGGAGTACGATGTTCTACACGCCGGGTAATTCTTTGTGAGATTCACTTGTCAATATTATTTATCTTCTATAATTATCGAATTTTATGCGATATGCGCATTGTAATTGCCTTCAAGCAAAAGTATATATATATATATATGAAAACTACAATAGATATAGATATTTACTAAGTGTAGTTAGATGCGGTACAAGGTCAGAAGTATGGGGAACCCAGTGAGAATCGAACTCATTAACAATGGATTGCAAGTCTAGCTTGCTCTGAATTCATATCTTCACTACCCAAACTCGCTTACCACGATCTCACAGTCCAGCAGATTAACCATTATGCCACGATTACCATCCGATAAAATAACTAGTATTTACATGTTTTGTATCTGTTGTGTTTTCGTCACTATAAATTAAATTGAGTGCATCAGAGCTTTTTTTTAAACTTTTTAAAAATTTGTTTGCCGAAAATTTTCCATTAATTAACGGCAAGATTCAATTTACCAAAAATACACCATTCTCGACGATTTTTACATTATTCCCGGACAACGTCTAACAAATCATATAATTGTTTCCTTGGCTATTTACTCAGTGTTTGGGATCCGGGTCACACCAGGGTTCAATTAATCGTTCGGATTTGCTTACAGTTTCTATGGCAAGACATAAACAATAAAGTTACGCCGTAAGCGATTCTGTTCGCTTTCTGGATGGCCCTCACACTATTTGCAACCATAATTAAATCTATGAATCTAGTTGTTTAGGCAAACGTTGCTTACATTTGAGGAATTATATTATGCAAATAATGTAATGTATATTGGAGGTTCCAGCGAAACTGAAATAAAGAAAATGTTGCTTGTGTTTGTTTTTGTTGTACTGGTTTCTTTATTTTGTTTTCTGATGTGTTCGTGCGTGTGCGTGTGCATGTGTGTGTGTGTTTTATGTGTGTGTGTGTGTGTGTGTTGAGATGAGAGAGAGAGAGAGAGAGAGAGAGAGAGAGAGAGAGAGAGAGAGATTACGTGTGTGAGAGAGAGAATGAGCAAGAGAGCGCGAGCGAGAGAGTTTAATACGTTCTGTAGATTGTTTTCCCATATAATGAAACAGTAACTGAATTCCTTAAACGGAACAACAAAAAGAATCGAACATAATTATTATTCACGGTTAATCCTATTATTGGCACTTAAAAAGTGACCAATTGGAGAGAGACACCGGACACCAGTCTAATAATTAATTCAAGGTCCATTTCAGTAAAACTAACAAAGTTGTATTAATGTCAAGTCAATGTAGCTACGTCACTGTGTCCAATTAAACAGACAACAATACGAGATATACAGCGTGCGAGGGGTAAATTGTCGTCTAAATAACTCCCAAAAGAAAACAATACTGATGTTTCACTTTTCTCTGATAAATTTACCAAAATTACACGAAAATATCTTGAAATAGTTTACATTAAATTTACTAGCAACAGAAAATACCCCCACCCCCGGACGTCGTAAAAATTAACTTTTGAAAGATATTATCTGAGAGGGTAGGAGTTAAAAAATTCAATGTCAGAGCGTTTGTATCATAAGTAAGACAAATCATAGTAATACATAAGTTTGTATCATAAGTAAGACAAATCATAAGTAAGACAAATCCTCATATTTATTAAAGGAGTAAAAAAAAAAAATAAAATAATAATTTGAAATGAAAACTGAGCCCCGTCCCTCTCAAATAAAATGTTGCGTGCATGTAATAATCAAACAATTATTTTGAATATTTTCCACATCAATTTTCCACAAAATCGTAGGTATTTATTTATTTGTAAACTTTTTAGTTAACACGTTGTTACTGTAAAAAAAGGACGAGAGTAAAAAAACAATTTTTAAAATTGTTTACTCAAATTTTGGGTGTATGTAGCATAAGTGTGTTGTGGCGTAAGCTGTGACATAGAGCTATGACGTAGTTTTTGTTAAAGAGAGAAATACAGACAATCTCCATTATTAATACTAGCAAAATAAAAAAACGCCCTCTGGGCACGTAAATAAATATTGCCTGAGGGGATGGGGATTGAAAATTAATATCAGAGATTTTGTATCATAAGTTAAAGTAAAATCATAAAATTTATTAAGGAGTAAAAAGTAAAAAAATTTATTAAGAGTAAAAAATTTAAAAAATTGAAATGGAAACTTAGTTGTGATAACTTAATAAATAAATATATATTAAAATAAAACAAATTATATATAGATAGATTTTACCAGGTATGTATTTATTAAAACTTGTTTAAAAAACCAATGAGGACTGTCTAACATTGCATGCTCAAATTTTGAGTGTATTTATTCTACGTTATGACGTTTTAGGTAGTGTGACGTAATCAGTGACGTGGTTTTTGTTACAGACAAAAACCGGAAGCGAATCTCAATTATTAATAGAAATAGATTTAAAGAAATTATCTTTGGTTTCTACTACGGCCCCCAGACAACATCAGAATCTCATACAATTTTTTTGTTGGTCTAAAATGGTTACAATTTAACCATCGCACGCTATAACTTCGTTGGACCCAAAACAACAATTTATATATATATATATATTATATATATATTAGAGAGAGAGAGAAGAGAGAGAGAGAGAGAGAGAGAGAGAGGGAGACAGGGACAGAGACGAGACAGAACAGAGACAGAGAGAGACATACAGATAGAGACAGGCAGACAGACAGACAGACAGAAGAAGAGAGAGAGAGAGAGAAGAGAGAGAGAGGAGAGAGAGAGAGAGAGGATGTGTTGTCTAAGATAGATAGATAGATAGATAGATATGAATATACTGACATAGATGGATTGATATAAATTAATAGATAAATAGCTAGATATATATCTACTGCGAACCATAAAGAGGGTTTAACGTTTTTGCACTAAAATTTATTGCTTCACCGTGAGAGAGAGAGAGAGAGAGAGAGAGAGAGAGAGAGAGAGAGAGGAGAGAGAGAGAGAGAGAGAGAGAGAGATAATAAA
>CM042150.1:95918380-95933380 GCA_023376005.1 Doryteuthis pealeii
CTATATATTAATACTAATCTTGAATAATTGGATCAAATGAATTTTTAGAATATATCTTTCTACTTCACTATATTACAAGGCCAGTAGGCATGCTTGTCCAGGAATATTTAGGTACTGGAATAAAGGATGATTTCTCAAATTTATAAGAATATAATGTATAGAAAGGGAACAAACGACAAGGACATTTATGACTATACACATGGCATTACACTTGAGAGATCACATAGACTATCTGTATCAAGAAAAAAGGAGGAAGATGTCTCGCTAGATTAATCGCCCTCAGCCGCGTTTCAAGGATGTCTACAAGAATGATCTCAGGTGCTTTGGCATTACTTCTTTCAGCTGGGAAAATTTGGCTCAGGACCACCCTCAGTGGCGACAGGCTCTCAGTAGCGGACTGTTCATGTCTGAAGCCACCCTGGCACAACACCATGAAACCAAGAGGTTTAGAAGAAATCGGTGACAACAAAGCTCAGGCACATCGACATCTTCAGAGACAGCTTTTACATTCGACATCTGTGGTCGAGAATGTTTTTCGAACATTGGACTTTACTGCCACAGGGGGCGCTGTAACTTAAGGGGCACTTCAAACTATATTATAGTCTTCTGAGACTGCAATGCCAATGAATGATGTCACTCAAGAGATGACATAGACTATCTGTGTCAAGAAAGTAAAGAGGAAGAAGTCTCGCCAGCATTGAGGATTGTGTCGATGCGACAATTCGAGGACATGGGGAATGCACTAAAAAGAGCAAAGAAAGACTAATTTCTACAGCCAGTAACAGCAACGGTATCATAAAGACAAACGTAAAAAATTAAAATTAAATTTTTTTTTAAAAGTGAAAAACTCGAAAAGAGAAATGGGGAAAGATAGATAGATAGATAGATAGATAGATAGAGATAGAGAGAGTAGGTTGACCCGTGTACTTGGGTTATTTTATACGAAATACACTTTTTTTATTCATTCGAATAGTAGCCAAACAATCGTGCGGATACAGTAAGCGACAAACTGAAGATATTGCTCGTGGTAGAACCTGTTAGGTTCCCATGTTCCCATGGGTTAAATTGATTTAAAAAATGAGTTTAAAACTGTTTTTGTAAAAAGAGTTTAAAAATTTGAATACCCAACAATAATGAATAATGCAAGAACGTCTGAGGCATAAAATAATCCAAGGATTGACTTATATTATTTAGACTAGCAAATATATGCACCCTCCGGGTGCAAGTATTTAAATTTTAATATAATAAAATATTATATTAAATTAGAAAGGCTAATGAAACTGAATAAAAATGGAGATAAAATGATTTGGAAAAGAGGGGGTACGATTGAAAAATAGAACAACTTTGAAACTAACTCTTCCATCATTTTCCATTACTCGCGTCTTTCATTGGTAAATTTTCCTAATTTAACTATTTAGTTAAAATAAGAAGTAAAGAATAATATTACAGTTATTTCTTCTTGTTAATGGATTTCTTTTAAGATTTATCCCCGAGATTTTTGCCAACCAACCAACCAGCCAACCAGCCAACCAAACAATCAACCAACCAACCGATCAACCAACCTGCCAATCCGCCAACCAACCAACCAACAAGGCAACCAACCAACAAACCAACAAACCTATCTTCCAATCCGAAAACCAACCAACCAACCAGCCAACCAGCCAAACCAACCAGCCAACCAACCAACCAACCAACCAACCACCAAACCAGCCAACCAACCAGCCAACCAGCCAGCCAGCCAGCCAAGCCCCAACCAACCAACCAACCAATCAACCAACCAACGGATCAACCAACCAACTCCAACCATCCAAACCATCCAACCAACCAACCAACAGCCAACCAACCAAACCAACCAGCCAACCAACCAACCAGCCAACCACCAACAACAACCAACCAAACCAACCAACCAACCAACGGGTCAACCACCTACCAATCCGCCAACCAACCAGCCAACCAACCAACCAACCAACCAATCAACCTACCAATCCGCCAACCAACCAGCCAACCAACCAACCAACCAACCAATCAAACTACCAATCCGCCAACCAATCAACCAACCAACCAACCAACCAACCAGCCAGCCAGCCAACCAGCCAACCAACCAATAGTTATCAATGTTTTTATCAACAACCTTGTGTTCTACAGATTTATCAATCGTTTAAATGAACTAACTACAAAATAAAGCATAAGATTTGCAATACTTGTCCGAATTCTGAATACCTGTTCTGTAAATAAAGAATCACATCGATCTTGCACCTGCACGACTATTTAAAGAATTTTTCTTCTTTTTATTTAACAATGGCAGACGTGTGTATCATAGGATAAAATAGATATTTTTAACACTGAAGTATTTTTTTCGACTATTCCTATATTCTCACAGACACCATATATGACGCAAGATCGTTTTCTCTGTTTGGTAAATGCTAAAAAAATACCTCACTTTCGGTCTTTAACCCCGGCATAATAGCAGATCACGGTACCTTGCTTTCTTGGGGCAACAGAGGGGCTGTATAAAAACGGAGAATCTACTTTCCTTCCTGATGATCTAAGGATTAACTGATAAACTTCTGTCCAGGTATTAAAGTTAGGTATATACCTCGGATCCCACGTATGACACAAGGTGTTTTAATGTGGGGCGACCCACGAGTCGAGTCTAATGAGATGACAGGTGCAAAAATGAGTCAATCCCGTCGGCATTCCTACTCAAGAGTGGCGCTTCAGGCACTGGGCAATAAACCCAGTTCTGACCCTTTAAATCAAGGGGGCAGGTGTTGCCTGGGGAAATCTCCCCCTGGAACCACACCGATAATTTCATTAACAGATACAGGCCCCGAAAAGCTCGTGTTTATAAATGTAGGGGTTATTAGCACATAACAAGATTCCAAGACATATACAAATTGATATTATATTCATTCTTTGTTTTATTTTGAATTTAAAATCCAAGTATAGGAAACGCAATGTTTCTTACAGGGAACGGAGTGTGTGTGTGTGTGTGTGTGTGTGTGTGTGTGTGTGCAACTGTAATAATATATATACATATATATATATATATATATATATATATATATATAAATATATATATATACAGTAAATGATGGAAAAAACCCTAAACTTGCTTCATTGCAATAATTTATTTCAACCGTATATTACTACGGCATTTTCAGGTAATCACAAGAACATGACTCTTACTTTGAAATGGGCAGGATTAGTTTCTTTGAATGAGGCGGTGATGTCTATGCTTTGGATGAGGTGTGGCTTAGATGGGGAACCGATTCCTTGGGAAAATAGTTGTAAAAGTATACGTACGAAATGAGCAGAATTAAAAGACTAGATATAAGGAGAAAAACTTAAATTAAAGAATAAAAAATAAGGAAGTAAATAAATAAATATATATATATATATGTGTGTGTGTGTGTGTGTGTGTGTGTGTGTAACTGTAATAACAAAGAAACGAAATACCCTTTAAATGGTAAATACCAGAGCGAATGCATCTTATATAAAGCCAGTGTACGAATTAATGAGCAAAGACATAATAAAAAGACCTATTTAGGTACTACACAAGATACTTTTATAAAAAAGACTTGACAACTATGAAAATAGCTTCACGAAGATAGGATATATCTGGTACATTAAAAATAAATACGCTATATACCCTATTATAAAATGGGAAATTATTAAAAGATAAATTCTGTCTTTTATGTTTGGGGAGAAATTAGCTATCGCAACTTATTCCAATTCCAAGGAATTATCAAACCCTATTTCGGAAATCTTGGACACATTTAGACATAATTGGTTTATGGATAGTTGAAAATATAAGCAGCTAGAGCGATGGTTATAAATTAAAACAAGCACAGCATTCCTAGCTGTTTGCTGTGGACTATGATTGTGTATTTTTATTTTTACATCCGCTTGTTTTGAGTAATTCAATTAATCACTTTCAAAAAAACCTTGATGATCATCACGGTGAAACTCGAGTAGGTTTACTCTGTCTATATCGGTTTTCTTTCACCATGATATGAGTTTTAAAAATCAAGTCCTATTTAGGTATTAATGTTAGGAATATCTTGATATAAAATGATATCAAGACACATGATAATTAATATTAAATGAATTCTTTATTTTTATTTTGAATTTAAGATCAAAATACAAATCATAGATCGTTTTGTTACATAATCTATGCATAGATTATTGTCAACCCCCTGTATTTCTGAATGGATGGCCCCTTTTCATATCACGGGCGGGACTTTCCATGGAATATTACAGAAAGCCCGCGAAATACGTGAAGTCACGTGGGACCTGGTTGGGTCCTCAGTTTTCAGCTTGGACGTCAGGCAGATAAGGCCTTGGCTGGGACTCACTGTATACGCGCGCTACGTTAGTTAGATGAAAATGTTAGTTAAGTAAATAAAAGCTTACATAAATGATATGGTTTTGTGGATGATGAATGTCTTGGCAACAAGACTGATCTAGAAGAAGAAATAAATTAAGTGCGACCGACCACCAAGACGAAGTCCAGACGCTAGAAGATGAACGTAAGATACCAAAGATGAGCAGAAGAATAATAGAAGTAAGAAAGGAAAAAGAGGGTATACAACAGTTTTAAGTACATAAATTTACGATAAAATCAACAAGTTGAAGATCTCATGCCTTTTTTACCGACAAATATTCTATTTCTCTGAATGTTTGAGATAAGGCTTGATGACTAGTATTATCTGCATTATCCGGACTATTGTCCTCATCTTCATTAATATTTGTACAACGTTTCGGCCGATATGCCCTCCGGCCTTCTTAAGCTATTTCTTGTCGGACTCGGAAAACTTCTCGGACTCGGGAACCTTCTTTTCGAACTCGGGAATTTTCTTGTCGTAGTCGGAAACCTTCTTGTCGTAATCGGGAGCCACACGGAACTTTGAGTCCGACAAGAAATATCTGAAGAAGGCTGGAGAGCATGTCAGCCGAAACGTTGTACAGATAACAATGAAGATGAGGACAATAGTCCGAATAACGCAGATAATACTAACCGACAAATATTGTCTAAAATTACGCGACGAATTCAAAACAGAATACCAGGTTTAATTAATGATTGATTTTAACGGTGTGTCAACCCTTCTAGGGTTATTTTATGCCAAGAGGGTAGTGAATCACGTTAATTGCTCATGTATATTTACATTTTTCGTGTAGTTGTTTTTTATAGTATTTTGCACACTATTATGTGATATAATCTTATATAATACAATATAAACATATAATACACAAATTGTTATTTGTTACATTCTATTTTATTATGTTTTTATACAATACAGTGCTGTTTATATCAATATATATACTATTCACAAGGCCATAAATGAGGAGCACCAAGTGAGAAATAAACTTATGAAAGCTTGTTAGTCATTGCTCCACGTGAAGATTCTGATATAGTTATATTAACTCAGTTTAACTTATTCTGACAAGGTAAGAAGCACTAAGTGAGGAGTAAACTCATGAGAATAATAATAATCTACAATGGTGGTTTTCAACCTTTTATTTACCTATGGACCCCTTTGATTCCTATTTTACTATGATGGACCCACCCATAACCTTTCAATGTTTTAAAATCCTATTGTATTTTTATGATTTGATATTTTAGCGTTAAAATAACTGTAGAAACTCTTTGCAAATGAATGACTATTATTAAATACAAATATTACTTAAAACAATATGAATATTAGTTCTTGATACAGATACTTGAAGCCATACGACAATGCAAATCATTTATATTCAATAATACTTGGTAATATATAACTGTAAATCAATTTTAAGAATAGTTACTTGAAGCTATTATTGTTTACTAAGTTACTTGAAACCATATAACTGTGAACAAACGAATGACTATTATTAGATAGAAATGATTACTTGAAACCATATAATTATTAGTATAAGAAGATAATATTTGAAATAATAGACCTGTCTGCAAACCATTTATATTAGGAATACGTCTTATCATAGAATTGTTTTTTTGTTTTTGTTTAATGGCATATCAACCTTCATGGTTATTAATGACAAAACCATCCTCGTAGAAGAGTAGTTGTAGTACTATTTAAACTATAGCTTGTAATCATAAAATCACATATTCAAAAAAAAACTCTTAAGAAATTACTACGCAAAAACATAAATATATAAGTACAATGAACGCGATTCCCAAACCTGTAGGTATAAAATAGCCATAGACAGGCTGAGATGCCGTTAAAATCAATCAATAAATTATCTATTCTATTGGTAAAAAATGCTTAAATGGTATTGTGCTACACTTTGCTGGCCTTGTGCCAGTCCATCTTTTTTATAATATCAATCTCCTGTGTGAAAGCAAAAACAAACATTGGTTGGTTAGTCGGTTAGAGTTTACGGCATGTCAACCCTTGTTGGGTTATTTTATGCTGAAGGCGTTTTATTCATTATTGATGAGTATTTAAATTTTCTTACATCAATTTTTTAATTCATCTTTTTAAACATAACTCATTTTTCTATTCAATCTATAGCTGGGACCTTAACAGGTACTACCACTTCGGATCGGGGTGGACCTGGGAGTAATGGTGATAGAGTGGTATTCCCTACACCCACAGCTCCAAAATTAGTACTTTACCGTTAGATGCCTTTTAACGTCTTACCCCGGACACCAAAAAAGACGTTGCGCTTGTCAGTCAAGTAATAAGACCGCTTCCAAGTTTTCCTCCTTGACACAACTTAATTCAACCTAATTAAAGCCAATATGTCTCCAGCCCATTCCTCTCGGGCAAACCAATGATAGTAACCAACCCCCCTCTGTGACTTTTTTTCTCTCGCTTCGTATTTTGTTGGTTATACAAACGACGTGAAAACATGACTATGATCCCTGAAGGCAAAGAGTGCGTCCTGCTGCGTCCCCGTCTGTCCATTCGAGCAGTCTGACATCAGACACGGAGCAGTCAGAGGTTATTGGGTTGAGGAGAAAAGATGGGACAACATATGCGGCCTAATTGTGACCCATTAAAACCCAGAAAACAAACTAATGCGTACAAGTGACCGTGATTAAGTGGTTCATAATTCAAGTCCGGTGACCCGTAGGGAGAGATGGTCAGTTATGAAATAAGAGTTAGGACCAATTAAGTGTGTGCAAAGACAAACTAAGTGATCGTTTCTTGTAAGAATTAGTAAGCTTGGCTAGTGGACTACTATTAACGGGTTCGATACTCACTGAACCTTACTTCTGGCCGTGTGCCAAATTATACTAAGATTAACTTATTTTTTCATACTGTCTCTCCACCCCCTCTCTCTCTCTCTCTCTCTCTATATATATATATATATATATATATATATATATAGTGTGTGAACAAAAAGTATTAAGACAATCAGGAATATTTCTTGTATGTTGTTTATTCTCAACTAGTTTCGACCTTAGGTCATCGTCAGGAGAAAATTTCTTATTTGAAGAAATTGTTGATAGATTATTAGAAAGGGAGCATTATAGAAGAATTATAAAAGTTCAAGTGTTATAGTGGGTTTAACATGCTGTTAAAATCCGGGTAGGCGAGTGTGTTTAATAGTAGCATGTCCATTTGTTCCGTGAAGAACCTCTATGAGGTAGGTTATTTTTTGATGCTCTTATATATGTGAGGGGAGGGGTTCATGGGAGTTGTGTGTATGACTGTATGTGTATACATATAAATGTATGTGTGTGTTTACATATACGTGTGTGAACGTGAGCGTGTGTCTGTATCACGGTACTGTGCGCGTGACTTCTAGGTTTTTAATATATATATATATATATATGTATATATATATATATAAAAGTAATTGGTAATTTGCTTGAAGCATTGTTAAGTATGTTATAATATATTAATAATTTGAAGGCAATTACAATGCGTATGAAAAATAAAAACAAAAAGATGTTGTTTTTTTGTCTTATCTATTTCAAAGAACACTTTATCGTCAGATACGAAAATCAGAATCTGAATCAATTTACTAAGACGCGATAATATATATATATATGTATATATATATATATATATATATATATATATATATATATAGAGGATATGTGCTTAATTGAAGTCATGCCTAATTTTGAAAATTAATTAGTTAATAATTAATGAATTTAGGCGGGCATATATGTTCAAATGTAAGGCTAAACAAGTCGAGAAAATGTCAATCCCTGAATGTACATTTCCACCTAATTATTAACTAATTAATTTAAAAAATTAGGTATGACTTCAATTAAGCACATATCCTCCAAAAATTGTCGGCTTAAAGCCATATAAAAAATATTTTTAAAAAAAATAAAAAAATAAACACATTTGTTTGTTTACTTACCCTCATATTATATAATATATAATATATATAATATATATATATATATATATATATTATCGCGTCTTAGTAATAATTTACAAATTTAATTGTAAATGTGAAATTTGCTGCATTGGTCGAACCACCCAATATTGGAATCAAGAATAAGACAACATATACCCTCCAATGTACGTTTCGGCAATTTGGACTGTACCACCACGGCCGATAACAATTGCTCCTCCGCCATTGCACGGGATTTAATAAGTAACCCAACATACCCTCGTGCTTACCACTCAGCCATTTCTTCCATCCTAGGTGTATCTAGTAACGATCTCCAACTTCAAATACTTGAGTCCTTATACATCTCCAAAAACCAGCCAGCCCTGTGCACACAAAAAAACTTTTCACAAACTACTACTGTTTGATACTGTCGGAAATTCCATGTGAATTATCCTCCCCTGCCACTAGGGGGACAGATCGCCAATGGGATATTGGTGCGAGAATCAAAACCCCAGCACTAGTCTGTGGGCCCTCGTCCGGGACGGACGTACTTAACAGGGAACCGTTAACAACGAGAGACGTAAAAACAAACGCTCTCATTCACTTAGCCCCAAAACAGGGTCCATTTATCGCAAGAACCTTACAACCAGATTCCGTCTAAGGCCGCGTACCAGCATACTACAAAAAGGCCGGTACGAACGCACACTGACCAAAGGAAAACAACTACCGAGACGAAGCGTCTTAACAACATTTCCCACCGACGAGAAGAAAACTGTGTTATCTCCAGTACTACAAGAAATCCCTCCACAGATGAGTCTGGTAGCAAATACCAATAAGTTTGCAACATTTTATGTAATTTTATGTTAATACAGTGTCTGCATTTACTTTTGTGTTGTTCCTTCTTTGTCCGACAATTTGCCTTCAACTACGGAGAAATAAAAGCTCCTTCGAAACCGTAAATACTTTTTAATACTTCCAATTTGAACCTTTCGTGTGGTGGAACTAGAAATTTTCGAAAGCGCATGGTTCGTAATTTCTCGTTTCTCTTTCCTGATGAAAAAAAAAAATTTTTTTTCAACAATCCTGATCTTAAGTCCAAAACACCTACCAATGAAATTCTCTGATGAGATTAATCGAAAAAAAGAATAAATATTAAGTTAGATTAAATATCTAATTGTAAGGGTTCCCTAATTTTATTTTTAAGAAATGTTCCTCTTTTAAGATTTACGCTTTTATGCAGCCTTATAATATATATATATATATATATATATATATATATATATATATATATATATATATATATATATATACTGAAGAGGCGTATAACGCCGAGACTCGGTGTCTGTGGATGACTTATCATTATATGCTCCCAAACTCGGTAGAGCTCTTTTAACTTTCACTTCCAGCATATATAATGCAATGATCGTCTGTACACAGACTGAATCTCTCTGGTGTTCGTAAAAATAAATAAACAAAAGTATGTATTTAATAGTTTAAAAACACCACCCCTTTACGGCAGCTGTCGAATGGCCGAGGTGTTAGATTTGTTAGATTTGTTAGATCCTGGTTCGAAATTGTGCAAACATGCCGCACCCAGTGAGAATCGAACTCACTACTAGTGTTACATAATGAATAGGCATAGCTTATCATTTTTGTAACGAAGTGTAGTTAGAATTTAAAACTAACAGTATACTGTGGAAAAATACAGTGCCGAATCGTATTTCATAGAAATTTATTGTCAGAACCTCAGTTAATTCGAAGCGGACATTTGTGATTGTCTTACGGAGTCACGTGATTTAATGAGTTCAAGTAAGATTTATAATTAGAGTTTGAGTCAATATATTTCCTGATTCAATAGAAACCAAGATGAAACCCGGAACTAGGGAAAGGGATGACCCCCGACAAAGTGATAAAACACGAGACATGAAAAGATACAGAAGAGTATCGATAAAGACGAAGAGACGAATAACAAACATTTAACATCTGAGAATATAATGAGGATGATGTAACATTTGGTTCCCAAAATGTTACTACCGTATTTGACTGCATATAAGACGCCCCCCCCATTTCAGCAGGTCAGATTCAGGAAAAAAGGTATTAGTTTATTTCAGTATATATTGTTGAAAACAGTCTAGCTATGCATTACACAAGCAGAAACATAGCTGTATAAGAGCAATTTGGTAATACAGGCAAGCAATTAGCATACACAAGATATCTCAATAGCAGGAAATAATAATAATAATAATAATAATAATAATAATAATAATAATAATAATAATAATAAAGAAAAAAATGGACAAATATCTGGACCTTGACAGAGAACTGAAAAAGTTATGGAATATGAAAGTCAAAGTGATACCAATTGTAGTTGGTGTACTTGGAACGGTCCCAAAAGGATTGGAAAAGGGGTTGGAAAGTCTGGAAATCAGAGGAAGGATTGAAACCATTCAGAACACAGCACTGCTGCAATCTGTCAGAATACTCAGAAGAGTCCTGGAGACCTGAGGAGACTTGCTGTTACTCAGACTCCAGTGAAAGACCATCAGCTAATGCTGATGTGAAAACTCAAAAGGAGTTAATAATAATAATAATAATAATAATAATAATAATAATAAAAAAACTTCACCTACGACGTATAAGACGCAGGGCAATTTTTTTAGCTAAAACTTTGGAAAAAGTGCGTCCTATATGCGTCAGTTACGGTAATTCAATTTCAATCTGTATAAGACCATCTGATGAATACAACATTAATTAATAACATCTCTGTGTGCGTGTGTGCGTGTGTGTGTTTGTATATATGTGTGTGTGTGTGTTTGTATGTGTGTGTGGGTGTGTTTGTATGTTGTGTGTGTGTTGTGTGTGTGGTGTGTTTATGTGTGTGTGTGTGTGTGTGTGTGTTGTGTTGTGTGTGTGGTGTGTGTTTATTAAGCGAAGTTTAACAGGTTCGAATTCAGAGTTTTCCTTCTCCTAGACCGGTTGCCTACCAAGGTTAACGAGCCCAATCTGTCCTATTATTTACCCATAACTGGAGGGAGAGTAGGATTCATACCTTTCCCAAGGGTATTAGCGCTAAGAGAAAATGCAATATCCACGTCCAGTATTTGAACTCGGGGCGACGAGTCCATTTTTTATGACTGTAACCATTACACCATATACGACGATAACCGTTAGGTACATTGCGCTTACTCGTTTAAAAGGCGTAAGGCCAACATTTATAGCGCGGGGGTCCAAGGTGTAACAAAAATTGAATGCCGACGGGTGTGAGATATTTGATTAATCCCAACTCCCACTCGTAGGCTTGCCTCCTGCTAGGCGCCCTAGATTAAACTGGTCTTGTGTCGCACCTTGTCGCCGTGAGAAGCTCGATAAATATCAATAAACCAAACCGCTGATTAGAAAACCCAGTCATCTAATCATTGGGCTACATATGAAAATACTACCTTTTTTTTCCTTTTTAATTTACTCATTTTAATTCTTTTTTTTCTTTCTTTCTCATTGGCGGGTTAATTCTTAATTCACGAATGCTAATTTTTGTTTCAAACGAATGCATTAAAAACATTCGTTTGAATTTAATTCTATTTTCTTCTCTTTGCAAGACGAGAATAACAAAAAGAACAAATAATTTACCAAAGATGTTCAAATTGGTCTAATCAATTGCAGCCAGGGATATAAAGGACGCCATTTGTTTAAAATTTTCTGGTGAAGTATATCTTCCTCCTTCATTTAACTCATTATAATCTCATATTCTTTTTTTTTTCATTTGACGATTCTTGTTTCTAAATGGCAAAGCAAGAAAACTTAATTAATCAGAAAGTTAATTTATCAGAAAATTAAAGCCACAACCTTTATTGTTACAAATTTTTATTTGATTGTTACATTATATTTTTGGGGTTATTTGTTTTATTTTTTTCCCCGATTTCTTTTCATATTAAGGATTTGTTTTTGTTCTAAGAATTTGTTTTTGTTATCTTTATTTTTTTTTTTTTTTTATTTATTTATCTATTTTTGGTAATTTTGGCTTTTTTTCTTCTTCTTGATTTTAATTATTTGTTCTACACAAATTCAGTTTTATATTTGCAGCAATTCATGCCATAATTCTTCTCTGTTTATCATGATATTTTTCTCTTTTTTTTTTTTCTTTCTAAGTACATTATTTCCAACCTACTAAAGTTTCCCGCCTTTTTGTGTGTTTTTGACGTCATCGTCCATTATTATTCTAGACCGCCGCCATTTTTTTGGTCTTTATGAGCGGGCATAAGATTATGCATATGCATGTGTATGTGTGTGTGTGCGTGTGTGTGTGTATTGTCATTGTCTCTCTCCAGTTTGCTTTTATCTTTTGATTATTTGTTTTTTCTTTATTCTTTAGTGATTTTTGTGATTTTGTTGTAACTATTGGCAGCGGTTTTATTGTTTTAATGGATTTAAACGATTCGTAGCCGCCGGCGAAGTTATTCAAATACGCGAGATTGTATTTGATATGATCACAGTCAATTCATTTTGATAAAATTAATTAAGTAAAAAAAGAAAAAAAAGAAAAAGAAAAAGAAAAAATCTATGAAATAAATGAACCAATAAAAACAAAGATGAATAAATTAGAATATATTATGTTCCGACTTCACCACAAATGTACAACCTTCGTTTCTTCTTAATTTTTCTTTTAAATGTGTTTGTTCATTTATTTATTTATTCATTAATTTATTTATCAATTTATTCATGCAGCGTGGAAATCTCTTGTTGACGCACTCGTTCTTTCTTTTCACTCTTCTCATTAAATTCTTTTCCCTTAGTACCTTTCTATCTATCTATCTAGCTATCTATCTTTCTGTCTTTCTGTTAGGAAGACCAAACAAAAATAGAATTGCTCCCCTTTGATCAGTAGGGGACTGATGGGAAACCCGGAAATGGGGTTTCCGCCATGTTATTTTTAGATTGGGGTTTAGACTGCGTGGACCCAAATTGAAGTTTAAGGATTGTCTCAAGAACACTGAAGAACACTGCTATTACTGTGGAGGATTGGGAGAATTTAGCTTGTAATAGACCTGGCTGGAGAGCCACCATCTACCCGTCTATGAAAAAATTTAAATCCAACCGAATTAAACACCAACAATTGAAGCGACCTTAGATAGCCCATAAGGAGTTGATATACCATTAAACAAATACACTAAACCTGATCAAATAAGTGAATTAAATTTCGACTTTAAATAACCCATAAGGAGTTGATATACCATTAAACAAATACACTAAACTTGATCAAATAAATGAATTAAATTTCGACTTTAGATATCTCATAAGGAGTTGATATATCATTAAACAATTAAGCAAACCTAACCAAACAAATTAATCAGATTTCGGCCTTAAATGGCCCCTAAGGAGTTGATATGCCGTTAAACAAATAAACCAAACCAATCAAAATTTTACATTCGTTTTTTCTCTTTTTGTTTGCCCCTCTCTCTCTCTCTCTCTCTCTCTCCTCTCTCTCTCTCTCTCTCTCTCTCTCTCTCTTTCTCACAAACTCTTTTCACACACACACACACACACACACACACACGCTCACTTAATTTTTCCTAATTCTATGTCTCAGTATATGAGGTTTTCTCTCAAGCCTGTCTCTCCATCTGTCACTCTCTCAACCTTTAATTTATTTATTAACTCGCAGGGATACCTAAAATTGCCCCGGGAAAATAGCTCCTATTAAGACAAAGCAGATAAAATAGTGCTTCCCAGCGGGGTCCATACAACCCCCCTTGGGCGGCGTGAGGAGTTGTGAAGGTCAGTGACTAGAATTATTTCACAGGTGTAGCGTTTTGAAGCTTTAGGGGTGGTGAGAAAATTTATATATCATCTTCAGCGAAGAATAGACAATAGAATAAGAGCACACGATGCTGTCAATTTTCATTAGTGAACGCCTTTAGCACCCGTGTGCGAAAACTTATGGGTCTTGGTTAAACCACAAGGTCCCTAGTTCGATACCGGCTAGAAACCACAAGGTTCCTAGTTCGATAACGGCCCTCGCAAACTCAGCGTATGAGTAGCAAAGGGATCTATGCGGTAAAGTGAGGAGCTGACGGTAGATGGGGCGCTCCACCTCCTTGGGCTAGCGCTAGTGAAAAGAGGATATACTGCCTCGCTGATTGGTGGATACCGATTTTAGGCCACCCCGACGAATTTACTTTATATGTAAAATTCTGCGCGGAGGCACGTGGTGTAATGGTTACTGTCGTAGGAAATGGACACGACGAGACGGGTTCAAATCCTGCAAGAGGCCGTTTGTATTTAACGTAGCGCTAATACCGTTGGGAAAAGTATGCATCCAACTACTCTACCTCCAGTTGTGGGTAAATAGTTAGACAGATTCAATTTAGGATAGGTAATCAGTCAACCAATTTGACTTTGAGTTGGATATTGCTTGTGTGGAGGGATATTATATATATATATATATATATATATAATATATTAATATATATATATATATATATATAATGAGGTTAAAGCCATATAAAAATAAACACATTTGTTTGTTTACTTAACCTCATACGGTCGTCTAGCATGTCAACAAAAAGTGGAATATAAATAAGTTTCAAAACGAACGAAGAATATGTGAATGACAAGCTAGTGTAACGGTTAGAGACTTCGCCCCTCAACTTGACAGTCGAGGTTTCGAGTCACACACGGAGCAGTCTCCCATGTCTATAACCT
>CM042150.1:95938380-95958380 GCA_023376005.1 Doryteuthis pealeii
GCTATATTAGGTATTCGGGGCATTAATCATACATTTTGCACACACACACACACACACACACACACACACACACACACACACACATATATATATAATAATATATAATATATATATATATATATGATGAAAAAATGAGTAAAGAAAAGAAATGTAGATGGATAAAAATGAATTTACGTTATTATTATTATTAATAATCAGATGGAGTTGAAATGATGATGATGATGATAATAATAATAATAGGAAAAATGTATAAAATATTATTATTATCATCATCATTTCAACTCCATCTGATTATTTTAATTACAATAATAACGTAAATCCGTATACATTTTGATAAACAGACCGAAACACATGTGTAAGTGATATCGATTAAAAGTGATATCGATAAAATTCATTTTTATCCATCTATATTCTTTTCTTTACTCATTTTTCCTCATATTGTCGGATTCATTTCCATTCTCACACACACACACACACACACACACACACACACCACACACACACACATATATATATATATATATATATATATATATATATATATATATAAGGTAGCGTATATGGAGTCAGTGTGGTCTGGTTACTGACAGTTTCTCACCTATGCGATTTTAGGCGAGAAGTAATCAGTAGTCAGATGTCGTTAATTCCATGTCCACGCTATTCTAACTTAAACATAAATGCTATATCAATGATATTGAGCACTGATTACTTATAAATATAGCAACTATATCACCTATATATATATATATATATATATATATTAATGATATAGATTGCTATATTCAAAAGTAAAGAGTGTTCAGTATTATTGATAGAGCATGTATATTCAAGGTAAGTTAATGAAGACATGATATTCAACGGCACTAGGTAACTGACAGTTTCTCGGCTATGCGATTTTCAAAGCTAGAACTTGGTCTGAAAATCGCATACTGAGAAACAGTTAGTTACCAAGCGCCGTTGATCTGACACTAGCCTAATATATATATATATATATATATATATATATATATATATATATATATATATATATATATATATTCAATATTGAAAAGGGAGAAGTTCCAACATATAGTTTATGTGGAAGAGTATGTATCTCCAGGGCTGGCCTGGTGAGCCATCTGAGAAAACACAAGGTTAGAGTGTCAAATGCTACTGGCACCCAACGATGATTTAAAAAAAACAGGAAATGGTCTTACTCGAACACGAGTTGACAGCCTATTATATATATATATATATATATATATATATAATTAATAATGGAGATTCGCTTCCGGTTTTTGTCTGTAACAAAAATTACGTCACTGCTTACGTCACATTATCCAAAATCATCATGATAGAGAATAAAATTTATTCTACGATGTTTGGCATGTTCAAATTTTGAGTGTATTCATTCAATAAATACACTCAAAATTTGAACATGCAACATTAGACAGTCCTCATTGTTTTTTAAAACAAGTTTTAATAAATACATGACTGGTATTATATATCTATATATAGTTTGTTTTATTTTAATACATATTTAAAGTTTACATTTCAAATTGTTTTATTTTTTAATCCTTTAATGAATTTGATGATTTTACTTACTTAGGGTAGAAACTCGTTGACATTGAATTTGTTACTCCCACCCCTCAGGCAATATGTTTCAAAAATCTAATTTTACATCGCCCGGGGTGTTTTTATTTTGTACTAGTATATATATATATATTATATATATATATATATATATATATATAATTTGTAAATCGGCGCTTGAGTGTATATGTATATATACACACAATCGGGAGTGTATTAATTTGCATTATATATGCATACAATTCAATAAATATTCTTATTTTAGTTTTCAAGACAACTCAATAATAGCCAAGATGAAGACACTAAATGAGTTGGCAAGCATTTTCCATACAAACGCGCCAAATAAAACCCATGAATAAAACGAATTCCCCGACGACAATGGGAATTACCGGGCGTTTTTCGAGAAACTCATCCCAATTTCTTTCGTTTGCTTTCTTTGCCAATTCCCTGTTTGTTTATCACGGTATTTCTCTATTTGCAACCAAAGTGGTTGCAACAACTTGCTATTATTTTTCTCATTATTTCGAAGAATTATTTGATTCTTTTCTTTTCGGTATTTCCATTTGGAATCCTGCAAAATTCGATTTCAGACTTCCGCAATCGTTTCCTCAATGTTTTTTTTAAAGGTTTATAAATGTCACTTCCTCTTTTTTTCTCTTTTTTTAAACCTTTTTTGTATGTTTTTTATTTCCTTGTTTTACTTTATTTTTTAAACGTTTCTTTTTTCCCTTTCTTTTTTTTTTCTCTCTTCTATTTCTGTTGGAAATTTTTCCTAGCTTTTTTTTTCAAATGTTTCTATTCCCCCTTTCTTTTTACTTTCTTTCTCTTTTTTCTTTTTTTAAATGTTCCTTTCATTCTAAGTATTTTTTAAAATGTTCTTTTTCCTTTTTCCTTTTAATATTTTTTCTCTTTCTTTTCTTGTTATTTTCTTAAATTTTCTCATCATTTTTCAAATGTATCTTTCCTCTTTTTTCACTCTCCTTCTCTTTTCCTTTTTAAATGTTTTTCATTTCTAAGCTTTTTAAAAAAATGTTTCTTTATTTTTTTTTCTCAATATTTTTTTCTCTTTCTTTTCTTGTTTATTTTTTAAAGGTTCCTTTCATGTTTTTTTAGAACCGTTTCTTTTTTCCTTTTCTTTTTTTCACTCTTCCTTGTTTCTTTTTAAATGTTCCTTTTATCTCTTTTGGTTCAAACGTTCTACCTCTCCCTTTATCTGAAAAAATTTTTCCTCCTTTTTTCCTCTATTTTCTTCTTTCACTCTCCTTCTCTTTTTCTTTTTTAAATGTTCCTTTCATTTCTAAGCTTTTTTTAAATGTTCTTTTTTCCTTTTTTTTCTAATATTTTTTCTCTTTCTTTTCTGTTTTTTTTCTTAAAGGTTCTTTTCATGTTTTTTACCAACGTTTCTTTTTTCCTTTTTTTTTCACTCTTCCTGTTTCTTTTTAAATGTTCCCTTCATCTCTTTTAGTTCAAAACGTTCATCCCTCTCTCTGTATTTAAAAAATATTTTCTTCTTTTTTGCTTCTATTTTCCTTTTTGATCATCCTTTCATTTCTCTTCACCAAAAATTTCTTTTTCCCGTTTTATTTCATCTCTCTTCTCTAGTTTAGTTTTTAAAAATTACTTTTAATTTTTGGTGGGTTCAAACGTTTCTTTTCCTGGCTTTCCTTTTATAAATATTTTTTTATCTTTTCTCACCTGCTTCATTTTTTAAATGTTCCATTCTTTATTTTAAAAAGGTTTATTTTTTTATTTTTTTACTCTCTTTTTTCACTTTTTGATTTTTTGATTGAGCGTTTTCTTCCCCCCCTTTTTTTAACATTTTTTTTCTCTTTTTTTGTCCCTTTTTTTTTTGTAAATGTTCTCCCTGTTTCTTTTTTAAAATATTCCTTTCATTTTTATCCTATTTTTCTGACGTTTTTTCACATTTCTTTTTTAAGAGTTTTCTTTCTTATCCTGATTCTTTTTGGGGGTGTGTTTAATGTTATTCCTTTTTTAACGTTTCCTTTTCCCATTTCGTTTTTTTTTTACCTTTTCAACTATTGCTATCTTTTCTCTTGCAAAATCTTTCTTTTCAATTTTTCATTTCTAAACCTTTCTTTTTCTTTCTCCTTATGTCACCTTTTTCCTCTGTTTTGTTTTTGTCCTTGTCTTTTTTAAATATATCGTTCACTTTTCTTTTTTTTAATATTTTTTCGAACTTTGGTTTTTCCCCTTCTTCTTCCTTCTTCTTCTTCTTCTTCTTCTTCTTCTTTTCTTTCTTCTTCTTCTTCTCTTCTTCTTCTTCTTCTTCAAATGTTTTTTTCTCCGGTGTTTTTATTCATTTTTCTTTCGTTCTTTCTGTCAAGCAAATATTTAAAAATGTTTTTTTCATTTTTTTCAATCGGACTTTTATTTTATTCTTTTGAATTTTTAACCCTGCCCGTTTGATTCCGCCGCGGGTGAGTTGCGAACGCTAAGAAACCTCCACTCTGATAGGCTGTGGCTCACATCTGACTAACTAAACTAAAACCTATTCTCACGTCTGTAATATAAGGGTCTGTTGGAATGTCACGTCTGTATATCAGGTCTGTTGGAATATCACCGATGTCACTCATCGGACCCAGTAACTTTCCACGGACCCCGTCATTTCAAATTTAAGAGACCCCAATTCAAAATTCTAACAACAGGTACGTTCATAATTCATAATTGCTCATAAATTATGTAACAGTAGAAATCAAGTAGTGTGGAGTACTCCTTTATTACTCCCAGGTGGAGTGGTAGTACCTGTTAGGTATTGTTCTTTTGTTTTAAACATTCTTATGTTTCCTTTTTTTTTTCTTTTTTCTTCTTTTTTAAACGATTCTTTCTGTTGTCTTTAATTTCCATACTTATTCAACAGTTCTTTCACGTTTCTAATTAAAAAAAAATATTCTTCTATTAGAGTTTTTTTTTTTTTTGCTTCATTTATTCATTTCAGTTTTTGTAAATGTTTCTCCTTTTACCTATTCCGGCGTCTCTTCTTTCTCCATTTTTCATTTTAACATTTTAATTTCTCATTGTTGTTTTAGTCTTTATCTTCCCTTTTATTATTTCTTTTTTTCCATTCTTTTTTATCTTTCTTTAATTCTACCTTGTCATTTTTCGTTCTAATTTTTTATATTATATCAATCAATGTGCCTTTATCTCTCTCTATCTATGTTTGTCTGTTTGTTTGTCTCTTATGTCTTTCTCTCTCTCTCTCTTTCTTCTTTCTCACACACTATCTTTCTCACTCTCTATGTCTGTCTGTCTGTCTGTCTGTCTGTCGCAGATAATCTGGCTTTTCTCGCAAATATACCTACACAATCATCTCCTAGAGAAGGCTGCAAGATGCATCATCCTCAACGGGAATACAAATAAAACTATACAAAATATACAAATATTCCTGGGTAGGAATATCTCATCCACAGAAAGTGTTGTCAATATAGGCACGAGAAAAACATGAACTGCTAGAGACAGATTATTGACTCTATGGAAAATGGATAAGATAAAGCGATAATTCTTCCAATCAGTTGCCGTGTAAGTACTACGTATGGCTGTACCACTTAGACTCACCAAAGAGATAAGAAAACAAGCTGGGAACTATGCAAGGATGATACGTGCTGTAATGAACAAATCATAGAAACAGCACCCCACAAAAAGACGCTCTAGGGTCAATTGCCTTCTATCATACAAACCATCCAAGTAAGATGATGAAGACATGCTGGACATCATCATTATCATCATCATGTCGCGCAGTTAGCACGGATATCCATGACGATCTCTCGCCAACCTTCTCTATCATCCATTGCCTCAGGGAGGTCCTCTGCACAGCATCCAGTATCCGCGCAGGGTTGGTCAAAGTAGGTCCTTGCTGGTCGGCCCACATTAGCATGTCTATGTGCTGGCTTCTACAGGAGAACGTCGCTTATGAGTTCGTCCTTGTTTCTCCAGCAGTGACCAGCATGTCTTGTCCGGCTCACTCGGATGGCCTGTGAGATGGGGGGCAGGCATCTCTAATGCTGTTAACAAAACAGCCACCGAAATATATCAATGACATCGAGCCAACGAAGCCTATGATAGCACATGCTGGACACTGCTAGAGAATGAGTTAAACTGTCTTAGAAAAATGTATCAACACTCCAGTATGGAATCTTTACAAGGCGCGAACGTGTACCAATTTTTTTTTCGGATGCTGATGGTCTCACAGGGCATTTACCATGGCTCAAACATTTAGTTGTTTCAAAATTATCGCAAATAGATTGTTTTTTTTAATCATCACAGGTCACACCGACAGCACGGATTCCATGACCTACTCTCTCCGCCTCTCCCTCCCCTCTCCCTCTCTCCCCCCTCTCTCTCTCTATTTCTCTCTCTCTCTCTCTCTCTCTCTATTTCTCTTTCTTCAACCATCCTATCGGTCATCGCTCCGTCAGGTACTCCACACGGCATCTGGAATCCACAGAAAGCTGATTGATGTCGCTTTTTACTGATCAGCCAACACTAGTATGTCTACGTAAATTTCATGTTATATAGTTTGCTTCCCCCTCTCTCTCTCTATCTATCTATCTATCTCTCTTTCTCTCACTCTGTCTGTCTGTGTCTGTGTCTCTCACTCTCTCTCACTCTCTCTCTCTCTCTCTCTCACACACACACACTCTTTCACTCTGTGTCTCTCTCCTCTGTCTGTCTGTGTCTGTGTATCAGTCTGTCTGTCTGTCTGTCTGTCTCTCTCTCTCTCACACACACTCTTTCACTATGTGTCTCTCACTCTGTCTGTCTGTGTCTGTATATCTGTCTCTCTCTCTCTCCTCTCTCTTCTCTATATATATATATAATATATTATTATATATAATATATGATTATGTATGTTATGTTCTTGTGAACGTTGTTTGGTCTTTTGAAGCATTGGAAAAAAGAACAAAAACAAGAAAAACAGAACAAAAATCAGAATTTTAATATTCAATTGTTGTTCTGTTCCTGGTTTGATCAATTCCGATATTTCGGGTGAACCTTCAGCTTTTTAAGGTATCTGATATGAGAATCCACAGAAAGCTGGATCTACGTGTAGAAATCTAGAGTCCACAGCAGAAGGTCACTAATTAGTTCGTTCTTTCTTCACTTGCTGTATCCATAATGTTTTGTACATCTTACTTTGATGGTTTGTATGATAGGAGGTAAGTGGCCGTACAGCTACCTTTTTGTGGGGTCCTTTTCAGAACAAAACGCAGCATCCTTATTCTAGTTCCCATCTAGCCTTTTCTCTCTCATGTTTAACTATGACGAATCTCAACCGATTATCGTTCACGTGGAACTCACAGTCGTCACTTATTAATATCAATGTTACGTATTATTATTTATTAATATTTTTTTTAAATTTCTATACGTTCAATACATTGGGCCATTCTGTGTATTGAAGACTTTTATCGTTTATTAATTTTACTCGTATTTTAGATTTTACCAGACAATGAGTGTTTTAATTCTAACTATATAATTAAACAGATGTGGAGGCGCTTATTCTGCAATGGTTATCATCATAGGATATGGAAACAGCAAACCGGCTTCAAATCCTGGGTGAATCTTTTTATATTTCACATAGCGCTTATACATTTTGGAAAAGTATGAATCTAAACATTTTCCCTCCAGCTATGGGTAAATAGTAAAGCAGACTTGACTCTTTAACCTTGTTTAAGCAAACAGACTAGGAAAGGGAAAACTCTGAATTCAAATAAGTTAAACTCCGCTTTGAAAAATCAAATCCATGAATTAAACGAAATCCCCGACGACAATACCGGGTGTTTTCGAGAAACACATCCCAATTCATTCTGTGTGCTTTCTTTACCAATTCCGGCAGTTGGAGCTATAGAATACGCCGACTGTACATCCGTAGGGGTTACCTGTTGGCATTAGGTCGTGACTCGTGATGCTGAAGAACGGAATCCTGGTGGCGTAGCCGTTCATGACATGTAAGAGTCTACTTTGATCCTTGTTACAAAAGAACATTCTAACCTTGGTATGGCAACTGTCTAGGAGAAGGATAACTCAATAATTCAAACCAGTTGTATCCCGCAGAAAAAAAAAACTTTGTGTCGAATCCTCTAAATGGCGGGGGAGTTTTCACCTAATGATCTTGGAAAAGGCATGATTCCCTCTTTTCTCCCTTCCCCAGCTATAGATAAATAGTAGGGCAAACTAAGACATTTAACCTTGGTAGGACAACCAGTGTAAGAGAACGAAATCTGAATGTAAACTGGTTTTATTCGGCTTAAAACATGACTTTGTGTCACACGAGGGGGCAAAAGGGTTGGCTAAATACAAACATTGCACCATGCAAACCCTGAGCACGTGCATCTCTATATATGCAGAGAGAGAGAGAGAGAGAGAGAGAGAGAAAGGGGGGGGAGAGAAAGAATGAGAGAAAGTGAGGTAAATGATATATATATATATATAATATATATATATATACAGAGAGAGAGAGAGAGAGAGAGAGAGACAGAGAGAGAGACAGAGACAGAGACAGAGAGACAGAGAGTGACTGTGGGAGAAATAAAGACAACCTGATTTCCCTACTTGCAAATCGGTAAAGCCAAATCTCCCTCGATAACCGCCCCCTCCGCCTCCGCCTCCCTCTCCGCCTCCTCCACACCGGCTTCAACTCCCCCATTCTGATGAAATTACGGAGGCTGTTTTAGAAAAGCCAAACGCCTCTTCGTTCTTTCATTCGTTAGAATGTCTTTGTGAATCGCACCAGCAACAAAAACATTATTTTTCACCCTCACTTACTCTTTCTTTTCTTTTTATTATTTTCTTTCTTTTTTTTATGTTTTTACCTCCAAAACTGACTGGATGAATTGATGGGTAGACGGCTGAAACGTCTTGGTGGGTTTGGCTCGTTTGCCGCGTTCCTGCTTTTCTATTCGGCCGCCTCGCCAACACCAGTCCGTTCATTATCCCGATGCCTACCAATAAAAGAAAAAAAAAAGAAAAAAGAGAGAAGGAGGAGAAGGAGAGAAAAAATGGCCCCAAGCGGCGTGTCTCTCATATCTATTAATTTTTCCATTTATCGTCGTAATGCAATCATCTAGAGCAATTTAAACATCGTAAATTTCATTTACTCTAAACGGGCGATTATTTTTATTTGATTGTTTTATTTTGTTTGTTTTTCTTTTTTAGCTTGTGTTTGGTTTAGTTTACGATTGTGTTTATATTTGTTCTCGATTCTTTTCCGCTGACGTTTATTGTCATAATTTTCGTTGGTCTTTCCTCGTTTCTTTTATTTTTCCTTTTTCTTTTATTTTCTAAAGTACTTTTCAAAGACTTAATGAAAGAAAGAAAGAATTGTTTGAAAGAAATAAATAAGAAAGAAAGAATTGTTTGGAAAGAAAGAGAGAAAGAAAGAAAGAAAGAATTGTTTGGAAAGAAAGAAAGAAAACAAGAAAGAAAGGAAGGAAGGTATTTAAAAAAACCTAATGAGAAAACGAAATAATTGTTTGGAAAGAATGAAAAAAAGAATGAAAGAAAGAAAGAATTGTTTGGAAAGAAAGAAAGAAAGAAAGAAGAAAGAAAGAAAGAAAAAAGGATGGAAGGAAGGAAGAAAAGTATTTAAAAAAGCCTAGTGAGAAAAACGAAATAATTGTTTGGAAAGAAAGAAAAGAAAGAAAAGAAATAATTATTTAAAAAAACCTAATGAGAAAACGAAATAATTGTTGGAAAGAATGAAAAAAAGAATGAAAGAAAGAAAGAATCGTTTGAAAGAAAGAAGAAAGAAAGAAAAGAAGAAAGAAAGGAATGGAAGGAAGGAAGAAAAGTAATTTAAAAAGCCTAGTGAGAAAACGAAATAATTGTTTGGAAAGAAAGAAAAAGAAAGAAAGAAAAGAATTATTTAATAAACCTAATGAGAATACGAAATAATTGTTTGAAACGAAAGAAAGAAAGAAAGAAAGAAAGAAAAGAAAAAAGAAAGCGAAGAAAGAAAAAGAAAGAATGAAAGAAAGAAGAGTGCCTTAACAACTTAATGAGAGGAAGAAATTATTGCTCAGAAAGAAGGAAAGGAAGAAAGAAAAAAGGAAAGAAAGAAAGGAAAAAGAGGTATTTATCAGAGAAATAATTGACGTAGGGTTTGTCAAAGAAAGAATAACAGCAATAAATATTAGTTTATCAAATAATAAAAGGAAGAAATATGATTTTGTAGAAGTAAATAAATGAATGAATGAAGAAAGAAAGAAGGAAGGAATTAAAAAGTTTTTATTAAAGAAGGAACGAAAGACAGAAGTATTTGCTAAAGAAAGAAACAAAGAAAGGAAGAAGGGTTTATGAAAGAATGTAAAAATAAAGATTCATTTTTCTAAGAAAGAAAAAAGATAGAAAAATAAAAAGAAAGAAAGAAAGAAAGAAAGAAAGAAAGAGGAGGATTGTCAAATAAACAAAGAATGAAGGAAAGACTGAAGAGTTTTCAAAATAAAAAATAAAGAAAGGAAGAAAAGAAGAAAAGTTTATTAAAGAATAAAAGACTGGAATAATGAAAGAGATTGTAAAAAAAGAAAGAAAAATAATTCATCAAAAACAGCAATAAAGGTATAGAGAATTGTGTTTCAAAGAAAGAAAGAAAGAAAGAAAGAAAGAAAAAGAAAAAAAAATTGTCAAAGAAAGAAAAGAAGAAAGAAAGAAAAAAATGAAGAGTTTGACAAAGATGGGAATGGATATGTTAAAGAGAAAAAGAAAGAAAGAGAGAAAGAAAGAAAGAGAGAAAGAAAGAAAGAAAGTGTTTGTCAAATAAAAGAAAATGAAAGAAAAGAAGGAAAGAAGGAGAAAAAAGTGTTAAAGAAAGCTAAAGGAAGAAATATGAGTTTGTCAGAGAAGGAAAGAAAGAAGGCTTTCGAAAAGAAAATTAGATAAAAAGAAATAAAAAGGATAATAATTGTTTTCTTTTGGAAAGGAAGAAACAAAAAAGGAAAAGGAATTTTTGTTAAAATGGAAAGAAGATAGAAATGATATAAAAATAACTCGACAAAGAAAGGAAGGAGTAATATAAGAAATATAGGTAGATGTTTACAAAAATAAATAACGAAACTTTTATTAACAAAAAGGTAGTATATATATATATATATATATATATATATATATATATATATGAGAGTAAGTAAACAAACAATGTATTTATTTGATATGGCTTTTAGCCGACAATTTTTGGAGGATATGTGCTTAATTAAAGTCATACCTAATTTTGAAAATTAATTAGTTAATAATTAATGAATTTAGGCGGGCATATATGTTCAAATGTAAGGATAAACAAATCGAGAAAATGTCAATCCCTGAATAGGGCGAAATGTACATTCAGGGATTGACATTTTCCAGATTTGTTTAGCCTTACATTTGAACATATATGCCCATCTAAATTCATTAGTTATTGATTAATTAATTTTCAAAATTAGGTATGACTTCAATTAAGCACATATCCTCAAAAAAATATATATATAGTGAGAAATCTGAAAAAACACAGGTTTAAATAAAATGAGCGGTAAGTTTATTAGCCGACGCTGCAGTGTTTCGATCTGTTGAGTAGATCTTCTTCAGGGCTTCTTTTACTATAAGGAAGATTTTTTTAAATGATCACAGAATAATGAAGAGAGTGTGATAGTCGTTGTTTATCAATATGTTCAAAGATGTTTTGAAAGGTAGTTAACGTTGTCACTATACTACATACCGTCGGATTCACTTCCCTTTCTCCTCATGGATATATATATATAATATATATATATGTATATATATATATATTGTAGAGAAAGTTATATCACCTAGGTGTAATAATAACACCGAAACCGCGGTCGGGATATAACTTTCTCAACAACTATTAATGCAATATATTTACAATATATTGAGCCCTACAGGATTAACTACTTACGCTGTGTTTACATAGTAGTACCCATCAATGAATATATATATATATATATATATATATATATATATATATATATATATATATATATATATATAAACCCACCGCACGGGAAGGATGTGACACAAGGTCAATTTCGAGTTTAACAGGTTTGGATTCAGATTTTTTGTTCTTCTAGACTGATTACCAAGGTCAAAAAGCCTAGTCTCTCTTACTATTTACCTATAGCTGGAGACAGGGAGAAGGCGATGAGTGAGTAATTGGATGCATACTTTTCCCAAGAGTATTAGCAACAAATATATTATAAAAGAGAAACACAATTGTTAAGAAAGAATAGAGAGAAAAATAATGGAGAGTTTGTTAGGTTTCTTGGTTTAATGGCATATCAACCTTTGTGGGTTATTTAGTGTCAAAGTCATACTTGTAGAAGAACAGTAGTGGTACTAATAAACCCATAGTTGTAGGAATGATGAGGTTCTTACTTTTCCTCCAAAGGTAATAATTGGAAGTGAAAGTAATAGTATGACTTGAACTCGTGTACTATGATGTCACAGTTCAGCACGTTAGCCGCTATATTTGTGCATATTTTCATTTTATTTTTTATTCTTATTTTAATTTTTATTTATTTTATTTATTTTAATTCTAGTGTAATTTTTTTATTTCTCTAAATTTTCGAATTGAGGCTTGATAATTTTCATTTTATTTTTAATTCTTATTTGAATTTTTATTTTATTTTATTTATTTTAATTCTAGTGTAAATTTTTTATTTCTCTAAATTTTCGAATTGAGGCTTGATAATTTGTATTATTTCCCTCTGAATTTTCCAATTGAACGCATGGCGTAGTTGATATAGGGGTTGAGCTAATACAGTTCTAAGTTACAGTTATCTCTAGGCTGCAGGTTCAATCCTAGTCAAGGGTGACAGTAACATAGAATGATCAATACAGATTAACACTTGTACCCAGTCATGGTTAACGGAGTGAGAACAGTCTACCCCCGTGGATTGCATAAAGGGTTTGGTTCGAAGTTCCGTGAAGGTACCCGATTACGACAAGAAGATTCCCAAGATCTAGGAGGAGTTCCCAAGTCCTAGAATGTTCCCAAGCCCGACAAGAAATACCTGAAACGTTGTGCAGGTAACAATAAAGATGAGGACAATAGTCCGAATAATACAAACAATTTGTATTTTTTATTTTCTTATTGATTTATTTTTTTATTTTTTCTTGTTTTCATTTTATTAATTCCTTTTATTCTTTCTATTCTTCTTATCATTATTCTATTACTCTAGTATTATTTTTATTTTGAATTATAGGGATTCCCTCCCCCAAGAATTTGTTTAAGAATGAAAGAGGTAAACATATTTATTAATGAAAGGCGGTGGTTAAAAATTGTTGTGTCCTTAAAAAGGGATACAAACAATTTCATAAAAAATGAAAGATAGAAATTAAGGGATAACAGTTTCCCCCCAAAAAAGAAAGTTGAAGGTTTTAGAAAATGAATGAAGAAATATAAAATAATATAAGGCAGAAAGTATAGAGAAAGATTTCTTCGTTAAAAATGAAAGAATCATCAAACGAAAGAAAAAAAGAACGATAAGAAGGAAGGAGGGGAAGAAAGTAAAGAAAGAAAAATGTGAAAGAAAGAAAAGAGTTCAATAAAATCAAGGTGCAGACTAAAAAAGATGAATAAAGAAAAATGAAAGAAAATAAGACGGAAGTGGGGGGGGGGTAAATTCTTCCTCAAAAACGAAAGAATCACTTAATGAAATAAAAATAATTATAGGGAGGAATGAAGGAAGAAACGAATAAATGAAATAATAAAATGAGGAAGAATAAACAGTTCGATGAAATTAAGGTGAAGGTAGAAAAAATGAATTAAGAAAAAAAGAAGAAAATAACACAGAAGGAAGAAAGATCGTATTCTTCGCCAAAAATGAATGAAAAAAATGAACGATACAAATAAAGAGAGAACAATTCCGCTAAGAAAGAAATGAGAGAAAGAAATGATTGTTTAAGACAGAAAGAAAGAAGAAAGAAAGAAAGAAAGAAAGAAAGAAATAGCATTTATCACAGAAATAATGGAAGTAGGGTTCGATAAAGAAAGAATAACAATTAAAATTGAAAAGGAGAACAAGAAAAAGAAAACGAAAAAGAAAGAGAGAAGAAAGAAAGAGAGAGAAGAAAGAAAGAAAGAAAGAAAGAAAGAAAGAAGAAAGAAGAAAAAAGAAAGAAAAAGAAAAAAGAAAGAAAAAGAAAGAGGCATTTATCAAAGAAATAATGGATGTAGAGTTCGATAAAGAAAGAATACAATTAAAATTGAAAAAGGAGAAAAGAAAAAGAAGAACGAACGAAACAAGAGAGAAAGAAAGAAAGAAGATAGAGAAAGAAAGAAAGAAAGAAAGAAAGAAAGAAAGAGAGAGAGAGAAAGAAAGAAAGAAATAGGCATTTATCAAAGAAATACTGGAAGTAGGGTTCGATAAAGTAAGAATAACAATTAAAATTGAAAAGGAGAACAAGAAAAAGAAAGAACGAACGAACGAACGAACGAAAGAAAGAAAGAAAGAAAGAAAGAAAAGGACATTTATCAAAGAAAGAATTACGGTAATGAATAATAGTTTATCAAATAATAAAAGGAAGAAATATGATTTTGCAGAAATGAATGAATGAATGAATAAAACAAAAGAAAGAAAGAAAGAAAGAAAGAAAGAAGGAGAAAAAAGAAATAGGCATTTATCAAAGAAATAATGGATATCGAATACGTTCGATAAAGAAAGAATAACAATTAAAATTGAAAAGGAGAACAAGAAAAAGAAAGAACGAACGAAAGAAAGAGAGAAAGAGGGAAAGAAAGAAAGAGAGAGAGAAAGAAAGAAAGAAAGAAAGAAAGAAAGAAAGAAAGGGGTATTTATTAAAGAAAGAATTAAGGTAACAAATAATAGTTTATCAAATAATAAAAGGAAGAAATATGATTTTGCAGAAATGAAATGAATGAAAAAACAAAAGAAAGAAAAGAAAGAAAGAAAGAAAGAAAGAAAGACAGTCAGATCCAAGGAGAGCTAAGGTGTGCAGACATAACTCCCATCTACATATCTTTCTTCTCACCAAGCTTCGCGGATCTGTTTATTTCTCTCGTGTCTCTCTTCATGTTGGCCTCTTTCTCGACCAAACCTTCGAACACGTTTCTCTCTCGTAGAGGGCTTGTCAAAAACAGCACCATTTGAATAATTCGATTTGTTGGCTGAAATGGACGACGGCTGCAACCGGAATGTTCCCGTCACTGAACAACTGTTTCGTCTTAGCTTTCCTCTCTTCGTTCTCCCTTGCAGCGATGCCTCCCACTCAGGGTGTTCGTATTTAGCAGGGCTGCGAGTCAATTCTGGCGGGAACACTGGGTTGGAGGAATAATATGAAATGCCAGAAACAGTAGAAGAAAAGTCCAACGAAAAAAAATGCCAGTGACGTTTCATACGCAATATATATATATATATATATATATATATATATATATATATATATATAGATCATTAGGACACGCTGGTACCACGGATTTCCATGACTCTTCATCAACCAAATATCCCTGTAGGTCATCTCTCCTCCACACGGCATCCAGAATCCCCACACTAATCGCATTTAGCAGGGCTGGGAGTGATTTTTGGTGCGAACTCTTTATTGAAGGACTGATACGAACTGTCAGAAACAGTCGAAGAAAAGCCCAACGAAAACATAAAAGTGACAAAATGAAGCAAAAAAGATAAATTATATATATATATATATATATATATATATATATATATATATATATATTATATATATATAAAGATAAACCTAATGAGTCAGATATATCTATTAAAGTTTTGATTAGTGCTCTTCAGGGCTAAAATCTTTATTTTTTTTCCCCAGGTGATGTTTGGTAGCATATTTTTACAATCAAACTATTTGCCGGGTTTTTCTTACCGCAAGGATTTACCAACAAGTTTGGTATATTATATATATATATATATATTATAATATATATATATATATATATATATATATACCTGGATGATATCAAGTGTTTTCTTGATAGGATTCAACTAAAACTGAGAACTCAAACGTACAAATAGACATTTGTGTATATATTTTTACATATAAATAGATAAATGGATTTATACCTTGTTTTGGAAATAACGGTAATTCCATGTCAAATCATCCGGAAAAAAGTAAAATTGTTACCCACCCACTTCAATTTTTCTGAAATTTTTCCAAGTGTATTATGTTAAAGTTAGACAATACCCAAAATTTAAGCTTCTGATTTCAAAAATTGGCGGATTTATGTCGATTTTTAGCTCTCCAAATTTGGTGGTGTTCGCGAAAAATGGCGACATTTTGTAATTTATTTTTGTCTGTAAAATGAGATTCCCTACTCATAAAAATTGGTTTATAAAAGCACTTCTCCAATTTTTAATTTATATTCGTTTCCTTCTCTGCTGCTATTGATCGAGATTCGTTTATTTCATTTTATTTAATTATTTTTGTATAACTTTTGTAAATAACTGAGGTATTATTTTCAGTCTTATTTTTCTTTTTATTACTGTAGTGTTTGTGTACATTCTACGTCTTCGTATATGCTGCACACGTGTATGTGTGTGTATGTGTGTGTGTGTGTGTGTATGTGTGTGTGTGTGTGTGGAGTATTTGTTTGTTTATTTATGTATATATGTATGTGTGTGTGTGTGTGTGTGTGTGTGTGTGAGTGAGTGCGTGTTGAAATAACCTACAAAAAGGATGATTGAAACTTTTTTTATTTTAAAGAATTACCAAATAAAAAATTAATAGAGGTTTATGACTTTCGATGCACTGTCATCAAATGAACTTACATTAGCAAACGATGTCGGATTATAAATGCCTAGAATGGTTCCAGATCCAGTTATGGATCTATGGGGAGTGTAGTGTCACCCTTTAATTGCAATTACTCTCATTTTCTATTCATACACAGTATAGTACAATTAGCAAGAAGTATGTGCTGGGTTTTTATTTGGCAGTGAATAAATTAATAAAAGACAAGTCGCAAGACGTTATTATCAATGATTATAATTATTGCCGTAATTAGTTTATTTACAGTTAATTATAACTCCTAAGCAAAAATTCCATGACAGTCCTAATTTCACACGTTTTGCCTGGGTGTAAGTAGTAATGTATTTATTGTAGTAATAATAGCACCATCATCATCTTCCTCATCATCGTATCACGCCGAGAGCACGGATTACCATGGCTGTCTCTTGCCACTTGTCCCTATCACTCATCGCTTTTGGCAAGTCCTCTTCACGGCAAACAGTAACCGTACAGAGTTGACATGTGTATAGCGTCATCATCATAGCAGCAACAGCAGCTGATCAATGTATGTATTTGCTGGTCGTTTCATACTTTACTTTGTATCATCATCATCATCATCATCATCACCATCATCATCATCATCATCATCACCAGCAGCCGCATCAGCAGCATGTCGCACTGTCAGCACGGATTCCCATGATTCTTTCTCAACATCCTCCCTATCGGTCATTGCACCCGGCAGTCTTCCGCGCGGCATCTAGTATCCGTGCAGATCTGATATAGGTAGGTTTTTACTCGTCGGATCACGTTGGGGAGTCCATATATAGGTGTCTATAAAAGAACGTCTCTTCTTGCTTTTCCAGTATGTCTTGTTCGTCTCACCCTGATGGTTCATGTAATAGGAGGCAGGTAACTGTACAGAAAAAAAGTTGTTTTTTTTATTATCCGTGAAGATATCGGTTATGAGAAAGAATGACACTTCATACGCAAAAATAGCATGTTAACCTACGGTTACAATGGTATAGAATATACAACATACAAATTAAATGTATGTACAACATACGAATTAGATGTCTGTACAAAAGAAGTCATAGCTTACATTAGTATATACTAGCAAATATATACACCCTCCGGGTGCAAGTACTTAAGTTTTAATATAATAAACTATCATATTAAATTAGAAAGGCTAATGAAACGGAATAAGAATGCAGATAAAAAGATTTTGAACAGAGGGTATGATTGAAAAATAGAACAACTTTGAAACTGTTCCACCATTTTCATTGGTAAATTTTCCTAATTTAACTATCTAGTTAAAATAGGAAGTAAAGAATAATATTAGTTATTTCTTCTTGTTAATGGATTTCTTTTAAGATTTTCCCTGAGATTTTTGCTCATATTCGCTAAGATAAAATCAAACAATTAGAAATCAATAATACAAAGCATATATTTATTAAAATCAAATTTTAAGATCAATGTGCAAATCAGCCTTCCCATTCACACTTTAATCCGCTAATTTGTTGTACATATAAATACAATTGCATGTTATTTGTATGTAGATATGGTCAACAGTCTTAATAATGTAAAACAATTTTATCAATAATTGAGGTTTAAATAAAAATAAAATTATGGAGAATGTGATGTAAATAACAAAGGGAATTGGGATTTGTATAGTAATATAGTTTCGGTTACAGACAGAAAAACACACAATCTCCATTATAATAAGATTTATGAGTTTAATGGAGAACTAGCGTTATTATTACGAATAAGATTAGATGTTTTTTTTTTTTTTTCAATTTTTTTATTATATATATTCCCAATGTTGTATATTTATTTATATGTCTATCACGTTCGGCTGGGGGCGACTTATGGCGGATTCCTCGTATATACGAATTGGTGCATTTGGTTGCAATAGTGAATGATCACGAATGCATGTCACATTTTGTTTGAGACCGGCGTAACGTCTAAAGGGTTAAACCCGGGTTCAACCATATCTGGAAAATTGGAGGAACGGACAGCACTAGCAACTTTTTTTGAGATCTTGATCACGCACAGTAGGATGAGACAGCGCTATCAAAAAACATTGCCCTATAATTGTATTCATACACTCAAAAAGAACAAAAAGATAAAATAACCTAAATCGTTGTTTATCATCCATAATCGAACACACATTCACATACACTAGGTATGACGTTAAACTGTATCTAGTGGTGAGTTTCCAATTCTAGATCTCTGGGGAGTGTGGAGTACCCCTTCACTGCCATTATTCCTAGCTCACTCAGACCTAGAGTGGGAGAACCTGTTAGTGTTCCATCTATGGGTTAAGTAGATAGAATAAGTTTAAAACATGTGTTTGAAAATGAGTTTTTAAAATTTTGATAAAAAGAATGAATGAAAAATAACAAACGGTTGTCAAGCCTTAAAATCGAACCAATCCACTAACCACCACATACACATTCATCCTAGTCGGCTGGCGATTAAAAATACACCGATGCACCTCTGCAGAGGGTAAGACTCAACCAAAGGGGTCACCTGTTTGATATCTGGGGCGACCCGTGATGCTTAAGGATGGAACCCAGGTGGCTGAGCAGTCCAAGATATGACACACTGCAATTTTTGCTCTTACTTGGGCTGGACGGGCGGTCGGAGAGGCCCTTCCTGATCAATCGGCTGGTCACATCAAGCTCTAGCACCTATATTATTGCCCCAAGCCTATTGCCCTTATGGCAAGTCCCAACACTTCAGCGTCTTCACTTTATGTCCTGGGAATTACGTTAAACTCTATCTGATGTTGAGGTTCCAGTTCTAAATGTTTGGTGAATATGGAGCACCCCTTTATTACCATTGTTCTCTGATCCACTCTGACCCGGAGTGGTAATACTTGTTATGGTCCCATCTATGGGTTAAATAGAAAAATGTGTTCATAAAAGATTGTGTATCCATTGAGAATGAATACATTTGAAAACTTTGTCGGCATTAGATGACCCACTGAGGTTGATATGCTGTAAAACAAACCAAACACCCACATGTACACACACATACTCACATATATCTCATCTACAAAAAGCCATGTCAATATAGTTTAATGGATAGGCAGGGATTGCTATAGACAGATTATCGATCATGTAATTCTGATCTCACTGAAAGTATAAAGTGATCTTTTTTCAAAGTCATTGCCGTACTAGTGCTACTGTACGTGTGCACTACTTGCACTCCAACGAAGCGCTTAGAGGAAGTTCAAGGTGGGACCTACCCAAGGATGAATCTTGCTGTCCTGAACAAATCTTAGAAGCAGCACACCCCAAGGAAGTAGCTGCATGGCTACTTACTTCCTATCAAATAAATTATGTAAGATGAACAAGACATGCTGGAGAAGCACTGACACATTCTCCTGTGGTCACCTAATCAAGAAAACACCAATGGAGACCAACAAGCATAAGCCTACATAAATCAGCTCTGTGTGGATTCTGGACGGTGCGTGGAGGACCTGCGAGGGGCGATTGATGACAGGGACAGTTGACGAGAGAGATTCATGGATATACTCGTTTATTTCCATCTTCTTCTTCTTCTTCTTCTTCTTATTATTATTATTATTATTATTATTATTATTATTATTATTATTATTATTTCCCTCCATTCGAGTTTTTCCCACCAGCAGAAGCCGGTGGCTCTCAGGTGTCCAGGACGCATCTGAGTATTCCAGCCGATCTCAATAATGCTGTAGTCTG
>CM042150.1:95965880-95975880 GCA_023376005.1 Doryteuthis pealeii
ATAAAGGCATATTACAGCACATGCTTCATTATGTTTTATTTTATTATTATTTTAAATAAATCTTCATCATCATCATCATCATCATCATGTCACGCTTTCAGCGCGGATATCCATGACAATCTCTCTCCATCCGTCCCTATAGCTCATCATTCTCGGGAGGTCCTCTATGCAGCATCCTGCATCCGCACAGAGCTGATCAACGTACGTCTTTGCTGGTCGGCCCACTGGCTTGTCCATGTGCTGGCTTCCACAGGAGGACGTCGCTTATGAGTTCGTCCTTGCTTCTCCAGCAGTGTCCCACGTGTCTTGTCTGTCTCACTCGGATGGTTTGGGTGATATGTGGTAGGTGGCCGTACAGCTGCTTTCTCGTAGGGTGCTGTTTCACGTCTTGTTCATGATCACCCGCAACATTCTTGTGCAGCTTTCATCTAGTTTATTCTCTAGTCGCTTAGTTAGGGTTAAGGATGGACAATTAATTTATATTATAGTCAAAATCATTAATACATAGAACTGAATAAATTTTATTCATTAACGATGTCTAAGTAAGTGTAATCATTTTATATGCGTTCTTATTTAATTTCGTTAGTTTTTCTAATTTGATATACTTTATTACATTAAAACCTAAATACTTGTGAGCGGAGGGTGTACATTCCTGCTATTATATGTAAATTTATATATATGCTTGGCCACGTCAGGAGGATGGACAAAGACAGCATCACGAAAGACCTACTGTATGGCGAATTAGTAGAAGGTACCTGACCGGTAGGGAGACCAAGCCTGCGCTTTAAAGATGTCTGCAAGAGGGTCACGAAGACATGCCACATCAACACCATCACATGGGAGGCTTGTGCAGAAGACTGTGCGACCTGGCGCCTCCTCGTCAAACAAGGAACGAAAAGTGAAATAGAGAGGAAGGAAGCCGCCACAAAAAAAGAGAGCCAGAAGGAAGGAGAGACAACAGCAACTCCAGCAAGCATCACTGTTTTTTTTGCAGTCACTGCACCAGAGATTGCCTTTCAAAAATTGGTCTGTTCAGCCACTCACGCAGTTGCAAATGAAATTTTAAAAAAAGGTGGACACTACGCCATCGTCTTTAGTAGATGGAAGTATGCCAACAATAAAATAAACGCTGTTTAAAAATAAAAAAAAAACGGACAAAAAAATTGGGGTGATATTTTTTGAGCGGGCAGCAATGGATTATGGGTATTTCAGTTTATTTTAATAGGGAAAATTGATTTGATATACGAGAAAATTGAGTTACAAGGGAAATGAATTAAACTCGTAAGTCAAGGCATCACAGTCCTTTTTTTTTCAGTTCAGGAGAAACATAAGACAAACCATATATTTTGGAACGTTTATGCCAAACGAATTAAAAAAAAAACATGTATTAGTTGTATGGAATAAAACCGGGATTCACCACTTATGGGTCACTTGTAATAAAAAAGGGAACTGTTGGATTATTGTTGTATATAAGGTATGCTACAATTCACCACCTAAATCTATAGACTATGCGGGGTCACGTTGGTTTATTCCTCCGCCAATCAACAGCTATAATGCGTGGCTGATTGACTACTTAATCACCGATACTGAACAGAAGTCCATTTTCAATCATTGTCAAAGGAACTTACCATCAAATGATTCCTTGTCAAAGATTTCCACTGGACAAGCGCTCTTGCTTGAAGCCTAGAGGATGGCCCGTAAAATCATAACAGGTACGGTGCATTTAAAAATGTTTAGCAGGAATGTAGATTCTTTCGTCTGGTTATTTCTTTTCGTGATTTTTCTTGTAATCAATTCCTTTGATGTACGAGATTTTAATCTTAACTTAAAGCACATAACTAATTATCCAGATTAGCCAAATCCAACAGAAAGATAATATATTCCTCTTTAACAATTTTTTAATAATTAATGTAAAAAAAAAAGGTTGCCCAGAATGCTCGAAAAAGATCGTTAATACATTTTTTAAACCGGAGACGTGTCTTTTGTTTAATTCTACACACACACACACACACACACACACACACATATATATATATATATATATAATATATATATATGCTGAAATGAGGCATAATATGCCGAAATGAGGCATAATATGCCGAAATGTACATACAGCGATCGACTTTTCTCGATTTGTTTACGCCTTTACATTTGATCTGATATGCTCGCCTAATTCATTAATTATCAACTAATTAATTTTCAATTAGGTATGACTTCAATAAAGCACTTATTCTCCCAAATTGTCGGCTAACGCCATCTCAAACAGGCTATAAGCCTGTTTGTTTACTTTCATATATATATATATATATATATATATATATCTTGGAAGTAAATGTCAATGAGAAAATTTTAAGTTCTTTTTTATTCTATTTTAGATTAATCTTTAACTCGATCGTTTTTTGGAACATCAATGTTTTCGTTTTGAATTTAAATTATTTTCTGCTTCTCTCTCGATGAGTCCTGATTAAAACCAAGCTCTGATGATGATTTTTATAAATCGAAATATTGTTCAATATTAGCTATGAATATGATATAAAATATTTTCATTTTAACAGCATTGTGTGTTTTCAAATTCCTTTTATCTATACTTATACCGTCGGATTCATTTCCTTACTCTTAATATATATATATATATATATATATATATATATATATATATATATTATTATTATTATTATTATTATTTATATTTTTGCTTGAAGGGTAATTACAATGCGCATTTTGCATAAGATTCGATAATTATAGAAGATAATAATGACAAGTGAATTTCGGTAAAGAATTATTCTTTGTGTAGAACATCGTACAGACTGTCAGCGATATATACTAACGATTTTCCTCCGACAGAAATCGAAACCGGGACTTCAGCAGGATAGTCAGAAACCATACTGCTTCGGCCACGATACAGCACGGGAAAATCCTTGCGAAATTAACCTGTCAATGATACTGATACGTCTCTACCATATGAGGTAAGGGGACGTTGAGTGAATAATTATAAACCCGGGTCTATATATATATATATATATATATATATATATATATATATATATATATATATATATATATATATATATATATATATATAGAGAGAGAGAGAGAGAGAAAGCCTATTTCAAATAGATAGATAGATAGATAGATAGTGATAAAGAGTATTTTAGATATATATATATAGAGAGAGAGACTATTTTAGATATATCGATACAGAGAGATAAACACTATTCTATATTGATAAATAGATATTGAAATCTAAATACTACTTTAGCTTGATAGATAAACAGATAAATAAAACTTTTTTGAAGATTACACAGATAGATAAATAGATAGATAGATAGATACTTTTTTATTTTCCTAAATAAACTAGATAATTGACTGGAGAGCCCTTGATCGGACAAGACCCGTTCTAGGAAAAAAAAGAAGATTTTTCAGTTGCATCAGAAAACTATCAGGTGCAACAAAAGAGCTTAGATGTGTAAAACTCGTTCGATCATCACTTGGCTTCTTTATGATGAATGTTTTGATCGAATCTCACAAGTTGCGTTGAAAGGACTCTAGTGCGCAGTGAAGCCGCTTCTGAAGAGTCGTCCTCGAGTTCTTAAGTTTGACGAAGTTGATAGAGAGTAGGTGGCATGTGGAAAAAACAAAACAAAAAAAATAGGAAGAAAAAAAAACTGTTTCTATTTTCCTAGAAAACTTGACACATGCACAAAATAAAGGCCATAAAGAGAGAAAAGAGACACGTCATAAAAGAATATACATATAAACATGCATCTTTTACATAAATACACACACATGTGTATATATATATATATATATATATATATATATATATATATATATATATATATATATATATATATATATTCAAGATAGAAATACAGACATACAGAGAAACATATAGGTAAATATATATACATGATATATACAAATATAAGTATATATGCTTTTGTATATATATATATATATATATATATATATATATATATATGTATGTATGTATGCATATATATGTATATATATATATATATGTGTGTGTGTGTGTGTGTGTGTGTATGTGTATACGATTTTATATAGATACATATATTCATACAAAAGCGAAAAAAATAATGTAACATTCAAGACATACCGACAGACAGAGAGGTAAATATATATACATGCTATATATATATATATATATATATATATATATGTGTGTGTGTGTGTGTGTGTGTGTGTGTGTGTGTGTGTATGTATCTGTGTGTGTGTGTATGTGTATACGATTTTATAATGATACATATATTCATAAAAGCGAAAAAAGAATGAACATCAAGACATACCGACAGACAGAGAGGTAAATATACATACATGCTATATATATATATATATATATATATATATATATATGTATGTGTGTGTGTGTGTGTGTGTGTGTGTGTGTGCATATAAACAGATATTTCAAAAATTCAAGATGATTTTGAAATAATATTTTTTACGTTCAATCGATGATACTCAGACGATGTAAATTTAAGCTTAAAATTCAATTTTAAAATAAATCTCAAAATCGTCTGAGGATCGGCAATTAGGCGTGAAACTTTTAGTCACAATTATTTCTTATTTCAAAAGGATATTTGTTTTATTTCCATAATGTCAAAAATGTAGAGCACTTTCTTGATTAATTAAAATATTTTAAAAATCTTTTCTGTTTATTCATCTCTCTCTCCTCTCTCTCCTCTCTCTCTCTCTCTCTCTCTCTCTCTCTCTCTCTCACACACAACACAACACACACACACACACACACACACAACACACATACACACACACTCTCTCTCTCTCTCTCTCTCTCTCTCTCTCTCTCTCTCTCTCTTCCACACACACACACACACACAGACAAATACATAGTTGTAGGGCGGAGGCACGTGTTTGTAATGGCTAGAATCATAGGAAATGGACGCGCCGACCCGAGTTCAAATCCCAGATGAGGTTGTCTACATTTCAAATGGTGCTAATACACTTGTGAAAGGTAGCATCCATGTGTCCTCCCTCCAGCATGGGTAAATAAGCGTTCTCTCTCTCTCTCTCTCTCTCTCTCTCACTCTCTCCTCTCTCTCTATCTATCTATCTATCTATCTATCTAGTCAGATACCAGCATCCTGTCCAAAAGTATCATGGGTCGCCACCTACCGCCAACAGGTAGACCCATTAGGGGATTTTACTCCTCTGCAGAGGTGCAGTTGTTACGTACTGACGTTTTCACGGTACCAAATCAGCATATAATGTTGTATAGCCCTCTTCACTTCTAGTCGTCTTTTCCTCTGGTCGGCCTTGCTATTCTGATCGTCTATCATCTATCTTGGTCTGGTCTAGCGTCTGGTGTTGACTTTCTTTTGGACTTCGGGGTTTTCCATGCTAGGGATTTCTCCTTATCAGAAGCCCTGTGTCATTGTTAGTTTTTAGTAAACACAAGACTTCGATTTTCTTTTAATGTTCTTTATTCGATCAATCCCCAACCCAGACATAACATAGCGCGCGTATGCAGAGTTACAGTTTTAGACAGAGCATCAGGCCGACTGCTCTGTCTCACGTATAACTGCAAACTGGGGACCCTGAAAAAGGTCCCACGTGACTTCACATATTTGGCGGGCTTCTGTAATTTTCCATAGAAGGACCCGGCCATGGTATGAAAGGGGTCATCCCCTCAGAATTACAGGGGATTGACAATAATCTTATGCAACCGCATAGATTATGTAACACAGTCCGTGTATTCTTCTGCCCCACTTGACAGAGCGATAAGCATACTTTATGTCATATAAATACAAATTATTTGTATTAAGAATAATTACTTGAAGTTATAACAGTTTACTAAGGATTTTGATTAGTTACTTGAAGCATTAATACTTTCTTGAAACCATATAATTATCATTATTAGATGGAAATACTTCATATCATATAACTGAGCGCAAAAACATCTATTCAGAAACAACTATAGAAAAATGTAAATATAAATATACACCGACTACGATTCCTTAACATATAAGCATAAAAATAATCCTAGGTGGTTTGATATGCCGTTAAAATCAATGAATTAATGAATCATTAGAAAATTACTTTAATTCCTTTAGCCTATTCCTACAAACAACAAAAGCTGATAGTGAGTTCATTATAACTGAGCAGAAGGAATGTCCAATCAAATCTTTTTGATAAACAATTTGACAAGAAACAATAAACATTTTTATGATTTCTAAATATTTTTGGAGATCTGACATTTACTTGTCGTACTTTAACATACTGTGACTTGAAAATCGCGTTATTGTATAAAAGATTGCATATAACGTTATTTATTAATCCTCACATTTATTGGCTGTAAAACTTATACGTTGATTCGAGAGTTATTCTATATGACAAATAAAAATAATTGTTGTCTAAGCAAACACCAAAGTGTTTAGATTCAGTATGGTTTCGTTGGGTTTTTTTCTAACGGCATATCAACCATTTGCAGGTCATTTAATATCGAATTAAGTCATTTTGATAAACAAAGGGCAGAGGTTAACTGCAGTATCTGCTGTTGTTTAACTCTTTGTTTACTTTAAACCGCTCTTTGTTTCTGCACATACCACACCCAAGAAAATTACAAAAAACTATTGGTTAGTTCTTTATGTTACATAATCTATGCATAGATTATTGTCAACCCCTGTATTTCTGAAGGGATGGCCCCTTTTCATATCACGGGCGGGACTTTCCATGGAATATTACAGAAAGCCCGCGAAATACGTGAAGTCACGTGGACCTGGTTGGCTCTCAGTTTCAGCTTGGACATCAGGCAGATAAGATGTATCTGCTCTAGCTGGTGTGCACTGCACACGCGCGTTGTGTTAGTTAGAGAAATATATTTAGTTAAGTAAATAAAGGTTTAGATAAATAATATGGTTTTGTGGTTGATGAATGTCTTGGCAACAAGACTGACCTAGAAGAAGAAATGAATCAGGGACGACCAACCAGCAAGAACAGAGAAATCGAAGTCCAGACGCTAGAAGAAGAAGGTAAGATACCAAAGATGAGCAGAAGAATAATAGAAGTAAAGAAAGGGTATACAACATTTATATTTTAGCGGGGGACTAAGATCACAATAACAATAGGACAATATTTGAAGAGAAGGAGTTCTGAGGTGAATAGATAGTGAACTTTGAAATATCACATCATGCAGGTAAAGATACCAAGAAGATTTGCTACAACCCTGGGTATAAATTTGGTTTGCAAAGAGTTAAGTGGCGTCCAGTAAACAAATGTCAAAGTAAATTGATGCATGCTAATTGACAGTTAATAACCAGAAACAACTTACAAACAGGCTTTTCTCGGTTAAACCCTACTTAACAGACATATATCACACCATTGTATGTTACCCCGCCGAAAGAAAAAAATACTAAAAATCAAGGAATTAACCAAATTTAATGGACAGTTCAGTGTTGATACATTAATGAATAAAAGATATAATGCATCAGTTATTTTATTTAAAAACTTTTACATTTTTTCAGGTCAATTAACTTTGAATCACATATATTTGTGAATTTGTGTTACGTCTCAAATATATGTGATTCAAAGTTAACTGACCTGAAAAAATGTAAGAGTTTTCAAATAAAATAACTGGTACATCATATTGTTTATTCATTAAAATATCAACACTGAAAATTTAATTAAATTCGGTTAATTCCTTGATTTGTAGTATTTTTTTTTCTTTCGGCTGGGTCACATACGTTGGTGGAATGTATGTCCCTTAAGTAGGATTTAACCCTTTTCTCAATATCGTGTTTATATGTCTGGCAATTGTTTAACAATACACAATTTCCCTTTAAACTAATTTTCAATCATTCCCATTACACGAGGCACCTTCAAACCTAAACTTTGAATACGTCGTCTGTATGCCTGCTGAGAAGTAAGACCCTCCTCCAAATAAAAGGGTGTCCTAAATGTAATACTAAACTTGTAGGGACCGTTGTTGTTTGGTGAGTGTGTAGTTGAAGAAAATTCGGGTTTTGATTCCTACAATTTAAATGTATAAGACTACGGAAATGAAGTTTCCATAGAAATCAATAGAAGACAAAATTGATAAAGGAAACAAACTTTATATACACTAGCAAATATATGCACCCTCCGGGTGCAAGTATTTATGTTTTAATGTAATGAAATATCGCATTAAATTAGAAAGTCTAATGAAACTAAATAAGAATGCAGATAAAAAGATTTGAAACAGAGGGGATATAATCGAAAAATAGAACAACTGAAACTTACTCTTCTATCACTCTCGTTTTTCATTGTTATTTTTTCTGATTTAACTATTTAGTTAAAAGAGGAAGTAAAGAATAAAATTGCAGTTATCTTTTCTTGTTAACGGATTTCATTTAAGATTCATTGAAGAAATGTTTGCTTATATTCATTGTAATAAAACCAAACAGTTAGAAATCAATAATACTAAGCACATATTTATTAAAATCACATTTTTAATATCAATATGCAAATTAGCCTTCCCATTCACACTGTAAACCGCTATTTTGTTGTACATATAAATATAATTGCATGCTATTAGTATGTAGATATGGTTAACAGTATTAATAATGTAAAACAATTTTATCAATAATTGAGGTTTAAATAAAAATATATTCATGGTCAATGTGACGTCAATAATAAAGGGAATTGTGACTTGAGTAGTGATTTAGTTTCGGTTACAGACAGAAAAGCACACAATCTCCATTATAATAAGATTAATTTACAATTGGTATATTCAATTGTTCTTTTAGTGATGTTGCCGACTGTATGTGTCTGTACGTAGTTGTGTGTGACAAGTGTGACATGTATTGTTTATATTTGTGCGATTGATTGTGTCAACATTGTAGCAGTTTTGACCTCTATGATGGGATATTTCAAAGTTCCCTATCTATTCACCTCAGGACTCATTCAATTCAAATAAACCGTTTCTGTAGTGATTTTTCAATGTAAACAAGTGACACATACGAGATCCACAGGCAGCGGTTTACGGTAGGATCACATTCATTGGAGAGCCGATGTGAGCGGCTTAAAGTAAGCAAAGTGTTAAAAACAGACGACAAGGGAATTTTACGTATCTTGGCTGTAAATGGCAGTAAGTTATTCAATTTCGCATAACCGAATAAAACCGAAACATTTTGATAATAACCCATTCAGTTTTACTCGATCTTCTCGGTGCTACAAGAAGCGTACATCACGAAAAAATACGTGCATGTTCTAGACTCATTTGACGCATGCGCGTGTGAGCCAAAACTATCTTGCGCATGCGTCTGTGTGTGTTTCTTTAGTTCTGTATGCGGGTATCATAATGAATATCAGCGACCCAGACAAGTAGGGACAAATAAGAAAACTATAATGGGCCTCTTTATTCAAAGTCGAGCCGGGAAAAGAATATGAGAGGAACCCCCATCTGACTTCACGTCAGCTTTTTACTTCGCTTTTATTTTCTAATATAAAAATATGAATTAGACACTGGGCCTTCTTTCCGATCCTTGTGCTTTGTTGCCGTCCTGCCCCAATGAAAAACAGAATGGGCTTCCGACATAATAAGGAAGTGAAGACTGCACTTATATTCTTCATTCTAAGAGCGAGATCAAAAGCTAATGTAATATCAATTAGTCTCTAAGTGAAGGATAAGGAGGGGGAGGTAACGAAACAAAGAAGGAAAGGAAGAAAGAAAGGAAGAGAGGAAGAAAGTGAGAAAAGTAAGTATCATAAATAGAAAGAAAAAAGAAAGAATTGAAGATTCCAATTGGAAAGGAAGAAAGAAAGAAAGAAAGAAAGAAAGAAAGAAAGAAAAGCAATTGTGAAAAAGAGAAAGAAAAATGCAAGATTCTAAGAAGAAAGAAAGGAAGGAAGAAAAAGAATGAAAGAACGAAAGGAAGGGAGAAAGGACGGAAGGAATAGAGAAGGTGCAATTATCATGAATAGAAGAGCTAAGGAAAGAGGGTTCTAAGAAAAAAGAAAGAAAGAAAGAAGGAAAGAAAGAAAG
>CM042150.1:95980880-96019566 GCA_023376005.1 Doryteuthis pealeii
ACATTGATATGCTATTATTTGCTTTATTGCAAACAAAAAAAAAACAGCCTATTACTTTATTTGTATTGTCTCAGTCTCTCTGTCCGTCAGGGGATACAATTGAAAACAAAGCCCCGTATCAAGATCGAACAAAACTTTTCTAGGGTAGAGTTTTACGGGAAATCCAATGGTGGTATTTTTATTAACCTCTGGATTCATCTGGGGTCTCTAGGGACAAAGTTACCGGTTGTAAGTAAAGTAAAAAGTAAAGTCGTCGGGGCGGTCTAATGTTGGTATCAGCCATGCAGCGAGGGAGTATATCCCCTTTTCACTAGCGCTAGACCAAGGAGATTATTTTAGCGTCTGAGGTGGAGCGCCAGACCTACCATCAGCTCCTTACTTTACCGCACAGATCCCTGTGCTACTCATAAGCTAAGTTGGCGATGGCAGGTATCGAAATAGGAACCTTGTGGTTTCTAGCCGAACGCTCTACCGACTGAGCTAAACAAATAGTAAAAGATAAATTGTCCAAGCGGAATAACTAAGATAAATTTGCAAATTTAATGAATTTCCATATCGAGCATTCAGTCCATTCGGAACAGCTTCATTAATGATAACATTTTTGATCTTGCGTCTCAATCTTTTTCAAAAAATTGTATTATTGCGTTATTGGAAAATGGGAGTTAATACGGACGAATTTCCGTGGTAACATTTTCCCAATAAAAAACATCGATCAATAGTTACAGATATCCAATGGTGAATAATAGGGTTCTAACCTTTATTCTACCAATTCACTATAGGACTTCCAACTTTATTCTACAATTCTATAATAGGGTTGCCACCTTTATTCGATTTTTGATAATAGGGTTGCTACCTTTATTCTACCAATTCACTATAGGACTTCCAACTTTATTCTACAATTCTATAATAGGGTTGCCACCTTTATTCGATTTTTGATAATAGGGTTGCTACCTTTATTCTACCAATTCACTATAGGACTTCCAACTTTATTCTACAATTCTATAATAGGGTTGCCACCTTTATTCGATTTTTGAATAGGGTTGCTACCTTTATTCTACCAATTCACTATAGGACTTCCAACTTTATTCTACAATTCTATAATAGGGTGCCACCTTTATTCGATTTTTGATAATAGGGTTGCTACCTTTATTCTACCAATTCACTATAGGACTTCCAACTTTATTCTACAATTCTATAATAGGGTTGCCACCTTTATTCGATTTTTGATAATAGGGTTGCTACCTTTATTCTACCAATTCACTATAGGACTTCCAACTTTATTCTACAATTCTATAATAGGGTTGCCACCTTTATTCGATTTTTGATAATAGGGTTGCTACCTTTATTCTACCAATTCACTATAGGACTTCCAACTTTATTCTACAATTCTATAATAGGGTTGCCACCTTTATTCGATTTTTGATAATAGGGTTGCTACCTTTATTCTACCAATTCACTATAGGACTTCCAACTTTATTCTACAATTCTATAATAGGGTTGCCACCTTTATTCGATTTTTGATAATAGGGTTGCTACCTTTATTCTACCAATTCACTATAGGACTTCCAACTTTATTCTACAATTCTATAATAGGGTTGCCACCTTTATTCGATTTTTGATAATAGGGTTGCTACCTTTATTCTACCAATTCACTATAGGACTTCCAACCTATAATAGGGTTGCCACCTTTATTCGATTTTTGATAATAGGGTTGCTACCTTTATTCTACCAATTCACTATAGGACTTCCAACTTTATTCTACAATTCTATAATAGGGTTGCCACCTTTATTCGATTTTTGATAATAGGGTTGCTACCTTTATTCTACCAATTCACTATAGGACTTCCAACTTTATTCTACAATTCTATAATAGGGTTGCCACCTTTATTCGATTTTTGATAATAGGGTTGCTACCTTTATTCTACCAATTCACTATAGGACTTCCAACTTTATTCTACAATTCTATAATAGGGTTGCCACCTTTATTCGATTTTTGATAATAGGGTTGCTACCTTTATTCTACCAATTCACTATAGGACTTCCAACTTTATTCTACAATTCTATAATAGGGTTGCCACCTTTATTCGATTTTTGATAATAGGGTTGCTACCTTTATTCTACCAATTCACTATAGGACTTCCAACTTTATTCTACAATTCTATAATAGGGTTGCCACCTTTATTCGATTTTTGATAATAGGGTTGCTACCTTTATTCTACCAATTCACTATAGGACTTCCAACTTTATTCTACAATTCTATAATAGGGTTGCCACCTTTATTCGTTTTGATAATAGGGTTGCTACCTTTATTCTACCAATTCACTATAGGACTTCCAACTTTATTCTACAATTCTATAATAGGGTTGCCACCTTTATTCGATTTTTGATAATAGGGTTGCTACCTTTATTCTACCAATTCACTATAGGACTTCCAACTTTATTCTACAATTCTATAATAGGGTTGCCACCTTTATTCGATTTTGATAATAGGGTTGCTACCTTTATTCTACCAATTCACTATAGGACTTCCAACTTTATTCTACAATTCTATAATAGGGTTGCCACCTTTATTCGATTTTTGATAATAGGGTTGCTACCTTTATTCTACCAATTCACTATAGGACTTCCAACTTTATTCTACAATTCTATAATAGGGTTGCCACCTTTATTCGATTTTTTGATAATAGGGTTGCTACCTTTATTCTACCAATTCACTATAGGACTTCCAACTTTATTCTACAATTCTATAATAGGGTTGCCACCTTTATTCGATTTTTGATAGGGTTGCTACCTTTATTCTACCAATTCACTATAGGACTTCCAACTTTATTCTACAATTCTATAATAGGGTTGCCACCTTTATTCGATTTTTTAATAGGGTTGCTACCTTTATTCTACCAATTCACTATAGGACTTCCAACTTTATTCTACAATTCTATAATAGGGTTGCCACCTTTATTCGATTTTTTGATAATAGGGTTGCTACCTTTATTCTACCAATTCACTATAGGACTTCCAACTTTATTCTACAATTCTATAATAGGGTTGCCACCTTTATTCGATTTTTGATAATAGGGTTGCTACCTTTATTCTACCAATTCACTATAGGACTTCCAACTTTATTCTACAATTCTATAATAGGGTTGCCACCTTTATTCGATTTTTGATAATAGGGTTGCTACCTTTATTCTACCAATTCACTATAGGACTTCCAACTTTATTCTACAATTCTATAATAGGGTTGCCACCTTTATTCGATTTTTGATAATAGGGTTGCTACCTTTATTCTACCAATTCACTATAGGACTTCCAACTTTATTCTACAATTCTATAATAGGGTTGCCACCTTTATTCGATTTTTGATAATAGGGTTGCTACCTTTATTCTACCAATTCACTATAGGACTTCCAACTTTATTCTACAATTCTATAATAGGGTTGCCACCTTTATTCGATTTTTGATAATAGGGTTGCTACCTTTATTCTACCAATTCACTATAGGACTTCCAACTTTATTCTACAATTCTATAATAGGGTTGCCACCTTTATTCGATTTTTGATAATAGGGTTGCTACCTTTATTCTACCAATTCACTATAGGACTTCCAACCTTTATTCGATTTTTTGATAATAGGGTTGCTACCTTTATTCTACCAATTCACTATAGGACTTCCAACTTTATTCTACAATTCTATAATAGGGTTGCCACCTTTATTCGATTTTTGATAATAGGGTTGCTACCTTTATTCTACCAATTCACTATAGGACTTCCAACTTTATTCTACAATTCTATAATAGGGTTGCCACCTTTATTCGATTTTTTGATAATAGGGTTGCTACCTTTATTCTACCAATTCACTATAGGACTTCCAACTTTATTCTACAATTCTATAATAGGGTTGCCACCTTTATTCGATTTTTGATAATAGGGTTGCTACCTTTATTCTACCAATTCACTATAGGACTTCCAACTTTATTCTACAATTCTATAATAGGGTTGCCACCTTTATTCGATTTTTGATAATAGGGTTGCTACCTTTATTCTACCAATTCACTATAGGACTTCCAACTTTATTCTACAATTCTATAATAGGGTTGCCACCTTTATTCGATTTTTGATAATAGGGTTGCTACCTTTATTCTACCAATTCACTATAGGACTTCCAACTTTATTCTACAATTCTATAATAGGGTTGCCACCTTTATTCGATTTTTGATAATAGGGTTGCTACCTTTATTCTACCAATTCACTATAGGACTTCCAACTTTATTCTACAATTCTATAATAGGGTTGCCACCTTTATTCGATTTTTGATAATAGGGTTGCTACCTTTATTCTACCAATTCACTATAGGACTTCCAACTTTATTCTACAATTCTATAATAGGGTTGCCACCTTTATTCGATTTTTGATAATAGGGTTGCTACCTTTATTCTACCAATTCACTATAGGACTTCCAACTTTATTCTACAATTCTATAATAGGGTTGCCACCTTTATTCGATTTTTGATAATAGGGTTGCTACCTTTATTCTACCAATTCACTATAGGACTTCCAACTTTATTCTACAATTCTATAATAGGGTTGCCACCTTTATTCGATTTTTGATAATAGGGTTGCTACCTTTATTCTACCAATTCACTATAGGACTTCCAACTTATTCTATAATAGGGTTGCCACCTTTATTCGATTTTTGATAATAGGGTTGCTACCTTTATTCTACCAATTCACTATAGGACTTCCAACTTTATTCTACAATTCTATAATAGGGTTGCCACCTTTATTCGATTTTTGATAATAGGGTTGCTACCTTTATTCTACCAATTCACTATAGGACTTCCAACTTTATTCTACAATTCTATAATAGGGTTGCCACCTTTATTCGATTTTTGATAATAGGGTTGCTACCTTTATTCTACCAATTCACTATAGGACTTCCAACTTTATTCTACAATTCTATAATAGGGTTGCCACCTTTATTCGATTTTTTGATAATAGGGTTGCTACCTTTATTCTACCAATTCACTATAGGACTTCCAACTTTATTCTACAATTCTATAATAGGGTTGCCACCTTTATTCGATTTTTGATAATAGGGTTGCTACCTTTATTCTACCAATTCACTATAGGACTTCCAACTTTATTCTACAATTCTATAATAGGGTTGCCACCTTTATTCGATTTTTTGATAATAGGGTTGCTACCTTTATTCTACCAATTCACTATAGGACTTCCAACTTTATTCTACAATTCTATAATAGGGTTGCCACCTTTATTCGATTTTTGATAATAGGGTTGCTACCTTTATTCTACCAATTCACTATAGGACTTCCAACTTTATTCTACAATTCTATAATAGGGTTGCCACCTTTATTCGATTTTTGATAATAGGGTTGCTACCTTTATTCTACCAATTCACTATAGGACTTCCAACTTTATTCTACAATTCTATAATAGGGTTGCCACCTTTATTCGATTTTTGATAATAGGGTTGCTACCTTTATTCTACCAATTCACTATAGGACTTCCAACTTTATTCTACAATTCTATAATAGGGTTGCCACCTTTATTCGATTTTTGATAATAGGGTTGCTACCTTTATTCTACCAATTCACTATAGGACTTCCAACTTTATTCTACAATTCTATAATAGGGTTGCCACCTTTATTCGATTTTTGATAATAGGTTGCTACCTTTATTCTACCAATTCACTATAGGACTTCCAACTTTATTCTACAATTCTATAATAGGGTTGCCACCTTTATTCGATTTTTGATAATAGGGTTGCTACCTTTATTCTACCAATTCACTATAGGACTTCCAACTTTATTCTACAATTCTATAATAGGGTTGCCACCTTTATTCGATTTTTGATAATAGGGTTGCTACCTTTATTCTACCAATTCACTATAGGACTTCCAACTTTATTCTACAATTCTATAATAGGGTTGCCACCTTTATTCGATTTTTGATAATAGGGTTGCTACCTTTATTCTACCAATTCACTATAGGACTTCCAACTTTATTCTACAATTCTATAATAGGGTTGCCACCTTTATTCGTTTTTGATAATAGGGTTGCTACCTTTATTCTACCAATTCACTATAGGACTTCCAACTTTATTCTACAATTCTATAATAGGGTTGCCACCTTTATTCGATTTTTGATAATAGGGTTGCTACCTTTATTCTACCAATTCACTATAGGACTTCCAACTTTATTCTACAATTCTATAATAGGGTTGCCACCTTTATTCTTTTTGATAATAGGGTTGCTACCTTTATTCTACCAATTCACTATAGGACTTCCAACTTTATTCTACAATTCTATAATAGGGTTGCCACCTTTATTCGATTTTTTGATAATAGGGTTGCTACCTTTATTCTACCAATTCACTATAGGACTTCCAACTTTATTCTACAATTCTATAATAGGGTTGCCACCTTTATTCGATTTTTGATAATAGGGTTGCTACCTTTATTCTACCAATTCACTATAGGACTTCCAACTTTATTCTACAATTCTATAATAGGGTTGCCACCTTTATTCGATTTTTTGATAATAGGGTTGCTACCTTTATTCTACCAATTCACTATAGGACTTCCAACTTTATTCTACAATTCTATAATAGGGTTGCCACCTTTATTCGATTTTTGATAATAGGGTTGCTACCTTTATTCTACCAATTCACTATAGGACTTCCAACTTTATTCTACAATTCTATAATAGGGTTGCCACCTTTATTCGATTTTTGATAATAGGGTTGCTACCTTTATTCTACCAATTCACTATAGGACTTCCAACTTTATTCTTTATTCGATTTTTGATAATAGGGTTGCTACCTTTATTCTACCAATTCACTATAGGACTTCCAACTTTATTCTACAATTCTATAATAGGGTTGCCACCTTTATTCGATTTTTGATAATAGGGTTGCTACCTTTATTCTACCAATTCACTATAGGACTTCCAACTTTATTCTACAATTCTATAATAGGGTTGCCACCTTTATTCGATTTTTGATAATAGGGTTGCTACCTTTATTCTACCAATTCACTATAGGACTTCCAACTTTATTCTACAATTCTATAATAGGGTTGCCACCTTTATTCGATTTTTGATAATAGGGTTGCTACCTTTATTCTACCAATTCACTATAGGACTTCCAACTTTATTCTACAATTCTATAATAGGGTTGCCACCTTTATTCGATTTTTGATAATAGGGTTGCTACCTTTATTCTACCAATTCACTATAGGACTTCCAACTTTATTCTACAATTCTATAATAGGGTTTGATAATAGGGTTGCCCTTTATTCTACCAATTCACTATAGGACTTCCAACTTTATTCTACAATTCTATAATAGGGTTGCCACCTTTATTCGATTTTTGATAGGGTTGCTACCTTTATTCTACCAATTCACTATAGGACTTCCAACTTTATTCTACAATTCTATAATAGGGTTGCCACCTTTATTCGATTTTTGATAATAGGGTTGCTACCTTTATTCTACCAATTCACTATAGGACTTCCAACTTTATTCTACAATTCTATAATAGGGTTGCCACCTTTATTCGATTTTTGATAATAGGGTTGCTACCTTTATTCTACCAATTCACTATAGGACTTCCAACTTTATTCTACAATTCTATAATAGGGTTGCCACCTTTATTCGATTTTTTGATAATAGGGTTGCTACCTTTATTCTACCAATTCACTATAGGACTTCCAACTTTATTCTACAATTCTATAATAGGGTTGCCACCTTTATTCGATTTTTGATAATAGGGTTGCTACCTTTATTCTACCAATTCACTATAGGACTTCCAACTTTATTCTACAATTCTATAATAGGGTTGCCACCTTTATTCGATTTTTTGATAATAGGGTTGCTACCTTTATTCTACCAATTCACTATAGGACTTCCAACTTTATTCTACAATTCTATAATAGGGTTGCCACCTTTATTCGATTTTTGATAATAGGGTTGCTACCTTTATTCTACCAATTCACTATAGGACTTCCAACTTATTCTACAATTCTATAATAGGGTTGCCACCTTTATTCGATTTTTGATAATAGGGTTGCTACCTTTATTCTACCAATTCACTATAGGACTTCCAACTTTATTCTACAATTCTATAATAGGGTTGCCACCTTTATTCGATTTTTTGATAATAGGGTTGCTACCTTTATTCTACCAATTCACTATAGGACTTCCAACTTTATTCTACAATTCCAACCCTATTATCAAAAATCGAATAAAGGTGGCAACCCTATTATAGAATTGTAGAATAAAGTTGGAAGTCCTATAGTGAATTGGTAGAATAAAGGTAGCAACCCTATTATCAAAAATCGAATAAAGGTGGCAACCCTATTATAGAATTGTAGAATAAAGTTGGAAGTCCTATAGTGAATTGGTAGAATAAAGGTAGCAACCCTATTATCAAAAAATCGAATAAAGGTGGCAACCCTATTATAGAATTGTAGAATAAAGTTGGAAGTCCTATAGTGAATTGGTAGAATAAAGGTAGCAACCCTATTATCAAAAATCGAATAAAGGTGGCAACCCTATTATAGAATTGTAGAATAAAGTTGGAAGTCCTATAGTGAATTGGTAGAATAAAGGTAGCAACCCTATTATAAAAATCGAATAAAGGTGGCAACCCTATTATAGAATTGTAGAATAAAGTTGGAAGTCCTATAGTGAATTGGTAGAATAAAGGTAGCAACCCTATTATCAAAAATCGAATAAAGGTGGCAACCCTATTATAGAATTGTAGAATAAAGTTGGAAGTCCTATAGTGAATTGGTAGAATAAAGGTAGCAACCCTATTATCAAAAATCGAATAAAGGTGGCAACCCTATTATAGAATTGTAGAATAAAGTTGGAAGTCCTATAGTGAATTGGTAGAATAAAGGTAGCAACCCTATTATCAAAAATCGAATAAAGGTGGCAACCCTATTATAGAATTGTAGAATAAAGTTGGAAGTCCTATAGTGAATTGGTAGAATAAAGGTAGCAACCCTATTATCAAAAATCGAATAAAGGTGGCAACCCTATTATAGAATTGTAGAATAAAGTTGGAAGTCCTATAGTGAATTGGTAGAATAAAGGTAGCAACCCTATTATCAAAAATCGAATAAAGGTGGCAACCCTATTATAGAATTGTAGAATAAAGTTGGAAGTCCTATAGTGAATTGGTAGAATAAAGGTAGCAACCCTATTATCAAAAATCGAATAAAGGTGGCAACCCTATTATAGAATTGTAGAATAAAGTTGGAAGTCCTATAGTGAATTGGTAGAATAAAGGTAGCAACCCTATTATCAAAAATCGAATAAAGGTGGCAACCCTATTATAGAATTGTAGAATAAAGTTGGAAGTCCTATAGTGAATTGGTAGAATAAAGGTAGCAACCCTATTATCAAAAATCGAATAAAGGTGGCAACCCTATTATAGAATTGTAGAATAAAGTTGGAAGTCCTATAGTGAATTGGTAGAATAAAGGTAGCAACCCTATTATCAAAAATCGAATAAAGGTGGCAACCCTATTATAGAATTGTAGAATAAAGTTGGAAGTCCTATAGTGAATTGGTAGAATAAAGGTAGCAACCCTATTATCAAAAATCGAATAAAGGTGGCAATAGAATAAAGTTGGAAGTCCTATAGTGAATTGGTAGAATAAAGGTAGCAACCCTATTATCAAAAAATCGAATAAAGGTGGCAACCCTATTATAGAATTGTAGAATAAAGTTGGAAGTCCTATAGTGAATTGGTAGAATAAAGGTAGCAACCCTATTATCAAAAATCGAATAAAGGTGGCAACCCTATTATAGAATTGTAGAATAAAGTTGGAAGTCCTATAGTGAATTGGTAGAATAAAGGTAGCAACCCTATTATCAAAAATCGAATAAAGGTGGCAACCCTATTATAGAATTGTAGAATAAAGTTGGAAGTCCTATAGTGAATTGGTAGAATAAAGGTAGCAACCCTATTATCAAAAATCGAATAAAGGTGGCAACCCTATTATAGAATTGTAGAATAAAGTTGGAAGTCCTATAGTGAATTGGTAGAATAAAGGTAGCAACCCTATTATCAAAAATCGAATAAAGGTGGCAACCCTATTATAGAATTGTAGAATAAAGTTGGAAGTCCTATAGTGAATTGGTAGAATAAAGGTAGCAACCCTATTATCAAAAAATCGAATAAAGGTGGCAACCCTATTATAGAATTGTAGAATAAAGTTGGAAGTCCTATAGTGAATTGGTAGAATAAAGGTAGCAACCCTATTATCAAAAATCGAATAAAGGTGGCAACCCTATTATAGAATTGTAGAATAAAGTTGGAAGTCCTATAGTGAATTGGTAGAATAAAGGTAGCAACCCTATTATCAAAAATCGAATAAAGGTGGCAACCCTATTATAGAATTGTAGAATAAAGTTGGAAGTCCTATAGTGAATTGGTAGAATAAAGGTAGCAACCCTATTATCAAAAAATCGAATAAAGGTGGCAACCCTATTATAGAATTGTAGAATAAAGTTGGAAGTCCTATAGTGAATTGGTAGAATAAAGGTAGCAACCCTATTATCAAAAATCGAATAAAGGTGGCAACCCTATTATAGAATTGTAGAATAAAGTTGGAAGTCCTATAGTGAATTGGTAGAATAAAGGTAGCAACCCTATTATCAAAAATCGAATAAAGGTGGCAACCCTATTATAGAATTGTAGAATAAAGTTGGAAGTCCTATAGTGAATTGGTAGAATAAAGGTAGCAACCCTATTATCAAAAATCGAATAAAGGTGGCAACCCTATTATAGAATTGTAGAATAAAGTTGGAAGTCCTATAGTGAATTGGTAGAATAAAGGTAGCAACCCTATTATCAAAAATCGAATAAAGGTGGCAACCCTATTATAGAATTGTAGAATAAAGTTGGAAGTCCTATAGTGAATTGGTAGAATAAAGGTAGCAACCCTATTATCAAAAATCGAATAAAGGTGGCAACCCTATTATAGAATTGTAGAATAAAGTTGGAAGTCCTATAGTGAATTGGTAGAATAAAGGTAGCAACCCTATTATCAAAAATCGAATAAAGGTGGCAACCCTATTATAGAATTGTAGAATAAAGTTGGAAGTCCTATAGTGAATTGGTAGAATAAAGGTAGCAACCCTATTATCAAAAAATCGAATAAAGGTGGCAACCCTATTATAGAATTGTAGAATAAAGTTGGAAGTCCTATAGTGAATTGGTAGAATAAAGGTAGCAACCCTATTATCAAAAATCGAATAAAGGTGGCAACCCTATTATAGAATTGTAGAATAAAGTTGGAAGTCCTATAGTGAATTGGTAGAATAAAGGTAGCAACCCTATTATCAAAAATCGAATAAAGGTGGCAACCCTATTATAGAATTGTAGAATAAAGTTGGAAGTCCTATAGTGAATTGGTAGAATAAAGGTAGCAACCCTATTATCAAAAATCGAATAAAGGTGGCAACCCAAGTTGGAAGTCCTATAGTGAATAAAGGTAGCAACCCTATTATCAAAAATCCCTATTATAGAATTGTAGAATAAAGTTGGAAGTCCTATAGTGAATTGGTAGAATAAAGGTAGCAACCCTATTATCAAAAATCGAATAAAGGTGGCAACCCTATTATAGAATTGTAGAATAAAGTTGGAAGTCCTATAGTGAATTGGTAGAATAAAGGTAGCAACCCTATTATCAAAAATCGAATAAAGGTGGCAACCCTATTATAGAATTGTAGAATAAAGTTGGAAGTCCTATAGTGAATTGGTAGAATAAAGGTAGCAACCCTATTATCAAAAAATCGAATAAAGGTGGCAACCCTATTATAGAATAAAGTTGGAAGTCCTATAGTGAATTGGTAGAATAAAGGTAGCAACCCTATTATCAAAAATCGAATAAAGGTGGCAACCCTATTATAGAATTGTAGAATAAAGTTGGAAGTCCTATAGTGAATTGGTAGAATAAAGGTAGCAACCCTATTATCAAAAAATCGAATAAAGGTGGCAACCCTATTATAGAATTGTAGAATAAAGTTGGAAGTCCTATAGTGAATTGGTAGAATAAAGGTAGCAACCCTATTATCAAAAATCGAATAAAGGTGGCAACCCTATTATAGAATTGTAGAATAAAGTTGGAAGTCCTATAGTGAATTGGTAGAATAAAGGTAGCAACCCTATTATCAAAAATCGAATAAAGGTGGCAACCCTATTATAGAATTGTAGAATAAAGTTGGAAGTCCTATAGTGAATTGGTAGAATAAAGGTAGCAACCCTATTATCAAAAATCGAATAAAGGTGGCAACCCTATTATAGAATTGTAGAATAAAGTTGGAAGTCCTATAGTGAATTGGTAGAATAAAGGTAGCAACCCTATTATCAAAAATCGAATAAAGGTGGCAACCCTATTATAGAATTGTAGAATAAAGTTGGAAGTCCTATAGTGAATTGGTAGAATAAAGGTAGCAACCCTATTATCAAAAATCGAATAAAGGTGGCAACCCTATTATAGAATTGTAGAATAAAGTTGGAAGTCCTATAGTGAATTGGTAGAATAAAGGTAGCAACCCTATTATCAAAAATCGAATAAAGGTGGCAACCCTATTATAGAATTGTAGAATAAAGTTGGAAGTCCTATAGTGAATTGGTAGAATAAAGGTAGCAACCCTATTATCAAAAATCGAATAAAGGTGGCAACCCTATTATAGAATTGTAGAATAAAGTTGGAAGTCCTATAGTGAATTGGTAGAATAAAGGTAGCAACCCTATTATCAAAAATCGAATAAAGGTGGCAACCCTATTATAGAATTGTAGAATAAAGTTGGAAGTCCTATAGTGAATTGGTAGAATAAAGGTAGCAACCCTATTATCAAAAATAGAATAAAGTTGGAAGTCCTATAGTGAATTGGTAGAATAAAGGTAGCAACCCTATTATCAAAAATCGAATAAAGGTGGCAACCCTATTATAGAATTGTAGAATAAAGTTGGAAGTCCTATAGTGAATTGGTAGAATAAAGGTAGCAACCCTATTATCAAAAATCGAATAAAGGTGGCAACCCTATTATAGAATTGTAGAATAAAGTTGGAAGTCCTATAGTGAATTGGTAGAATAAAGGTAGCAACCCTATTATCAAAAATCGAATAAAGGTGGCAACCCTATTATAGAATTGTAGAATAAAGTTGGAAGTCCTATAGTGAATTGGTAGAATAAAGGTAGCAACCCTATTATCAAAAATCGAATAAAGGTGGCAACCCTATTATAGAATTGTAGAATAAAGTTGGAAGTCCTATAGTGAATTGGTAGAATAAAGGTAGCAACCCTATTATCAAAAAATCGAATAAAGGTGGCAACCCTATTATAGAATTGTAGAATAAAGTTGGAAGTCCTATAGTGAATTGGTAGAATAAAGGTAGCAACCCTATTATCAAAAATCGAATAAAGGTGGCAACCCTATTATAGAATTGTAGAATAAAGTTGGAAGTCCTATAGTGAATTGGTAGAATAAAGGTAGCAACCCTATTATCAAAAATCGAATAAAGGTGGCAACCCTATTATAGAATTGTAGAATAAAGTTGGAAGTCCTATAGTGAATTGGTAGAATAAAGGTAGCAACCCTATTATCAAAAATCGAATAAAGGTGGCAACCCTATTATAGAATTGTAGAATAAAGTTGGAAGTCCTATAGTGAATTGGTAGAATAAAGGTAGCAACCCTATTATCAAAAATCGAATAAAGGTGGCAACCCTATTATAGAATTGTAGAATAAAGTTGGAAGTCCTAATAGTGAATTGGTAGAATAAAGGTAGCAACCCTATTTCAAAATCGAATAAAGGTGGCAACCCTATTATAGAATAGTAGAATACAAGTTGGAAGTCCTATAGAGAGTTGGTAGAATAAAGTAGAACCCATTATCAAAAAATCGAATAAAGGTGGCAACCTATTTAGAATTGTAGAATAAAAGTTGGAAGTCCTATAGTGAATTGGTAGAATAAAGGTAGCAACCCTATTATCAAAAAATCGAATAAAGGTGCGCAACCCTTATATAAATGTAGAATAAAGTTGGAAGTCCTTATAGTGAATTGGTAGAATAAAGGTAGAAACCCTATTATCAAAAATCGAAATAAGGTTCAACCCTATTATAGAATTGTAGAATAAAGTTGGAAGTCCTATAGTGAATTGGTAAGAATAAAGGTAAAACCCTATTTCAAAATCGAATAAAGGTGGCAACCCTATATATATAGAATCGTAGAATAAAAGTTGGAAGTCCTATAGTGAATTGGTAGAATAAAGGTAGCAACCCTATTATCAAAAATCGAATAAAGGTGGCAACCCTATTATAGAATTAGTAGATAGTTGGAAGTCCTATAGTGAATTGGTAGAATAAAGTGCAGCAACCCTATTATCAAAAATCGAACATAAAGGTGGCAACCCTATTAAGAATTGTAGAATAAAGTTGGAAGTCCAATAGTGAATTGGTAGAATAAAGGTAGCAACCCTATTATCAAAAAATCGAATAATAGGTGCAACCCTATTATAGAATGTAGAATAAAGTGGAAGTCCTATAGTGAATTTGGTAGAATAAATATATGGCAAACCTCTATTAAAGAAATAGTAGAATAAAGTTGGAAGTCCTATAGTGAATTGGTAGAATAAAGGTAGCAACCCTATTATCAAAAAAATCGAATAAGGTCAACCCTATTATAGAAGTTGTTGAATAAAGTTGGAAGTCCTATAGTGAATTGTAGAATAAGGTAGCAACCCTATTAATCAATAAATCGAATAAGTGTCAACCCTATTAGTATAATAGTAGAATAAAGTTGGAAACCATATAGTGATTGAGTAGAAATAAAAGGTAAACCCTATTAATAGAATTGTAGAAATAAAGTTGAAGTCCTATAGTGAATTGGAGAATAAAGGAGCAACCCTATTATACAAAAATCGAATAAGGTGGCAACCCTATTATAAGAATTGTAGAATAAAGTTGGAAGTCCTATAGTGAATTGTAGATATAAGGCTAGCAAACCCTATTATCAAAAAATCGAATAAAGGTGGCCAACCCTATTAATAGAATCTATAGAATAAAAGTTGGAAGTCCTATAGTGAATTGGTAGAATTAAAGCGTAGAGAACCCTATTATCAAAAAATCTAAAGATGTGCAACCCTATTATAGAAATTGTAGAATAAAGTTGGAAGTCCTATAGTGAATTGGTAGAATAAAGTAGCAAACCCTATTATCAAACAAATCGATAAGTGGCACCCTATTATAGAAATGTAGAATAAAGTTAAGTCCTATAGTGAATTGGTAGAAAATAAAGGTAGCAAACCTATTATCAAAAATCAGATAAAGGAGGGCAACCCATTATAGAATTGTAGAATAAAGTTGGAAGTCCTATAGGGAATTGTAGAATAAAGGTAGCAACCCTATTTAATTCAAAATCGGAAATATAGGTGCAACCCTATTATACGAATAGTAGTAATAAATTGCAATTCCTATAGGTGAATTGGTAGAATAAAGGTAGCAACCTATTATCAAACATCGAATAAAGTGGAACCCTATTATAGAATAGTAGATAAAGTTTGGAAGTCCTATAGTGAAGTTGGTAGAATAAACGGTAGAACCCTATTATCAAAAATCGAATAAGGGTTCAACCCTATTATAGAATTGTAGATAAAGTTGGAAGTCCTATAGTGATTGGTAGAATAAAGGTAGCAAACCTATTATCAAAAAATCGAATAAAGGTGGCAACCACTATTATAGAATGTAGAATAAAGTTGAAGTCCTATAGTGAATTGGTAGAATAAAGGTAGCAACCCTATATCAAAAATCAATAAATGCACCCTATTAATAGAATTGTAGAATAAAGTTGGAAGTCCTAATAGTGAATTGGTAGAATAAAGGCAGCAACCCTATTATCAAAAATCGAATAAAGGTGGCAACCCTATTATGAATAAGTAGAATAAATTGGAGTCCTATAGATTGGTAGAATAAAGGTAGAACCCTATTATCAAAAAATCGAATAAAGGTGGCAACCCTATTATAGAATTGTAGAATAAAGTTGGAAGTCCTATGTGAATATTGGTAAGAAATATCACGTAGCAAACCCTATTATAGAATTAGTAGATAAAGTTGGAAGTCCATAGTTGACGATTGGTAGAATAAAGGTAGCCAACCCTATTATCAAAAAATCGAATAAAGGTGGCAAACCTATTTATAGAATTGTAGAATAAGTTGGAAAGCTATAGTGAATTGGTAGAATAAATAGCAACCCTATTCCATAGAATAGTAGAATACTAAGCTTAGGATAGTCCTATAAGTGAAATTGGTAGTATATAAAGGTGGCAACCCTATTATAGAATAGTAGAATAAAGTTGGAAGTCCTATTAGTGAACTGGTAAAATAAAGGTAGCAACCCTATTATCAAAAATCGAATGAAGGTGCAACCCTATTATAGAATGTAGAATAAAGTTGGAAGTCCTATAGTGAATTGGTAGAATAAGGTAGTCAACAACCTATTATCAAATATCGAATAAGGTGGCAACCCTATTACAGAATGTGTAGAAATAAAGTTTGGAAGTCCTTAGTGAATTGGTAGAATAAAGGTAGCAACCCTATTATCAAATTCAAGATAAAGATGGCATATCCTTTATAGAATTGTAGAATTATGTTGGGAAGTCCTATAGGTGAATTGGTAGAATAAAGGTAGCAACCCATTATCAAATAATCGAATAAAAGGTGCAACCCTATTATAATGGTAGAATAAAGTTGGAAGTCCTATAGTGAATTGGTAGAATAAAGGTAGCAACCCTATTATCAAAAAAAATCGATAAAGGTGACCACCCTATTATAGAATTGTAGAAATAAAAGTTGGAAGTCCTTAGGGGAATTGATAGAATAAAAGGTTAGCAACGCGGTATTACGAATGGTAGAATAAGGTGGAAGTCCTATTGTGATTGTAGAATAAGTTGGAACTTCTATGTGGAATTAGGTAGAATATCAGTTGGAACTTCTTTGTGATTGTATGAGATACAGTTGGAACTTCTATTGTGAATTGGTAGAAATACAGTCTAGAACTTCTATATGTGTAAATTGGTAGATATACAAGGTAGCATCTGCATTATCGAATAGTAGAAATACTAACGATGGCAACCCTCTATTAAATCAGTAGAAATAGTAGCAAGATCCCTATTATCAAATAGTAGAATAAATTTGGGAGACCCTATCATAGAATTAGTAAAAATCAATGCGGCAACCTTATTATCAAATTGTATAATATATTGGTGAAATAGTAGATAAAGGGGGGAACCCCTATTTCAAATAGTAGCATATAACACGTAAGCATAACCGTATTATTGAATATAAGAATAAAAGGTGGCAAACCCTATTATCAATTAGTAATATAAAAGTTGGCAACCCTATAATCCAAAAAGTAGAATAAAGATGGCAACGCCCTATTTATCAAAGACAGGTAGAATAAAGATGGGCATGCCTCTTTTTAAGATAATGAATCAAGGTGCAACCCTAATTAGCGCAAATAGTAGAATAAAAGAATCGGCAACCGCTTTTATCACACTAGTGAAATCACGAGGAGGGAAACGGTATTTTATTGCATAGGGAAAATACAGGTAGCAACCCTTCATTAAATATGGAGAATAAAGGTGGTGAACCCTATGATCAAAATACCAGAAGAAAATCTGTGATAGCTGATTTTAAGATAGTGGAATGAATTTGGCACCCCTATTATAACGTGGAATAAAAGTAAGCAACCCTAATTATCACGTAGGTAGAATAAAGCTTGACGCCTGTAATTATCAAAATAGTAGAATAAGGTGTGATGTACTATTATAAATTGTAGAATAAAGTTGGCACCCTATTATAAATTGTAGATAATGGTGGGGAATCCTAATTATGTATGGTAGAATAAAGGTGGCACCCCTATTATCAAATAGTACAATAAAGGTAGCACCGTTATTTTTGTTTTTTTTTTTATTTTTTTTCAAAAAAAAATTTTTTTTTTTTTTATTTTTTATTTTTTTTTTTTGTTTTTTTATTTTAGAAATAAAAATAATAAATATATTGAATAGTAGAAATAATTTAGGTGGGAACCCCTATTATCAAAATGGTAGATAAAAGCTGCGCACACTATTATTAAGTAGGTAGAACAAAGGTGACACTTCTGCTATCGACATAAGTAGAAGTAAACCTCTTATCGAATAGTAGATAAACCTTTATGAGAAAAAAAAAGGTAGCAAACGGCCTATTATTGAATAGTAGATTTAAGGGGGTGGGAAATCCTATTATCAATTTAGAGATTAGTAGATTAAATATAGATGACGATTAGTATGATTAAAGTTGGGCATCCTTATTATCAAAATAGTAGATAAAGTTGGAACCACAATTATGCAATTATGTAGAATAAGGTAAGCAATCCTATCATCAAAAAATAGTAATATAACAAGTAGGCAACCCTATTTATCGATTAATAGAATGGGTCACCTAATATCAATAGTAGAATAAGTTGGCATCTCCTTTATCAAATAGTAGATTATAAAGGTAGCACACAATTTCACAGTGTAGTGACACCTATCATCAATAATAGAATAAAGATAGCAACTCGCTATTATCAACCATTGTAGAAATGAAGGTGGANAAAGAAAAGAAAAGGAGAAAGGAAGGGGAGAGGGGAAGGCGGAAAAGATAAGGTAAGTAAGTTAAGTAAGAGTATAAAGAATGCAAAAAGAAATAAAAGGAAAGTAAGTAGAAAGAAAGGAAAAAAAGACGGAAAGATAAAGAAAGTATAAGAACGGACGATTCCCGAGTGCTTATAATTAGAAAGACAAAAAGAAAAAAAATTGCCAATTTCTAAGAAAAGAAAGAAAAGAATAAGAAGGAAAAAAAGTAAAAAAGAAAGGAAAAGAAAGAAAGAAAGAAGAAAAAGGAAGCCAGAGAGAAGAAGAGACAGAAAGAGAAAAGAACGGACGGTTGCTTATAATTAGAAAGACAAGAAAGAAAAAAATGACAATTCTAAAAAGAAAGAAAAAGAAATCATCAAAGAAAAGAAAAGAAAAAAAGGAATGAACTCATGTTGAAAGAAAAAGACAGAAAGAAAGAACGGACGGTGATTATAATAGAAAGCTAAAAAGAAAGAAATGACATTCCTAAGAAGAAGAATTTAATGAAAGAAAAATAACAGAGCAGTTAGAGAAGAAAGAAAGAAAGTAAAAAAAAGTGAAGAAAGAAAAGTAAGTAAGAAAGAAAACAAAGAAAAGAAAAAAAGGACAGAAAGATAAGAACGGATTGATGCTTATAAATTAGAAAAGAAAAAAGAAAAGACTAGAACTTCAAGAAACGAAAGAAACAACAAGAAACAATTGGGACGATGCCTCATAATTAGAAATTAAAAAAAAAGAAAAAAAGAGAAAACCATTCTAAAATGGTGAAAGAAGAAAAAAAAGAAAGATTAGAAAAAAAAGAATGGACGATCCTCATTACTTAGAAAGACAAAAGAAATGATATTGCCGTCCTGTTAAAAGAAGAACGAACGAAATTGAAAGGACAGGGAGAGAGAGTGGAGGGGCGAGAGAAAGGGACCATGCTTATAGATTAAAAAAAGAAAAAAAGAAAAAAAGAAAGGAAGAAATTAATTCTTAGAAAGAAAGAAAGGAAGGAAATTAAAAGAAAGAAAGAGAATTAACGAATGAATGAATAGTACGGCGTAATACTTTATAAAATGAAGAAAAGAAAAAATAAGAGAGTTCCATGCAAGAAAGAAACATACAAACAAACGAGAAAAAAAGGGTGACATTGCTCTCATTGAGTTGAAAGAAAAAAAAAATAAGTGTCAACTTTTGAATAAATAAGGAAAAACGTAATAATAGAAATGTTAACAAATAATAAAAATGAGAAAGATTAGAGAGTATTTTGAGTAAAAAGAAATGAACGACCGAAAAAACAGAAAGAAAGAAAAGAAAAAATGGACAATACTTTTCTTGAATAAAACAAAAAATGGATAGCATTTGTCTAAGAAAAAAAAAAGAATAGACGAATCATTAAAAATAAATTTTGAAAAAGAAAGATATCCTTTTAGGAGAAATATATTACAGAAACCACATTTCTTCCTATACTGTTATAGCGTTAGTTTTCGTGCTCCACCACGGTAGGGTTAGAGGAATAATCGAAAATCAACGGACCACACCCCTGTAGATCAGCTATAATATTGAAGAGACGTGAGATCTAGGCATTTAAAAAATACTGATTTTATCAGCTGAACTGTGGATATTCAACCTAATAAAGGATTAATTTATATAATTATATATATACTAGCAAATATATGCACCCCTCCGGTGCAAGTATTTAAGTTTTTAAATGTAATAAAAATATTGTATTAAATTAGAAAGGCTAATGAAACTAAATAAGAATACAGATAAAAAGATTTGAAACAGAGGAAGTTAAATAAAAGATTGAAAAAACAGAGGGAGTTAAATAGAAAAATCTCGACAACTGTGAAACTTACTCTTCCATTACTCTTCGTCCTTTCATTGTTATTTTTTCTAATTTAAGCAAATTTAGTTAAAAGAGGAAGTAAAGAATAAAATGGACAGTTATTTTTTCTTGTTTAATGGATTTCATTTAAGATTCATTGAAGAGATTTTTGCTTATATTTCATTAAAATAAAACTAAACAGTTAGTTAGAAATCAATAATTACTAAGCACCATAATATTTAAATTCGATTTTTTAAATATTAATATGCAAATTAGCCTTCCCGTCGCTCTGTAAACCGCTATGTTGTATATATAAAAAATATAATTGCATGTTGTCAGTATGTAGACAGAAAGTACAGTATTAATTATGTAAGACAATTTATTAATAATTGAGGTTTAGATAAAAATAAAAAATCATGGAGAATGTGATCTCAATAACTAAGAGAATTGTGACTTGAGTAGGAATAATAGTTTCGCGTTACAGACAGAAAAACACACAATTCTCCATTTATAATAAGATTATATATATATATATAATATATATGATATGGAAATACGTGAGGAAATTAATCCGACAATATGAGAAAATATTTTTAAAATATAACAAACACAGGATGTTATGATCAGGGGAAACAATTTTATGTGTCAATACCTAAGTATTTCGGTATATTGTACCATCTTCAGAACACTGTTAAGTAATGTTTTTGTGAGGGATAAAATGAAAGATGTTAAGTGTATAGATATTCACACATTCACTATACACTTAACATCTTTAATTTTGTCCCTCACATAAACATTACTAACAGTGTCCTGAAGATGGTACAATATACCGAAATGCTTAAGTATTGACACATAAAATTGTTTCCCCTAATCATAACATCCTGTGTTTGTTATATTTTTAAAATATTTTCTTCTCATGTTATAATATATATATATATTATATATATATATATATATATTATATATATATGAGAGTCGGGGATTTGAATAAATCCGACAAAATTGGTTGAGAAATAGAGGAAAGTGTGGATATAACAACACAGACAGCATTAAATTCAATTGATATTTCGCCTCATTTTAATGGAGCTTCATTCAAAATGAGGCGAAATATCAATTGAATTTATGATGTCTGTTTTGTTATATCCACACTTTCCTCTATTCTCAAACACACACACACACACACACACACACATAACACACATATATATATATATATATATTTATTTATTTATGTATGAGTAGTGGCTTACCGGTGGGTACGGGTTTCTTAAATATATATATATATATATATATATATATATATATACAATAGATAGAAAAAAATAAACTGATTTTATTGAAGCATAAACCCCCAAAAATACATATTTCTAAAATAAAAATTCTAAAGTTTTGAAATATTATCATGAAGAATCCCATTACATCAGATTTGGAAATGATATGAATTAATGAGTACTTAAGAATTCTTTCTCTCTCTCTCTCTCTCTATATATATATATATATATATAAGACATGTGTGTGTTTGTGGAGAAAATGTAGAAACAAATACGGGATGTTATAAAGGATAATGTTCGAACATTTCGGTTTATAAGGAAACCTTCTTCAGGACTATGAAATTATTTAAGAAGAAACATAGTCCCGAATAAGGTTTCTTTGTAAACCAAAATGTTCGAACATCGACTATAAATGTTTATCCATTATAACATCCCGTGTTTGTCTCTATATTTTCACTACATACTGTCAGATTAATTTCCTCATCTTTATTATATATATATATATATATATATATATATATATTATATATATATATATATTATATAATATATATAAAGTGTTGTTATGGTATATTATATATATATATATTATATATATTTACCAACCCCTCCGCACAGTAGGATGTGACACAAGGTCATTTTTAGCGGAGTTTAACAGGTTTTGAATCTGAGTTTTCCTTCTCCTAGACTGGTTGCCTAACCAAGGTTAAAAGAGCCCAAGTCTGCCCTACTATTTATCCATAGCTGGAGGAAGAGTAGGATTCATACCCTTTCCCAAGTGTATTAGCGCTAAGTGAAAATGCAATTACCACACACACACACACACACATATAAATATATATTATATATATATAAAGTGTGTTTATGGAATATATATATATATATATATATATATAATATATATATATTATATATATATATATATATATAGTATGAGAGGAGAAGGAAACAGAGGGAGAGAGGGAGAGAGAGATGGAATCTTGTAGCTATATCAGATAAAATAATTTGGAAAAGCAATGATACTAATAAGATTATTTTTATGATTTCGTATCTTCAAATCTGTTTTATTTATTGTTTACTTGTGTTGTTTTTCAATGTTAATATGTTAATTTTTAAAAAATACCGCTTTAAAATTATATACGTTTGTCTCATAATTTCTGTATAAATTATTTTATAGATCATAATTTTCTATTTATCAATACTTATTACTGGGGTGTGTGGTAGTCGCTAACGTGCTTGACTCTGATATCATAGTAAGCTAGTTCGGACTTCTGTCGTGCCACACATTCACTTTCGGACTAATATCAATGGGAAAGATATGGAATCCCTACATCTCCCCAGATATGGGTTAAATAGTACCAATAATGTTCTTCTACAAGGATTCAGGGGCCGGGTTAGCTCAGTCGGTAGAGCGTTCGGCTAGAAACCACAAGGTTCCTAGTTCGATACCCGCGTTCGCCAACTCAGCGTATGAGTAGCATAGGGATCTGTGCGGTAAAGTAAGGAGCTGATGGTAGGTGTGGCGCTCCACCTCAGACGCTAAAATAATCTCCTTGGTCTAGTGCTACTGAAAAAGTGATAGACTCCCTCGCTGCATGGCTGATACCGACATTAGGCCGCCCCGACGACTTTACTTTACTTACTTACAAGGATTTATTTGGTATTAAATAACCCACGAAGATTGATATGCTATTAAACAAAGAACCAAACCAGAACCATTATTCATTATTTGCTCTATTACAAAAAGAAAAAGCCACACGTTCACTTTCGGACTAATATCAATGGGAAAGATATGACATCCCTACATCTCCCCAGATATGGGTTAAATAGTACCAATAATGTTCTTCTACAAGGATTTATTTGGTATTAAATAACCCACAAAGATTGATATGCTATTATTTGCTTTATTGCAAACAAACAAAAAAAACAACTTATTACTTTATTGGTATTGTCTCAGTCTCTCTGTCCGTCAGGGGATACAATTGAAAACAAAGCCCCGTATCAAGATCGAACAAAACTTTTCTAGGGTAGAGTTTTACGGGGAATCCAATGGTCGTATTTTTATTAACCTCTGGATTCATCTGGGGTCTCTAGGGACCAAGTTACCGGCTTTGGTATATAAGTTGTCAAAAAAAAAAAGAAAAAAAATGACAATTCTAAAAAAGAAAAGAGGAAGAAAAGAAAGAAAAAGACAGAAAAAAAGAACGGACGGTGCTTACAATTAGAAAGACAAAAAGAAAAAATGACAATTCTAAGAAAGAAAGAAAGTAAGAAAGAAAGAATGAATGAAAGAAAAAGACAGAAAGAAAGAACGGACGATGCTTATAATTAGAAAGACCAAAAGAAAGACAAGAAAATTCTAAGAAAGAAAGAAACAAAAGAAACAATGGACGATGCTCACAATTAGAATAAAAAAAGAAAAAAGAAATAATGTTCTTCTACAAGGATTTATTTGGTATTAAATAACCCACAAAGATTGATATGCTATTATTTGCTTTATTGCAAAAAAAAACCCCAATAAAAACAACCTATTTCTTTATTTGTATTGTCTCAGTCTCTCTGTCCGTCCGGGGATACAATAATCTAGGGGCCAAGTTACCGGCTGTAGTATATAAAAAAAATAGTAAAAAATATATTGTCCAAGCGGAATAACTAGGATAAATTTGCAAATTTAATGAATTTCCATATCGAGCATTCAGTCCATTCGGAACAGTTGAATTAATGTTAACATTATTGATATTGCGTCTCAATCTTTTTTTTTAAATTGTATTATTGCGTTATTGGAAAATGGGAGTTAATACGGACAAATTTCCGTGGTAACATTTTGCCAATAAAAACATCGATCAATAGTTACTGATATCCAATGGTGAATAATGAGGTTTAAAAAGTGTATATTTAAATTTAGTCGAATAGAGGAGATGTCTAAAGTTTTGGTACCGAACATAAATGTCAAAAAAAGGGAGAGTCCCCTGAGGAAAAATTGTGGTGTTGTAAAAAGTACCAGGTAACTATTACTTAAGCATAACAATTATTATCTAGACTAACAAATATATGCACCTTCCGGGTGTAAGTATTAAGTTTTAATATTAAAAATATCATGTGTTGAATTAGAAAGGCCAATGAAAATGAATAAGAATTCAGATAAAAAGATTTGGAACAGAGGGGGTATAATCGGAAAATAGAACAACTTTGAAACTAACTCTTCCATCATTTTTCATTACTCCCGTCTTTCATTGGTAAATTTTCCTAATTTAACTATTTATATTTAGAATAGGAAGTAAAGATAAAAATTACATTATTTCTTCTTGTTTAATGGATTTCTTTTAAGATTTATCCCCGAGATTTTTGCTCATATTCAATAGAGAATAAAACCAAAACAATTAGAAATCAATAATACTAAGCATATATTTATTAAAATCAAATATTTAAGATCAATATGCAAATTAGCCTTCCCATCCACACTGATTTTTTGTATATATAAATACAATGCATGTTTTAGTATGTAGATATTGTTAACAGTCTTAATGATGTAAAACAATTTTACTAATAATTGAGGTTTAAATGAAAATTAAAATCTTGGAGATTGTGATGTAAGTAACAAAGGAATTGTGACTTGTATAGTAATATAGTTTCGGTTACAGACAGAAAAACCCACAATCTCCATTATAATTAGACTAGTACAAAATAAAAATACCCTCCGGGCGATGAAAAATAGATTTTGAAACATATTATGCCTGAGGTGGGAGTAAAAAATTCAATGTCAGCGAATTTGTACCCTAAGTAAAGTAAAATCATCAAATTCATTAAAGGATTAAAAATAAAACAATTTGAAATGTAAACTTAATATATGTATTAAAATAAAACAAACTATATATATATATATATATATATATAATACCAGTCATGTATTTATTAAAACTTGTTTTAAAAAACAATGAGGACTTTCTAATGTTCCATGTTCACATTTTGAGTGTATTTATTCTATGTTATGACGTTTGGGTAATGTGACGTAAGCAGTGAGGTAATTTTTGTTGCAGACAAAAACTGGTAGCGAATGTCCATTATTAATAGATTTAGATATGATATTAATAATCTATTTATATATCTAGATGATAAAGTAATCTATTTTGTAATAAATCCTTCCATCTTTTTAAAGGCATGTCATCTTGTCATGAAGTATAGTATAGTATAATATATATATATATATATATATATATATATATATATATATATAATATATATATATAACTCCCAAGAACCCTCCCTCACATATATGAGATCATTAAAAAAAATAACCCACCTCAAAGATGTTTTTTACGAACAGATGGACTTGCTACTACTAACACACTCTTCTACCAGGATTTTAATAGCATGTCAAACCCTAACAAATACTCCAGTTTTTATAGTTCTTCCACAATGCTCCCTTTCAAAAAATCTAAAACAAATTTCTTCAAATAAGAAATTTTCACCTGACCGATGACCTAAGTCGAAACTAGTTGAGAAAATAACATATATAAAAAATATTCCTGGTTGTCTTATTACTTTTGTTTCATACTATATATATATTATATATATATATATATATATATATATATATAATATATATATATATTAAGTATGTTATGATATATAATAATTGAAAGCAATTACAATGCACATAAAAATAAAAACAAAAAGATGTTATTTTTTGTCTCATCGATTTCAAAGTATAACTTTATCTTCAGAGACGAATTCTGGAATTCGTTTCTGAAGATAAAGTTCTACTTTGAAATCGATGAGACAAAAATAACATCTTTTTGTTTTTATTTTTTATGTACATTGTAATTGCTTTCAAATTATTAATATTATATATATATATATATATATATATAATATATATATAATAGACAGAGAAATATAAACTGGGCTTATTGAAGCATATTCATTTAACTGTTAAATTCTTAACTTAATCAATCGAGTCAATTTAGAATTAAATAAAGATAGGCAGTTCATTCAACTGTGATATCAAATAAATTGCGATGGAATTATAAGAACAATAATTAATTAGAATAATTTTATTCATTTTGTTATTTTCTATAAAAAAACCTATAAATGTTAAATTACAAAAATACTAATAGTACTGGGTACCCGCTTGTTTACCTCATTTATAAATGACTCCCCTTTTAGAGTTACCATTTTTTACAATACAATTTTCTTTTACTTAGGGTACTTCCTCTTTTTGGCATACATGTCTGTTACCTGACATTTAACCCCACTCCTCTGATCTACATAACCAGATAACGAGTGGGAACATAGAGCTACTTATCAAATAAAGGTATTATTGTTGGGTTTTAAGGGGTCAAAATAATACAAAACGACGGGTAACAAATGTAGGAAAATGTATTAATAATAGAGTAGACAATTACAGTAAAGAGAAGTGGGAATTACGTCCGACAAATAGAGTTATGAGCTGACTCGCATTGGCTTCCTCTCAAGCCATAATTCTCCCTGTTACTTATAGTAACCGTCGGCGTATTCCATTACTCTATAGGGTATATCACCTATAACAGGTATTTAAACCAGTTCTGATATAATGTTCACTTAATTTTCATCTGTTAATAAATAGATTCAAAAAATTTCATTAAACTTGAATAAATTGGTGACGCTCCGAAGATTTTTTAAAAACATTTAGGAAATACCACAGCTGTAGACATAGAAACGACTGAGATGCGACTGGTCTGCCAAGATTATTATGACACAAGCGTATGTAATTTAAAGGGAGTGATCTTTTAAAATTAAGATATTAATTTCGTTTTGTTAAAAAAACTTAAAAACAAACCAAGTTAAACATAAATAAAACAGATTTAAGATATGAAATTTAAAGAATAATCTAATTAATATCATTGCTTTTCCTTATTATTTTATCTGATATAGCTACAAGATACCAAGACAGATCTCTATATAAAGATAGCAACGGGTGGCCATTTACATTTCATTCTTGACATTGGTACGCGTTCTCTACAATATTTTGTTTGTTTTTAAAATTAACTTCCATAAATATTTCTAAAAAATAACATTCACAATTTGTTGCTTTTAGATTTTAGATATGTGCCTTCAGCTCTTAACGATTTTGTTTTCAAAGAAATATTTTTTTAAAGAGGAGAATATAAATATATACAAATAAAATTAATATGCAATTCTTGTCCATTAGGAAATCAGATTTGAAGATGCAAACTAGCCGAAATAAATTTATACCTAATAAACTAAGGTCTTCTGTCTCTGTCTCTGTCTGTCTGTCTGTCTGTCTGTCTGTCTCTCTCTCTCTCTTCTCTCTCTCTCTCTCTCTCTCACTTTCTCTTATATATATATTTTTTTTTTGGGGGGGGAGAATATGTGCTTAATTGAAGTTGTACCTAATTTTGAAAGTTAATTAATTAATAATTAATTAATTAGGCGGGCATACCTATTCAAATGTAAGGCTAAACAAGGTATGCCCGCCTAATTAATTAATTATTAATTAATTAACTTTCAAAATTAGGTACGACTTCAATTAAGCACATATTCTCCCAAAATTGCCGGCTAAAAAGCCATATCAAAACACATCGCTCGTGTATTTACTTCTCATATATATATATATATATATTATATATATATATATATATATATATATATATAAATATAAAATATATGCACCCTTATGCAAGTATTAATGTCATAAAATATTATATTAAATAAGAAAGTCTAAAGAAACTAAATAAGAATGCAGATAAAATGATTTGAAACAGAGGGGGGTATAATCGAAAAATATAACAGCTGAAGCTTCCTCTTCCATCACCCCCGTCTTTCATTGCTAAACTTTCCTAATTTAACTATTTGGTTAAATTAGGAAGTAAAGAATAAAATTACAGTTATTTATTTTTGTTAATTGATTTCTTTTAAGATTTATCGAGACTTTTGCTTATATTCATTAAGATAAAATCAAATAATTAGAAATCAACAATACCAAGCACATATTTATTAAAATCAAATTTTAAATATCAATATGCAAATTAGCCTTCCCATTCACAATGTAAACCGCTATTTGTTGTACATATAAATACAATTGCATGTTATTTGTACGTAAATATGGCCAGCAGTCTTAATAATGAAGAACAATTTTATTAAATAATTGAGGCTTACATAAAAATGATTCATGGAGAATGTGATGTATAATAACTAAATGGTTAGTGACTTGAGTAGTGATATAGTTTCGGTTACAGACAAACAAACACATAATCTCCATTATGATAAGATATGTATATGTATATATATATATATGAACAAAAAGGATAAGGCCAATAGGAAGATTTATCTTATGTTGTTTCTTTTCCTTCTTAACAAGTTTCGACTTTAACTGATCGTCAGGAGAAAGTTTTCTTTGGGGAAAAAAGTTTCTTTAAAGGATTGGATATGCTACAAGTGTTTTCAACAATCTGTCAGGACACCTGGCAAATAAGCATTTCATTTGGGAGGCATATGTTAGACCTGGAAGTAGTGTGCTTCAAATTAGCCGTGACTACTTGGTGGGTTTATTTGTTTATTTCGGTGTTTATGTATCATTCCAAATATGTCCACCCTATTTCAAGACAAGACCATTAACTTTCATGGAGTCAGTGTTTATAAGCGCATATATATATATATAATATATATATATATATATATATATATATATATAGAGAGAGAGAGAGAGAGAGAGAGAGATAAAGACGAGAGAGAAAGACAGAGAAAGACAGAGAGAGAGAGAGAAAAATACAAAGCGAGAGAGAGAGAGAGGAGAGAGAAAGACAGAGAGAAGAGAGGAAAAGGCAGAGAGAGAGAGAGAGAGAAAGACAGAGAGAGAGAGAGAGAAGAAAAAGACAGAGAGAGAGAGGAGAGAGGAGAAGAGAGAGAAAGACAGAGAGAGAGAGAGAAAAGAAGAGAGAGAGAGAGAAAGAAAGAGAGAGAGAGAGAGGACAGAGACGAGAGAGGAAGACAGAGAGAGAGAGAAAAACGACACACAGAGAGAAAAGACTGAGAGAGAGAGAAAAGACCGGAGAGAGAGAGAGAGAAAAGACCGAGAGAAAAAGACAGAGACAAGAGAGAGACAGAGAGAGAGAGAGGAGAGAGAAAGACAGAGAGAGAGAGAGAGAGAAAGACAGACAGACAGAGACAGAGACACACACAGAGAGAGAGAGAGAGAGAGAGTAAAGAGAATGACTATAGATCATAATATTTGGTTGGTACAAGTATTAACCGGGTAAGTCAGTGTTATAACAAATATACAATGCTCAATACGTTAGTAGGGCGGATTTAGTATGATAGATAATATAATTTGATTAATTATATTAACTAGTACAAAATGAAAAACGACCTCCGGGCGATGTAAAAATAGATTTTTGAAACATATTGCCTGAGGGGTGGGAGTAAAAATTCAATGTCAGCGAGTATGTACCCTAAGTATGTACAATCGTCAAATTTATTAAACATTCAGAGAAATAGAAAAGAATATTACGAAATTATATAAGTTTTTCTGAAACACTCTATATTTACATATTCACCAACACATCCACAAGATTAGGATGTGACACAAGGTCAATATCTTAAGCGGAGTTTAACAGGTTTGAATTCAGAGTTTTACTTCTAGTCTGCCTAATCAAGGTTAGAGTCTAGTCTACCCTACTATTTACACATAGATGAAAGGAAAATAGTTGGATTAGTACCTTTCCTAATGTTATTAGCGCTATGTGAAATTCAAGCTACCTCCTTCAGCATTTGAACTCGTCTCGCCGTGTCCATTTACTAGGGTGATAACCATTGCAAAACGCACCTACACACAGACACACACTCACAGACACATGCACACACGCACACACACGCGAATATATGTGTGCGTGTGTATGTGTGTGTATATGTCAGTGTGTATGTGTCTCTATGTTTCTGTCTGTGTGTGTGATTGTGTGTGTGTGTGTGTGTGTGTGTGTGTGTTGCTATTAATTATCAGGATGAGTGTAATTTTTTTTTTCTGACATCTCACTTTTTGTCATGAGAAATTGAATGCGCGTTACTATTGATATTAAAGGAACAGTAGGTATCTTCACGGGATACGTGAGAAGTGAACGGAGTTTGCGATTGTGTAACTTCGATCTGGGGGGGGGGGAGAAGGAGAATTCAGAGAATAGAGAAAGAGTTTAACAACGAACACAAAGGCGAAAAAAAATATGAATGAAATAGAAAAGTAAACAAAGAAGAAAGGCCAAAGAAGCCGGAGCGAGAGACAACCAGAGAGATAGATAGATAGATAGATAGAGAGAGAGAGAGAGAGAGAGAGGGGTGGAAGGAGTTTGACTAGAGGGAGAGTGGTCACACCTGGACCTGACTGGAGAGCAGACCATGGCTTTACTGTCATCCCATAGAAAAAGCGAGATGTGGCGTGTGAAGAGTTGTCTATTCATTATTGTACATATTTTTAGGTAATGTGGGGACAGCTTCAACAATGGTTTCAAAGATGCGAAGAGACATTACTTAAAAAAAACTAATGGATCAAATATATAATTTGCGGGGGAAAAGAAAGAAAGAAAGAAAGAAGAAGAATATTAAAGAAAGAGAGATAGTCAATAGAGAAAAAGAAGAAGAAGGAAGTGACAGAAATGAAGAAAGATGACAGAAGAAATATGACAAATGAAATAGAACTAAACAATAACGAAGGAGAAAAAAAGAAAGTACAGAAGAATGAATGAAGGAAAGAAAAGGAAAGAAAGAATGACTGAAAGAAAAAGATGACAACTAAGTAAAAGCGTGAAAGAAAGAAAAGAAATAAGGAGAGAAAGAAAAACAACAACAACGAAGAAAGAAAGAAAGAAAGAAAGAAAAGAAAAAAACAACGAGGGAAAAGAAAAAGAAGAAGAATGACAGAAAGAAAAAAAACAACGAAGAAAAAAAAAGAAAGAAAGAAAGACAAAAAACAACAACGAGGGAAAAGAAAGAAAGAAAGAAAGAATGACAGAAAGAAAAAAAAACAGCGAAGAAAAAAAAAAAAAAAAGAAAGAAAGAAAGAAAGAAAGAAAAAAAAACAACAACGAGTGAAAAGAAAGAAAGAAAAGAAAGAAGAAAAAAAAAACACAAGAAAGAAAAAAAAAAGAAAGAAAGAAAAAGAAAAGAAAGAAAAACAAAACGAGGGAAAAAGAAAGAAAAAAGAAAGAATGACAGAAAGAAAAACAAACCAACAAAGAAGGAAAAAACAAACCAACAACGAAGGAAAAAAAGACAGAAAGAAAGAGAGAAAAAAACAAAAATGAAGGAAAAGAAAGAAAGAAACAAACAAACAAACAAACAAAACAACGACGAACGAATTTTTTTTTTATCCCAGAAGAAAGAAAAAAAGAATGACAAAAGCTAAAACAAAACGAAGGAAAAGAATAAAACACAGAAGAAAGAAAGAAAAAAGGAACGAAAGAAAGAAAGAAAGAAAGAAAGAAAGTGGTAAATACTATTAAAGAAAAACAAAAGAAGAAATTAAAGGATAAAGGGTATAGGAAAATAAATGGAATAAAGAAAACACACACAGAAAGAGACACAGAGGGTGTTTTTTAAGCAAAAGATGGGAAAGAACAAAAGAGGAAAAACGCACAAATAAATAAAGAAAGAAAGAAAGAAAGAAAGAAAAGAAGAAGACACAAAAGATGAATAAAAGAAAGAAAGAAAGAATGTTAGAGGACACAAAAAAAGAAAGTAGAGTGAAAAGTGCATATGAAAATAAAAAGAATTAAAACATTTTTTAAAAAGAGACAGAATATTTGAGAAAAGGAAAGAAAAAGAACAAAGAGACAAAAAAAGAAAAAGCACGCAAAGAAAGAAAGAAAAAACAAAGAATGACGATGAAAAAACAATGAAAGAAAAGAAGAAACATAAAAGAAAGAAATTGATAAAGAAAAAAGAAAGAAATAATTAGATGGAAAAAAAAAACAACAAAGAAGAAAAAAGAAAGGAAGAGAAAAAGAAAGAGAAAAATAAACGGACAGACAGAAAGGAAGTCTGTCTTCAAAATATTTTAAGCGAATGAAGTAATTTCCAATTAGTAATATTTTTAGGAATACGATCACACGATCATTCTGGAAGAAGTCCTCATGGCCTTGTACCTAACGTGCCGACTGTGACATTTTAGTAAGTGTAAGGTATATGAAAATGATTTGGTTTGGTTTTGTTTTGTTTTACAGCATATCAACCTCAGTGGGTCATTTAATGCCGATAAAGTTTTGAAATAAATCAATTCTTAATGGATAATACAATTTTTTTATAAATACATTTTTCTATTAAATAATGGATACTCAATTTTTTTATAAACACATTTTTCTATTTAACCCATAGATGGGACCCTACCAGGTACTACCACTCCCGGTCAGAGTGGACCAGGGAGCAATGGTGATGACGGGGTGCTCCACATTCCCGAACCTCTAAAAACTGGAACCTCGCAACAGATAGAGTTTAACGTCATTCCCAGGACATGTAGACCCTCAGTCACCGCCTTCTAGCATCCATATGATAAAAAGGGATGGGGCTTGCCATAAGGGCAATAGGGTTGGGAAAATTATATAGGTATATGAAAATGAAAAATTTAGGTACTTTTTAAAAAATAGTAAATATTATAACAGATCCAACTAAAAAAGTTAACATTGGTAACAATTATTCTAAGACACACTATATATCGTCCGGGATATCTGATGGATAATTACTGGGACATTTATTGGTGCATATCGCATAAATGGGTCCTGGCGTCCTGCCCTAAAAAAAACGCTAAGCGGTGCCTGCTCAAAATCCAACCCACGCTACTATTGAACTCCCTTGCTGTTTGAAGGCGTTTTTCCCGAAAAGTTTATGTGATATGAAAGCGATATTTTACCCCTCCCCAAGTCTTTTCTCGACAAGTATATGTACATATCTTAACCTCCCAACTCTTTAAAAATATTTTTCTAGCGGTTTGAAGGCGTTTTTATCGACAAATAACTATTTTGGTGGTTTGAAGGCGTTAACAGTAAGCCACCACCCATGTTTTTATCGACAAGTAAATGTAAATATTTTAACTCCCCCTCTTTATAATATCTTTTTCTTTCGGTATTTTTATTTTATTTTAATTCAAAACAACTATCACGGATTTTTAAATAAATACAACCGAGTTTCGAAAATAAAAACAAACAATTTTAATTCAAAACAAATGTCACAAAAACAATCAAGAAATTAAACAAACAAAAAATAAAAATCAGAATATTTAGATATTCTTTCTTATTTCAATTTTAAAAAGGTGACATATCTTTAAATAAATACAACCAAATCGTAGCGCGTGTTGAATTTTGAGCAGGCACCGCTTAGCGTTTCTTGCGGCAGGAGGCCAGGACGCGTTTATGCGATAATACCGCATTTGTTGTTTTCAATATTCATAAATCTATCACCTAATGATAGGAAATCAGGAATAAAACTATTGGCCAATATTGTTAATGATATAATGAATATGTAAATACCTTGGTACCCCCTCACTATAATCTGATTGGACAGTGTCATGTATAAATAGTCGACACTGTGTTGGTACACACCTATACCTACACCTACACCTACAACCTAATCTTACTCGCTAGACTACACCAAGCCTGCTCGGAAGACGTATTGCTATTCGATGCACCAGCTACTACTGCGATAATATACCAAATACCAACTTCAGAATATATCCCTTAACCCGGATATATCAGTTAAAATACTTATAAGACCATAATCAAAAGAAATTGAACTAAATGAATTGTGATATTGGGAAGATATTTGGAAAGTAAACAAAAGTGTCAAGTAAAACATAATGGATCTAAAAACATTAAAATTAAATATAATTTAAACAAACGGACAATTAAAAAAGGACTGTGAACTAAAATTAAAAATAGAACTATTTGCTGATAATAAACTACCTGTTAGACCATTATTAAAAGACATAACACAAATTGATCTAAATAAATTAATAACAATAATTAATTAAAATTCAACATAAAAATGTTGTATTGAATATGTATCTAAAAACATTAAAAGTTGAATATAAATTAAGCAAAAGGGAAATTAAAAAAGTAAAGAGGAATGATATCAAGAGGTTGGTTTTGATGTTACTTTTAAAGTAGACTATCATAATTTGTCTATTATATTCAGGGCAAATGGTTGAAAAATTATCTTTTTAATGTTTGAGTGGAATACGGGGATAAGTCCACCAAGGTTCAAGTCCCGAGTACTTTCGGCACTTCGAAGTGCCATCATCAGGGGTGATGTGTTCCAGTTTTTTAAAAATTATATTAATGTGAAGGCTGGAAGGAGAAGAATTGGTGAGAAAGGTGTTATAGGCATTTTAGAATGTGTGTACTGTATTGGAAATTAATTTTGTTTAAGGATGGTTTGTATTGTTTTATGTATAAAGCTTCTAATATTTGGAGTTTTTGTTTATTTTTTTACTTTGGTGGACTTATCCACGAATTCCACCCAAATATTAAAAAGTTGGCCAGAAAACTCGAAAAGATCAAAAATAAAATTGTTAAACAGGAGATGTGTCTTTTTGTTTAATTCTACATGTATATATATATATATATATATATATATATATATATATATATATATATTTGTGTGTGTGTGTTTGAGTTAGTGTGTATATATATATATATGTGTGTGTGTGTGTGTGTGTGTGTGTACAACAGGTCACACTGGTGAGGCCTGAAAAGCTCATACACGGCGTCTATGGTTGAAAAAAGTTAACGTTCCATTTCTATCTTGTTAAAACAGCATCAATCTTGATACTTTTATGACACACCTTGAAGATATATATATATATATATATATATATGAGTGTGTGTGTGTGTGTGTGTGTGTGTGTGTGTGTGTGTGTGTGTGCATATGAGTATGTGTACAGGATGCCACTTTTCAAAATAAGTTCGTCGATTTAAGTTCATTAAAATTCATTTTTGTATGAAATAATTTTTATCACCCAATAGCTAGTAACTGTTTCAAAAATTCCTTTATGATTGAAGTTTTGTACAGAAGTTAGATTCTTAAAATAAATTCACCTAGTTCTTTTGAATTCTAAATGATTCGTTTTGTTATGCCATGAAGTTAGGGAATTGCGTTCAGTGTACATCTATTCTTAGATTGTTGTGTAGTTGCTGCTTAGAAGCTTTTGTAAACGATGTCATGATATCAAATAGCCATATAATTTTAACAAAGTTGTATGTATTCGTATTTGATGTTTCAAGTATTTGGTTTGAATTGATTATTTCTATTTAATAAGAATCATTTGTTTTCACCCCATGTAATGGTTTCAAATAATCCCTAATAAATAATTATTGTTACTGCTTTTAATCTTCTTATTATGATAGAGATTGTGTATTTGTAAGTCTGTAACCGAAACTATGTCACTACTCTAGTCACAATCCCCGTTATTATTTACACCACATTCTCCATGATTTTATTTTTTATTTAAACCCCAATTATTAATAAAATTGTTTTACATTATTAATACTGTTGGCCATATTTACAGGTATTTGCCTCATACACCACTTGTATGGGCTGGGCACAAGGCCTCGTTTTAACGTGGGCCCACCCACAAGCCGAAGCTCATGGGTGGGAAAGAACAAAAATTGTGTCGATCCCTTCGGCATTCCCCCCAAGGGGGCGCCTCAGGCACTGGGCAATAAACCCGCCCTGCCCTTTAAATCGAGGGGGCAGGTATTGCCTGGGGGATAGCCCCTGGGATCGACGCTATTAACTTGTAAAGAATCCAGGGCCGAAGCCACTGGACCCCGGCGTGGGCCGGAGCTACATGATATTTACCGCGTACCCCACTTGTACGGGTCAGGCACAAAGTCCCTATTAACGTGGGACCATCCACGAGCCGAAGCTCATGGAGTGGCAGGTGAAAAATTGCGTCGATCCCGTCGGCATTCCCCCTCAAGGGGGGCGCTCAGGCACTGGGCAATAAACCCAGCCCTGCCCCTTTAAATCAAGGGGGCAGGTGTTGCCTGGGGGGATGGCCCCCTGGGATCGACGCTATTAACTCGTAAAGATCCAGGGCCGAAGCCACTGGACCCCCGGCGTGGGCCGGAGCTACATACTAATAACAGGTAATTGTATTTATATATACAACAAAATAGCAGTTTACAGTGTGAACGGGAAGGCTAATTTGCATATTGATATTAAAGATTTTGTTTTGATAAATATGTGCTTAGTATTATTGACTTCTAATTGCTTGGTTTTATCTTAATGAATATGAGCTAAAATGTCGGGGATAAATCTTAAAAGAAATCCATTAACAAGAAGAAATAACAGTAATTTTATTCTTTACTTCCTATTGTAAATAAATAGTTAAATTAGGAAAATTTAGCAATGAAAGACGAGAGTTTCAGATGTTCTATTTTTCATTATAACCCCCTCTGTTTCAAATCTTTTTATCTGCATTCTTATTTAGTTTCATTAGGCTTTCTAATGAAATATAATATCTTATTACATTTAAAAGTAACATCTTGCATCCTGAGGGTGCATATATTTGCTTGTACAAATGATTTACAGTTATATATAAAACATTCCTAATACAAATAATTTGCACGCGGTTATGTGGTTTCACGCATTCCTACCTAATAACGCCCTTTCGGTTGGGGCGTTAGAATGCACCGACTGCAGAGGGGTAAGACTCCCCCAATGGGGCCATCTGTTGGTCGTAGGTGGCGACCCGTGATGCTTAAGAATAGAACTCAGGTGGATGAGCAGTTCATGACTTGCAATACTCCACTTTGGCTTTATCTTGGGCTAGACGGGTGGTTGGAGAGGCCCCCTTCGATCAATCGGCTGGTCACGTCAAGCCCTAGCACCTATATGATTGCCCCAATCCTGTTGCCCTTATGGCAAGCCCCAACACTTTTTATCATATGGCTGCTAGAAGGCGGTAGGTGAGGGTCTACATGTCCTGGGAATGACGTTAAACTCTATCTGATGGTGAGGTTCCAGTTTTTGAGGTTTGGAGAATGTGGAGCACCCCTTCATCACCATTGCTCCTTGGTCCACTCTGACCCGGAGCGGAGGTACCTGTTAGGGTCCCATCTATGGGTTCAATAAAAAAACATGAGTTTTTATAAAAAAATTGATTATCCATTAAGAATGAATTTATTTCAAAATTTTGTCGGCATTAAATGACCCACCGAGGTTGATATGCCATAAAACAAACCTTACCAAAGCAAAATCTACGGCTAGTGAAAAGGGGATTGTCTCGCTCGCTGTGATACGGATAATAGGCCAATCCACCTATTTTGCTTTTATTTGCTATTTCTCTTATTTAAAAAAAGACATAACAAAAGAATTAGGGTATTTTGAGGTGACCGGGACGGATTAATGGTATTTCAGTCTATACCAATGTGGAAAATTGATTTGATATACGAGGAAACTGCTGTAGCATAATGGTCAGGCCTTACTTGGGAAAACCATATTTGTGGCCTTGTGTCAAACAGAAAGATAGCTTAATAGATGTAGTATGATTCTCAGACCTTACCAGGTGGTCTCTTTGAAGAATCGACCCGAAACGAAATAAAAACATATACGAGATTTTTGAAGACGTGGGGTTTAGCTTTAACGAAAATCCAGTCTTCTTGACTGTTAATTGTTCTTTGATCCGAACGGCCGTGAACTCACAATGACTGTAGAAGGAATCGAATGATTAGAACGAATCGAACATTCTTTTCCTTCTAGGAAGAAATAGATTCTTCGAGAAAAAGACCCTTCTAGATTTGTTCTGTTGAGATAATATATGAGGCCGGACCCTGGCTCGGAGATCAGTAGAGTTGGGCAGTAGAGATGGTCTGACAGTTGGAGTTGGAGATGCTGAGATCGGGGAACGATCTGTTGTCGCTGATGGTA
>CM042150.1:96019666-96022166 GCA_023376005.1 Doryteuthis pealeii
AGAGAGATGGGATCTTTAGCGTCATGATGATGTATCAGTGTGAATTCTGACATGTACAGGCCTCTATGGAGTCTGCCGCCACCGAGGGCGTCTTGAGCCAAATTTTTCCCAGCTGGAAGGGACAATGCCAAAGCACCTGAGATCATTTTTGCAGACATCCTTGAATCGCAGTAGGGGCGACCAATTTGTCTTTACCCATAGATGTTAGCTCTCCATACAGGATTCATTTCGGGATTCGTCCATTTAAGTGGTGGATTCCAGCACACCTTATATCGTAAAACTATCTAACATTTTTCTTTTAAATCATACACTACCTACTACAAATGAATAGTGTAACCTGTTCATTATGTAAGCCCTTAGGTTCACCATTCAAAATAACTAAACTTCTCGACCCTCATTCAATTTGCGACAATAAATATTTAAGGAATTTTAAAACTAAAACCTTTTTTTCGAAAAGAACGTTTAAGTGCAAATAGAAATTCTAAAAAAAAAAACATAATGAAAAGATCTTAAAATATTTCCTTTGCTTAAAAAATCCGCCATTTTGCTTTGCTTTTTTTTCAGTTAACACATTAATGAATGACAAAAATTTAGCTGGATTTCCCTGGAAAAAAAAAAAATAAAAACAAATAAAATGAAAATAAATTCATTGGAAGTTTTTTTAAACAAAAAAAGGAAAAATAAATAAATAAATAAATAATAAAGAGATAAAAGAGTTTTATTTGTGTTGTTTAGAAATTGACAAAACGACCTAAAAAAAAAGAGTCGAAAAAAGAAAGAAATAATAATAATAAAAACAAAATGAAAGGCACTTTGAATGCAAACGTCTTAGAAACTTGTTACGCACTGGACTGCACTTAAAATTCCCCTTTCCTTCAATCAGGTGCCCGTCAGTCGAAAGGATTCTAAAAACTGATTTGATTATAATAGGTTTATTTAGGCTTCTTTCTCAATTACTGAAGATCATTATGTCTTTTTTTTATAGACAGGTTTTACAGCCGGTTCGTTGAGCAAATGTTACAAAGTTTTATGGTCTGTTAAATTGCGAACAAAAATTGTTCTCCTTGGTGAATAAAGATTCTTATTCACGACTCCCAGTTCAGTTGGGTAGACCTTTTAATTTGTACAATAAGGACATATGCAGAGCGAATTTAAAGTCGTTAAGTTGAAAACAAAAAGGAAGAAAGCAAATCTTTGTTTTCTTTTTTAAGAAATAGAATCAATTTTCTTCTTGATTTTTGTTTCTAAATAAAATATAAAGAAAATGCAAGAAATTTTTAACCTTCCAAAAAGGTTTTATATTACATTAAGTCAATTTTTTTAAAAAGATATAAAATAAGATTTCTTTTCTTTTTTTCTTTTTTTTGTGTTTAAATAAATAAGTGAATAAAGAGGCTTTTCTATTTTTTGTCCGTTTTTAATATTAATTGAAAATGCAGCAGTTTCGCTTTCTTTTTTTCAACCTGAGTTAATTTAGTTCATCTAATATAAAAATGCACTAAGCATAGTTGAGAAATCTTAAGGAAAGTCATATCTTAATGATTCATGAGTGTGTCACTTTCGAGTTGTGATAAATATAATTCTTCTGAAAACAAGACGCCAAAAAACGCTCCAGAATAAAAGAAATGGGTAAGGCATTGGTTTTACAATCAATCGAACGTTAGTTTCTCACTTCACTGAATCCTCTCAAAATAATGCCTTTTGCCTGACGTGATTAAACGAGAAATCCTTTCTCAAATCCTCATCGAACATTATTACATTGTTCTGTATGCGGTTGAGAATAGAGGAAAGTGTAGATATAACAACACAGACAGTTAAATTCCGCCCTGTCTGCTGGGGCGTTAGAATGTACCGGACTGCACCTCTGCAGAGGAATAAGACTCCCCCAATGGGGCCACCTGTTGGCCGTGGTGGCGACCCGTGATGCTTAAGGATAGAGCCAGGTGGATGAGCAGTTCATGACATGCAATACTCCACTTTGGCCCTATCTTGGGCTAGACGGGCGGTCGGAGAGGCCTCATCCGATCAATCGGCTGGTCACGTCAAGCCCTAGCACCTATATGATTTCCCAAACCTATTGCCCTTATGGCAAGCCCCAACCCTTTTTATCATATGGGTGCTAGAAGGCGGTGGCTGCGGTTCTACATGTCCTGGGAATGACGTTAAACTCTATCTGATGGTGAGGTTCCACTTTTGGAGATTTGGGGAATGTGAGCACCCCTTCATCACCATTGCTCCCTGGTCCACTCTGACCGGAGTGGTAGTACCTGTTAGGGTCCCATCTATGGGTTTAAATAGAAAAATGTATTTGTAAAAGAAATTGTATTATCCATTAAGAATTGATTTATTCAAAACTTTATCGGCATTAAATGCCGTAAAACAAAACAAACCAAACCAAACCAAACAGTTAAATTCAGTTGATATTTCGCCTATTCTATGAATCTTTTTCGAACCTTATTAGTCTAGAAACTTGTACATTCTGCTTTTATGTGAAAAGGTG
>CM042150.1:96034666-96042166 GCA_023376005.1 Doryteuthis pealeii
TCAAGTGGAGATGGGAAAGCCCACGTAGTATAGTGGCTAACATGTTGAACTGCACCTTGGTAGTGAGCCAGGTTGAACACCTGTCGTGTTATTACGTTCATTTTCGCACTATTACCTTGGAAAAAGGTATTAACACCCTCATGTCCTCGTTATGGGTTAAATAGCACCAATAATATTATTTGCGTTATTCGGACTATTTGTCCCCATCTTCATTGTTATTTGTACAACGTTTCGGCCGATATACCCTCCAGACTTCTTCAGGTATTTCTTGTCGGACTCGGAACCTTCTTTTCGAACTCGGGAACTTTCTTGGCGTATTCGGGAGCCATCACGGAACTTTGAACTCGACAAGAAATACCTGAGAGGCCGGAGGGTATATCGGCCGAAATGTTGTACAAATAACAATGAAGATTAGGACAATAGTCCGAATAACGCAAATATACTAATCTTCAAGCCTCATCTCAAACATTCAGAGAAATGGCACCAAGAATGAGGGTTGACATTAAATAACCCACAAAGGTTGATGTGGCATTAAACAAAGAAACAAAATCGAACCAGGAAAGCCGAAGAATGTATTGGCTTAAACGTTAGGTTAGGAATAACATAGATAGAGATCCGCGGTTCCCTGATACACATCGGACGCAACACATTTGACCCACACTCCAAATATCAAATTCTCTTCTGTCAACCGACTGACCCCATAAAAATAAAAGCACCATGCCATATACACCTACCCCACCCGAATTTCTCTCACCCCTCCCATTCACCTTTTCACTATAAAAGCAGAATGTACAAGTTTCTATGCTAATAAAGGTTCGAAAAAGATTCATACAATGAGGCGAAATATCAACTGAATTTAACTGTTTGGTTTGGTTTGGTTTGTTTTGTTTTACGGCATTTAATGCCGATAAAGTTTTGAAATAAATCAATTCTTAATGGATAATACAATTTCTTTTACAAATACATTTTTCTATTTAACCCATAGATGGGACCCTAACAGGTACTACCACTCCGGGTCAGAGTGGACCAGGGAGCAATGGTGATGAAGGGGTGCTCCACATTCCCCAAATCTCCAAAAGTGGAACCTCACCATCAGATAGAGTTTAACGTCATTCCCAGGACATGTAGAACCGCAGCCACCGCCTTCTAGCACCCATTTGATAAAAAGGGGTTGGGGCTTGCCATAAGGGCAATAGGTTTGGGAAAATCATATAGGTGCTAGGGCTTGACGTGACCAGCCGATTGATCGGATGAGGCCTCTCCGACCGCCCGTCTAGCCCAAGATAGGGCCAAAGTGGAGTATTGCATGTCATGAACTGCTCATCCACCTGGGCTCTATCCTTAAGCATCACGGGTCACCACCCACGGCCAACAGGTGGCCCCATTGGGGGAGTCTTATTCCTCTGCAGAGGTGCAGTCGGTACATTCTAACGCCCCAGCAGACAGGGCGGGAATTTAACTGTCTGTGTTGTTATATCTACACTTTCCTCTATTCTCAACCGCATACAGAACAATGTAATAATTGTCGATGAGGATTTGAGAAAAGGATTTCTCGTTTAATCACGTCAGGCAAAAGGCATGATTTTGAGAGGATTCAGTGAAGTGAGAAACTAACGTTCGATTGCTTGTAAAACCAATGCCTTACCCATTTCTTTTTCTGGAAGCGTTTTTGGCGTCTTGTTTTCAGAAGAATTATATTTATCAAACTCGAAAGTGACACACTCATGAATCATTAAGATATGACTTTCCTTAAGATTTCTCAACTATGCTTAGTGCATTTTTATATTAGATGAACTAAATTAACTCAGGTTGAAAAAAGAAAGCAAAACTGCTGCATTTTCAATTAATATTAAAAACGGACAAAAAATAGAAAAGCCTCTTTATTCACTTATTTATTTAAACACAAAAAAAAGAAAAAAAGAAAAGAAATCTTATTTTATATTTTTAAAAAATGACTTAATGTAATATAAAAAAGAAACCTTTTTGGAAGGTTTAAAAATTCTTGCATTTTCTTTATATTTTATTTAGAAACAAAAATCAAGAAGAAAATTGATTCTATTTCTTAAAAAAAGAAAACAAAGATTTGCTTTCTTCCTTTTTGTTTTCAACTTAACGACTTTAAATTCGCTTCTGCATATGTCCTTATTGTACAAATTAAAAGGCTTACACCAACTGAACTGGGAGTCGTGAATAGAATCTTTATTCACCAAGGAGAACAATTTTGTTTGCAATTTAACAGACCATAAAGAACTTTGTAACATTTGCTCAACGAACCGGCTGTAAAACCTGTCTATAAAAAAAAAGACATAATGATCTTCAGTAATTGAGAAAAGAAGCCTAAATAAACCTATTATAATCAAATCAGTTTTTAGAATCCTTTCGACTGACGGGCACTGATTGAAGGAAAGGGAAATTTAAGTGCAGTCCAGTCGCGTAACAAGTTTCTAAGGACGTTTGCATTCAAAGTGCCTTTCGTTTTGTTTTTGTTTTTGTTTTTTTATTATTTCCTTCTTTTTCCACTCTTTTTGTTTTAGGTCGTTTTTGTCTAATTTCTAAACAACAAAAATAAAACTTTCTTTTATCTCTTTATTTATTTATTTATTTATTTATTTTTCCTTTTTTTGTTTAAAAAAACTTCCAATGAATTTATTTTTCATTTTATTTGTTTTTTTTTTTTTTTTTCCAGGGAAATCCCAGCTAAATTTTTGTCATTCATTAATGTGTTAACTGAAAAAAAAAATGCAAAGCAAAATGGCGGATTTTTTAAGCAAAGGAAATATTTTAAGATCTTTCATTATGTTTTTTTTCTAGAATTTCTATTTGCACTTAAACGTTCTTTTCGAAAAAAAAGGGGGTTAGTTTTAAAATTCCTTAAAATCATTTATTGTCGCAAATTGAATGAGGGTCGAGAAGTTTAGTTATTTTGAATGGTGAACCTAAGGGCTTACATAATGAACAGGTTACACTATTCATTTTGTAATGTAGTGTATAATTTAAAAGAAAACATGTTAGAATAGTTTTACGATATAAGGTGTGCTGGAATCCACCACTTAAATGGACGAATCCCGAAAGACATCCTGTATGAAGAGCTAACATCTGGTAAAAGACAGATTGGTCGCCCCCTACTGCGATTCAAGGATGTCTGCAAAAATGATATCAGGTGCTTTGGCATTGTCCCTTCCAGCTGAGAAAATTTGGCTCAAGACCGCCCTCGGTGGCGGCAGAATCTCCATAGAGGCCTGTACATGTCAGAATTCACCCTGATACATCATCATGAAGCTAAAAGATCCATAAGAAAGCAACGGCAACAAAGCATCGGAACATCATCATCTACAGGGACAACCTACAAATGAAAAATCTGTAGTCGAGAATGTTTCTCAAACATAGGACTTCATAGTCACAGGAGGCGCTGCAACCTCAGGGGCACACAAAAACTTTTATCATAGTCTTTCGAGACTGAATTGCCAATGACTATTCATTTTGTAATGTAGTGTATAATTTAAAAGAAAACATGTTAGAATAGTTTTGGGATATAGGGTGAGCTGGAATCCACCACTTAAACTTATAGATTCTGCGGTGGCACGTCTATTAAAGCCAGACAGTCAACATGCTCGAATACGTGGTTTGTTAACTACTTGAAAGCCGTTTATTTGCAGGTATTCAATGCGGACGAACGGATCTACAATCAAGGACTCTGCTCAACCAAATGATTAACCCAAAATTATAAAATATTTTATATTTACGCAACTTCGAAAAAAGAATCTTATAAATCCTTTATAAATTTGTAAAATAAACAATGAATTTAAAACATTAATGAGTAAATAAAAGTAAAAGAAATTTCAAAATAAATACATACATTCTTTTCTTATTAAGCTTTAGTAACATAGTAAATAATTTAAATGTACTATAACTACGTATTCTGTTATCGTTGTCTAATTTAAAAAGAAAAAAAAAAAGATTCCAGATATTTCACAATATATACAAAATTACAGAAACTTAAATAAATAATAAATAGATACAATTTAATAAAACAAAGTAAAACTCTTAAGAAAAAATAGAAAAAAAAGAAAGAGGTATTTAAAGTTATGTTATGAAATGTGACATTACCGAATAACGCAATGATGAACAGTAAACATACCTTTCCACATAATTAAAATGCATATAATCGCGTATGATTTGATGTGTTTCAACTAGTAAATAAACAAATGAAAAATAAATAAATAAGTAATAAATGTCACTTCCCTTATATGCTTTAAAAACAATAAATAAATCGCTACCTCTTGGAGCAGCGAAAAAACACATCCATTCTTCTGACTATTCAGCGTTCCCAAAAATTGTTTGTTTATATATATATATATATATATATATATATATATATATATATATATAATCAATTGTAATATTATGGATTTGGACTCATAACTGAAAGTTTCATGGTTATGCAATCATCAGATGAGTCAAATGGTTGAGATCTTAAAAACCAGTAGTCAAGTGGTTCAGATTTTTTTTTTAAATCTCAACCATTTGACTACTGGTTTTTAAGATCTCAACCATTTGACTCATCTGATGATTGCATAACCATGAAACTTTCAGTTATGAGTCAAATCCATAATATTACAATTGATTATAAATCTGCTCTGCTTTATTAGCATTGAGCACCTTTTTCATGCCAATACTTTTCTCATTTTCTCATTCATTCTCTATTCATTATATATATATATATATATATATTATATATATATATATATATATATATATATATATATATTGAGGAAAAATGAGTAAAGAAAAGAAAAGTAAGAGGATAAAATGAATTTAATCAATCACTTACACATGTGTTTTGGTCAGTTTATGTGTGTGAAAATATTTCGCACACATACAAGAACAAAAAAACAAAACAAATATCCTATTCATAACGGTCTATCTTAGCTATTTCTCAGCGTTCCAAATTTTTAAAAATTCGATTTTCGAATATTTCCAAAATCTCTGTTGTTTTTTTTTCCCAACGAATTTTTTCATAAAAATAAATATTCACTCTGATGAAGGTCGATTCTTGTATGTGTGCGAAATATTTTTCACACATAAACTGACCGAAACACATGTGTAAGTGATTGATTAAATTCATTTTATCCTTTACTTTTCTTTTCTTTACTCATTTTCCCTCATATTGTCGGATTCAATTCCTTTTCCATTATATATATATATATATATAATATATATATATATATATATATATATATATATATATATATATATTATATATATATATATATATATATATATATATATATATATATATATAGCATCAGGTCACTTTGGTAGCACGAATATCCATGACAACCTCTCATCAACTGTTCCTCTCAGTCATAGCACTCGGGAGGTCCTCTGTGCAGCATTCAGAATCAGTACAGAGCTGATCTACGCAGCTCCTTATTAGACGCCAAGTCCGTTTACAGGTTTCAACAGGAGAACATCACTTATGAGTTTGTCCTTGTCTCTCCAACATGTCTTGTCCGTCTTATCTTGATATCTTTGTGTGACAGCACGCATCATTCTTGTGCATCTCCCATCTATCTTATTCTCCAGGCGCTTTGTTAGGGACCAGGTGATGTAGCCATCCAGTAGCACTGATACAACTACGGCTCGTAAGAATTGCCGCTTTAAACTGTCAGTGAGATCAGACTTCCATATGATTAATAGTCTTTAGTAGTCCTATATATATATATATATATATATATATATATTATATATATATATATATATATATATATATATACACAAGTAAAAAATAACAAAAGACTTAGAAATTTAACAGTATAGTCTATTTCAGGGAGCTTAAAGCATAAAGATCCCTGAAATAGACTATAACGATAAATCTCTAAGTCTTCTGTTATTTCTTTATTTATATACTTGCTCTGTGACTCTAACATTAAGAGCTCACATTGAGCTCTCAAACTGCGACAGGTGTTTTTTAAATAAAACCCTTGTGTCGTAAGGAAGATTTCTTCTCTGGACTTTTGGATTATATATATATATATACTAGCAAAAATCAAAAATATAGTATTTAAGTTTTAATGCAATTAAATATATTAGATTAGAATATATTATGTAAACCTTTATTTCTTAGTGACAGGATTTTAAACGTACTAATAATATGGGCTGTGTTGAGGCAAATGAAACTTCGGTTTTCATTAAGACATCGTTCGTAAATAAGATTTATTCTGTGTATTAATGATTTTGACTATAAATTAAATACTCATTGATAAACTTACTTAATACCTGAGGCTATTGTGATATAGTTTATGTTATAGACAGACAAACACAGACTCTTTATTAATTATGAATATATATATATATATATTATATATATATATTATAATATATATATGTGTGTGTGTGTGTGTGTGTGTGTGTGTGTGTTGAAAAATAGATGGAAATTATCCGACAAGTAAATTTTGGAACTCTAACATCTTCTTCAAATTACACTGTGGACTTGTATATTTTTTAACAGCTGAAATATATACTATACTATTTTGATACCCACTTTACATTTTTTATATAAATTTTTACAACAAACTCTTTGAGTTTTACTATAAACTATAATGCTTCTGATTTTTTAAAAATTAAAAATAAAATTTATGTTATTTTTTAAAACAGAACATGCATTTTTCAAAATTTCACGGTTTGAATTCAGCGTTCGGTTTTGTAAACAGTCTTTTTAACGGATATCTTTCTTCCCGTCTATGTCGCTCTTTGATGAAGACCAACTTATCGATTTGATCGAAACAGATCTGTCAGCAATTACATAACAAACATCATATGTTTTTTCAAAATGTTAAATTTCATATATATATATATATATATATATGTAGAAACCTCTCTGTACGAACAGGATGTAATACAAGGTCAATTTCTTAAGCGTAGTTCAACAGGGTTTGAATTTAGAGTCTTACGTCTCCTAGTCCGGTTGCCTATCCAATATTAAAGAGACCAGTGTACCCTTCAGTTGACCCATAGCTGTAGGGAGAACATACCTTTCGCAAGGGTATTAGCGCTATGTGAAAACAAATAGCCTAGTCCAGGAATTGAACTCGGATCGACGATTACTTTTCCTATGATTCTAACCATTACACAACGCACTTCCATATCATAATATGATGTACGAATATGAATATGTGTATGTGAGGAGGGGTGAATATTATATTATAATTACTATATTATAAGACAACAACAAATTTGCGTTAAATCCAACTGGGGACAAAGAAAATCCCCAAATAAATAAACACTATGTTTATTCTTAGAAGAAAAGGTGTTTTGTAATGCAAAGCACAATGAAAACACGAATGCTTGATTTATCTAATCTCATAAAACTGAAATGTAATTTGAAATTACTGTACACTTTTCTCAGATGAGCCCAACCTTCTTTCTCTCCACTGCAGTTCATAGAGCAATTCCATAGAAGCTTGAACAATTGAATCATTATAAATATATCTGCAACCA
>CM042150.1:96047166-96059666 GCA_023376005.1 Doryteuthis pealeii
GAGATACTGATTAATTGCAGTCGACTACACGTGTGTGTTCTTCGCGTTAAACGGATCGTTATGAGGTTCGTTATAGGTTCCTCATAGCGAACCGTTTAACGCGAAGAACGCACACGTGTAGTCGACTGCAATTAATCAGTATCTCGATTAATTCAGTGGATTTAAACCTGAAGATCCTTATGGTGAAACTCGAGTAGGTTATCACTTGTACCTTATATTATATATATATATATATATATATATATATATATAGACCGCAAGTCTACCACGAAGTCATTATGTAAGATAGTGATAAGCATATACATATATATATATATATTTTTTTTTTTTTTTTTTTTTTTTTCATGTGACTGTTTTTAAACTAGCGACAACTTGCATTTGTCTTTTGTTTAATTATATTCCAGCGTGTTGCACAAGCTGGTTTCAAATTGATAAACAAAGGACTCCTTACAGTACCTCGTGTTGCTTAAGTGTTCCCCCAATTAAGTTGTGAATAGGCTCACCGTTGCTTAATTTCGGGAGATATAGTAGGACCCGCTGCAGAGTTACTTCAGACATGAACAGTCCGCTACGGAAAGCCTGCTGCCACTGAGGGCGGTCCTGGGCAAAGTTTTCCCAGCTGGAAGGGGTAATGCCAAAGCACCTGAGATAATTCTTGGAGACATCTTTGAAACGCAGCTGGGGGTGACCAATCTGTCTCTTACCAGTCGAAAGCTCTGCATTGAGGATGTCCCTCGGGATTCGTCCATCATCCATCGGGTCAATTTTGAACATGATATTATATGAAGGTGGCAAACAATATAACAGCAAAGCAGACCTATAGAAAGCAATGAAAACTACTATGTCGCTTTATCTATGCTTAAATAAAGAAATTATTACTTTTCATATGATGTTCTATGTTAAAATGCTTTTCCCAACACATATCTATTAATAATGGAGATTCGCTTCCGGTTTTTGTCTGTAACAAAAATTACGTCAGTGCTTACGTCACATTACTCAAAATCGTCATATCTATTAATAATGGAGATTCGCTTCCGGTTTTTTGTCTGTAACAAAAATTACGTGAGTGCTTATGTCACATTACCCAAAATCTTCATAACATAGAATAAATACACTCAAAATTTGAACATGCAACATTAGGCAGTCCTCAATGGTTTTTTTTAAACAAGTTTTAATAAATACATGACTGGTATTATATATATTATATCTATATATAGTTTGTTTTATTTTAATACATATTTAAAGTTTACATTTCAAATTGTTTTATTTGTTAATCCTTTAATGAATTTGATGATTTTACTTACTTAGGGTACAAACTCGCTGACATTGAATTTTTTACACACACTCCTCAGGTAATATGTTTCAAAAATCTATTTTTACATCGCCCGGGGGGTGTTTTTTTATTTTGTACTAGTATTACATAACAGCCATTAATCTATTATCCATTGATTTTGGATTATTTGATTATTCTCATTTTTATTGTTATCTACACAACGTATCGACCAATATGCACCCCACCACGGTATCCTTCAGGTATTTCTTGTCGGACTCTGGAAACTTCTCGCGCTCGTACATCCCCTCCTTTAACTTGGAAACCTTCTTTTTGAACTCGGAGACCTTCTTATCGTAATCGGGAGACTTCAGGGAACTTCGAATCTAACCCTTTATTCAATTCACGGAGGTAGTCGGTTCTCATTCTGCTAATCATGACTGGGTACAAGTGTTAAGCTGTGTTAATCATTCTATGTTACTGTTAACCTTGACCAGGATTGAACCTGCAGACTAGAGATAACTGTCACTGTATTAACTCACGCCTATATCCACTAAGCCACGTTTCCAAATGGTTTCCAAGTTCTGAAGAAGGCCGGGGGGCATATTAGTTGAAACGTTGAGCAGATAACAATAAATATGAGAAGAATAGACCGATAATCAAAATAATCCAAAATGAAAGGATAATAGACTAATGACTGTTATGTAATTGTAGCAAATATATGCATCCTCCGGGTGCAAATATTTAGTTTTGATGTAGTGAAATATTATGATAAATTAGACAGACTAATGAAACTACATAGGAATGCAAATTAGATTTGAAACAGAAGGGAGGAAAATCGATAAATGGAACAACTGAAACTTACTCTTCTATATTTCATCCTTTAATTCGAAATTTTCCTAATTTAACTCTTTAGTTCAAATAGAAAGTGTTACATAATTATTAGATTTCTAATACTTATGTACAGTAGTGTAGAAACCAAAATGGCTGTTAGAAGTTCAGCCGGCGGTCTTGAAGGATTGAATGACAAGGCTTGACCTCAGTCCTGATCCTCCTTCCGGTGGATACCGTGAGAATCGGTGGAGAAGACCCTCTTCCGGTTTAGATTAGAAAGAGATTTTAGTGAGATCGGCCAAAACCACGACAGTGTTAAGTCGTGTTATGCACGCTGCCGACTCAATCTGCGCAGGTAGTCTGGTGGGGATTTCGAAATAAAATATGATCTAAGTAAATCGAAGTCTTGTGTTATTATCTAAAAACTACTAATGACACAGTGCTTCTAATAAAGAGAAATCCCCAATGGAAGACCACACACGAAGTCCCCAAGACGAAGTCCAGACGCTAGAAGAGACGCTAGAAGAATAGAAGTAAGAAAGTAAAAAGAAGAGTATACAACAAAAGTAAAGAATAAAATTACACTTATTTCTTCTTGTTAATGGATCTCTTTTAAGATTTATCCCGAGAGTTTTGCTCATATCCATTAAAAAAATCAAACAATTAGAAATCAATAATACTAATCACATGCTTATTAAAATCAAATGTTTAATATCAATATGCAAATTAGTCTTCCCGTTCACACTGTAAACCGCTATTTTGTTGTATATATGAATACAATTGCATGTTATCAATATGTAGATAAGGCCAACAGTATTAATAATGTAAAACGATTTTATTAATGATTGAGATTTAAATAAAAATATAATCAGGGAGAATGTGATTTAAATAAGTAAGGGAATTGTGATTTGAGTAGTGATATAGTTTCGGTTACACATGTGAATATATATGCATAAACACAGCGAACATTAGAACCACCTTAACGCCGCAGTGGACTTACCCCCTCCAAAAAATAATGACCTGAAGGTAATGTTGCTTATCTTATACACAAATGCAAAATATACCGTATCCATAATCTAATTTCTTTTCTCAGGAACACCAATAGTAATAAGATTGCGATACCTGCTACTCGCATGGATCCCCACATGTGTTAAAAGGGGCTCTTTAGTCTTGGTCGGCAACAGATCAGTCAACGAAATGCTAGGGGAGTAAACACCGAAGACAAATCAGGAGCCGGAGCCCCTAAAGGTGGTGTGATGCTGAAATCCAGTGCTACCCATCAAACTCCTGCGACACTACCGTTTCCAAACCGCATTGGTACCTTACCTTTCCTTTGGATCACAGCGGCAGTGTGGAGAGGGGGTCGCTGCATGGGCGACAGTTTATCCTCCATGCGAACACACCCAGGCTATGCAGTTCAAAGAAAAAAACTTTATCACTGCTCCATCGTCTCTCGTAGACGGAAGGCTGCCAACCACACAGACAGACCAGTACACAATCTCCATTATGATAAGATATATGCTGATGATGTTGATGTGCCAGTGCTTTGTTGCCGCTGCTTTCTTCTGGAATTCTTGGCTTCATGGTGTTGCGCCAGGGTGGCTTCAGACATGAACAGTCGATACGAAGAGCCTGCTGTCACCAATGGCGGTCCTGAGCAAAATGTTCCCCAGCTGGAAGGGGTAATGCCAAAGCATGAGATCATTCTTGCAGACATCCTTGAAACGTAGCTGGGGGTGACCAATCTTCTCTCTATCTTTAGAGTAGGTCTTAAACAGATGTCTCGCTACAATGTACATTCTTTCTGAGAAAATAGAAGTGATGACAGAATTAATAAACATGATTATTACGTCACAATTTTATAATAAGCATTGTATAAACTTTAAAAAAAGTAGAATAGGTAATAATTTCGGACCATATGACCCTTAGACACCCCTTTTGTGATCTCGATTCGTGGGGACATTTTTCCATTCCATTTCACGTCAAAATCGGGTTATTGTTAAGAGACGATTTTTAGAGTTTTTTTTTAATTATGAAACTAACCCCTAATCCTAACCCCTAACCAACAACCGGATTTTGACGGTGTAAATGAGAAAAACGTCCCCACGAATCGAGATCTCGGAAGGGGTGCCTAAAGATCATATGGTCTATAATTTCTTTATGCAAGCGTAAAGTAAGCACTCAATATGTCAACATGACTGCAGGGGATGGCAACAAATATGCATTTGCAGCAGGTTGCATCTGTTTTCTGAAAGAGGCGTTTTCCTATTCAACTTCACAGGCCAACAATCGAAAACAAAACAAAAAAAGAAGGAGAAGCAAAGCAAAGCAATTAAAGATTAAAGAAGGTGGGCGAATTCGATCTAATAAAAGGGAAATAAACACCTTATTGTGTTTCACAAAAACATGGCGCCCAATTGATTTTTCAATATTAATTCGTTAAGCGCGCGAATGTCTATAGTAGTAGAGTAAAGTAACAGATCAGTGGTATTTGCAGCTGTGAAAGGGAAAAATCTATAAAACTGCATGACGCCTTGTATAAAAGTAATAATGAGCTTACTAGCGGGACCTGTGGATATACCACAGTATGACAATTCAATTATTACAACGTTTGATATGTTAATTGTTTGTTTGTTTTACGGCATATCAACCTCAGTGGGTCATTTAATGCCGATAAAGAGGTTGGGGTTGCCATAAAGGCAATAGGGTTTGGAAAATCATATAGGTGCTAGGCTTGACGTGACCAGCCGATTGATCGAAGGGGGCCTCTTCGACCGCCCGTCTAGCGCCAAAGTGGAGTATCAGTGGTATTTGCAGCTGTGAAAGGGAAAAATCTATAAAACTGCATGACGCCTTGTCTAAAAGTAATAATGAGCTTACTAGCGGGACCTGTGGATATACCACAGTATGTTTGATATGTTAATTGTTAACGTTTGATATGTTGTTTGTTTGTTTTGTTTTGTTTTACGGCATATCAACCTCAGTGGGTCATTTAATGCCGATAAACTTTTGAAATAAATCAATTCTTTATGGATAATACATTTTTTTTATAAATAGATTTTTCTATTTAACCCATAGATGGGACCCTAACAGGTACTACCACTCCGGGTCAGAGTGGACCAGGGAGCAATGGTGATGAAGGGGTGCTTCACATTTCCCAAACCTCCAGAACTGGAACCTCACCATCAGATAGAGTTTAACGTCATTCCCAGGACATGTAGACCCGCAGCCACCGCCTTCTAGCACCCATATGATAAAAACGGGTTGAGGGTTGCCATAAAGGCAATAGGGTTGGGAAAATCATATAAATGCTAGGGCTTGACGTGACCAGCCGATTGATCGGAGGGGGCCTCTCCGACCGACCGTCGAGCCCAAGATAGCGCCAAAGTGGACTATTGCATGTTATGAACTGCTCATCCACATGGGTTCTATCTTAAGCATTGATATATTAACTTAAGAGCTATTGCTATATAGTTCAATATGTATTCAAGGAATTTTTCTTCCAGGTTGAAAATTTCTATATCACCAAATATGACTTCAGTAAAATTGAATATTTGGTGATATAGAAATAGTTCAATATGTAAAAAATATAATAATTTGATTTAACTCTCTCTCTCTCTCTCTCTCTCTCTCTCTCTCTCTCTCTCTCTCTCTCTCTCTCTCTCTCTCTCTCTCTCTCTCTGTATTTCTTTCATTCTTTTCATATTTTCATTTTTCGATTGAAACAGATCAGCGCTCTATCTTTTCCCTACTCTCTTTTTCTTTCTCATTATAGTTTTTTTCTGTGTTGCACGTTCTTTTTCTTCCATTTCTTAGTTTATAATAAAAACGAGATGGTCTATTGTTTAGTTAAGTGGAAGATACTCATTTGAACGGTCTCATTTGTAATCAGAGGGTGTTGCAAAATGATAATGGTTGTATTTTGTAGGAATAAGAGTATACTAATATAGATTAGTGTCGCTGTAGTGACTTTGATTCCAACTTCGTTCTCCATATTTGTACCGGACGTGGAGGTGCGTAGTGTACCTTCTCCCGCAGATACATTTAAAGGAATATATATTTACCAACCCCTTCGCACGAGCAGGATGCGACACAAAGTCAATTTCTTAAGCGGAGTTTAACAGGTTTGAATTCAGAGTTTTCCTTCTCATAGACCGGTTGCCTAACCAAGGTTAAAGAGCCCGGTCTGCCCTACTATTTACCCATAGCTGGAGGGAGAGTAGGATTCATACCTTTCCCAAGGGTATTTGCGCTAAGTGAAATGCAATTACCATGACCAGGATTTGAACTCGGGGCGACGTGTCCATTTCCCATGATTTTAACCATTACACCACGCACTTCCTATTTTTTTAAAGGAATATGGATTAAAGGAATTTCAAATGTAAACTTTTGTCATTAGTCTATGAGTCTGTGTGTGGACTGAGTCCTTTCTGATAAGTATGTAGAGCAACACGGAGTTATCTTATCTTGCTTTGAATGTAAGTCTTCTTTGATTTCTTAAGACATCGCTTCTCTCATCTCGTTGGTCACATGATAAACGAGACCTTTTTTCTCATCCTCTTCTTGGTTATGATTTTGGTAGAGTGAACACATATTCTTATTTCACTCCAAAGATGTAAATCCTATTGTTACATATGGTGGCGACGAAGATCCTTCAAACGTAAGTGGGATAAAACTTTACATAACCCTATGCAGCTCGAATGGCCGTTAAGATTAAATGAATTCCCTTTTGGCATTTCGACAGATAGAGTGGGATAAAGTCATATGCCTCTCTTGTCGAAGGAAATGAACTCGACGACACAAATTAAATTCTGCTGTTTTGCACGGTGTTGCTTTCGAGAGCGCTGAGGGAACCATTGAAACACCTTCTCTATAATTTGGACCCTGATATAATTACATGGGGAATTGAACGAGCAATTGGTTGTGCATGGTTTCTTTTTATGTCCCAGAAGACCTTCTTTAATGACCACTGCGCCCAAAACTTTTTCATTACCGGAGAGTCGGTGTATTTTCATTATGCCTGGAAGTTTTTCTTTGCCAGAGAGTCAGTATTTTCCACTCCATAAAGTGTTTTCTGATCGTTGTGACAATGCCGTGTTTAGTCGATCTATAAACATATTTTTTATTTAAACATGATAAGGGGCCACTAGAGATGCAATAGTAAATTGGCGGTTGGAAGACCTACATGGTCAATAACCTGGTCATATCAAGCCCTAGCCAGTATATGATAAAATCCCGATTGTGATCTTCAAATTCGTCTTGTGCTCGACAGATGTTTATAATAGAGGATTCACTAGTTATACAGAATGGCTGATATAAATTAAATAAATGGATAGGTCAATAGATATAAAGACATATGAAGTGCAGTGGTTAGAATCTCCGCTTGTCAGATTGGCAGTCGAGGTTTCGAGTCACACACGGAGCAGTCTCCCATGTCTATAACCTTGCTGATGAGACCTAATAGGTCAAAATGTACATTCAGGGATTGACATTTTCTCGATTTGTTTAGCCTTACATTTGAACATATATTCCCGCCTAAATTCATTAATTATTAACTAATTAATTTTCAAAATTAGGCATGACTTCAATTAAGCACATATCCTCCAAAAATTGTCGGCTAAAAGCCATATCAAATAAACACATTGTTTATTTACATACTCTCATATATATATATATATATATATATATATATATATATATATATATATATATACAGAGAGACCGACAGACAGACAGACAGAGGAAGGTGTGAGACATGGAGTGAGAGAATAATAAACGGGTAGAGAGATCTAGATAGATAGATAGATGGATAGGCCAAGAAAGAGAAAGGAAAAGAAGGTGAGATTTTGTTAGCTGAATGAGATAGATAGATATAGATAGATATGTGAACAGAATAAGACATATATAAGCAGAATTATATACATATGATATATATATATATATATATAAACTCAACCGGTGTGAAATAAATCAGGTAATTCAGTTTGTATTGTTGTTTTTTTTAAATTCAATCTGATATCCGGAAACATTTTTTCAAAGGGTGTAATATAGGTAGATAGTGGCTGACTCAATAAGGTCACACACACACACACACACACACACACACACACACACAAACATATATATATATATTATATATGTGTGTGTGTGTGTGTGTGTGTGTGTGTGTGTGTGTGTACGTTGTGTGTGTAAGGTAATCCAAATTATTGCTTTTACGGGATGATTCTATTTGGGATCTTCGAAATCTCACTGTATAATCATACGGTATGCTATTGTAGATGCAAACATATATACTCATAGATGGATTTTTATAAATACCTAAAAAGAGCTCAATGTATAATAAATAATCAATAAATTAGATTATATATAGAGCAATATTTAACTTTCAAAGAAAGTTATATATATATATATATATATATATATATATATATATATATATATAGAAGAGAGAGAGAGAGAGAGAGAGAGAGAGAGAGAGAGAAGAAAATACAGTGATTAGCAGAATAAATAGATAGATAGATAGATAGATGAAGAAAATGAACAAGAAAAGTGTCAGTAAAAACGTCTAAATGCCGAACAGATCCGACAAATCCGTGAAAGAAACCGTACGTGCAAGGAAGAAAATAAAAGCGAAACGAGGAATTGTCCTTTCTACCCACCACCCCAATGCCGCTCGCTCCCATCCACACCCCTCGGCGAATATTAAACAAGTCATTCGACAGCCGCTTTATTGAATTAAGACCAACTACTGGGCCATTACTCCAAATACTGCCGCCATTAGACTCTCCAGCCCCGGCCACCAAGACAGTCATTACTCGCAGGAAAAACAAATACTCATTGACATAATTAGATCACCTGACCGAATCAAGCCTTGTTATTCAAATTAATAAAATTTCAATTTGTCACCTACGGAAGCCTCTAATTGAAAGAAATCACCCCCAAGGCGGAAGGGGAAAAAAAGCGAATAAATCTTTGGCTGCTATTAAAATGATAACAAAGTGGAAAAGACGGAACACAAAATGGTCTGTCTGCTTTGGGGCGTGAAAGAGACAACCGTCAATGGGTTGTCGGCTAATTTAATAGTTCTGCTTATTGACTTTCGTTTTGTCCGTTTGCTTGTAAAAGTGACTGGGTGCCTGACGGGGGAACGGGGCCAGGAAAGCTCTGGTCGATCGGTTCTTCCCCGCTGTCTTTTCGCAGCATGTGTTGGAGGTCCGCGCATGCAAGCGTGTGACGTATTGACAGCTTTGAAGACCGGAGTATATTCCTCGTCGACGTTAGCGTGACGAGAACATGGTGGATGTATTCAAAGGACAAAGTCTCCCATACCTTTTATGACGGCTCATGAGACGCAATGACCCCCACCTCACCCAAAATAACCAGGAAAATCTCCCTTCGTCTCAGAAGGTCAAGGTTTAGCTTTTGATCATTGGCTAGAATCTATCTAACCAGTAGGCTAAATCTAGAAGCATAGGTATATATATTTATTTACCCAACCCATCCGTACGAGTATGATGATACACTAGGTCAATTTAGCGTGACGAGAACATAGTGGGTGTATTCAAAGGACAAAGTCTCCCATACTTTTAAAGACGGCTCATGAGACTCACTGACCCCACCTCACGCAAAATAACCAAGAAAATCTCCCGGCGTCTAAGAAGGTCAGATCATTGGCTAGAATCTATCTAACCAGTAGGTTAAATTAGAAGCATAGGTATATATATATATATATATATATATATATATATATATATATATATATATATATATAAACCCAACTCCCCTTCACGACTAGGATGATACACTAGGTCAATTTAGCGTGACAAGAACATAGTGGGTATATTCAAAGGACAAAGTCTCCCATGCCTTTTATGACGGCTCATAAGACGCAATGACCCCACCAGAGCCAAAATAACCAAGAAAATCTCCCTGCGTCTAAGAAGGTCAAGGGTTAGCTTTGCCTAGAAAGATATCTATCTATCTAACCAGTAGGCTAAATTTAGAAGCATAGGTATATATGTATTTGCCCAACTCCTCCGTACGAGTAGAATGAAACACATTTAGGTTGTTGAGTACATGGTGGGTGTAATCGAAAGACAAGTTTCTCACACCTTTTTTGATGGCGAATGACGCCCCCCATCACCTAAAAGGGTTTCGCACCCGGCTAGCTTTGGGATATTAGCTAGAAAGATATCTATCTAACCAGTAGGCCAACACTCGGAACATAGTTATTGTTGTAGGCGACTCGCCTATGATACGAACATGGACTTACCCAAAGGGTATATATTTAACAGAGTAAAGCTACTCAAACGAGAAGTACTAGAAACATGCTCTTCGTGTAAGCTGAAAATAGGAAACCCTTCCTTTGTACGTTGATATATATTGCTGAATACAATCTGTTCCCTACATTTTATACCCGTGTTGAGTTATTATTTATTGACCCTTAAACAGGTCATAACAGTTATATATGTATTTACACGACTCCTCTGCACCAGTAGGATGCGACACAAGGTCAATTTTTAAGCGAAGTTTTGAATTCCTTGCCAAGGTTAAAGAGCTCAGTCTACCCTTCTATTTACTCAGAGCTGCGGAGAGAATATATATATATATATATAGTTATCAACAGACACCATTGTTGTGACGTTTATGTCTCATCACTGTGGCTAGACTGTTTGCTTAACCAAGGTTAAAAAGTCCAGCCTGTCTTGTTATTTACCCATAGCTGGAGGGAGAATAGTTGGATTCACACATTTTCCAAGGTTATTAGCGCAATGGGAAATGGAAACAGCCTTGTCCAGAATTTGAAGTCATCTCGTTGTATCCATTTCCTCCGACGGTAACCATTACACCATGCGCCTCCTTGAAATAAAGCGAACTTGCAAGGAAGAAAATGAAAGCAAACCGGGGTATTCTCGAGTTGCCGTTTCTTTAGATTAAACCACAAACATCTCCGTCAAGCCCTAGCACCTATATGATTTTCCCAACCCTATTGCCCTTATGGCAAGCCCCAACCCTTTATTATCATATGGGTGCTAGAAGGCGGTGGCTGTGGGTCTACATGTCCTGGGAATGACGTTAAACTCTATTTGATGGTGAGGTTGCAGTTTTGGAGGTTTGTGGAATGTGGAGCACCTCTTCATCACCATTGCTCCCTGGTCCACTCTTACCCGGTGTGGTAGTACCTGTTAGGGGCCCATCTATGGGTTAAATAGAAAAATGTATTTATAAAAAAGTTGTATTATCCATTAAGAATTGATTTATTTCAAAACTTTATCGGCATTAAATGACCCACTGAGGTTGATATGCCGTAAAACAAAACAAAACAAACAAATAAAGAATAAAATGTTGCTGATTTGCTTTTTGTACAGGATAGAGTGCATAGATAATTTGCTTCTACACCAAAAACGACATACCTTTTTCTAACCTAACAATGTAGTACAATAATACTCACAGGTACTCCATCTGTTACACATCGTCGGGGTCGCCTAAAGAGGGTATTAGGCAAGCGCTTGACCAAGGATATCGTTTTTGCGTCTGATGTAGAGCGCCACGCCAACCACCAGCTCTTTACTTTACTGCACAGACTAGGTCCAGACGCTGGAAGAAGAACGTAAGATACCTAAGATGAACAGAAGAAAAATAGAAGTAAAAAGAAGATTATACAACACAGCCTTTGTATTGTAAAGACCCTGCCGACAGGGTACGCAACCACTGACGAACCCGATATCCAGAGATACAAGTGGTAATCACGGAACTAGATTAAGTCTACCGTAATTAGCATAGGACCAGATTTGGCATCGTGGATTCCCGCATACATCTCTAATGGATATCCACGGCGCCATAGTACCACAAGCGCACCATCTATTTATCACATAGATCGTTTTTAATTATTAATATTAAATAAGAATTGTAAGCATAGCCAGATTTAGACGTAATTATTAACGTCCATATTTGTTCGTGAATATCCCTATTCATTCATATTGTATGTAAATCTAAAAGGTTCCATTCAGGAAACGGACAACAAAGGAAAGAAAGGAAAAAAAAAGAAAACAGATTTGAATCTACTTCCAACGATTTCATTTTTGAAATTTCCTTGTTTGGACAACAACTTATTCTCGGGGAAAAAAAATTTTCTCCACTTTTTTTTGTATTTGTACAAATATTTTTCCAACTCATTTTTATACGAAGAAGAAGAAGAAGAAGAAGAAGAAGAAGAAGAAGAAGAAGAAGAAGAAGAAGAAGAAGAAGAAGAAGAAGAAGAATTCGGTGGTGATACAAAACGAACAACAACAATAACAAAAACGAAAACAATTGGATGGGGATATAGGAATTATGGAACAAAGAAGAAGAAGAAGAAGAAGAAGAAGAAGAAGAAGAACAACAACAACAACAACAA
>CM042150.1:96064666-96069666 GCA_023376005.1 Doryteuthis pealeii
CTTTGTAATGGAGACTAACTTACCAACCATTACAACACGAAGGGGTGTCCTAATGTTACGGTTTTAGTGGCCATCCTTTAGGCTTCAAGCAAGAGCGCTTGTCCAGCGGAAATCCTTTGTGTTAAGTAGAGCGCGATCCTTAATAAATAATCCTTTGGTTGTTCCTTGGTGCTCTTCAGTCTTGCAAGTCCTTCGTCAATGATTGCAAATGGACGTCTCTCAGTATCAGCGATTAAGTAGTTAACCAGCCACGTATTCGGGCTGTTGATTGGCTGGGGTTTAAACCACGGGACCTCGCTTAGTCTATAAATTTAAGTGGAGTATTGTAGCACACCTTATATATCAAATACGCACACACACACACACACACACATATATATATATATATATATTTCTAGGCATGTGCTATTGAACAACACAGAGTATTCTTTCTTCATTTTTTGGATTTTGTTCAATAGCACATGCCTAGAAAATATCTTGCTGCCAAAATACACAACATTTAAAATGATATATATATATATATATATATATATTTGTGAATAAAAAGGCCTTAAATACCATGGGTATCGTGGTTATGGACCATTTCAACTCGTGAGTGGTCTGAAGAAGCTCGTGGGGACACCCACGAGTGGAAATGGTTCATAACCACGATACCTATGGTATTTAAGGCCTTTTTATTCACAAATGACTTTGCTCTGTTTACAATAATTAAACACTGAGCTCTCAAACGGAACCTGAACTCTACAACAAACTACTGGTAGAGAATTAGAACCAGCCTAGAATCACCTTGTACCAAGAAACTTGGTACCGCACTAAAGTATATATATATATATATATATATATATATATATATATATATATATATATATATAACTAGCTAAAGTACCCTGTCTATGACCGGACTAAAATGAATTTGATCACCAGGGAGTGAGAGAGAAAGTGGAAGACAGTAGTTAGAGAGGGGGTAAGAGGAAAATAATTCTTGAAACTAAAATCATTGAGAATTTGTATATTTCAGGATTTGTATTTCTGTTTTATAGTTTAAATTATTTCATATTATTATACAACAAATTGAAAGTATTCGTTTGTATATTTGTTTGTTATTGTCTTAAATTTTTGTACATGAAAACAATTCACATTTAGTTCTTAATTGCATGTTGAGTTTAAAAAGAAGCTGAGAATCGAAAATTTAAATTCTTCGTATTGCAATATCTATTTTTTCTAAAACCTAAAATAGTATTATAGGGACCACCAATTGATCAGTTTAGGACATCTTGAATAAAACGGAAATATTTTGTTATTTATAATTAATTGATTTTTCATAGAATTTAAAAAAACTCTTATTGTAACTTGTTTTTAGCTACGTTAATTTTCAGTTGATTTAGCAGTGCAAAAATGAAAACATTGTTTTTCAATCATAATTTTCATTATTTCCGTAAGCTGAAAAATAGTTAAAAAATCATCAGGAGTTTATTTAATGTTTTTTCATTCAAATGGAAAAAATTTTTTCAAGAAAATATTAATTTTTCTGCAAGTTTCATAGTGTTAAATATAGGGGGGGGTAAATTTCACAGGGTAAAATTGGTGGTACCTAGTATTTTAAAAACATTGTTTAAAAACGTTTTGGTGGACCTGATTATCTGGCCCCCCCCCATCTATTTTTTTTCCTTCAGCTGATTATTATCGATTACACACCAATCTATCAGATTGAAAAAAAAATTCTTAAAAGTTCTTTATTATTTGAGTATTCACGGGTGCTCATTTCCTCGTATAAGTTTATAGTAAATTGATCCCCCATATCGGAACCGCTTGAACGGAACCCAAATTATTTATTTATTTTCCCATTAAACTACCCCCCCCCTAACCCTACCCCCCCCCAGTTAAAATTAAGTTTTATTACAAAATTTATATTAATACAAAACATCAATTTTCATAAAAGTTCAAATGTTACCTATGAAATCTCTATTTAAACATGCCAATTTTTCAGAACTGAAAAGTTGCACTATAAACTCAGCGATGTTTATTGACTTCACAATAAAGAGTAAAATCATAAAACTTAAAATTTAATTTGTAAGGCAAATTCTGAGGAATATTTTAAATTGTATTTTGAATAATAATTTAAATGTTGGTTGTTAGTTGTTTTGTTTTATCAACTTTTCGGGTAATTTACTAACGAATCATGTCATTTTGATAAACAAAGCGCTTACAATTTTTCGTACTTACATATAATTTTTTTTTTAAATGTTCCAATAACTGGATATTGTCAGATAAACTTGAAATAAATTTCGTCTTACAAATAATTGACTACTTATCTCCAGTCGGGCCTTCGACTAAAGATAAAACACCGGATTTTGTCCGTATTAGTAACCTTTGTTTTTTTTTTATCGTGGTTTGAAAAATAATTAGTTAACGAACCAAAGAAAAAACAGTTTCTAAGGAAATTCGTCAATCTTATTGTTATTTTTAACCCTTTAAAACTCTAACAATAAAAATTAATAAATAAATTAAAGAATTAAAAGTCATTTTATTCGAATGAAAATCTTAGTTTAATTTATACAAATATGTAACCGTACTTACGACGTAAACTGATTTCATGATACTGTTACTTAGGATTAAAATATTTTTAATAATGTAATCGTAAAGCGTACAATTTGATTTTCTACAATTTTTATGCATTATAAAAATTAAAATTAAAATGAGTGTACTGTACAATTTAAGAATATGGCAAACTCGCTGTAAAAAATAATTTAATCTATAAAAACACATACAAATTACATATTCAGAAAGACTAAGAGCTTCCGATTCGTATTATCGCCTATACGGAGTATTTTTTTTTTTTTTAACTCGCTGTAAAAAAATAAAAAAATCTATAAAAACACATACAAATTACATATTCAGAAAGACTATTTCATCTTATTACTAAAGATATAAATATTTTAAAGATTTGATCCTAAATAGGTAAGAGATTCCGATCTGACTGATATAGACTGCACTGCTTGTATCGCAATAATCATAGGCAGCGTGGCTATCCGAAGCCATTTTTTAATTTTTTAAACTCGCTGTAAAAAATGATTCAATTGATAAAAACTCACACAAATTACATATTTTGAAAGAGTATTTTCTTATCTTTCTAACGATATAAAAATTATTAAAGACTGGACCATAAATAGGCCATAAATTCGGAGCTGAACGGCTTAGACTGCAAAATTAATTCATTAAAATCAAAACTTCGCTGCTGTTATCGCTTTAACAATAAGCAGGCAGAGACAATATTTTATTATCAGGAGGGGCTGATATACGGACAGTTCCGCAAATTGGGTGATTTTGGATTAATTAATCGATTAAATCCCTTAATCAGTAAAAATCAATAACCAAGTTTGGAATTTTTCTTAGTTAGAACGATATCAATGTGTATGCAAGATTTTGAATCTGAGTGACCTCCCGTTTTTTTGTTATACGTCGACACGTACATACCAAAATCTCTGTTTTATATATTAGATATATATTGTTCTTTTTTAATAGATTGTAATAATTTTAAACTTTGAAATTTGATTGAAAATACAATCCTATTTTATCAATTTTATTTATTACTTTTCTTAACAAATTAACATCGCCCAGTCGGCAGCGGTAAAAGAACACACCGACTGCACTCGTGCAGACGAGCAAAATTCCATCAACAAGGCAACCTTTTGGCCATGTGTGGCGTCTCGTGATAATTAAAAACAAAATCCTAGTGGCCGAGTAGTCCATGAATTGCAACACCCCACTTGGGCCTTACGTAGGCTAGATGGGCTGTAGGAGAGGCCTCCTCCAATCTATCAGCTGGTTAAGTTAAGCCCTAGCACCCAATATGATTGTCCCAACCATATTGCTCTAATGGCAAACACCCAACCGTTTTTATCATATGTGCTAGAAGGTTGTGGCTGAGATTCTTGGTGTCGTAGGCATGAGGTTAAAATCCATTACTCCCAGGTCCACTATGATCCGAAGAGGTAGTACCTGTTAGAATCACATCTATGGGTTAAACAGAAAAAATAAATAGAAATGCTACAAAGTAAAATTCAAACAGCCGCATCGTAGATTTGAACCCGGATCGCCAATTCCATTTCTTACTGCGATAATCGTTGCGCTAAGCATTTAATAGTGTATGGGTGGACCCTTATTATAACATTTTGTGGCTGGTACTCATGTAACGTGAGAATAAATACTTGGTGAAGCCTATCCTTTCCAGAGCCATAATTGTGTTGAACTTAGAACTTTTTTTCTAAGTGCAGTCTGCTCTACTATTTACCCATAACTGGAGGGTGAATACTTAGACTCATACCTTTCCTAGCCCTATGTCAAAGGCAATCTCGTTCAGAATTTGAACTCGGGTAGACGAATTCAATTCCTACGATAATAACCGTTACGTAACGAGCGCCTCCAAAACCAGCAAATCTATTTTTTAATGACCTTGTAGCAATATTTAGGGATTCTTATGAAGTCTACGAGTTTGACGGGTGCAATAGTTATCGTTGTACGAAATGGACAAAGTGACACGAGTTCAAATACTGGACGAAGCTGTGTGTATTTACCAGAGCGCTCATAATATTGAGAAAGATTGTCGACCCGTGATGCTTAAAAATGAAATCCTGATGTATGAGCGGTCCATTATATGGAACACTCCACTTTGGTGCTCGCTTAGGCTGCACAGGGTGTCAGAGAGACCCCTCCGATCAAACGGCTCGTCACGTCAAACCCTAGCACCTATGCGATTGTCCCGATCTTATTGGCCTTATGGCAAACACCCAACACTCATATATGTGCTAGAAGGCAGTGACTGAGGGTTTCGTTTCCAGGGTATGAAAATTAAAATTCATCTAGTGGTAAACTTCTAATTCCCGTGCTTTGGGGAGTGCATAGTACCCCTTCATCGTTATTCCTCTCAGGTCTACTCTGACCCGGAGTGGTAAATCTGGTAGGGTCTCATCTATGAGTTAGATAGATAAAAAAAAAATGAC
>CM042150.1:96074666-96080793 GCA_023376005.1 Doryteuthis pealeii
AAGGCAAGTGACCGTACAACAGCTCTTTTGTGGGGTGCTAATTCCACGATTTGTTCAAGACAACATGCCGTACGTACCAAATGCATGTTCGGCAAAGTAATCTTTTTACATAATTCATCAGCAGCTTATAAATCATGTGCGTACCAGTAGTTAGAATATTTGAATAAGGTTAGATTTAAAATGACGTGGAAAATTACTGGGGCCGATGGTTGACGAAGCAACATTCCAACTGACCCTACGGTAGACGGTTTAGACACGTGGGAATTAGTTTAAGTTTTGTTAGTCAGTCGGTACCCAATCAGAAAGACTCACCTGCGGTAGAAAATGGGCAGGGTTGAAAATAAAAGCGTGATCAGGAACCACCAAATTTTATTGGATTATTAAATATCAAGAACAATGTCCAGCCCAGCACAAAGAAGAATCGACGAAGAAGAACCAACCCTTAATAGTAAGCCCGACCAGAAAAGAAATGGCCAACAGGATAGAACCAGTAAACGACTTTGCATGAACCAGCAGTAAGTCGAAGTTACCAAGATCAACTATCACCTCTCTCTCTCTCTCTCTCTCTCTCTCTCTCTTCCATTATATATATTTACCAACTCCTCTGCACGAGTAGGATGTGACACAAACTCAATTTCTTAAGCGGAGTTCAACAGGTTTAATCCAGAGTTTTCCTTCTCCTAGACTGGTTGCCTAACCAAGGTTAAAGAGCCCAGTCTGCCCAACTATTTATCCATAGCTGGAGGGAGATTAGGATTCATACCTTTCCCAAGGGTATTAGCGCTAAGTGAAATGCAATTACCACATCCAGGATTTGAACTCGGGGGCGACGAGTCCATTTCCCAAGACTTAACCATTTCACCACGCACTTCCATTATATAAACGAGTGTTAGAAGGATATATAACAATAAAAATCACAGAAACGTTTATTGTTTATTGTAAATGATGTTTATATCTTTTACAATTGTGTATCTATTTTTTAAGTATTTCTTTTTTTTTTTTTTGCCATTTCGGACGATGAATTGTAGGCGCTTTTTGCATTCCCATATACCAGCTCACCTCCAAGCCATTGAAGAGATGTTGCAAATTCCCTACACCACTTACAGACGTTTTTAACATTCAGGCACGACTTGCCATACACTTCCGTGAATTGGCGATTAATTTCAGTTTGTTTAGTGCCTTTTGCGTTTCAATAATCGAATACCAATTGGAAAGTTCATAAGAAACGATTGCAAAGCCTAGACTGAACGTGGCAACTAGGCAGGCGCAGGGGCAGGCACAGGGGCAGGCGCAAGTGCAAGCGCAGGTGCTGCCACAATCACATGCACAATAAATACAACAGTGTTACCTATAGCCGCACGAACAGTTTCCCCGTGTCGGTTGTGCTTTCTAGCTACGCAGATTCATTGCTACTGAATAGCAAGTCCGATCGTCGCTGGATAGCCCATACTTGCAACCTCGTGTCACATCATACGCGTGGCGAACGGGATACGTAAATACAAGCCGTACTATCGTGGTGCAAGGGTTAACAATCAAATACTACTGAATAGCGAGATCGATCCTCGCAAGATGTTCCATACTTGCGACCTTGTGTCACATCCTTCTGTGGCGAACGGGTTGCGTTAATACAAAGGTTTTCCATCGTGGTGTAATGAATAGCAAGAGAGACTTGCAGATCAATTACTAGTGAATAGCGAGTTTTATCCTGGCTGGATGTCCCATATTTGCGTCCTTGTGTCACATCCTACCCGTGTCAATGGGTTGGGTTGGGTAATGATCTACTTTTCTGAAGGCGCGCTGAACGCAACTGTTATAGTCGCAAGAAATATAATCGTTGACTCTGGTTCAAATCTGGACGAAGTGTTTCACTTCAGGCAAAACGTCTAGCGACGGAAAATTTCTTAATTCAAACTAACTTTAATACACTTTTGAAAAATTGATCTTGAGTAAATATGAGCATAGTTAGGCGGTGGGTCATGAGTATCATCAATAAGAGCAATAAGTCACGTTCAAACAGTTGTTAAAAGGTAGAAAGCTTTGTTGTTTGTATTGGAAGCATAGAAACGTTAAAGACAAAGGTCTGTCTGAAATACCAAAGTATAAGTTTAAATGTAAGATATTATTAATAACTTTGTATTTTGTTTATTATTTCGGACCAAGTAACCAATAAGCACCCCAGTCGGGAGCTGCTTTAAAAGAAACGCCTTTTGCTTTTCCCCGGTTGTTTATTTACAAACAACAGACGATTTTTTCGCATTAGAATTTCATTGTAAGATTTTTTTAAAGGTTTGTTCATGTATATTTACAACCCAAGGCTCGTTTTTATATTAAATAGTTTTAGATTTTAATAAAAAAATTAGTTATTTCATATTGTTGTTGTTAATTCAATAGGATTTTTTTAATGATAAACTTTAAACGAAAGACACGTTTTTATATTAAAATAATTTTTATTTAATCAGAAGAAAAATGCGGATATGTTTATTTAAATGAAAATAGTTTTTATTTACAAAATATTTTCATGTTTATCTAAATAAAAGGACATTGGACCAAGTAACCAATGAATAACTATTTTTTAATAAAAAATCGAAAAATATTTTAGTATAAAAACGTGCCTTAATTAAGTCTTACACCATGTATTAATACACATGAAGTTAAAGAAAAATTATCTCTTAAACTAATCATGTACGCATTTAAATGGGATTTGGCATTAAATGACCCACAACGATTGATATGCCACTAAACCAAATAACAAAAGCAAACAAAACAAAAGTATTTTGTAGCAGAAAACTTGTTATATCTAACGTTGTTGATATGATACGGACGTCCTCTGGGGAAAATTGTAGGAGGCAGTGATGCCAATAGCTCTTTGATTTAGTGTGTCCTGAAACGCACATATTTGCTTTGAATGCGTCCCCGGGAAAATTAATGGGGAAACAACTAAAACCATTTAACTTCTACCTTGTAACCTATCCTGTGTAATTCATTGCTAAGAAATTATAGAAATGTATTTACAGTTAACTTGAAATGGTGAGGGAGAAAAAAGAAATCACTGGGACTCATAGACACGATTTTACTGCGTCCTTTTAGATTTTTCGTGCTTCGGGGACGCAGGACGCGTATCATCAGCATATCAGATGACGCATTAATTTCGGATCACCTTCCTCATATCTGTCCACTGTTTCTATCTTTTTATTCTGCCTATAATGTTTTTGTGATCTTTTGAAACAACCCCCTTCATCTACACCCCCTACAGACGCCCTCTACAAAAAAAAATGCTTATGCTTTTCTTTTACTATTTTTTCTTTTCTTTCTTTTTTTTTTCGTTTTTCTTCTTTGGGTTTGCGATTAGATAAAGATAAAGCTGAACAAACAAACAGCACCCCCATACACCCCCTAACGTTTCTAACCCCCTCTGCTACCTACTCGACGTGCCAGGCTACCAATAATTTTTCACAGCCTATTTATAAACCGTACATGTCATCCCGATTGGTGCTTGCCCTCTTGCAGTTCTATTCGTTCTCGCAGGAAATTACACTACGAACTAAGCTAAGATTGAAAATACAAAAAGGCGAAGTTTTCAATAGCGAGGATTGTGTTTGCCGTGTTTGGTAAAAAATAGCCCCCACCTCGGATCGTTCGCATAAAAGGAGCCCCAGCAACCAATTTTTGTTTAAATCACACGCGTGTAAATACGCAAAGAAAGAAAAAATGAATAAAAATAAAAAAGATGTCCTTGCTTGTTGGTATTCCTGCTGTGAAATTCGTCATCCATTCTTCAGCCCAACAAGCCATCGATGCGTCTTCATACACTCACGCAACGGCAGCGAATTAAGTTTCTGCAGTCTTGTGGTGTTACAGAGAGACGTATCTTTGGTGATAGCTTATATACTCACGCCCAAGCACATGTGCGCATGCGCGCAGACTGTTAATATGCAGCCATCACACCCGCCATTAAAATGAGCTGTCACGGTCCATAATGAATAAGTGGGTTAGGGGGGGGTTGTACTAGTTTTCTTAACAACTGACGATTTCATCAAAACATGTAACCTTTATACGAAGGATCCGAATACTAGAAAGCAAATCAAAAGAAATTTATGTATTAGTAAAATCGGTGTGCTTCCAATATGTGATCTACCGAAGGTTTGTGATCTACTATTGATCTGCTATTCATGGCATGTGATCTACTTGGAAAAAAGAAGACAGGGTTAGGGTTAGGGTTAGGATTTAATGGGAAAATAATGGGTAGTTAATTGGTAGATCACATATTGGAATGTAAACAATTCGATAGATCACATATTGGATTAGAAACCATTCGGTAGATCACCTATTGAAAGAACACCGTAAAATCTATGTATTACTAAATCTTGGGGCGTAGAGAAACTGTTTGGCGACAAGTAGCAACCCTGTTATGTTTGTTGTGCATGCACATGCACCCCCGTACATCTCATTGCCACACTTTATCTTGACTTGGCAATTGTTTTTGATCGATCTCCCGTATAACTAATCTTTGTAAAATCAAATTTCAAGGAAATAATGATCTATCAAAATATCTTTGTTATTAAGTTTTGAAACAAAATCGAACAAAAAATTTGAAAAAAAATAAATTGATTAATTTGTTATTTATTATTGAAAATTACATTAAAATCCTAGATTCCATTTCAGATTAATGATTCTGTGATTCTGTAATCAGGCAAAATTGGTCCTACTATTCATCTGATGGTCAAAAATGCATAAATCCACTTTACACTAATTCTTATGGGAAATATTATTTCAGTTTTCGAATAGATTGGTTTTTGAGCATAATTTTGGAATGTATTATATTCGAGAACCAAGGTTCCATTGTATGTACCAAAATATTGCAAAACTTTTGACTCAAACTAGTATTTATTATTTTTAAAAGAGAAAATTGATCTATAAGTAGTGGATATAGTGTTACTGACTCCATTTGGCTCTAATCAATCTGCCTCTTTTTAAATTGATAACAAAACCTTTTTCAATGTATGTCTTTTAGTGTCAGACTTGACCTGATCTTTTCAAACATAAGAAATAAAAGACAGACAAGGGTTGATATTTCAAAAGGTTTTAATGGTGCGTATGTTTGCTAAATTATTATTGCTTTTAGCGGTCTAAGTCTCATATATTTTAAGTAACAATTTCATGAACACTTATATTTGTGTAGAGTTCTTTCGGCTTCTGTCTAGTCGTTGTAATTGAGGGTCATTCGTTGTTCGGTGCTGCAGCCAAAGTTGTTGTGTGTCTGTGTTGAACTGTTGAATCAACATTCTCGACCGCAGTCTATTTCGGTTCTCCAGTGTCGTCTCTTCGACTACTTTTTCTGTTCCGGACATTTCGTCCCTTGCTAGTTCCTTATTTCCGGGTTCTGTCAAGGGAGATAAACCCATATTTTCAATACGATTAATGCTACTGGCAAGTATCAAGTTCACGGAGTTTTTTCGGTTTTAGAACGCAAAAGGAACCTATTGAAATTCATCACCTATTAACGCAAGTGTACGTGGAGTCTGGCATTGATGTCAGAGACGTATTTAAGTGATGAAGGGAGTTTGCAACGACGACGTTTTGACTAACGAGAAATGATCAGTAAGGTTTTAATTCAGAGTTTCCAAGACCGGTTGCCATACCAAGGTTAAAGAGCCCAGACTATCCCACTCTTTACTCAGAAGAGAGAGTAGATAGATCGTACATATCCCAAGATATATTTCGTTGTACTAAGAGGAGTTAAATATATTAAGAGAGTTATATTAAGTTATATTAAAGATGTAAACAAGTATAATTTATAAATGTATAAAGATTATACATATTAGAGAGTTAGATATTAACTGTATTAATGATTAATTATTTATTATATTAATAATTATAAAGAAACTATACTACTCCTTTTATATATTAAGAAAGTTTAAGGGGCCGGGTTGGCTCAGTCGGTAGAGCGTTCAGGTAGAAACCACAAGGTTCCTAGTTCGATACTGGTCCTCGCCAAGTTAGCGTATGAATAGCACAGGGATCTGTGCGGTAGAGTAAGGAGCTGATGGTAGGTGTGGCACTCCACCTCAGATGCTAAAACAATCTCCTTGGTCTGGTGCTATTGAAAAGGGGATATACTCCCTCGCTG
>CM042150.1:96080993-96083493 GCA_023376005.1 Doryteuthis pealeii
AGTTTCTGCAGTCTTGTGGTGTTACAGAGAGACGTATCTTTGGTGATAGCTTATATACTCACGCCCAAGCACATGTGCGCATGCGCAGACTGTTAATATGCAGCCATCACACCCGCCATTAAAATGAGCTGTCACGGTCCATAATGAATAAGTGGGTTAGGGGGGGGGTTGTACTAGTTTTCTTAACAACTGACGATTTCATCAAAACATGTAACCTTTATACGAAGGATCCGAATACTAGAAAGCAAATCAAAAGAAATTTATGTATTAGTAAAATCGGTGTGCTTCCAATATGTGATCTACCGAAGGTTTGTGATCTACTATTGATCTGCTATTCATGGCATGTGATCTACTTGGAAAAAAGAAGACAGGGTTAGGGTTAGGGTTAGGATTTAATGGGAAAATAATGGGTAGTTAATTGGTAGATCACATATTGGAATGTAAACAATTCGATAGATCACATATTGGATTAGAAACCATTCGGTAGATCACCTATTGAAAGAACAACCGTAAAATCTATGTATTACTAAATCTTGGGCGTAGAGAAACTGTTTGTGCGACAATAGCAACCCTGTTTATGTTGTTGTGCATGCACATGCACCCCCGTACATCTCATTGCCACACTTTATCTTGACTTGCAATTGTTTTTGATCGATCTCCCGTATAACTAATCTTTGTAAAATCAAATTTCAAGGAAATAATGATCTATCAAAATATCTTTGTTATTAAGTTTTGAAACAAAATCGAACAAAAAAATTGAAAAAATAAATTGATTAATTTGTATTTATTATTGAAAATTACATTAAAATCCTAATTCCATTCAGATTAATGATTCTGTGATTCTGTAATCAGGCAAAATTGGTCACTATTCATCTGATGGTCAAAAATGCATAAATCCACTTTACACTAATTCTTATGGGAAATATTATTTCAGTTTTCGAATAGATTGGTTTTTGAGCATAATTTTGGAATGTATTATATTCGAGAACCAAGGTTCCATTGTATGTACCAAAATATTGCAAAACTTTTGACTCAAACTAGTATTTATTATTTTTAAAAGAGAAAATTGATCTATAAGTAGTGGATATAGTGTTACTGACTCCATTTGGCTCTAATCAATCTGCCTCTTTTAAATTGATAACAAAACCTTTTTCAATGTATGTCTTTTAGTGTCAGGACTTGACCTGATCTTTTCAAACATAAGAAAGGAATAAAAGACAAGACAAGGGTTGATATTTCAAAAGGTTTTAATGGTGCGTATGTTTGCTAAATTATTATTGCTTTTAGCGGTCGTAAGTCTCATATATTTATAAGTAACAATTTCATGAACACTTATATTTGTGTAGAGTTCTTTCGGCTTCTGTGTCTAGTCGTTGTAATTGAGGGTCATTCGTTGTTCGGTGCTGCAGCCAAAGTTGTTGTGTGTCTGTGTTGAACTGTTGAATCAACATTCTCGACCGCAGTCTATTTCGGTTCTCCAGTGTCGTCTCTTCGACTACTTTTTCTGTTCCGGACATTTCGGTCCCTTGCTAGTTCCTTATTTCCGGGTTCTGTCAAGGGAGATAAACCCATATTTTTCAATACGATTAATGCTACTGGCAAGTATCAAGTTCACGGAGTTTTTCGGTTTTAGAACGCAAAAGGAACCTATTGAAATTCATCACCTATTAACGCAAGTGTACGTGGAGTCTGGCATTGATGTCAGAGACGTATTTAAGTGATGAAGGGAGTTTGCAACGACGACGTTTTGACTAACGAGAAATGATTCAGTAAGGTTTTAATTCAGAGTTTCCAAGACCGGTTGCCATACCAAGGTTAAAGAGCCCAGACTATCCCACTCTTTACTCAGAAAGAGAGAGTAGATAGATCGTACATATCCCAAGATATATTTCGTTGTACTAAGAGAGTTAAATATATTAAGAGAGTTATATTAAGTTATATTAAAGATGTAAAACAAGTATAATTTATAAATGTATAAAGATTATACATATTAAGAGAGTTAGATATTAACTGTATTAATGATTAATTTATTTATTATATTAATAATTATAAAGAAACTATACTACTCCTTTTATATATTAAGAAAGTTTAAGGGGCCGGGTTGGCTCAGTCGGTAGAGCGTTCAGGTAGAAACCACAAGGTTCCTAGTTCGATACTGGTCCTCGCCAAGTTAGCGTATGAATAGCACAGGATCTGTGCGGTAGAGTAAGGAGCTGATGGTAGGTGTGGCACTCCACCTCAGATGCTAAAACAATCTCCTTGGTCTGGTGCTATTGAAAAGGGATTACTCCCTCGCTGACTGGCTGATACCGACTTTAGGCCGCCCCATCGAGTTTACTTTACTTACTTATATATTAAATATATTAAGAGAGTTATATATTAAGATTGTATTTTATTTATTTAATATAGCTTGTGACATTAGTGCTATGTGAAATGCAAACACCCGTATCGACGCTTCGAACTCGTGTCGCCATGTCTATTTCCTACGAAGGTAATCATT
>CM042150.1:96088493-96108493 GCA_023376005.1 Doryteuthis pealeii
AATTTGCCATACAATCAAATATCCAAACTATTTATCTATTTGTAACTGGGGGGAACAGATTGATTCTTGCCTGTCACTACGCAATTAGTACATCGAATTGCCCTTAATTTATTTCTATTTCTATTACTGTTACTCCTAGCCTATAATCCACAGAATGTCAATACTTATCAACAAGTTATCCCCTTACAAATCCTATATACACCCACCAAAAGATTTGGTGTTAAATAACCCACTAGATTTGATATGTCATAAAAGTAAACAACCAAAACAAACTATTTATCCACAGGTAAGAAGAGATTGATTCATTTCTTTTATAACGTGATTAGTACAAACAGACGCATCGAAGATTTGAACTTGAATCCCTGAGTTTCCTACTATCATAACCGTTATATGACCGTGTCTTCTTTTTTGACTCTATGCTCTCAAGATAAAAAGGTTGTTGTAAAAATACGGTTATTGCTCCAAATAAAATATTTGCTCTCTGTTGTGAGGTTTTAAGGGGTCAAATAAGAAAAAAAACGGGTAACAAATGTAGAAAATGTATTAACAGAAAGTAGACAAATACAATAGAGATGTAGAAATTACGTCCGACGAACAGAGTTATTGGCACCCGCATTGGCTTACCGCTAAGCACAATTGTCCCTGTTATTTATAGTAACCTGTCGGCGCATTCCATTAGTCTTATAGGGTGTATCCCATATAACACCCTTTAAGATAATTCCTAGGACACTAAGACTTTTAGCCACCGCCTTCTACCACATAAACCACAAGGTTGATTTGCCATAAAAGCAAACCTCCAAACTATTTATCCATAGCTGAATGGAGGGAAGAGATTGATTCATGCCTATCACTACGCGATTAGCACGTCCAGGATTTGAACTTGAATCCCCGAGTTTCCCACAACGATAACCGTTACACGACAATGACTACATTCTTTTTAGTCTAAGCTCTCAAGATAAAATACTTGTTATTAACATATGGTTGTTGCTCTAACTAAAATGTTTGCTCTCTAAAAAATTGCTTGTGTAAAGTTGTAGGTGTTTTCTGTATGTCTCACTCTTCGGAAAATATGTAAGTCTTTCTGTTGAATGATTTTACAAACAGAACAATGAACTCACCAGACTAGATATTTTCATTGTCTAGCATTCTCCATTGATTCTGATTGTACAATCCTCCCTCTAATTGTGACTGGCGAAAAATTGATATTCACCGACCAAAGGAGAGAAAAAGAAAAGGGGCATATAATGCTTATTGAAGGAGAATGAAAGAAATAGATTACGAATGAAAGAATGAAAGAAATGGAATTAAGGAAAAAGAAAAGAAAATAGAATCAGGAAGAAAGAATGAAAAATAGATTAGAAAGAAAAAGCAAGAAATAGATTAAGAGGTAAAGAATGAAAGAAAGAAATTGAGAAAATAAATGAAATAAATAGAGAACGAAAAAGTAGATTCAAGAAGAAAAGAACGAAAGGAATTGACTAAGAAAGAAAGAAAGAAAAATACTTTATTAACGAAAGATAGAAAAAAGAAGCAAATAAAGAAAAAGAAAGATGAAAGATGTTAAGAAATAGAGAATGAAATATAAAGATTTAAAAGGAGAGAATGAAAGAAATAGAAAAAAAAAATATTAAAAAATTATAAGAAAAATAAATAGATAAAGGAGAATTGTAAGAGATATGGATAAAGGAAGAATGAAGTAAATGATTTAACAAAGAGAAAAAAGTAAAGAAAAGAAATATAAAATAGATTAAAAATGAAAGAAAGAAAGAAATAGATTAATAAAAATAGGAAGTTGAATAAGGAAGAAAGAATGAATTAAATTCATTAAGAAAAAGAATGAAAGAGATAGATCAAAGATAAATAATGGAAGAAGGAAATTAAGAAAGAAAGAACTAAAGAAAGAAAGAAAGAAAAGAAGAAAGAAAAAAGAAGAAAGAAAGACAACAAGAAATAGATTACATAAAGGAGAAAGGAATTGATCACGAATGAAAGAATGAAAGAACTGGAATTAAGGAAAAAGAATAAAAAATGAATTATGGAGAAAGAATCGAAAAAAAATAGATTAGAAGAAAATAATGAAAGAAACAGATTAAGAATGAAAAATCAAAGAAATATATAAAGGACGAAAGAATGGAAGAAATATATTTTATAGAGAAATAGATTACGAATGAAAGAAATCGATTAGCAAAGAAAGAATGAAAGAAGTAGATTAAGAAGAAAAACTGAACTGAATAGATTAAGAATGAAAGAATAGAAGTAATGAATTAAGGAAGAAAAAATGAAATAAATAGGTTACAAAAGAAAGAATTAAAGAAATAAGATAGAAAAATAAGAATGAAAGTAAACGATTAAAAGAAATGAACTAATGGAATAAATAGATTAAGGAAAAATGAATTAAAGAAATATATTAAGAAAGAAAGGATGAATGACAAAGATTAAAAGCGAAAAGAATGCAAAAATTAAGAAAGAAAGAAAGAATGAAAAATGAATGAAAGAAAGAAGACAGGCAGAATAGATTAAGAAAGAGGGGAAATGAAAGAAGGAAAGAAAGAAAGAAACAGATTAAGAAGAAAGGATGAAGGACAACGATTAAAGGCTACAAAGAATGCAAAAAATTCAGAAAGAAAGAAAGAATGAAAGAATGAAAGAAAGAAAGAATGAAAGACAGGCAGAATAGATTAAGAAAGAGGAGAAAAGGAAGAAGAAAAGAAAGAAAGAAAGAAAGAGATTAAGAAAGAATGAATAAAATGAATAGATTAAAAAAGGAAAGAGAAAAGAAAGAAACCAATTTTCTGTGTGATGCGAACAAGTGGAGTGGGGGGTCAACAAAAAACGTGGTGGATTAGACGGCAGCATCAAGACGAACCAAGACTTGATATTAGCCAATCGACTCCTATAATCAAAATGCGGTTTGCAGCTCTTTATTCCTTTATTTCTTTGCTTTTCTAGTTACATCTTTTGGGAGGCTGTTGAAAATTTAGGATTTCTTTTATTATGATAGATCCTAGAATGGTTTGGAAGAAATTCCGTTCTCCCTCGTTCTTTTACTTTTATCCTTCATTTTTCGTTTTTCGTTTGTTTGTTTTTTTGGTGGGGAGTGTTTTTTGTATTTTCTTTTTTTTTTTTTTCTTTCTTTTTCTTTTTTTTTTTTTTTTTTTTTTTGGAAAATAAGAGCCGACACTATTTGACAGATTCCAGACTATATTGTGATAGAATCTTAGGGCTACGGTTTAACCATTACTTTGAAAACACAGCTCGTTTTTAATACCGAACAACAGTGAGATTTTTTCGTTTTGTTTTCGATTTCCAAAAGAAACCTATTTTTCGACATTCTTTTGACTTACCCATTTTTCATTCTGGTCCATTCTTGGCGTCTCTTTTGAAGAATTCTTTTCTTTTATTTTTATTTTTTTGTCATTTACACCTTTCTTCTCGGTGTCCTTTCTCTTCTGTTTTTGTCATCTCAACTCTCGACGGCTTTTGCTTATTCCGTTGTTTAGCGTCTCCCGCCATTTAGACATCGTCCTTTCATGTTGGGAGATGTTTTATTTGTCTTTTTTTGTTCATATTTCTCTCTTTTTTTTTTCTCTTCGCATTTCACGTAGATTTTTGCCTTGCATTCCTTCATCGATACCACATTCATTTTCGTTTTTTGTCTTACTTTATGTTTTCGTAATGATTTATTCTTTAATATATTTCATTCATTCTTTCATTCTTAATGTATTTTTTCAATCTTGCTTAATCTATTTCTTTCGTTTTTTTCTTTCTTAATTTATGTTTCTTTCTTTCTTTCTTTCTTTCTTTCTTTCTTAATCCATTTATTTCACATTCTTGCACTTTTTATCAATTTCATTCATTCTTTCATTCTGAATCTATTCTTTCAATCTTCCTTTATCTATTTCTTCTTTCTCTCTTTCTTAAGTTGTTTCTTTGTTTCTTTCCGTCTTAATCCATTTCATTCATTCATTCATTCATTCATTCTCTCGTTCTTAATTTATTCTTTCACTCTTTCTTAATGCATTTATTTTCTTCTTTCTTAATTTCTTACTTAATTTCTTTCTTTCTTTCTTAATTTCTTTCTTTCCTTCTCAATCCATTTCTTTCATTCTTTCACTTTTAATCTATTTTATTCATTCTTCCTTAGTCTTTTTCTTTATTTCTTCCTTTGTTTCTTCATTTCTTTTTTCTTAATCAATTTCTTTCATTTTTCACTTTGAATCAATTTTATTCTTTCATTTTCGTTTGTTTTATTTTTTTCTTAATGATTTATTCTTTAATCTATTTCATTTATTCTTTCATTCTTAATGTATTCCTTTAACCTTCATTAATCTATTTCTTTCTTTCTTTCTTTCTTAATTTATGTTTCTTTCTTTTTTCTTTCTTAATCCATTTCTTTCATTCTTTCATTCTTTCACTTTAATCTATTTAATTCATTCTTTCATTCTTAAAGTATTCTATCAATCTTGCTTAATCTATTTATTTATTTGTTTATTTATGTTTTTTCTTCTTTATTAAACCATTTCTTTCATTCTTTCACTTTTAATCTTTTCCATTCATTCTTTCATTCCTAATATATTCTCTCAGATTCCTTAATCTATTGATTTCCTTCTTTTTTAATTGTTTACTTAATGTCTGTCTTTCCTTCTTTCTTTCTTTTTTTCTTAATCCATTTCCTTCATCCTTTCACATTTAATCTACCTAATTCTTTCTTCATTTATCTGTGACTTTATTCCTTTCTTTCTCTTTTCTTTAATACTTTCCGACTTTCTTAATCAATTTCTTTCTTTCTTTGTTTCTTTTTCTTTGTTCTTTCCTTCTTCATCCCTTTTTTCACTATTATTACATTATTTTTTTAAAATGTCTTTCTTTCCTTCTTCGTTAACTTTTTCTTAATCCATTTTTTCACTATTTCTTTCTTAATCTAGTGTTATCTTATTAGTGTAATCTTATTTAGTAGATTTAATTCATTCTCTCTTTCTTAATATATTTCTTTCCTTTTTCCTTAATATATTTCATTCATTCTTTATTTTTCTGAATCCAAATGGTTTATTACATTTTGCTTTTCATCCTGATGATATCAAATTGGTTCTTTCTTTCTTAATCTATTTTATTCATTATTCTTTTAATCTAGTTCTTTCATTCGTTTAATCTTAAACTATCTCTTTCAATCTTTCATTTTAAATCTATTTATTTATTTATTTATTTATTATTTATTCCTTAATTTCTATTTTCTTTCCTTCCTAATCAATTTCTTTCCCCTTTATTTAATTTATTTTTGCTGTCTTTTCTTCTCTTCTTTCTTTGTTTCTTTTCATTCTTTCTTAATCTCGTTCTTCCATTATTTATCTCTTGATCTATTTCTTTCATTCTTTTTCTTAATGAATTTAATTCATTCTTTCTTCCTCATTCAACTTTTATTAATCTATTCTTTCTTTCATTCATTTTTAATCTATTTTCTATTTCTTTTCTTTACTTCTTTTGTTCTTTGTTAAATCATTTACTTCATTCTTTCTTAATATATTTCTTTTTCATTCACCCTTTATCTATTTACTTTCTCATATTTTTTCTTATTTTTCTTGTTTTATTTCCTTCATTCTATCCTTTTACATCCTTATTTTTCATTCTCTATTTCTTAACCTCTTTCATCTTTCTTTTTCTTTATTTGCTTCTTTTTCTATCTTTCATTAATAAAGTATTTTTCATTCTTTCTTTCTTAGTCAATTCTTTTTGTTCTTTTCTTCGTGAATCTACTTTTTCGTTCTCTATTTATTTCATTTATTTTCTCAATTTCTTTCTTTCATTCTTTACCTCTTAATCTATTTCTTACTTTTTGTTTCTAATCTATTTTTCATTCTTTCTTTCTTATTCTATTTGCATTTCTTTTTTCCTTAATTCCATTTCTTTCATCATGTCATTCGTAATCTATTTCTTTCATTCTCCTTCAATAAGCATTATATGCCCCTTTTCTTTTCTCTCCTTTGGTCGGTGAATATCAATTTTTCGCCAGTCACAATTAGAGGGAGGATTGTACAATCAGAATCAATGGAGAATGCTAGACAATGAAAATATCTAGTCTGGTGAGTTCATTGTTCTGTTTGTAAAATCATTCAACAGAAAGACTTACATATTTTCCGAAGAGTGAGACATACAGAAAACACCTACAACTTTACACAAGCAATTTTGTAGAGAGCAAACATTTTAGTTAGAGCAACAACCATATGTTAATAACAAGTATTTTATCTTGAGAGCTTAGACTAAAAAGAATGTAGTCATTATCGTGTAACGGTTATCGTTGTGGGAAACTCGAGGATTCAAGTTCAATTCCTGGATGTGCTAATCGTGTAGTGACAGACAGGAATCAATCTCTTCCCTCCACTTAGCTATGGATAAATAGTTTGGAGGTTTGCTTTTATGGCAAATCAACCTTTGTGGCTTCTGTGGTAGAAGGTGGTGGCTAAAAGTCTTAGTGTCCTAGGAATTACCTTAAAGGGCCTTAAATAGTAAAGTTTAAATTTTGGAGCTCTGGGGAGTGGGCATCACCCCTTCATTGTCATTACTCACATGTTCTTTATCTCATTCTTTTTCTAAATATATCCCATTCATTGCTTTTTTAATGTATTTGTTTAATTATTTATTTCTTGAAGTTCATATTTCATTCTTTCTTTCTAAATGTATTTATTTCATTTCTTCATTTGTAATCTGTGTCTTTCTTTCTTCTTTAATGTATTCCTTCAAATCATCGACTCATTTGTTCGTGTAATCACGTTGTAAAATATATGACTCAATCTCTCCTCTCCCCTTACCTATGTTATAAATTTCCATTGTTCTGTTTGTAAAATCATTCAACAGAAAGACTTACATATTTTCCGAAGAGTGAGGCATACAGAAATCACCTACAACTTTACAGAAACAATTTTGTAGAGAGCAAACATTTTAGTTAGAGCAACAACCATATGTTAATAACAAGTATTTTATCTTCAGAGCTTAGACTCAAAAAAGAAGACACGATCATATAACGGTTATGATAGTAGGAAACTCGGGATTCAAGTTCAAATCTTCGACACGTCTGTTCGTACTAATCAGGTTATAAAAGAAATGAATCAATCTCTTCTTACCTATGGATAAATAGTTTGTTTTGGTTGTTTGATTTTATGACATATCAAATCTAGTGGGTTATTTAACACCAAATTTTTTGAGTGGGTGTATATAGGATTTGTAAGGGGATAACTTGTTGATAAGTATTGAAATTCTGTGGATTATAGGCTAGGAGTAACAGTAATAGAAATAAATTAAGGGCAATGAGAAAAAACAACAATAAAGGAAATTTTGGAAAATGTGAATGGGAGGAAAAACAATTCTATGAATACTTCTCGCAATTGATTAAGGGAATAGAATACGAAACGTCCTGAATATTGCTAAAAAGAGAAATCCTGAGTAGAGAAACTGAATATCGTTTATAACATCACAAATTAATGTGATAAGAACTAATTACTGTTATTTGGATTATTCGGATCATTGTCTGTATCTTCATTGTTATCAGTACAAAGTTTCGGCCGATGTGCCCTCCGGCCTTATTCGGGTATTTCTTGTCGGATTCGGGAGCCTTCTCGAACTGGGTTGGGTTCAAAGTTTCATGATGGCTCCCGATTACGACAAGAACGTTACGTGTTAAGGAAGGCTCCAGAGTCTGACAAGAAATACCCGAAGAAAGCGGGGGGCACATCGGCCGAAACGTTGTACAGATAATAGGGAAGACCGTGACCATAGTCCGAATAATCTAAATAATACTTATTATCAAGCCTCATCTAAAAAATTCAGAAATAAGGAACTAATTATGTCAAAGCAAAAATTGAATACACAGAAGAATAGCAAATGTAGTTGATACAAAGTAAGGTGATACAATAGCAAGTGTTGATGATACAAAGTGTAATGGTACACATGATACAAATGATACAAGGTGTGGTGATACAAATGAAACAGATGATAATAGGTGAATGTAGAAATTGCACAAAAGGAATACAAGAGTAAACATCACTGGGTGGGAAAGGTAATTCACAGGGAATTGTGCAAGAGAGTATTTTTGACTTTGATGACAAATTGCATATACCGAAGTTAGAATTTGCCCAAGAAGATGATGCACATGAACTCTCCGGGAATTTTTAGATATAATTAGATTTCCAAATCCCGACTAGAAGAGTTAATTAACAAGAAGAAAATAATTTGTCATCTCGTCAGTTTTGCCGTTCAAATGGACTACGGGGTGGACATCATAGAAAGCAACAATCTGGAGAAATACTTGGATCTTGTCAGGGAGCTGAAAAAAGTGATGGATATGAAGATGGCGGTTATATCAATTGCAGTGTGTGCTTTTGGAGAAGATACTGAGGTATCTGCTCATCAGAGGAAGAATCGAGACCATTCTGTTAAATCAGCTAGAATATTTAGAACAGTTCTCGACACATGAGGAAATTTGATCTTACTCAGACTTAAGTGAAAATGGCCAGTTAAATGTGGATTGAAAAAACTCACAATAATAATAATAATAATAATAATAATAATAATAATAATAATAATGGGTTGGATTTACTACCAGTTTTACTTGGTGCTATTGTAATGTCAACAAATGTTTGGAACTTGCCAATTGGTGGACTTTGCTGTTCCAGCAGATCACAAGGTGAAACTGAAAGAAAACGAAAAGATGGACAAATACCTGGATCTTGTCAGAGAATTGAAAAAAAACTGTGGAATATGAGGGTCAAAGTGATACCAATTGTTGTTGGTGCACTTGGAACGGTCCCAAAAAAACTTGGAGAAAAGACTGGAGGGTCTGGAAATCACAGGAAGAATTGAGACCATCCAGACTACTGCATTGCTGCAATCGGCTAGAAAACTCAGAAGAGTACTGGAGACCTGAGGAAACTTCTTGTCACTCAGACTCCAGTGAAATAACATTAGTTAACGCAGATGTGAAAAACTCCAAAAGGAATAATAATAATAATAATAATAATAATAATAATAATAATAATAATAATAATAATAATAATAATAATAATAATGGCTTAGATAGAGACTTTTGCATCTTTCACAAAAAAGTCATGATATCAAAAACTGATTTTCAAATCAGGTAAATCTATCCGACTAGAAGCTGGCGCAAGATAGTCTTCCTACCCTTCTCTTTCAAAGTATTCAGTTCTCGGGTCATTAAATATCAGTATAGACATCTAATCAGTTGTAAAGACTACGGAGTGGCATATTGTCGGTATCACCTGAACAGCGAAGGAGTATATTCAAGGAGATTGTTTTTGCGAAAGTTAGGCGCCACACCTAGTGTTAGCTCCTTTACTGCAGAGATCAGGTTACCCAAATTGAGAACCGTTATCGAATCCAGAAACTTGATAATCAATTGGTGGATGATATTAGAGCCCATTTCGTACTAGCTCTAGTGGTATTCCAAATCTGGATCTCTGGGGAATGTGGAGTACCCCTTCATTGCTATTACTTCCAGGTCCACTCTGACCTGGAGTGATAGTACATGTTGGGGTCAACATCTATGAGTTAAACAGATAAGAAAATGACTCTTTTGAAAAACATGATTTAAAAGAATTGATTTTTTTTAATGAATACCCAACAAAAATGAATAAAACAAATCGTCTTTGGCATAATAACACAAGGGGTAAAGTAAGTAAAGTCGTCGGATTGGCCTAAAGTTATTATCAGTCTATCAGTGAGGGAGTCTATCCCCTTTTGACTAGTGCTAGACCAAGGATATGGTTTTTGCGCCTGAGTAGGAGCGATACACCTACTATCAGCTCCTTACTTTACCGCACAGATCCCTGTTCTACTCATACGCTGAGTTGACGAGGGCCGGTTTCGAACTAGGAACCTTGTGGTTTCTAGCCGAACGCTCTACCGACTGGTGGACATGCCATAAAATCCAACCAACCAACCAGCTCTATTGGTCAATATTCAGATATACTTAAAAGCTTGCATTTCGAATCCTGATTTTTACGGCAGGGGGACAATTGGAAGAAATAGACTTAAAACGACATATGTCCATCGGCGTTTGAAATGAAAATAATAGACATAAAAAGAAAGGTAAATTACGATGAATTTTTCTTCTTTTTTTTCTTTCTTCTTTTTTATTTATTTTTTCTCTTTTTAGATTTTCTCATCCGGCTAGCCGAAGAGAAATGAAAAAGGGACAAACCAATGGTAATCGCTTTTTGCTTCCAAATGTCGTTCACTTCATATATTTTGATTGTGGACTTCTTGTCGACTTCTCTCACTAAAGGCCGTAAACGGTTTGATATTTACAGTGGCCAACAGAGTCACCCGGTTAGATCCTTTCTTATGAAAGACGCAGTTTTTACAACACAGAAAGCCATATAAAGAATGGTAAAAAAAACGGTTAAAGAATGAGAACAAAATGCAATAGGCTTCTTCGCGACTCTGAGATGGACAATAATTTGAAAGCGAATCGAAGAATCATTCTATCCGGCAATCAAGACGGGTAACAATCTGGACTCTTTTTACAGAAAAAAAAAGAAGTTTTATTGCATTATTCAATGTTTAAATGCTCTCTTCTCTTTCAGGATCGATTTTTGGTCGCCATTTATTTATTTATTTATTTATTGTCATTTTTGAATTTGGCATTTCTATCTCTATTTTTGTTGTGTTTTTTTTTTTCTTTTACCCTGTTCTTTTCTCATATTCCCTTTTTTCTTTCATTTTTCGTTTTTTTTTTTCTTTTTGTTCTTCATTTTTCCCATTTTTCTTATCGTTTTTCTCTTTAGGGTGTATTTCATATACTCTCTTTCTTTCTTTCTTTTCTTTCTTCTTTTTCTTTCTTTCTTTTCTACACTTTCTTTTTTTCTTTTCTTACTTTCTTTTCCATATTTTTAATTTCCTTCTTTTTTTCCCCAATTTTTTTTCTTTTTCTGTCTTTCTTCTACATATTTTCTTTCTTTCATTTTATTTTATTTTTTCTATTAATACATATCCTTTTATTTTTTTTTCTTTATTTTCGTGTATTTCATATTCTTTCTTTCTTTCTTTCTTTCTTTCTTTCTTCTTTCTTTTCTACACTTTCTTTTTTCTTTTTCTTACTTTCTTTTCCATATTTTTATTTTCCTTCTTTCTTTTCCCAATTTTCTTTTTTCTTTTTCTGTCTTTCTTACACATTTCTTTCTTTCATTTTCTTTCATTTTCTTTGATGCTATTTTTTATTCTTTTTCTTTTATTTTCATTCCTTTTTAATTCTTCTATTTTTTTTACATTTTCCTTTTTGTTTTTGTTATTTTTCTGTACTTCATTAGTCTTTTTCTTTCTTTTCCACATTTTCTTTTTATTGTTTTCCTTCTTTTTCATTTTCTTTTTCTTTCATTATCTTTCTTTATCTGTATTTGTATCATTTTATTCTGAAAAAAAAATAACGTTCAATTAATTGTTCCTTTTTTATCTTGGTAAACACAGCTTTAAACTTGCTACTTTTTTGACACACCTTGTATTCTGAAATATTTTTTTCTTCTCATTTAATCGTTCATTACTTCTCATTCAATTTTAATTTCATTTTTTTTTCTCTCAAGTTTTTGTTCAAATGAATGGGTATACAAGCTGTGTTAATAAAACGATCAAGATTTATTGTACATTTGTAATATATATTTTAGAATACAAGGTGTGTCAAAAAAGTAGCAAGTTTAAAGCTGTGTTTACCAAGATAAAATAGGAAGAATTAATGGAACGTTATTTTTTTTTCAGAATACAAGGTGTGTCAAAAACGATACTTTTTTGATACACCTCATATAATCTGTCTTAAAATTACTTGGATTTTATTCTGCTTCCTAAAAATATATTCTTTCTTTCCTTCTGATACTTCTTTTACATTTTATCCTTTTCCTCTTTTTTTCTATTCTTCCTTTCCTCTCTCTTTCCTCCTCTCCCCCCCCTCTTCTCTCTCTCCTCTCTCTCTCTCTTCTCTCTCTCTCTCTCTCTCATACTCACTTTCTCTGTCTCTCTTCCTTTCTCATTTTTTCCCTTCTTTCTATTTTTCTTTTCTCTGGTTATTCTTCATCTTTCTTTAGAATTATTGCTTTCTTCTCTTCTTTCTTCTTTCTTCTTTCTTCTTCTCTTCTTCTTCTTCTTCTTCTTCTTCTTTCTTCTTCTTCTCTCTGTTCTCTTTTTCTTTCTCTCTATTTTTTCTTTCTATAACACACACACTCTCTCTCCCTCCCTTTCTCTCCCCCTCTCTCTCTATATATTTTTCTTATTTCTTTGCATCAATTTTTTATTTTATTACAGAATAAAAAAGAGTTCAACATTTTTACGTATATTTGTATACGACGACTCTAATTCAGCGTGTGAATTTGCTTCTCTTAAAAACTTTATAATCCTATTTTTGATTGATTTTTGCTCTTTTACACATTTTATACCACAGAGGTTTATTCTATTATTTTATTTTATTTCTGGCTCACACAATTATATACTGCATGATCCGTGAACCCGTAGTGTTACCACCTAAAAGAACGATACTTGTTTGTATCTAGGTTTCTATTTAGGAAGAAATGAACACCTTGCATTTTATGGTGACTGACGTTATATCAAAAAGTTGGATGATGAAATAATAACGTTTAGTGCAAACGCTCTGATTTACCCCTTATACCTCATTAAAAGAAAAAACAAAATGAAAGAAAGAAAGCAAAAACTAGAATGTCAGTTTTAAAAAAAAACAAGAACTTGAAGCGCAGCACTGAAAGAGAAGAAAGAAAGAAAGAGAAAGAAAGAAGAAAGAAAAAAGAAAGAAATTCACAAAGATGGAAAATAGAAGAAAGAAGAAAGAAAGAAAGAAAGAAAGAAAGAATAGAACAAAAAGAATTTTTATAAACAGAATGAAAAGTGTTAAAACAAGAACTTGAAAGTAACATTGAAAAAGAGAAGAAAAAAGAAAGAAATACATAAGAGAGAAGAAAGAAGAAAGTACACAAAGTGAGACAGAAAGAAAGAAAGAAAGAAAGAAAGAAGAAAAAATAAGAAAATAAAGAGATTTTATAAAAGAATTAAAAATTGTAAAACAAGAATTGAAAGTAACATTGAAAAGAGAAAAGAAAGAAAGAAAGAAAGAAAACGAAATATATAAGAAGAAAGAAGAAAGAGGAGAGAGAGAGGGAGAGAGAGAAAAAGAAAGAATACAATAAAGATTTTATAAAAAAAGAATGAAGAAGTGTAAAACAAGTACTTGAAAAGCAACATTGAAAGAGAAGAAAAAAGAGAAGAAAGAAAGAAAAAAGAAAGAATACAAAAGAGAGAGAGAAAGAAAGAAAGAAGAAAGAAGAAAATACACAGGGTGAGAAAGGAAGAAAGAAAAATAAGAACAAATAAAAAGATTTATAAAAACAGAATGAAAAAGTGTAAAAGGAACTTGAAAGTAACATTGAAAAAGAGAAGAAAAAAGAAAGAAAGAAATAACAAAATATATAAAGAAAGAAAGAAAGAAAAGAGAGAGAGAGAGAGAGAGAGAGAAGAGAGAGAGAAAGAATAACAAATAAAAAGATTTTATAAAAAAGAAGTGTAAAACAAGAACTTAAAAAGTAACATTGAAAAAGAGAAGAAAAAAGAGAAGAAAGAAAGAAAGAAAGAAAGAAAGAAAGAAATACACAAAGTGAGACAGAAAAGACAGAAGACAAGAAAGAAAGAAAGAAAGAAACAATAAAAACAAATAAAAAAAGAAATAAAAAGTTCATAAAAAAATGAAAAAGAGTAAGGATGCTAGATTGTCCTTCTTCTGGAAACACAAATCCAAAACGATTTACACCAGACACGATTTGAAATGTTAATACCGCTCACAACAGCGGTCAAGCGAACACACACACACACACACACACACACCACACACACACACACACACAACACAAACACAAACAAAAAGAAGACAACTGCTGTCCTCCGCACACTCCACTCTCCAACTAAATGGCCAAACTGAAACATTTTCGAACGGAAGAGAATTAGAAATTCGCGATTCATACTCTCTCAAGGAATATCGTTGGGCCCTGAAGTCATGGCAATGCTGTTCATTTGATCTGTTTAGCGAAAACAGCGGAGCCAAACGTAGGGACTGTGAATACGTTTTGATTTTCTACCTTCTATTTAACCTACCTTCAGGGGCGAACTAACAATATGAATGTATTTGCATACAATCAGGCTCTTTTTACACAGCGACCATTTGGGATTGGTCGTTTCATTATTCTCGTTCGGCGTTTATTCTCCAAAACGACGAAATGCATTTTTGTCCGGATTATTTTCGAGTCCCCCCCACACACACACGGTTATATATATATATAATATATATATATATATATATATATATATATTATATGTGTGTGTATTATGTGTGTGTGTGTGTGTACATATATATATATATATTTGTATGTGTTATGAGTATACATATATGGTTATATGGATATATATGTATTTATATGTGTACATTTATGTGTCTGTCTGTGTGTAATATATATATATATATATATATAATTATATATGCATGTGTGTGTATATATATATAATATATGTGTGTGTGTTTGTGTGTTTTTTGGGGGTGAGGTGAGGTGGAGACAATGTTGACCCTACTAAAAAAATAAATAAAATGCCATAAATACAAAATAAAAATAATAAAAAAGAGACACAAAGAGAAATTCCCCGATTGTCATACGACTTTAGAAGAACATTCTCAAAAGATAGTCTACTTCCGGGTTGGGGGTGCAAATACGACCCCCCCTCTAAAAAAATAACCTACAAACGTTTACAGAATAAAGAGTTTGTGACTTTTAAGCATCATTTTCGATGTGACTCTTATCAGTGCTGTCTGTCTGTTTGTTTGTTTGTTGTTCTTTTTTTCTTTTTTATAACTTGAAGACTCGGATAGACGATCCGCGAATCAATTGGATCCCCACCTTAGAGTAGTCCATGATGATACTGATGCTCCTATCTAAAAAGTGGCTAACGATCCTACTTATCATTTCGCAGTTATATCCATTACAATAAAATGTTTTTAGTTAATATACGAGACGATCCGCGAGCCCATCGGATTCCCGCCATGAAAGCGGTCCATGAGGATATTGATCCTCTTATTTAAGAAAGAGTAAATGATTTTAATTATAATTTCAATTTTCAATATTTTTCATTACAATAAAATGACTAACTATTATCTAAATATATAAGACTAAGTTTTTGGTATGTACGTGTCGACGCATAAGTTTACAATAAAATGACTTTAACTATTATACTAGATATAGTTATAAACAATTATACTATAGATATACTATATGGATACATAATATAGATTTTATACTATATATACTATGTAGTATATTAAGAAAGATTGAAAAACACAGGTTTAAATGAGTTAAGTGGTGAGTTTATGGGCCGCCTGCAGTGTTTCGATCTATTAATTAGATCTTCAGGCTTTGTTGTATGTGGAAGGTAATAATTTTTTTTATCTCAGAATAAGGAGAAAGGCGTAATAGTCCTTGTTTATCGGTCTGTTTAAAATTTGAAGTCTGAGAAAAAAGAAGGTTGAAAAATGAACGGTTTGAAATATGACGTCAAATAATCTTTTTACCGGTGTGAGTATGGACTGGTGTAAGTGTGTGTATAGAATATATATATATATATTATTCTATAGATATCTCTATAGATATTATACTAGAGATACAATACCTTGATATATTATATAGTTATTATGGACCGGGTTAGCTCAGTCGGTAGAGCGTTCGCTAGAAACCACAAGGTTCCTAGTTTGATACCGGTCCTCGCCAACTCAGCGTATGAGTAGCACGGGGATCTCTGCGGTAAAGTAAGGAGCTGACAGACGCTAAAAACAATCTCCTTGGTCTAGCGCAAGTGAAAAGGGGATAGACTCCCTCGCTGATTGGCTGATACCGACTTTAGGCCACCCCGACGACTTTACTTTATACTATAGATTACATTATATTATACTATAGATATAACATAATATATTACATAGATATTATACTATAGATTATGCTATATATCATACTATAATATAAAATATAGATATCATTCTATAGATTATACACTATAAATAACTATATAACTATGTAGATATTATAACTATAGGTTTATACTATATATAATATATAGATATACTTACTGTAGATTAGACTATTGACTAATACTATATATTAACTATAGAAGGACTATATAGATTATATATATATATATATATTTTCCTATAGATTATACTATATAGATATAAATGATTATACTAGACAATCCGTTACACCGTTGACTTGTGTTAAAAGCGATCCATGATGATATTGGTGCTTCATTTAAAAAAGGAGTGAAAGATTCGAATTAGACTTTCCTAGTTAACTTCCTTACAATTAAATGACTTTAGTTTATTATACTAGAAGATCCGCAAACGAGATGGGTTCTCGTTCTAACAACTTTTTTATGAAGACATCGGTCTTTCTATTTAAGAAGAAGTGAAGGTTTTAGTTAGAATTTTGTACTTAACTTCATTGCAATAAATTGTCATTAAGTTAGACGATCCGCGTAACCAATGTGTTCTCATTGTAACTCCGGTCCATGATGATATTGATGTTTCTGTTGAAGGGTTCTAATTAGTATTTCCTATTTGCTTCATTGCAAGACAATTACTTATTTTCAAAGACGATCCTTGAAGCCGTCAGATTCTACTTCTAACAGCGGTTCATGATGATGCTTCTATTTAAGGAATGAAAGATTTTAATTGATCATTCATCGTTATCAACCATATATCGAAAATTTTGATGATTACAAATTACGTTCAGTCGGAAACAGAACGGACAAAACTATCATCTGGTTGCAAACTTGACTGGAAATTGCTTTGTTCTTTAAGAAAATTTCAGATGAATTGCTATACAATGTGTGTAAAAAAATTTGTTGTACTTTTTGACAGAACTTGTATTCTGAAAAAATTAACGTTCCATTCATTTTCATTTCTATCATGGTAAATACAGCTTCAATTTCAATACTTTTATGACACCTTGTATTCTGAAAAAAAATTAGCGTTCCATTCATTATTCATTTCTATCTTGGTAAATACAGCTTCAATTCGATATTTTTATGACACACCTTGTATTCTGAAAAAAATTAACGTTCCATTTATCGTTTATTTCTATCTTGGTAAATACAGCTCCAATTTCGATACTTTTATGACACACCTTGTATTCTGAAAAAAAATTAACGTTCTATTTATTGTTCATTTCAGCAATTCAATGAAATTAAATATTCAGTCTTTTGTGAATAACTTTTATATGTCTTGTTCAAATTGATTTAGATTTTAACACTTGGTCAAATCACCCAGAAAATAATAGAATTGTCACCCACCCACCTCAATTTTTCTGAAAATATTGTCCAAGTGTGTATTATGATAAATTAGCCAATCCCCAAAATTTGAGCTTCCAATTCCAAAAAGAAAAAAAAATTGGAATTGGAAGCTCAAATTTTAGGGATCGTCTAATGTTAATATAGTCCAACACAAAAAAGTTTCAGAAAAATTGAAGGGTGTGGGTGATAATTTTACTTTTTTCTGGATGATTTGACATGTAATTACCCAGTTTACTCTTAACAATATATCAATTTGATATTTGAAAATAATCTGGTAATATTTCACTGACAAACCTGCTTTTATTTGAAATGCCATAGGTTTTTAAATATGAAGATTGTCATATCTAGAAAAAAATAGAAAAACTGTTTATGAGCAATAAAAAAGTTATTTTAACATATATATTTATTTAACTGTATTACTACACTTGATACGAGGTGAGTCAAAAAGTAATGTCATTTTGTTTAGGACAGGTATAATTACCAACAAAGGAACATGTATCATACATCAAAATGAAGTTGGTCCTCTATGGATCACATCCCTACTTCTCCACATAGGGCAGTCAACAAGTAATGCCCTTTTGTTTAGTACAGGTATAATTACCAACACAGGAACATGTATCATACATCAAAATGAAGCTGCTTCTCTATGGATCACATCCTTACTTCTCCACATAGTCACCGTTTCTCTCAATAGAAATGTTCCACCTTCAAATGAAAGTATGTATCCCTGATTCGTAAAATTCTATTGACTGATCTTTGAGCCACTTCTTCTCTACAGATTTCACTTCCTCGTCACTGGAATAATGTTTGCCTTACAAACCCTCTTTCATGGGGCCGACGAGAGGATGATAAGCCCTCCCCTTAAAATAAGCCCTAGTTGAGTGCGACAGACAAACAAAAGAAATAAGCATTATTCACAATTACATCATGTGATGCAACCACTGACATTCCCCGAGAATAAGCCATGTTATATTTCGAAAAAAAATATAACTCTTTCTTATATTCGGAACATAGTACTTTATATTGATTTCTAAGTGTAGATTAAGATGCATCCAAGACCAAAGAAGATTGGACACTTCAAGGATAACGAACTCACTAAAAGATGGTTTCTAAATATAGCTACTAACCAATATTCCCATAGGTACTACTTTATATTATGACACATACTCACATAAAAAACTTAATGACAAATCAGTTTCCAAGCACACACTAATATAAAAGACAATTAAAACGACATACAACACATACACATACGTTATTCATCTTGCCCATCCCTCATCACACATTATGCCCACACACCTGCGAATCACCATACATAATATATTTACCACCCTTTCCGCACGACAGGATGCAACCAAGGTCAATTTTTAAGCAGAGTTCAACATGTTGATCAGAGTTCCTTCTCCTAGACCGGTTGCCTAACCAAGGTTAAAGAGCCCAGTCTGCCTACTGAGGAGAAGAGGATTCATATCATTTTCCAGGGTATTAGCACTAGTGAAATATTGCCCACGTCCAGGTTTGAAGTCGGTCGACGAGTCCCATTTCCCATGATTGCAGTCACCATAGAACACTCCCCATCTAGAGAGAGAAAATCCAACCCACTAAAAACTACTGTTTTTCACCTTTTGAGCAAGACTATAACTTGACCTGAAGAAGGTCTAATGACCGAAACGTTGCATCGCGGCATAAACATCCAGTTTCCATAACATCCCGTGTTTGTCTACTTTTCTCCACATATATAGAAACGTATCTGAAGGTCACTCATACCTCAAATTTCTGCTCTCAACCCAAAAAATAAAATCACGCTTTTATCTATAATCTTATGTTCATTTTATTCTTTTTTAAAAGTATATATGTTTCATAAATTTTGTCATATAGATTTATTAAAACAAACTTTATTTCTGATACTACCCTGATGTCCTTCTACCACTCACTGGGGGGGAGAGTGTAGTTGAAGTTCCTATTTTTCTAAAATTCATGCTTTCTAGATGAAGCTTTCATAATAGTTTCTAATATCCGAGAAAATATTTGATTATAGTTTATTTTCTCTCTCTCTCTCTTCTCTCTCTCTCTCTCTTCTCTCTCTCTCTCTCTCTCTCTCTCTCTCTCTCTCTTTAAATAGTTATTTACTAAGCTTAGCTTTGGTTTTAGCACAAGGACAGAAGTATGGAGCTACCAGGGAAGAAATTTATTTATTATTTATTACCAAACTCTACAGCATTGAAAAGAATATGATGATAGAGTAGTCCAAAAATGATTACAGCACTTTCACACACATGGGGCAGGGGTTCATGCACACACACACACACACACACACACACACACACACACACACACACACAAAAAGGGAATTTCCAATAGGCTGAAGATACCAGGATTTGATAATTTCTGGTGGAACATTATCCAATCATAACGGATATAATTACGTATTATTTATTACCAAACTCTACAGCATTCTGTTATGAAAAATGTAAATATGTAGCAGTCCAAAAATAAGTACACTGTCATGTTTTTTGTTTTATTATTTCTAGCTAAGACTCTCTGGCAAGGTCTAAGTATTTGTCCAGTTTTTCACTTTCTTGATTTTTACCCTATGGTCTGCTAAAACAGCAAAATCC
>CM042150.1:96113493-96115993 GCA_023376005.1 Doryteuthis pealeii
ATCACTTTTAATCGATATCACTTACACATGTGTTTCGGTCCGTTTGTCAAAATGTATACGTATTTACGCTATTATTATTATTAAAACAATCAGATGAAGTTAAGATGATGATAATAATAATAATAGGAAAAATGTAAAAATATTCCATACACAGAGAGATGTTTTACGACCTTCATCAGAAAATATTTTTACGACCTTCATCAGAAAATATTTAATTTCTACACTCGCACGCACGCATATATATATATATATATATATATATATATATATATATATATATATATGCGAGTGAAGAAATTAAATTTTTATGATACAAGAGGTTCACAGTGTGGTTTAAATTTTGTTTTTTTTCTTAAATTTATTCCAGAAGGCACGACACGTGTTTCAGATGCTTTAAAATCTCCGTCGATCTAATACAATTATGGTTTGCGGAGGAACTTATTTTAATTCATTGTGATTTCTAAATTCAAGAGGGTGACTTACTCGTTAATTCTATTTGATTTCTTCCAGTCTAGCAGTGTGTGTTTATTTAATACTTTGATTTGCTTCCATTCCCTCTCTTTTTATCTGGTATGTAATTGTATGTGTGTGTTTTATATTGTCGTTTTTTCTAGTATGTGTGTGTGTGTATACATGAATATAAGTGGAGGCGCGTGGGCTAGTGTTAGAGTCGTGAAAATGAACTCGTCGATTCGAGTTCAATTCCTAGACGAAGTTGTTGGCATTTCACATACCGCTAATATCCCTGGGAAAGGTATGAATCCATATATTCTCCCTCCAGCTATGGGTTAAATAGTAGAACAGACTGGGCCTTCAGTAAGCAGTCTAGGAGAGGGATGTCTCTAAATTCAACATTCCCTCCAGCTATGGGTTAAATTGTAGGGCAGACTGGGCCCTTCAGCCTTGGGTAGGTAACCAGTCTAGGAGAGGGATAACTCTGAATTCAAAATTCCTGAGGTCGGTCGTTGATTGGGTTTGTGGCAACCCTTGATGCACCAATTCTTTCCTATCGACTGTACCAAAAATTGTAGATGGTCCAACACAAACCTTCACCACTACAAAACAAATCACTGTATGGATGTTCATTGTATGAACACTCATACGTTGATCGACGGGAGAATCCATCATACATGAATAGATTTTGAGTATGTAATAATATTCAATGGATTTTGTATTTGTGTTTGTACTGCCAATTGGTGTGTATGTGTACACATACACATACAAGTATTTTCTGAAATCCCACCATGTCAGATGAACATAAACTTTCCTCTTTTGAGGCGCCTCAGGCACTGAGCAATAAACCGTCTCCTGCCCCTTAGACGATGAGTGGCCCCCTGGTATCATGCTAATTGTATACATCTTACCGGTCCAGAGGTCGAACCCGCTGGACACAGAGCTGAAGGCCGGGTAAGTATATATACTGCAGTCGAAGAAACTTCGACAGAATATATATATATATATATATATATATATATATATATATATATATATATATTTCTAGGCTAATAAGTGAATTTAATGTGTGTAAGAATGTTGTTGTTTCTATACATAGGTTAATTTTTTACTAGTTTTTGTGTGTGTTTATGTATAATGTTGTCTTATATTTAATTGTTTGTTTGTTTTTTGTGCATGTTGTTTATCTTAATCTATGACATCTATTTCTGTCAATAGAAGTAATAAATAATCATCTGCCTGATAAATCGGCATTACTTAAAAGTTTCCATTGCTACATACATTGAAATATTTTGATACATAGAAAGTTTCTATTATTTGAATGTTTTATGTTGCTTTTGTGCATTGCAATCCTTATTGTTCAAAGACTGTGTGAAGCCGATATAAATTCGGTGGCAGTTTTTACTTGATTATATAAATGATATTTTTGAACTGCAGTTAAGATCTCTATTCATTTTGGATATTCTCTTGGGATTTTTGAACGTGCAGGACTTTCTTTCTATTATTTTATTACATACAATACATCTCTTACTTTCGTATTTTGGGTCTACATGTGTTGTGTGTTATCCAAACTTAGATTTGGTTAGTATACGTTTAAGATTGTTGTATACCCTTTCTTTTCTTACTTCTATTATTCTTCTGTTCATCTTTGGTATCTTACGTTCTTCTTCCAGCGTCTGGACCTAGTCTTGGGGACTTCGTGTCTGGTCTTCTAGGTCAGTCTTGTTGCCAAGACATTCATCAACCACAAAATCATATTATTTATTTAAACTTTTATTTCTTAACTAAACATATTTCTCTAACTAATCCCAGCGCGCGTGTGCAGTGAGTCTCATCTAAAGCAGTAACATCTTATCTGCCTGACGTCCAAGCTGAAAACTGAGAATCAACCAGGTCCCAAGTGACTTCACGTATTTCGCGGGCTTTCTGTAATATTCCATGAAAAGTCCCGCCCGTGATATGAAAAGGGACCATCCCTTCAGAAATACAGGGGGTTGACAATAATCTTATGCAACCGCATAGATTATGTAACAAGATTTTGGGATTG
>CM042150.1:96123493-96150993 GCA_023376005.1 Doryteuthis pealeii
TGATATAAATATATATCAACCCTTCATTACACATATATATATATATATATATATATATATATATATATATATATATATATATATATATATATATATATATATATATAGGTATAGATAGATAGATATATAGATAGATAGATAGAGAGAGAGAGAGAGAGAGAGAAATGTGTGTGTGCATATATGAATGCCTACGCCTCTAAGTGTGCATGTGTGTCTGCGTAAGTAACGACTTCCCGTGAAATCTCTTTCTATATTTATCTCTATCTGTATGTTTGTCTGTCTCTCTGTTTCTCACTCACAGTCTCTCTCTCTCTCTCTCTCTCTCTCTATATATATATATATATATATATATATATATATATATATACTTACCTTTTTCTCTGCATTGACGTTTTTTCTTGATGAATTGACATGGAATTACCTCTTGTACATTTTGGCATGTCACAGGTAAGGAATAACGTTATAAATCCAATGAGCTGGCTTTCTTTTTCTTTTTCTTTTCTTTTCTTTTTATATTGAGTTACCTACCTTGCCATTTTCTCGATAATATTTGTAAAGGGGCTTAACTTATGTTGGCATAAGATAAGCACGCTTCGTTTCATAGGAATCATGACAATATCAATAGAATGATCAACTAATTGTGGGGGAAAAGCAACACTTAAATGATCTGAAACAATTGTGATTATTTGAATATCAGAATTTCAGTCTGTAATAAGCAATTGAGCGTTACCCCACCTATTTTTATAATTGCCTCCCCTTTGGAGAACACTCTAGGGAATACTAGACTATATAAACTCTCAATAAATGTTCCAATTATTCTTAGTAGAATAAAGCTTTCCAAAGTCTATCGGTGTTATAGTTTGTCATTACACAGTCACAATTCAGTAAATACAGAAAAGGGAGTGTAAAGATATAAGTATTATATAAGAGTTGATGCATTTAATAATGTTCAAATGTATAACTATTATAAGATAAAAGAGATAATACAACAAACTACCTGTTAAATTAAGTAAGTTTGTGCACTGTTGACTTGAGCCACAACAACTAAGTATAAGAGAATTTGTACATAAAGTTTTATTTATACTCCGGAACTTACATCTGGGTATTAATCCGAAAGTGTTCCAATCTAGCATCGACTAAATAATACGAATGAGGTCAGGTGCGTAGGCTACTCGGTGAGAATCAATCTCACTAGTAACGATCTGCCTGCTTAGCTCACTAACCATTACACTGTGTGAGGTGATATATATATATATATATAATATATATATATATATGTGTGTGTGTGTGTGTGTGTGTGTGTGTGGTTTGTGTGTGTGTGTGTGTGTGTGTGTGTGTGTGTGTGTGTGTGTGTGTGTGTGTGTGTGTGTGTACGTATGTATGTATCTGTATAATGTGTGAGTAGATATAGTACATCTGTATGTATATATATATGTGTGTGTGTGTGTAGGGGTACATGTGTTTTTCTTTGTTTAATGTCATATCAACGTTTATGGGTTATTTAATGCTAAAGCCATTATTGTAGAATAACAGTAGTGGTACTATTTTAACTCATATCTGGGGAATGAGGGGTTCATAACTTTCACAAGAGTAAAGTTTTATTTATACTCCGGAATACTCCATACTTACATCTGGGTGATCTCATTCCTTGAATCCTGATTGGTTGCCGGTCTCAGTGTGCATAGGGTGCTTGATAAATATACATCATTCTGCATTAAGCTCCCAGGAATGCTACCTTGTTTGCCAACTGGACGCTAGATTGAATCCTACTGCGGCTTTGAGTATCATATTGTTTATACAATAACTTCTACAGTTCCATTATAATTACTAGCAAAATAAAAAACGCCTGATGGGCGCCGTAAAATAAATATTGCCTGAGGGGATGGGAGTTGAAAATTTAATATCAGAGAGTTTGTATCATAAGTAAAGTAAAATCATCAAATTTATTAAAGGAGTAAAAAACAAAAGAATTGAAATGGAAACTTAGTTCTGATAACTTTAAATATATATTAAAATAAAACAAACTATAGATAGATAGATAATACCAGGTATATATTTATTAAAACTTGTTTAAAAAAACAATGAGGACTGTTTAACATTGTATGCTCAAATTTTGAGTGTATTTATTCTATGTTATGACGATTCTAAGTAGTATGACGTAGGCGGTGACGTAGTTTTTGTTACAGACAAAAACCGGAAGCGAATCTCCATTATTAATAGATTACATTTAGTATATGACATGTATACGCAATGGAATAACATTTTGGTATAAAAAGTTGAAGAAAATTTGCCACAATAATTTCTACATTTAGTATATACAATTCATATGCAAATACTACAAACATTATGAGATACTAAAGAGTAAATCATACTAAATCTGTTCCATAATAGTGGTTATATTTAGTATTTGAGATATATATGCAAATGTAACAACCATTTTGGGACAAAATAGAATAAATCCAACTACTTATGTCCCATAATTATTGTTACATTAATTATACGAAATATATATGAAACTGTAACAACTGTTCTGACACAAAAATAGTATAAATCATGCTACCACTTTACATTTAGTAAATGAAAGGTATATGCAAATATATCAACTATTATGAGACAAAAAACGTATAAATCATAACACCTATATCCCATAATACATTTAGTATATTAAATATACTAGTACCAAATAAAAAACACCCTCCGGGCGATGTAAAAATAGATTTTTGAAACATATTGCCTGAGGGGTGGGAGTAAAAAAATTAATGTCAACGAGTTTGTACCTTAAGTAAGTAAAATCATCAAATTCATTAAAGGATAAAAAAATAAAACAATTTGAAATGTAAACTTTAAATATGTATTAAAATAAAACAAACTATATATAGATATATAATACCAGTCATGTATTTATTAAAACTTGTTTTAAAAAAGTTTTAGTTTTTTTCAGCCAAAAGATCACTACTGCGATTCACGGCCAGGAAAAAGGGATATCACTATCCTAAAAATAAAAGAAACTAAAAAAAAAAAAAAAAAAACTACAGAGTTTTCTGATATTTATTCCTTGACTAACATATTATGGTAACAACATTAGCATAATGTAGTACGTTAATGCTTCACACCTATTCCCAAACCTGGTATATGTATTTCCAACAACGGATACAGATACAAAATACATCTCAAATATATATATATATATATATATATATATATATATATATATATATATATATATATATATACTAATGTAGCAACCCTTTATTTTTTATAAGTATCTGTACTGTATTAATATTAGGAATAATAAATCCTTGCTCATTACAAGTCCACCTGCTACTGTTCTCCATTCGGCTTCGATGGGGGTAACCTTATTCGGGGGTGGGATGGGGGGGCAATATCACCATCTGGCGACTGACTATCGGTATACGTAATGCTTATTGTTAAACCACAACAGTCGACCCGACTTACACTGCTAAGGGAAAATTGAAAAATTGAAGATTTTTGGTGTGTGGCCGCCGCCCCCTCTTGCCTGTCATCCAAAATAGCCCGGGGCTATAATTACCCGGGAGTTGTTAGACAAATTGGAGAATAGCCATATTTGCATCTTCTTCGCTCATGTCAATTAACCTGACATTTTAGGCGCAGCTGTTTGTGTTAGACCAAAATTATACAAAATCAAATTGCCCTTTGTGTGTTTTTCTCTATTTTTTTGTTTGTTTGTTTGTGTATATGTTTGTTTGTTTGTTTGTATCTTTTATGTGACACGGAGTTAGTTAGAAAAGCATTAATAAATTTGAACAACTTTAAACTCGACAAAATGGCTTCGCGGTTTTAGAATGAGTAAAACGATTGGATTTATGAAAAGTATCATGGAATATTTGCATTTTAAAAATAGCCATATTATTTTTTTTCTGGTTGTTTTTGTTTCTTTTTTGTTTTTTGCTTTTTGGGGGGTTTTTTTGTGTGTTTTATGTGCCAGGGTGTTAGTTAGAAAAGCATTGAATTCGAACAACTTTAAACATGACAAAATGGCTTCGCGGTTTTAGAATGAGTAAAACAATTGGATTTATGAAAAAGTTGCCATATTTTTTGTATCCGCATTTTTGTTTGTGTTTTGTGGTTTTTTGCTGGTTGTTTTTGTTTGGTTGTTATTTTTGGTTTCTTTCTTTCTTTCTTTGTTTTAATTTTTATGTTTTTTTTCTTTGTTAGTCCACACCCACAACTTGGTTTTATCATTTTAAGTATCGAGGTGCGGATGGATTAATTGTATAACACATGGACCCAAGTTTAAATTCTCTATGCTTTTTTGTTTATTTTGTTTGTTTATTTATTTGTTTGTTTGTGATTTTCATGTGTTGGGAAAATATTAATGAAGTTAAAACAATCGAGAAATTTAATTAAGTTGAACAACTTTAAACTCGACAAAATGGCTTCGTGGTTTTTTAATGAGCAAAAAGATTGCATTTATGAAAAAGTATAATGGAATATCTGCATAAAAAAAAGATATTTTGTTTTTGCTTGTACTTTTAACTTGTTTGTTTGGGGTTTTTTTTGGTGGGGGGTGATTTTTCTTTGTTAGTCCACACCAACTTCTTTTTTATCACTTTAAACTTCGAGGAGCGGGTAGAGTAATTGTATAAATCAAGGATCAAAATTCAAATCTTATCTGCTTTTTGTTTGTTTTTGGTTTCTTTCTTTGTTTTCTTGTGTGTTTTATGAGTCGGAGTTAAAAAAGCATTAGTAAAGTTGAACAACAAGAAAAATCGAAAAATATCTTCCCGGATTTAGAATGACTAAAAAGATTTCATTTATGAAAAAGTATCCTGGAATATTTGCATTTTAAAAATATCCTGAGGTTTTGTTTGTTTAATTGGTTTTTTTTTGGGGGGGGGTGTCTGTCCACACCAATTATGGGATGAAAATCCCCACAACAAACTCTACAAATTACAGCCCAACTTAAAAGAAAGGATACCTGATCCTAGTAATACCAGAAGAGAAGAAACCACTATCACCCAGCTACGCATTGACCACACTAGATTAACCCACTCCTTCATTCTAAAAGAAGAACCTCCACCTAAATGTTCATGTGGAAACCGGTATACAATAAAACATATTCTAATTGAATGCACACATCTCTCTCACACTCGAAGAAAGTTCTACAATGTTAACAGCATGGACAAACTATTTGGAAAAATAGATCCCAAGAGGATATTAAACTTTTTGAAAAGAACCGGCCTCTTATCAAGGATGTAAGTTCATAGACCTACAAAAATTCCGCACTCACTCTCTTGATGTTCAAATTCTCAACAGAAAACTTGATTACAGCAAATAAACCCCTATACATCTTTGAATACCTAATTAACAATAGAAGTATTCGGCATAAAATAACCCAAGGGGTTGACATGCCGTAAAACCCAACCAACCAAACTAACCAAATCCACACCAATAAAGTATGTCCTCCACTTATGGAGGTACATTTGGAAAAATGGTATAACCCAACGAAACATAGTCAAATTCTTTCTGCCCGTCTATGCATATCTATATGTTTTTTATTTGTTTGTTTGTTTGCTTTATGCATCAAGTCACTTGAAAGGGCATTAATAAAATTGAACAACTACTAAAACAACGAAGAACTCGATTAAATGTCTTTATGTTTCTAGAATGAGCAGAAATATTGGATTTATTAAAAAGTAACATGGAATATATACGTTTTAGAAATACTCTGTGATATCTCTCTCTCTCTCTCTCTCTCTCTCTCTCATATATATATATATATATATATATATATATATATATATCTTATTATAATGGAGATAGTGTGTTTTTCTGTCTGTAACCGAAACTATATTCCTACTCAAGTCACAATTCTCTTAGTTATTGACATCACATTCTCCATGCTTTTATTTTTATTTAACCTCAATTATTAATAAAAGTGTCTTACATTATTAATACTGTTAACTATGTCTACATACTGAAAACATGCAATTATATTTATATATACAACAAAATAGCGGTTTACAGTGTAAACAGGAAGGCTAATTTGCATATTAATATTAAAAAATCGAATTTAATAAATATGTGCTTAGTATTATTGATTTCTAACTGTTTGGTTTTATTTTAATGAATATAAGCAAAAATCTCTTCAATAAACCTTAAATGAAACCCATTAACAAGAAAAAATAACTGTCATTTTATTCTTTACTTCCTCTTTTAACTAAATACTTAAATTAGAAAAAATAACAATGAAAGACGAGAGTGATGGAAGAGTAAGTTTCAGTTGTTCCATTTTTTATTATACTCCCTCTGTTTTGAATCTGTTATTATACTCCCTCTGTTTCAAATCTTTTTATCTGTATTCTTATTTAGTTTCATTAGCCTTTCTAATTTAATACAATATTTTATTACATTAAAACTTAAATACTTGCACCCGGAGGGTGCATATATTTGCTAGTATATATAATATAATAAGATAAATATATAAAGGTTTTACATATCTATTTATTAGGTGACAAAGGAACATTCACAACCATATTGGTTTTCACCTGATGATTGCATCGCATGAAACCAATATGGGTGTGAATGTTTGTTTTTCACCTAATAAATAGATATGTAAAACCTTTATATATTTATCTTATTATATTATATAACAGCTCTATTTTATATTGAGCACTCTACCAATAAAAGCTGAAACAGTGACCATCTCACACTATATATATATATATATATATATATATATATATATATATATATATATAATTATGTATGTTATGTTCTTGTGAACGTTGTTTGTTTGGTATTTTGAAGCATTGGAAAAAAGAACAAAAACAAGAAAAACAGAAAAAAAATCAGAATTTTAATATTCAATTGTTGTTCTGCCCCTGGTTTGATCAATTACGATCTTTCGGGTGAACCTTCACCCCTTTTCAATGTATATGAGACAGCCTGGAGAAAAAAAAATGAAATGCTGTATATGAGGGTAAAAAAGTAATTAAATGAAGTGAACGGATTTGGAGTTTTTTAGCAGTTAATATTCTTTTGAAATTGTGTGACGTAACTCATCCGATATATATATATATATATATATATATATATATATAGGGTGTTCGGTATAAATTTTACAGTTTCATAAGAAAAAGAAAAAGGGCCTGGTAACTACAATATTTAATGCATTGTGAAGAAATCCAATAATCACGGAAATTACACTACTGTCAACAAATTTCACTCCAAATAACTGCCATTAGCGTCGATCACAGCCTCAATCCTGCTCCGGGACCTACATCAAGATTACTTCTATCGATTAACTGGACTTTTGTAGTACTGGCACAGCGATTGCTGTCTTTCTCAACAGCGCCACATACATAATAATCCATGGGGTTAAGATCTGGTGAGTTCCGAGGCCAAACATTGGGACTGGTGTAGTCGTAAAAATTCGCCGACAACCATTTTTGACTTTTCCCAGAGATATGGCAGGAAGCCGAATCCTAATGCCATACATATGGCCTACCATTGGCTACCCTTTTTATCCAATGCTTCACTACAATGTTTAGCAACTACACGTAGGTATCTGAATTCAACCTGATACCCTTTCTGAAAAAGATTTGTCGCCAATGTAATTTTTAAAAACCCACTTGGTTTGAAAATCGCATAATCGATAAACTCCCGTTGATAAGCGGCGTTGATATTACATCCACGCTACCCTCACTTGTATATATATATATATATATATATATATATATATATATATACGATTAGCCTTTACAAAATTTTCGCCATGTCGGCTGGGGCGTTAGAATGCACCGACTGCACCTCTGCAAAGGGTAAGACTCCCCCAATGGGGCCACCTGTTGGCCGTGGGTGGCGACCCGTGATGCTTAAGGATAGAACCCAGGTGGATGAGCAACTAATGACTTGCAATATCTACTTTGGCCCTATCTTGGGCTAGAAGGGCGGTCGGGGAGGCATCTATATGATTGTCCCAACCCAATAGCCCTTATGACAAGCCCCAACCCCTTTTTATCATATGGGTGCTAGAAGGCGGTGACTGAGGGTCTACATGTCCTGGGAATGACGTTAAACTCTATCTGATGGTGAGGTTCCAGTTTTGGAGGTTTGGGGAATGTGGATCATCCCTTGATCACCATTACACCCTGGTCCACTCTGAGCCGGAGTGGTAGTACCTACTATGGGTTAAATAGAAAAACATGAGTTGATAAACAAAATTGTATTATCCATTAAGAATTGATTTATTTCAAAACTTTATCGGCATTAAATGACCCACCGAGGTTGATATGCCGTAAAACAAAGCTGATGACAGAGCATTGGCGAGTGGTTAGCCCGTGTGCACTTTGTAATTATTATGTAAGTCCATCATCAAGGTGATACAACTGGCAATACTTTTTGTTTTTTTTACATGAACGCTGGCGGTTGGACAGAACGCAGGGAGAAATAGGTTCATGTCTTTCTCAAGGGCATTTGTGTGAAAGGAACTTAAACCGTCCTTAGCCAAAATTCGATCTCGTTAACCGTTACCCGACCCCGCAGCTTCAGAATCGCCTCTTAATTAGCAGAGAAAAACCAGCCGTATTTCCTTAAAGGGGATGAAGAATGGAAGATAAGAGGCAGAAAAATAACACATCATGAAATAATTTAATTGAGGAGCTTTGTTAAAAAAAAAAACGAAGAAAAGCCGTCGTTCTGAAGAGCTCTTTTAACACCAGTAGCCAAAGAGGTTCTTGACTTAATTCAATTTCATACACCAGGTGGCGCTACGAAAATAAATTCAAAATCAGCTTTTGGGAGATTCATCTTCAAGTGGATCATCTATATTAACCAATTTTCTGTTGTTTTCGGGTAAAACCTTGAAAAAAAAAATTATTCATAAATGAATCGGTGACATTGTTATTTTCTCTTTCTCTGTCCATTATGATTTCTTTTCTTTTCTCTTTTCTTTCTTTTTTTTTCGTTTTTTTTTCTTTTTGTCTCTATGTTTCTTACGCGGTTGCACGTTCTATATATCTCATTGTCTTTCTTTGTCTCTTTTTTTTCATTTTTTTTTGGCCCGTGGGAGTATAATAATCTTAGTTCATTAAAATAAAGAAATTACTGGTCAGTTCTATTGGAAATATTTTTTATTTTATTTTATTTTATTTTATTTTTGACTGATTGTCACGACCGTAGCAAATAATGAAATGACGGAGAAAAGAGGCGGATTGAGGTGAAGGGAGTTATGAGAGTTCAAACAGGGAAAATCGAGAAATTTTGCTTTTGGGCAGAGAAAGTGAGGAAGGTTGACGATTGGCCCTCTTTTTCCACGTGACCTGGTTTGTCTGCCAATGGCGTATTTCTCTTGGAGAGATAGATAGAGAGATAGAGAGATAGATAGATAGATCGATAGAGAGATAGAGAGAGAGAGAGAGAGAGAGATGGGGGGTAGATAAAGAGAGTGGGTACGTAAGAAAACAACGAAAAGACGAAAGTAAACGAAGTGAAAGGTAATATAAGAACATTAGAGAGAGGAAGGTAGAAAGAAAGAGAGGGGCAAATAAAGAAAATGAAATAAAGAGAAGAACACGTAGAACAATGCAGAAAGAAAGAAAGAAAGAAAAGAAAGAAAGGACTAAAAGATTAACTGAAGGGAGATAAAAGAAATAAAAAAAGAAAGAAAGAAAGAACGCCAAGACTATCAGAGAAGAAATAAAAAGAGGGAAAAGAAAAAGAAATGAAAGGAAGAAGAAATTATTAGAAAGGAAAGAAAGAAAGAAAGAAAGAACGAAAGAAAGAAAGAAAGAACGCAGGGACTATCAGAGGGAGAGAAAGAAAGAAAGAAGAAAGAAAGAAAGAAAGAAAGAAAGTAGAAATTATCAAAGGAGAAATATACGGAAGGTAAAGAAAGAAAGAATGAACGCAGGGAATATCAGAGGGGAGAGGAAGAAAGAAAGAAAGAAAGAAAGAAGAAAGAGCGCAGGATGATCAAAAGAGAAATATAAGGAGAAAGAAAGAAAGGAAAAGAAAGAAAGAAGAAAGGGAAAGGATGAATAAATGAATGAATGAACGAAACGGAATTTAAAAAGAGAAAGAAGGATCTGAATGATAAAAGAAGGAAGAAAAGGGGAGAAAAGGAAGTGAGAGGTAGAGAAAAGTAAGTAGTCGGGTTGGCCTTATGTCGGTATCAGCCAATCAGCAGGGAGTCTATCCCCTTTTCACTAGCACTAGACCTAGGAGATTATTATTATTATATTATAGTGCCACACCTATCACCAGCTCCTCACTTTACCGCACAGATCCCTGTGCTACTGATACACTGATTGTGCGAGAGCCAGTATCGAACCAGGAACCTTGTGATTCCTAGCCAAACACTCTTCCGACTGAGCTAAAATACTTGCTTTACTAAAGAAAACTCTTTACCTTATTAACGCATTTCAAACGCCTTTGATAACATAAAAAATTAAATAGTTTGAAAAATTGAAAGCACTAGTGAAGAGGAGATAGACTCCCTCGCTGTCTGGTTGATACCGACATTAGGCCGCCCTGACGACTTTACTTTACGTACTTTATTTGTCTAAACTATTGGTTTCATTTTGTTGCTAATGTGATGCTGAATAACGTTGGCGGTTTAATCTTTAAATATATCAAACGAGCTAGACAAAACTGATTTAGAAAAATTTAAATTGAATATTTTTTTTAAATTACAAATTAAGTTTGCCTAGCTCGTTAGACAAAATTTACAAATAAACCGTCAGCGTTATTTAGCTTCACATTAGCACAAACAAACAAAGCGATAGTTTAGATTACAATGGTATATATTACAGTTTATTTATCTCAGTCTATATATATTAATGTCAGCCTATCTATCTATCTATCTATCTCTCTCTCTCTCTCTCTATATATATATATATATATATATATATATATTATATATCATAGTCTATGTATATTTCTCTATTTCAGCCTGTTTATATTCTTTCAATCCTTTCATCACTTCCCCCCTTTTCTTCTTCTCTCTTACCCTTCCTGACAATCAATTACAAATATATCCTTTTGTATATATATATATATATATATATATATATATATATATATATACTGATAGACGGACACGCCTTTAAAACTCGGTGCGGAAAACATCTTTGTCTTTCCTTTTATCGCCCCATCAATTAAAGACATCTCATTCTTGCACGCTAAAATATCTTTCTAATGAAAAAAATATCCCTTCATCATGAAAGGTTAATTTGCTCTTTGTCGGCGAAATGATATCAAAGTCACCTTATACATATACATATATATATATATATATATATATATATATATATATATATATATATATATATGATGAAAAGAAAGCCAAGCGAAAGGTTCATTTTCTGCTTATTTCATGTCTTTTGGATTCGGGTTTCTTTTTCCGTTTTTATTTACTTTGAATATTTTGTTTGAGTTGTTTGTTTAAAAAGGTGTTAATGGCGAATTAGACACTGAAGGCCAAAACCTTTTGCTAGGAATCTTGCAATAAGAAACCCGTTAAAATCATTGCAATGTTGGTTCGTTTACATTCAGGGCGGCATTCCTTCATCTTCATTCTTTATTTCAACATCTTGCCAATGTTTCATTTACATTATTTCTCCTACCTTATTATTCCGTTTCAATTTATGTGTTTGCTTTTCTTACTTTCTTTCTCTCCCACTAATTTCTTTCTTTCTTTCCTTCTTTCTTTTTCACTTCCTTACTTCCTTCCTTCCTTTCTTTTTTCCCCCGTTAATTCCATTCTTTCTCTCTTTCTTTCCTACAAATCCATCCTTTCTTTCTCACTAATTTCATTCTTTCCTTCTTACTTTCTCACTTCCTTACTTACTTCGTTCCTTTCTTTTTTTCCCCGTTAATTCCATTCGTTCTCTTTTCTTTCATACAAACTTCATCCTTTCTTTCTCACTAATTTCATTCTTTCCTTCTTACTTTCTCACTTCCTTACTTACTTCGTTCCTTTCTTTTTTTCCCGCTAATTCCATTCTTTCTCTCTTTCTTTCATACAAATTTCATCCTTTCTTTCTCACTAATTTCATTCTTTCTTTCCTTCTTACTTTCTCACTTCCTTACTTACTTCGTTCCTTTCTTTTTTTTCCCCGTTAATTTCATTCTTTCTCTCTTTCTTTCATACAAATTTCATCCTTTCTTTTTCACTAATTTCTTTCTTTCTTTCTTTCTTTCTCACTTCCTTACTTACTTCCTTCCTTTCTTTTTTTCCCGCTAATTTCATTCTTTCATACAAATTTCATCCTTTCTTTCTCACTAATTTCATTCTTTCTTTCCTGTTAATTTCATTCGTGCTTTTTATTTTATTTCATTCGCACTAATTTCATTTTTCTTTCCTTTATTTTTTCCCCAGGATTTCTCTTTTTCTTTTTTGTTTCTTTGTTTGTTTCTTTCATTCCCACTAATTTATTTATTTATTTATTTTCCATTATTTCATTCATTCTTTCTTTCTTTTATTTCCCAATAGCTTCATTCTTTTTTCTTCTTCCTTTCTTTCTTCTTTCTTCTTTCTTTCTTTCTTTCCCGGGAAGTTATTTTTCCTTCTTTCTATCTTTCTTGCTTTCCCAGTAATTTCATTTATTCTTCCTGTCTTTCTTTCTGTCTTTCTTTCTTTTGTTCGCACTAATTCCATTCTTGTTTCTTTCTTTCGTTCTTCCTTTCTTTCTCACTAATTTCTTTTTTCCTTCTTTCTTTCTTTCTTTCTTTCTTTCCCATTAATTTCATTATTTTTCCTTTCTTTCCTTCCACTAATTTCATTCTTTCTTTCTTTCTTCATTCCTTTCTTTTCTTCTTTCTTCCACCCTAATTTAATTCTTCTTTCTTTTTTCTTTCTTTCTCCCTCCCTTTCTTTATTTCTTTTCCAGTAAATTTTTCCCTAATTCACTGATTAATTAATGGTTTCACTCTTTTCATATTTCATTCTTTCCTTCTTTCTTTATTCTTCCTAAATTAAATTCCTTTTATATTCTCTTTGTTCTACGAAAAGTTTAAATGAGAACTACAAAACCGCATATTTTTTCTTTTTTTTCTTTCTTTCTTTCTTCCATTCATTATTTCTTTTGTTCTTTCTTTCTTCTTAATTCGGTTATTTAGGGTTTCACACTTTTCTTTCTTTAGCTATTTTACCTAAATTACGTTCTTTTCTCTTTTAATTTTTCTTTCTTTCTTCCTTTCTTTCTATCTTTCTTTCTAATTCACCGATTTACGATTTCTCTCTTTTCTTTCATCCCTTCTTCGATCTTTTCTGCTATTATTCTCTAGATTTCTTATATACATTTTTTTTTATTTTCATGAATTTCTTTCCTTGTTAAACTCCTTCCCATTTGACATTTCTTTGTCGCGTTCCTTCTAGCCAGTCTTTTTCTTTTATGATTCATTTCCTCAAAATCATTCATTTGATGCATTTTCTTGATATTTTACCTTCAATCGCACGTACGAGCGAATAAACACTGTTTTTTTTTCTAGCAGTTCATCAAGCGCTACGTAGATTTTTCACTAAATGCATTGGTGGTTTTAATGTCTTTAATTTGCAGTCAAATGTAAACACGCCAATAAAGTCTTACACGCTTGTTGGGTGCCGAACCAAACAAAACCAATAATTGCAATCTAATTAAATCACAGATGAACATTCGAAACACTGTGATGGACTGTATCAAATGCCCTCCTCCTCTTCACACATATTGAAAAAGCTTTTTTCTTTCTAAAAAGCTTATTCTGCACGTAAAATAGTATAGTGCGTTAATTTATATATATATATACATATATATATATATATATATATATCTTATTATAATGGAGATTGTGTGTTTTTCTGTCTGTAACCGAAACTATATTCCTACTCAAGTCACAATTCTCTTAGTTATTGACATCACATTCTCAATGATTTTATTTTTATTTTAACTCAATTATGAATAAAATTGTTTTACATTATTAATACTGTTAACAATATCTACATACTAATAACATGCAATTATATTTATATATACAACAAAATAGCGGTTTGCAGTGTGAACGGGAAGGCTAATTTACATATTGATATTAAAAAATCGAATTTAATAAATATGTGCTCAGTATTATTGATTTCTAATTGTTTGGTTTTATCTTAATGAATATAAGCAAAAATCTCTTCAATAAATCTTAAAGGAAATCCATTAACAAGAAAAAATAAGTGTCATTTTATTCTTTACTTCCTCATTTAACTAAATAGATAAATTAGAAAAAATAACAAGAGAAAGACAAGAGTGATCGAAGAGTAAGATTCAGTTGTTCTATTTTTTGATTATAAAGCTTTTTTCTGTTTCAAATCTTTTTATCTGCATTCTTATTTAGTTTCATTAGCCTTTCTAATTTAATATAATATTTTATTACATTAAAAATTAAATACTTGCACCCGGAGGGTGCATATATTTGCTAGTATATATATATATATATATATATATATATATATATATATATATATATATATATATATATTATGTATGTGTGTTTGTAAAATAAAGAGAATAGAACAGACTAAAAACTCATGACTCTGACATTTACGTCGCCGATCCTTGTGTAAGTAAAGAAAGTACAAAAGACTTAGAGATTTAGCGTTATAGTCTATTTCAGGGAGCTTAGACAAAGTATCTAACTCTCCCGACTCATCAGATGCGAATGATGAATTCTTTATCACTTTAAAGGCATTTGAAAACAGATTTTTATTTATTTTTTTAAAAATTTTATAGTCCTGTGATATGAATTCCAAACGAAAACCTTGATGTTGCAAAAAAAAATTGATGTTGTAGTTTCAAATATGAGCACTTCCGCCACATATTTGCTCTGTGAGTCTAACATTTAGAGCACACATTGAGCTCTCAAACTGCGACAGGTTTTTTTAAATAAAATTCTTGTGTCGTAAGGAAGATTTCTTCTCTGGACTTTTGGATAATATATATATATATATACATATGTGTGTATGTGTGTGTGTGTGTGTGTGTGCGTGTGTGTGTGTGCGGAAAGAGGATTGGAATGAATCCGACAGAATGTGGTAGAAATATGAAAGAAACAAAACTCAGACAAAAAAATGTGTAGCATATTTCGCTGGAGTAGGGAACTCGGCTTCGTCAGCATTTATTGAATTACCAGGTATCTCTCACTATTCATTTTTTACTTATCTCTCCCAACTCTCTTCCCATCTGATTTCCTTCTCAACCTCCCCAAAGATTCCCCTATAACCAATCAAATCTGTCCCTCACCACAAAGCTTAAATCCCTTCTATAAAACACTTGTATGATCCTGGTAATTCAATAAATGCTGACGAGGCCGAGTTCAACATTCCAGCGAAATGTACTACACATTTTGTACTGAGTTTTGTTTCTTTCATTCCTCACATTTCTATCACACACGCATATATATATATATATATATATATATATATATATATATATATATATATATAGAGAGAGAGAGAGAGAGAGAGAGAGAGAGAGAGAGAGAGAGAGAGAGAGATAGATAGATATAGATAGATAGATAGATAAACGATGAAAATAAATTCGACGGTATCAAAATATACATTAATATGAAAAAAAACGATGTATTTTGAGGATGATGTTCTTATAGTTTGAATCATTAGCCAATGTTAACATATCTATATCAGAATTATCCTGAAGATCCTTTTTGGAGAAACTTAGGTATCTGGTTCCTAACACTGATTCGATTACCTAGACCGGTCCTACAAGTTTTTATTAAGTTCTTATCTATATCTGCATTCGACTGGTTTGTTATTTTTCCCCTGACAATCTATATTGTTTGATTCTTTCCGATAATCTTTTTCTTTCTTTCTATGCCGTTGAGTCTATTACGTAAACCCCCCTCTCTCTCTCTCTTTCTCTCTCTCTCTCTCTCTCTATATATATATATATATATATATATATATATACATACGTCCTCCGGTGGAAGTCAGCACATGGACACGCCATTGTGGGCCGACCAGCAAAGACGTACAATGATCAGCTCTGTGCGGATACAGGATGCTGCATAGAGGACCCCCCCGAGTATGATGAGCGATAGGGACGGATGGAGAGAGATTGTCGTGGATATCAACGCTGACAGCACGACATGATATATATATATATATATATATATATATATATATATATATATATATATATATAATCACTCACAAATTCTATCTATCACATATGTGGCGTTAGTTTCCCTGAGGGCGTTAGTTTCCCGCCTATGGCGGTAAACTCCATCTGGTGGTGAAGTCCCAGCCATGGACCTCTGGGAATTCTGCAGTGCCCTTTTATCGACATTACTCCCAGGTCCAAGCTGAGCCGAAGTGGTAGTACCTCTTAGGGTCCCATCTATACGTTAAATAGATAAAATCGTGAGTATTAATTATCTGTTTAAAAATATTTTTAAAAACAATTGAATAGTCAACAATGAATAATACAAAATGTCTTCGGCATAAAATAGCCCAGCAAGAGTTGACATGCTGTAAAATCGAACCAACCAACCAACCAAATAAATACACCCCTACCAATGTTTTCGTCTAAACCAAATATAACAAAGCGAGCGATATCCAACACATACTATTACGGACGCGGACTACGCAGATGACCTAGCACTACTCGCAAATACACCTGCACAAGCCGAATCCTTGCTACACAGCCTAGAAAAAGCAGCACGAAATGTAGGACTATACGTAAACTCTGATAAAACTGAGTTCATATCTTTCAAAAACAAAAGCGGCATCTCCACCATCGATGGCAAACTCCTTAACTCTGTAGAACAATTTAGATACTTAGGCAGTAACCTCTCCTCCACAGAAAACAACGTTAATGCACGTATAGGAAAGGCATGGGCCGCTATAAATAAATTATCGGTCATATGGAAATCCAATCTCACAGACAAGTTAAAGAGACAGTTCTTCCAGGCCGTTGTCGTATCAGTGCTGCTGTATGGCTGCACAATCTGGACTCTAACTAAGCGACTAGAGAATAACCTAGATGGGAGCTGCACAAGAATGCTGCGGGTGATCATGAACAAGACGTGGAAACAACACACTACGAGAAAACAGCTGTACGGCCACCTGCCACATATCACCCAAACCATCCGAGTGAGACGGACAAGACACGCGGTACACTGCTGGAGAAGCAAGGACGAATTCATTAGCGACGTCCTCGTGTGGAAGTCAACACATGGGCACGCCAGTGTGGGCCGACCAGCAAAAACGTACGTTGATCAGCTCTGTGCGGATGCAGGATGCTGCATAGAGGACCTCCCGAGAATGATGAGCGATAGGGACGGATGGAGAGAGATTGTCATGGATATCCGCGCTGACAACGCGACATGATGATGATGATTGTACCCATTATTAACTATTTCGATTCTTAATTGGTACCTGGATTTGTTCCAAACTAAGCGAGACTTGCAAATTACTGGGTATGGTATTTGCCTCTCATCCCACTTATGGGGGCGTGATACAAGGACATTTTTATGTGGGCCCACCCACAAGCCGAAGCTCATGGGTGGTAGGCACAACAAAAAAAAACGTTGATCCCGTCGGCATTCCCCCTCAAGGGGGGCACCTCAGGCGCTGGGAAATAAACCCAGTCCTGTCCCTTTAAATCAAGGGGGTAGGTGATGCCTGAGGAGATTGCTCCCTGGTATAACAAATTACTGGGTATCATGCGTGGTTTAATGATTAGCGAGCAATACTTGCAAACCTTGAATAGTGAGTTAAATTCTAACAAGAGGCCTTGAAATTCTGGCTTCGTGTGAAAGGAAGTGAATCCGACAATTATGTTGAAAGATAAATGGAATAAAAATGTTGTACGGATAAAAATTATTTATTGGAATGCCTTAACTCTTGGTCGAAACACATGTCGGCAGTCCAATAAATACTATTTATCCATACAACATTTTCTTTACATTTATCTTTCAACATATATATATATATATATATATATATATATATATATATATATATATATAATATGGACTCTCTCATCGATTTTCGACGCATGAGGGTTCACACACACAATGAACACCCACTCAGTGATTTGTTTATAGTGGTGAAGGCTTGTGTTGGACCATCCACACTTCTTGGCACAGTCGATAGGAAAGAATTGGTGCATCAAAGGTTGACACCACCAATCAACGACCGACCTCAGGAATTTTGAATTCATTTATTCCTCTCCTAGACTGGTTACCTACCCAAGGCTGAAGGGCCCAGTCTGCCCTACTATTTAACCCATAACTGGAGGGAGAATATATGGATTCATACCTTTCCCCAGGATATTAATGCTATGTGAAATGCCTACAGCTTCGTCTAGGAATTGAACTCGAATCGACGAGTCCATTTCCCACGACTCTAACCAATATATATATATATATATATATATATATATATATATATGGAGGATATGTGCTTAATTGAAGTCATACCTAATTTTGAAAATTAATTAGTTAATAATTAATGAATTTAGGCGGGCATATATGTTCAAATGTAAGGCTAAACAAATCAAGAAAATGTCAATCCTTGAATGTACATTTCGACCTATTAGGTCTTATCAGCAAGGTCGAAATCCGTAAGTTATTACTGAGTAGTGAGTGAGATCCTCACTGGGTTCCAAGTACGTTCTGAACTTTTGGGGTGGGGTGTATATTGTCTTCAAATTTATTATATGTCGCGACCCTTTTTTTCTCACTTTAATTTCCTTTTTGGATTTTATACTTTCATCTATTAATTCATTTATTTATTTGAAATATTGAATTGCGTGCTTACTGTTGTTGTCACGTGATCGACGACCGATGAACCCCCCGCCCAAAAAAAAAGATCTTGTTTTCGCAAGATCACCTCGCGCGTGGTTCATACTGTTTGTTGGTAGGGGGCGCGCCAGGATTTCTTTACTTTACTGTTTCTTCCTTGTTTTTTTTTGTTGTTTTTTGGTGTTTGTTTTTCTTTTTGTTTTTTTGTTGTCCTTTTCTTTTATGTTTTTGTTTGTTTGTTTTTTTTTTTTTTCGTTTTTTTTTTCCTTCTTTTTTTTTTTTTTTTTTTTTTGTAAGCCGAGAGTTTTTCTTTGTCATTTTCAGATTTGACGAACAAAATCTCGTGACGTGAATTATACACTAAGATAATCACTTGCACATACGTTTCGTGTAAATGAGTAATTGACACTCGAAAATTCTCAGATGAGTTGCAATTTCTAGTTGATATGTGTTGTTAGGGCATGTCACTAATGTTGTCAATACAGAAATAGAACTATTTGCTAATGATGTTAAACTACTTTTTAGACCATTATATATAAAAATAAATAACACAGATATATTTTTTTTTTAAACATGGCATATTCGGAAGATATTTGGAAATTAAAATTCAATATAGAAAAGAACATGCAAATCAAGAACGGAAGGAAGAAAGAAAAGAAAGAAAGAATGAAAGAAAGAAAGGAAAAGGAAAGAAGAGAATGAACGAACAAAACAGAGAAAGAAAAAAATATATATTGGATCCCAAAAACTAAAGTTGAATATGAATTAAACAACATAGAAAAAAAATGAGAAATTTAATTTAAGATTTAGCTTTGATATTGCTTTTAAAACTGAGAATCGTATTTTGTCTATTATATCGGGGGCAAATAGAATTATTGGTTGAATGGTTGTAAATTTTATCTCAAGGGAGGAAAATGTTATTTTAAAAATATACAAAAGCCTAAATAAGACCTCATTTAAAATATTCATATACTCAGGCCTTGGCTTCTGTGTCTAGACAGGGAATTTGAAGTGTAATATTGATATTGGAAAGCATACAAAGAAGAGTAACAAAATAATAAAAGGAGTAAAAGATTCCAGTTACAGGGAGAGATGAGAGAGAGAGAGAGAGAGAGAGAGAGAGAGAGAATTAAAACCGAGTAGAGAAAGAAGAAAAAGAAAAAGAATCAAAAAAGAGAAAGATTGAAGAAGAAAAAAACATAACGAAAGAGAAGTTGCGAAAATAGAAAAAATAGGAAAGCAAAAAAAAAAAGAGAGAGAAAATAATCGAACAGAGAGAAGAGAATGAAAAAAGAGAAGAGAATCCGAAAAAATAAAATGAAAGTTAGATGAATTTGACTAAAAGAAAAATTGATCTAATTGAAATTTTAAAATAATAAATAGAGTTACTAATTATGGTAGACATATTTTTTAAATATTTCTCTCGGATTAGAAACTTACTATCAAGGCAGATTTCAAAAACTAAGTTTACTAACTAATATGACGTTTTGCTAATTGATAATATATTTTTGGAACAAACTGCCTAATCAGATAAAAAAAAATAATAATAATATTATCTGCGTTATTCGTATTATTGTCGCCATCTTCATTGTTATTTGTACAACGTTTCGGCCGATATACCCTCCGGCCTTCTTCAGGTATTTCTTGTCGGACTCGAAAACCTTCTCGGACTCGGAAACCTTCTTTTCGAACTCGGGAACTTTCTTGTCGTATTCGGGAGCCATCAGGGAACTTTGAACCTAACCCTTTATTTAGACCACGGGGGTATCCTGTTCTCATTCCGCTAACCATAGCTGGGGTAGGAGTTGTGTTAATTAATTATTTTTCTAACTGCTTTCACTCAGGATCGAACTTGGGTTCCAGAGCTATGGTTACCCATAGCTATGGTTAGCAGAATGAGAACAGGATACCCCCGTGGAATAAATAAAGGGTTAGGTTCAATTTCCCTGATGGCTCCCGAATACGACAAGAAAATTCCCGAGTTCGAAAAGAAGGTTTCCGAGTCCGAGAAGGTTTCCGAGTCTGACAAGAAATACCTGAAGAAGGCCGTATGGTATATCGGCCGAAACGTTGTACAAATAACAATGAAGATGGTGACAATAGTCCGAATAACGCAGATAATACTAATCTTCAAGCGTCATCTCAAACGTTCAGAGAAATATGATAATATTAAGTTGCATGATTTCAGAAATAAAATGGTTGGAATAATTTAGGAGCGCATGTTTGGAAGGTATCGGATGAATTACTTAACCCAATTTGATCTTTGTATGTTCTGAGGGTGAAATGAGAAGATAGAAAATAAAATAAGCATAACCAATGCTTTTAAGGGTTATTCTTTAATAATTACTTGTGTATACATTTATTACGTTATTTCTTTTATATTTTATGAAGTTGTCTTCTGCACGTGTTTTATATATACAGAGTGACCAAAAAAAAAACAGACCTTACTTTAAAAAAAAGTCTGTTTTTGGATCATTCTTTATCATGGGGACAACTTTGTACAACTTGTTCAAACACTGACAACTATACTAGTAAATCTAGTATATATATATATATATATATATATTATATATATGTGTGTGTATCATTTGAAAATCTGATGTATATGATCTATATATATATCTGATCTACACACACGCTCACACACATACACACTCACATATGTATATATTAATTTGAAAATCTGATTTCTCTCATATATATATGTATGTATATAACATCAACTATATTAGTAAATCTAGTATATAATATATATATATATATATTATATTATATATATTATATATATAAAATATATATATATATATATATATATATATATATATATCTGATATACACACACAACACACACACATATATACATATATATATATATATATATATATATATATAAATTGAAAATTGATTTCTCTTATATATATATATATATATATATATATGTGTGTGTGTGTGTGTGTGTGTGTGTGTGTGTGTGTGTGTGTGTGTGTCTATAGTGTCGTGTGATATTTGTTTTTATATTATCAAGAAAAAATGCTATTTACATTAGGATTTTTTTTTTCTTTAAACAACCAGTTAACAATATGTTTCACGATAATGTTTTGTCTTAATTTTACATAATTCATGAGCAGCCATGAATTATGAATGTACATGTGGTTAGAATTTTGAATTAGGTCCCATTAATTTAAATTGATGGGGTCCTATGGAAAGTTCATCGCCGGTTAGTATTTGACTCGCTGTCCGGCTGATACCAACAATAGGCCACCCCACCAAATTTACTTCGCCCTGTCGACTGGGGCGTTAGAATGCACCGTTTTCACCTCTGTAGAGGGGTAAGACTTCCCCAATGTTGGCCTTGGGTGGCGACCCGTGATTCTGAAGGATAGAACCAAGGTGGTTGAGCAGACCATGACTTGAAATACTCCACTTTGGCTCTTTCTTGGGCTACGATCAATCGGCTGGTCACGTCAAGCCCTAGCACCTATATGATTTTCCCAACCCTATTGCCCTTATGGCAACCCCCAACCCCTTTTATCATATGGGTGCTAGAAGGCGGTGGCTGAGTGTCTACATGTCCTGTGAATGACGTTAAACTCTATCCGATGGTGAGGTTCCAGTTTTGGAGGTTTGGGGAATGTGGAGCACCCCTTCATCATCATTGCTCCCCGGTCCACTCTGACCGGAGTGATAGTACCTGTTAGGGTCCCATCTATGGGTTAAATAGAAAAATGAGTTTATAAAAATCATTGAGTATCCATTAAGAATGACTGTATTTCAAACCTTTGTCGGCATTAAATGACCCACCGAGGTTGATATGCCATAAAACAAAATAAACCAAATTTACTTTTTACTTTTAGGACTGTTTTCTCACTTATGTGTCACTTTTAATTTGTTTTGACCCCTTAAAAACGCGCTATTACAGATGCGAAGAATAAGTTTTAGTTTAGTTACTGAGATGCTAGCCTGCATCCTAGAGGCTGTCTCTTAGGGTTCCCAACTCACCCGTGGCGGAATCATGGGCTAGGGAAATAAAATTCTATGAAAAATAAATCTTCAGCTGACTATAAAAAAAGCCATTTAATTCAATGTTTCCTACACGGGAAATTATGAAATTAATGCTGGAATTACTATTTGGATTTAACTATATGAAACTTTACAATTTCTTGATTTAATACTTAACTGGATTATATAATATATATTCGATAGCAATAATTTGTGAGCTAACTGAAACTAAACCTTTGTGTGTGTGTGTGTGTGTGTGTGTGTGTGTGTGTGTGTGGTACTATTTATCCTTATAGTTGGAGAATGAGAGGTTTCATGCGTTTCCCACAAGTATTTCTCCGAAAGTGAAAGTGAATAGTGAGATCGGGGTTCAATCTCTTTTTATTACGATGTTATAGTACAGCCACAATGTCTAAGAAAATGTGAAGTTAAATTGACAGAAATATTTAGCGGATTGGGTTCTCACAAACTACTGTTTTTTTGTTTGTTTTTTTTTGGGGGGGGGGGGGTTGAGGGGGTCCTTTATTTATTTTTTTTTTCTTAGGTATTTGGAGCCTACAATTTCGAATTATCCTTATTATAGTTTCTGGTAGAAAAAAGAAAGAAAGAAAGAAAAATATTTTAAAATAGAAAAAAAGAAAGACATAAGTAAACGGTACGACAGAAGAAAGAAGAAAATAAATGTATTTTATGAAATGAGAACTGCATAGATATAAGAAAGAAAGAAAGAAAGAAAGAACTGAAAACAGAAGAAAGACGGGAAAGGTTTTTTTTTTTTAATATATATGAATTGATAAAGAGGGGCACGAAAGAAAGAAGAAAGAAAGAAGGGAAAATACTAAAAAACAAACCACAAAAAAACAACCAAAGTGCCACAAAGCTAGAACACTTTTAAAAAATAATTGCTAAAAATTAGAGAAAAAGATTTATGGCAAAAAAATAGAAATAAAATTAAAAACAAATAACCACGCTCCCAAATAAAAACATTATTGAATTTCGTGTTTACATTTAAGAACCTTGCTAATATGTAAAGTGTTTGATTATCATTGTCTGTGATTAATCAATTCAAATAATGATAATAATAATAATAATAATAATAATAATAATAATAATAATAATAATAATAATCCAAGAAAAAGTTAAAAGGGATCAAAAGCAAACAAAGCTTATTTAGGAGTCGAAAGAGAAACCCAGACAATTCGGTCTGCGGTGTCTGTCTGTAAATTGGAGATTCTTTTTGCCCTTGCATCAAAATGGCGGGCATTAAAATAAATGGCCGACAGAGGGAGCTGACCAGCTGGGCGTCGAAACAAAATGGCCCTTTCTTGTCGATGCACGAAATGAACTAAAACGTTAGAGGTTGGTCTCTTTTGCAAGACACGAAGGTGGTAATGGGATTCTGGCGTCTGACCAAGAAAGCCCTTCCGATTAAGGAGTCTGAGTAAAATAAGTGGGAGAAAGAAAAATCAATGATGGCCGGACAAATAGATTCGCTTTGGTAGATGATGGGATGAATGGGTAAAGGTGAAAATTAAAACATTAATTGATGAAGAAGAAAGAAAGAAAGAAAGAAGAAAGAAAGAAAAAAGAAAAGAAAGAAAGAAAAAAAGAAAGAAGAAAGAAGAAAGAAGAAAGAAGAGAGAGAGAAAGAAAAAAAGAAAGAAAGAAAGAAGAAAAAGAAAGAAAAAAGAAAAAAGCAAGAAGAAAGAAAAGGAAAAGAAAGAAAGAAAGAAAAAGAAAGAAATTGAGCAGAAGGGAGAGAAAGGTGAGATGAAAAGAAAAGAACATGCAAAGAAAGAAAATAAAAAGAGATAGAGAGAGGGGAGGAGGGAGAGAAAGATGAGAGGAAAGAGTGAAAGAGAGATGAAAAAAAAACAATGTAAAGAAAGATAGGTCGAAAGAAAGAAAAAGAAAGAAATACATAAAGAGAGTGAGAGAGAGGGAGATAGAGAGAGGAGATATATATATAGAGAGAGGGAGATAGATAGATAGATAGATAGAGAGAGAGAGAGAGAGAGGGAGGGAGAGAAAGGTGAGCGTAAAGAGAGAAAGAGAGATGAAAAGAAAAGAACACGCAAAGAAAGAAAGAAAGAAAGAAAGAGAGATGAAAAGAAAAGAACACAGAAAGAAGAAAGAAAGAAAGAAAGAAAGAAAGAGAGAAGGGAATGAAAGATGAAAGGAAGGAACGAAAGAGAGATGAATATAAAAGAACATTCAAAGAAAGAATGGAAGGAAGAAAGAAAGAAAAAAGAAAGAGATAGAATAGATAAACAGGGAAAAAACAAGCAGGAAATAAAGACATAACAAGTTTGATGAAAAGAAAAAAAAAGGGTTCATTAGAGAAATAAGAAATTAGAAAGAAATAAAGAAACAAAGAATGAAAGAAAGAATGAATGAAAGAAAGAAAGAAAGAAAGAAAGAAAGAAAGAAAGAAAGAAAAGAGATAGAATAGATAAACAGAAAAAAAAGCAGGAAATAAAGAAATAAAAATTTTGATGAAAAGAAAAAGAAAAAAGTTAGAAAGAAAGAAAGAAAGATATAAGAAAGAAAGAAAGAAAGAATGAAAGAAAGAAAGAAAAAATATGTAAAAATGCAAGTTAGTTGACAAATGAATAAAATAATATATACAGAAGAAAAAACAATGAAATATGCAAAAAGCAAGTTAGACCGTAAGAAAATAAACAACAAAAAAAAGAAGGAAGACGGAAAGAGAAAGAAAGAAAGAAAGAAAGAAGAAAGAAATATGCAAAAAAGCAATTCAGAATGTCAGCCGAAAAAAAAGAAAGAAAGAAAGAAGGAAGGAAGAAAGAAAGAAAGAACAAAAGAAAGAAAAAATAAATGACACACAGAAAGAAAGAATTATCACGAAACAAAATGAATGAAGTGAAAGTAAAAGAGAAAGTAATAAAATGAAAACGAAAGAAAAAAAAAGAAACAAACAAAGAAGGAGCAGTGAGAAGACGGGAAATCCCAGAAGGTGAAGGGGGTGGCGAGGTGCCGTGGGTGGGTTGGAATAAAGAAAAAAGTAACTCGTTAAAGAAGAAAAGAAAGAAAACGGAACATCGGAAAAAGTGAAAAAGAATGAGTGAAAATAAATCAAGAATTATCATGAAAGTGGAATGATAAGTTTTATTAGTAAGGGTTGAAGAAGAAGAAGAAGAAGAAGAAGAAGAAGAAGAAGAAGAAGAAGAAGAAGAGAAGAAGAAGGAAGAAGAAGAAGAAGAAGGGATGGGAAATATAAGGAAAAAGGTAGAAGAAGAAGAAGAAGAAGAAGAAGAAGAAGAAGAAGAAGAAGAAGAAGAAGGAATGGGAAAATGTAAGGAAAAGGTAGAAGAAGAAGAAGAAGAAGAAGAAGAAGAAGAAGAAGAAGAAGAAGAAGAAGAAGAAGAAGGATGGGAAAATGTAAGGAAAAAGGTAGAATAATAATAATAATAATAATAATAATAATAATAATAATAATAATAATAAGAAGAAGAAGAAGAAGAAGAAGAAGGGATGGGAAAATGTAAGGAAAAAGGTAGAATAATAATAATAATAATAATAATATAATAATATAATAAGAAGAAGAAGAAGAAGAAGAAGAAGAAGAAGGGATGGGAAAATGTAAGGAAAAAGGTAGAATAATAATAATAATAATAATAAGAAGAAGAAGAAGAAGAAGAAGAAGAAGAAGGGATGGGAAAATGTAAGGAAAAAGGTAGAATAATAATAATAATAATAATAATAATAATAATAAGAAGAAGAAGAAGAAGAAGAAGAAGAAGAAGAAGGTATGGGAAAATGTAAAGAAGAAGAAGAAGAAGAAGGGATGGGAAAAAGTAAGAAGAAGAGAAGAAGAAGAAGAAGAAGAAGAAGAAGAAGAAGAAGAAGAAGAATCACAACAAAAACAACAATATCTCGTTATTCTAATGTTTGCCTTTCCTGAGGGAATTAAAAAAAATTACCCTTCAGTTTCTCTAAGAAAAGCTACTAAAAATCTAGTTAGAATATATATAAATGATATATTAAAAATTAAGGATATATCAAAGATGAATTAGTAAATTGCTTAAAAATAAAATAAATTAAGAAGGATAAAGCATGAAAACCAATAATAATAATAATAATAATAATAATAATAATGATAATAATAATAATAATAATAATAATAATAACAACTTTGCGGTCCCAGCAGATCACAGGGTGAAGATGAAGGAAAATGAAAAGATGGATAAATACCTGGACCTTGTCAGAGAATTGAAAAAGCTGTGGAACATGAGAGTGAAAGTGATACCAATTGTAGTTGATGCACTTGGAACGGTACCAATAAACTTGGAAAAAGACTGGACGATCTAGAAATCAGAGTAAGAATTAAGACCACCCAGACTACTGAACTGCTGCGATCGGTTAGAATACTCAGAAGAGTCCTGGAGACATGAGGAGACTTGTTGTCACTCTGCCTCCAGTGAAATACGATCAGCTAACGCTGGTGTGAAAAACTCAAATAATAATAAAAAATAAACAACTTAAATGTAAGAATATATATATATATATATATATATATATATATATATATATATATTATATTAAAGGTACACGGTAATAACCTACTCGAGTTTCACCATAAAAATCTTCAGGGTTAAATCCACTGGATTAATCAAGATATTGATTAATTGCAGCCGATTTCATGTGTGTATTTTTTCGCGATCAAAAATACACACATGAAATCGGCTGCAATTAATCCATATCTCGATTAA
>CM042150.1:96158493-96170993 GCA_023376005.1 Doryteuthis pealeii
TGCTCCACATTCCCCAAACCTCCAAAACTGTAACCTCACCATCAGATAGAGTTTAACGTAATTCCCAGGACATGTAGACCCGCAGCCACCGCTTTCTAGCACCCATATGATAAAAAGGGGTTGGGGCTTCCCATTAGGGCAATAGGGTTGGGGAAATCATATAGGTGCTAGGGCTTGACGTGACCAGCCGATTGATCGGAGGGGGCCTCTCCGACCGCCCGTCTAGCCCAAGATAGGGTCAAAGTGGAGTATTGCATGTCATGAACTGCTCATCCACCTGGGACACTTGGTTTTATTATAATTGTTGGTTTGATCGTAAAAGAAAGGGTGTTAGTGGGAGGTGTAATAATGAGCACAGCCTAGAAAGAACTGTTGATTTGTGGAGAAAGACAAAGTGTTATGGGAGAGAAATCGAAAAAATTGTATAATTAAAGATTTGAATTAAAAGAAAGAGAAAGGGCAGAACGTAGAGAAGAAAGAGAGAAAGAATAAAGGAAGAGAAGTAAACGACAAGAAGAGCAGAAATTTGAGAGAAATTAGATGAAAGAAAGAAAGAAAGAAAGAAGAAAGAGAAAGAAATGGTAGAAAAATAAAGAAAGAAATGGTAGAAAAAGCCAGTTAATAAGGAAAACATGAAAGAAAGAAAGAAGAAAGAAAAAAGAAAGAAATATGCAAACAGATCAGTCTGTAACCAAGGAAAGAAAGAAAGAAAGAAAGAAAGAAAGAAAGAAAGAAAGAAATACGAAAAAAGCAAGTTAGCCTGTTAGCAAAGAAAGAAAGAAAGAAAGAGACACAGAGACAGAGACAGAAAGAAAGAAAGAAAGAAATAAAGAGTCAGAGAGACAGACAGACAGACAGACAGAGAGAAAGAAAGGAAGAAAGAAAGAACAAAAAAAAGAAAAAAGTATGCAAAAAAGCAAAATAGACAGTAAACATATAAAGAAAGAAAAATAAATAAAGAAAAAAAGAATGAAATATGGAAAAAGGAAGTCAGTCTGTTAGCGAAGACAGAATGAAAGAAAGAAAGAAAAATAGGAAGAAAGGAAGAAAGACAAAATGAAATATGCAAAAAACATGTCAGTTTTTAAGCAAAGAAAGACAGAAAGAAGAAAGAAAGAAAGAAAGAAAGAAAGAAAGAAAGAAAAAAATATGGAAAAAAGTTCGTCTGTCTGTTAGCAAAGAAAAAAAGGAAGAAAGAAAGAAAGAAAGAAAGAAAGAAATATAGCAAAAAGAAATATACAAGAAAGAGAGAAAAAAAAACAGGCAAAAATGCAATTTAGTCAGTAGACAACGAAAAAAAGAAAGAATGAATGAAAGAAAGAAATATGCAAGAAAGAAAGAAAGAAAGTAAGAAAGAGAGAACGAAAAATATGCAAGTTAGTCAGCAGACAAAGAAAGAAAGAAAGAAAGAAAGAAAGCATAAAGTAGTTTAAGAAAGAAAAAGTGAAAGAAAGAAAAAAAGGAATATGCAAAAAGCAAGTCTGTTCGCAAAGGAAAGAAAGAACGAAAGAAAGAATGAAATAAAGTAAGTAAGTGAACGGAATATGAAGAAAAAAAACGAAATAATAAACCCAGTAACCAAAGAAACATTCACGTCATGCATTCCTCTGTTTATATTCTGCGTGAGATTGAACTAAACTTGTTGCATATCTTCAGTGTCTGACGTAGAATGATCTCTAATAAGGTAGACAATTCAATATTTTATTGATTTTGATTCACACTGGGTGTTTCACTGTTATAAATTCAGACCAGACAAAATGACTCTTGTATACATCTATCTCCAGATGTTATAAGAGTTGACTATAAACCTAAAATCAGAGTCGACATTCAGTTACCAATGTATTCGTCTGAGGACATAGTCTGGTTTTTGTTCGTATACCATTAGTCCAATTATCAAATCCTCTATTTATATATACTAGCAAAAGTCATATGAGTTCAAAACAAAAACCTTGACGTTGAAAAAAAGAAAAAAGTTATACAATAGTATCGAATGTGAGCCACTTCCGCCGCATTTTTCTCGGTCATCAGATTATGTATATCTTATTGTAACAGGTTTTTTTAAAAAAAGGAAGATATATTGATATGATTTGACACTAGACGAATTCTCTTATTCAAAACGGGATGAGTATTAGCCTGTTGACGGTTGGCCTTCAACAGATTTTTAGAAAAATAAATTTTATTTTTGTAATTAATATTGTTAATTTTCTATTTTTTGTTTTTCTTATATATAAAGTAAAATAAAAAAAAGTATGAACGGTCCGTTCGTACTTTTTTAACTTTATATATAAGAAAAACAAAAAATAGAAAATTTACAAGATTAATTACAAAATTAAAAATTCTTTTTCTATAAATCTGTTAAAAACTAAACGTTAACAAGCTAATACTCATCCCGTTTTGAATAAGAGAATTCGTCTAGTGTCAAATCTTGTCATTATATCTTCTTTAAAAAAAAACTGTTACAATAAGATATACATAATCTGATGACCGAGAAAAATGCGGCGGAAGTGGCTCACATTCGATACTATTATATACTAGCAAATATATGCACCCTCCGGGAGCAAGTATTTTAATTTTAATGTAATAAAATATTATATTAAATTAGAAAGGCTAATGAAACTAAATAAGAATGTAGATAAAACAGATTTGAAACAGAGGAGGGGGGTATAATAAAAAAAATAGAACAACTGAAACTTACTCTTCCGTCACATTTGTCTTACATTGGGACATTTTTCTTAATTGAGCTATTTATTTAAAATAGGAAGTAAAAAATAACATAACAGTTATTTATTTTTCTTAATGGATTTCTTCTAAGGTTTATCCCCGATATTTGTTATTATATTCATTAAGATAAAACCAAACAATTAGAAATCAATAATACCAAGCTCATATTTATTAAAATCAAATGTTTAATATCAATATGCAAATTAGCTTTCCCTTTCACACTGTAAATAAATACAATTGCATGTTCTTAATATGTTTATATGATCAACAGCGCTAATACCCTTGGGAAAGGTATGAATCCTACTCTCCCTCCAGCTATGGATAAATAGTAGGGCAGACTGGACTCTTTTACCTTGGTTAGGCAACAGGTCTAGAAGAAGGAAAACTCTGAATTCAAATCTGTTGAACTCCGCTTAAGAAATTGACCTTGTGTTACCTCCTGTCGTGTGAAGGGGTTGGTATATATATATATATGGTCAACAGTATTAATATTGTAAACCAAATTTATTAATAATTGAGGTTTAAATAAAAATAAGATAAGATCATGGAGATTGTGACGTTAATAACTAAGATGATTGTATCTTGAGTATATAACAATAGCATAATCTTTACAGATCATTTCCGTCCCTCACAATCCTATAACTCCACCACCAGAACCCTTCCTTGCATCCTCCTCATATGACTCATCAAACCTGCTGCAGATCCACAAAGTTTGATGCAAATATGACATTGAGAGGAATTCCTTCCGGATGAATAAAATGATTCAGATGAATCAGATGATAAAATTTGATGCTTATGCACCACCATATGTCTCTTAAAACCAGAAACCGACTTACAGACCTTGCCACAGATAGCACAAGACACATTGTTTGTTCCTGGAATTTGTCTTGAGTAGTAATATAGTTACAGACAGAAAAACACACAGGTTCCATTATAATAAGATTTTTCAATCCCTCCGCACGAGTAGGATCATTTTTAAGCGAAGTTCAACAGGTTCGTATTCAGAGTTTCCTTCTCCTAGACTGGTTGCCTAGCAACGGTTAAAGAGCCCAGTTTGCCCTACTATTTACACATAGCTGGAGGGTGAGTATTTGGATTCATACCTTTCGGAAGGGTATTAGCGCTATATGAAATGCAATCAGTCTCGTCCAGTATTTGAACTCGGGTCAACTAGATCATTTACTACGATTCTGATCATTATAAAACGTGCCTCCACAAGACATATATATATATATATATATATATATATATATATATATATATAGATAGATAGATAGATAAAAAAGGCGCCTCTGTTCTCTATTTAAGCCATTCAGTCATTTGAGCTCAGAATACGCTGATTGTATTCCCTGCAGAGACGTAATACCCCCAACTCCCTGGGTATGACACTAACTTCATCTTATGGTGTGGACCCAGTTATTGTTTTGTTTTAAGGCATATCAGTGTTGGAATATTCTGATATTCATAAGGTGTGCTGGAGTCCACCAATTTAACTTAGAGACTCTGCGAGGACGCGTTGATTAAAAACCAGCCAATCAACAGCTCGAATACGTGGTTAGTTAACTATTTAATTATAAATCTTGAATGCCGTTCATTTGCACGTCTGTGCCCTTAACGAATGGATCTGCAACCAAAGACCAGGTAAAATAAATATGTCCGACGCAAAATTGTTGAATTTTTCCGTTACTTTTTTCTCCGCTCACCAAATCTTAGTGAGTCAATTCTACAATATCTTCAACGCTTCAAAAAAAATACATGGGTGTCTTGACTTATGAATGTCCTAACTTACGAGTATTCCGAGTAACGGGCTGTTACTCGGTCGATTTTTATTGTTTTGTGTCATGATCTAAAATTTGAGGTACGGGTGAGCTTCAGATACGCTTATGTTAATAACTTCACTAAAAGCATATATATATTTACCAACTCCTCCGCACGAGCAGGATGTGACACAAGGTCAATTTCTTAAGCGGATTTCAACAGGTTTGAATTCAGAGTTTTCCTTCTCCTAGACTTGTTGCCTAAACAAGGTTAAAGAGCCCAGTCTGCCCTGTTATTTATCCATAGCTGGAGGGAGAGTAGGATTCATACCTTTCCCAAGGGTATTAGCGCTAAGTGAAATGCAATTACCACATCCAGGAATTGAACTCGGAGCGACGAGTTCATTTCCCATGACTTTAACCATTACATCACACGCTTCCATTTCACTAAAGGCATATAAGCTTCTAAATTTATTACCCCAAAGAAAACTATCATTTATGAGAAAAAAGCATAGTTGGTACACTTTGTATGACCCCCAAGAGTTTACAAAACAGACTAGAGGAACTGAAAATCAGATGAAGAATTTAGACCATCCAGACAATAACATTGTTAAAATCGGCAAATGAGTCCTGCGGATTTGAGGAGAATTGCATGATGAGAGGTACGGCCAGGTTGGAGAAGGTGATCCACTGAGAATTGTACAATAAACTAAATTTGACCATACAACAAAAGGGTATATGCATAAACAAGAATGTGTTCTTGAGAATGAAACGCATAAAATTCTCTGGGACTTTGAGATAAAGACGGATCGCCTTATCCCAGCCACAAGACCAGATCTAGTATTGAATAACAAGAAAAAGAGAACTTTCAAACTGGTAGATTTTTCAGACCCAGCAGATCACAGAGTGAAGTTGAAAGAAAACGAAAAGATAGATAAATACCAGGACCTTGCCAGAGAATTTTTTAAAAAATCAGTTTACGCTGGAGAGAAAAACTCACAATGAGTGAAATAATAATAATAATAATAATAATAATAATAATAATAATAATAATAATAATAATAATATAGACTTTGTGGTAATAGAGATGAGACTGTAAACCATATACTCCGCGACTGTAACAAACTAGCACATCGAGAATACAAAACTAGATACGACTGGGTTGGGAAGGTGATCCACTGGGAATTATGCAAAAAATTTAATTTTGACCATACAACAAAATGGTACATGCATAAACCAGAATCTGTTCTTGAGAACGAAACACATAAAATTATCTGATCACAGGGTGAAGCTAACGGAAAATGAAAAAATGGACAAATATCTGGACCTTGCCAGAGAACTGAAAAAGTTATGGAACATGAAAGTGAAAGTTATACCAATTGTAGTTGGTGCACTTGGAACAGTCCCAAAAGGATTAGAAAAGGGTTTGAAAAGTTTGGATATCAGAGGAAGGATTGAAACCATTCAGAACACTGCACTGCTGCAATCTGCCAGAATACTCAGAAGAGTCCTGGAGACCTGAGGAGACTTGCTGTCACTCAGACTCCAGTGAAAGACCATCAGCTAATGCTGATGTGGAAACTCAAATGGAGCAAATAATAATAATAATAATAAATCACAGCCAAAAATATACAAGTAGTATCAATTAACAAGAGGAAAATAACTAGGCATTTAGTGCATTCTGCTGCTGTGCAGGAACATAGAGTGAAAGCTAGTGCCATTGAAACGTTCCCCAAAGGCAATTGAAAGACATTGGGGAAGTCGGATATCAATGGAAAAATGGAAATGCACTACGTAAGAATTCTCAGATGAGACCTGAGCAGAATTTATGTCTCGGACTTTAGTAAAAAAAAAAAACAAACAAAAAACTTATATTGAATGAGGATAATTAAAATAACTCGAGATTATCTAGACCTCAGCATTGTTGAAATCGACTAAGATACTTAATGGTGTTCTAAAGACCATAGGAGTAGGAGCAGGAGGAGCAGGATTGGGAGTAATACTATAGTGATGATGGTAATAATAAAAGTGATATAAATATCATAATTTTCCTTATTAATATTATGTTCTCATATAGCTTTTTTCAATAGTTTTGCCAAAGTCCAAGTGGTGCAGCCATACAATAGCAGGGACATGGCTAACGAACAAAATATATTCATATTGTTCAATCTTAAAACTACTTTAGTCGGTCTTCTGTTACACTTTATAACCCCAATCCCCAAACCAATTCCCCTTAACAACTCCAAACTACGAAGATTCTCTAGATGGGGGGGGGGGTAAAGTGTGACACAGGTACGTAGGTACTATCGTATTGATATTTAACTATAAATTCATCGGAATGGCCTATATGTCGGTATCAGACGCACAACGAGGGAGTCTATCTCCTTTTCACTAGCGCTAGACCAGAGATAATATTTTTGCATCTGAATTGGAGCGTCTCACCTTACATTAGCTCCGACACTTTATTGCGCATTTCGAAGTCGTGCTACTCTTGGGATGAGTTAGGGAGAGCCGGTATCGAACCCGGAAACTTGTTGTTCCTAAGCAGATGCTCTACCGACTAAGTTAAACATAGAATATTATTATTATTATTATTATTATTATTATTAGTAGTAGTAGTAGTAGTATAGTTATGTTGGTAATAATAAAAGTGATATGAATTTTACTTATATATATATATATATATATATATATATATAAAGATAAATCTAATGAGTCAGATAAACCTACTAAAAGTTTCGCTTAATGCTCTTCAGGGCTAAGATCCGACTCGGAGTTGGATCTTAGCCCTGAAGAGCATTAAGCGAAACTCTTAGTAGGTTTATCTGACTCATTAGATTCATCTTTATTATTTGCTCTACTTAGGTATTGAGCACTTTTTACTTATTAGCTTTAGTTTCCTGGCGGTTTTGTATGAATATATATATCTTATATATATATATATGCATATAAATTGTTTTTTCTTTTGGCCAAATATTGTACCAATAGATTATTTTTAGTTGGTACGATTATCTTGAACTTTTCTTTTTTTCCAAAAATTATTTCTCCCCGGGTGATGTTTGGTAGTATATTTTACTATTTGCTGTTTTTTTTCTCTCCACTAGGATTTACCAACAAGTTTGGTATATCATATATATATATATATATATATATATATATATATATAAGTAAGTAAAGTCGTCGGGGCGGCCTAAAGTCGGTATCAGCCAGTCAGCGAGGGAGTCTATCTCCTTTTCAATAGCGCTAGACCAAGGAGATTGATTTTGGCGTCTGAGGTGGAGCGCCACATCTACCACCAGCTCCTTACTTTACCGCACAGATCCCTGTGCTACTCATCCGCTGAGTTGGCGAGGACCGGTATCGAACTAGGAAACTTTGTGGTTTCTAGTCAAACACTCTACCGACTGAGCTAATATATATATATATATATATACATATATAATAATAAAATTCGAAGGCAATACAATGCGTAAAAAATAAAGACAAAGGAGAGGAAAAGGAAATAAGAAGAGCATTATAACCACACAAATAAAAAAACATAAGCACGTCATTTCTGAAAATACACTCTGATGATGAAGCTCTAGCTTTGAAATCGATTAGACATATAAAACATCGTTTTGTCTTTATTTTGTCTTTATTTTGTCTTTATTTTTTACGCATTGTATTGCCTTCGAATTTTATTATTTTATAACATACTTAACAATGCTTCAAGCAAATTACCAATTACTTTTATATTATATATATATATATATATATATATATATATATATATATTATTAACCAACCACCTCCCCTACCAGCTCCCCAAGTACGAAGCTTCTTCGGATCGGGGGTTAAAGTGTGACATACGTAGGTAGGTACTAGTGTATTAATATATAATCTTGATATATAGATTATTATTGTTATCATTATTATTAGTGGTATTGATATTGGTATTATTAGAAGTACTAGAATAGTAATGGTGGTAATAATAAAAGTGATATGAATATCGTAATTTTCCTTATTCATATTATTATCACTGCGAATATCATGATTTGCACCATTATTATTTTGTATTATATTCTCGCGTTTTCTTTCGTTGTACCTGGTACGTTTCCTTTGTTGTTCTTTTTAGATTCAGTAATGGCCCCATTGAATTAGGCTGGCTTTTTCATGTTTTAGTTTATGCATTCACTTTTTGACAAGCCTTAGTTACTTTGCGTGTATTTTTCTTATATTCCGTTCGTAGACCCAGATGTCTTTTTTTTCTTTCTTCTCTTTTTTTTTCAATTCTATTTTCTTTCTTTTCTTTTCTTTTCTTTTTCATTTTTTTTTATAATACTGGTATCATTATTTACCATATTCTTCCTCGTTTTTTGTTGTATAGGAGGGTGTAGGGATGGAGAGTGTAGATAGGCTTGGGTGATGCGGTTTGGGGATGAGGGGGGACTCTTTTCAAGGCAGCCTTTCAACGAAAGAAAAACACACGTAGGCAGAAGATATGCGCACACAGACAAGATGAAGAATGAAAAGAAAAAAAAACTATACATATAGCAACGGAAGAGATGAAAATATATATATAAAAAGATGGAGGGGTGCAAAAAAGATGGCTCGCTGCTTGTTGCTGTGAGACGCCAAGGGAAAGAAAAGAGGTACAGAAAAAAGGGAGGTGAGCAATGAATGGTAGAAACACGCGAACATCCTGTACAATATTCTGGGGAGAAAATAAAAAGCCATGTAGACTCTATGGTATATACATTTTTTTTAATATACAAACATTTATATACATATGCGTTCCTAGAAATACTTGCGTAAACATACCATATCACTTCATTCATATATATATATATATATATATATATATATATATATATATATATATATATATATATATATGTATGTATATTTCCTTCCATAATCAAGGGGAATAATTCAAAAACACAAACTTAAGGATAGATATAGACAAGGACGCATTTATTAAAGCACATATGAACGCACGCAAATATCACCAGAAAGGTGGAACTTTGTCTGACTTTTAGTATTGATGATATCTTTGACCTGACAACCAGTACGCATGCACACACACACACACAGACACACAGACACACACACACACAAATATATATATATATATATATATGAATATATATATATATATATATATATATATATATATATATGAATATATATATATGAAGGTTAAATATAGATAGAGGCTGCATTGAAGACTATGCTAGCTAAGATCAAAAACATCGTGAAGGGATGCCTTTTAAATCCTCAGATTACTGTAAAAGAACGCACGGAGCCTGTACCTTCAGGTTTTTGTTGTACAGGTTACTCCCAAATAATCCAATCGAGTAGTGAGCCTGAGTTATATAAAATGGGCCAGGAAGCGTGGGGTTAACCATACTTCATTCTGTCTATTCATACACATATTTATCTGAATAATGTGCCTGACTTGTTTAAAATAGGCCAGAAAGTACGAGTTTAAAACATACTTCTTATAGTATAGTCATACACAGATTCACCCCAATAGTGTCCCTGAGTTATATTGCATAGACAATGTAAGCTTAACCTATACTTTGTACTGTCAAGTCGTAAACATTCACGCCAGTAGAGTGCTTGACTTGTATATAATAGGCCAAGAGCCGCAGGCTTAAACCATACTTCCTACTGTCTAGTCATAAACAGACTCATGTAGACAGCGACGTAATTTCGGTTACAGACAAATGGAGACCGAATCTCCATTATTATTTGCTCCTTTTAAGTTTTCACATCAGCATTAGCTGATGGTCTTTCACTGGAGTCTGAGTGACAGAAAATCTCCTCTGGTCTCAGGACTCTTCTGAGTATTCTGGCAGATTGCAGCAGTGCAGTGTTCTGAATGGTTTCAACCCTTCCTCTGTTTTCCAAACTTTCCAGACCCTTTTCCAATCCTTTTGGGACTGTTCCAAGTGCACCAACTACAATTGGTATCACTTTCACTTTTATATTCCATAACTTTTTCAGTTCTCTGGCAAGGTCCAGATATTTGTCCATTTTTTCATTTTCCTTTAGCTTCGCCCTGTGATCTGCTGGCACTGCAAAATCCACCAGTTGACAAGTTCTTTCTTTTTTGTTTATCAAAACTAGGTCTGGTCTTCTTGCTGGGATAAGGTGATTCGTTTTTATTTCAAAGTCCCAGAGAATTTTATGCGTTTCGTTCTCAAGAACAGATTCTGGTTTATGCATATATCATTTTGCTGTATGGTCAAAATTAAATTTTTTGCATAATTCCCAGTGGATCACCTTCCCAACCTAGTCGTGTCTAGTTTTGTATTCTCGTTGTGCTAGTTTGCTACATTCGCAGAGTATATGGTTTACAGTCGCATCTCTATTCCTGCAAAGTCTACATTTACTATTTTGTTGGGTCCTATCAATTTTCGCTTTGATGTAGTGTGTCCTTATGGTATTATTTTGTGCAGCAATTATAAGTGATTCAGTTTCTCTTTTGAAGTTTCCTTTTCTTAACCATGTCCAAGTCTTTTCATGTGCAAACTCTTCAATTTGTCATTTGAAGTGTCTATATAATTGTTTTTCTTCCCATTTTTGTTTTCTAGTCTTTGTTGTTTTTCTGATTGTCCATCGGTCGCCTCTACTATTGTTAGCCGCCGTAAGTAGTTTGTCTTTGCTTTTTCTTGTGGAATCTTGAAGTTGTTGGATTGTGGTTTCTACGCATTCCTCTATGGTGGCAAGACCTCTTCTCCCTTCCTTTCCTGACACATATAATCTATCTCTGTCATCTCTAGGGTGGAGAGCCTTGTGCATGGTCATTAATTTTCTCGTCTTTTGGTCAATCTGTCTGAGTTCTTCCTTTGTGCATTTTAAGAATGGTCCTGAGTATCTTTTAATGGGGACAGCCCAGGTATTGATTCCTGTGATCAGATTTCTGCTGTTAAGTTTGGTTTCTAGAAGTTTTCTAGTTCTCCTGATATATTCTTTTTTAACTTTTCCTTTCATTTCTGTGTGCATGATATTGTCAGCTTCTAAAATTCTTAAGCATTTCTAGCCTTCATTTTCATCAAGTGATTTTATAGTGTCCTGATTTGGCAGTTGTATTCCATCCATTAGTTTTCTTTCACCCCGTTTTATTACTAGCATAGCACACTTTTAGCACACTTACTATTATTATTATTATTATTATTATTATTATTATTATTATCTCTCTCTCTCTCTCTCTCTCTCTCGCACACACACACACACTCACACACTCTCTCTCTCTCTCTCTCTCTCTCTCTATCTATCTATCTATCTATCTATCTCTATCTCTCTTCAGTTAAATTCAGGACGTTTGAGTTAGCTAACTATTAGCATGATAAACCGAATGTCTGTTATCCAGAGAGGAACCGGGAATCTTTTTGGTTTCCAGAAACAACAAAAACTGTGCATCCACTCTCCGAACAGCCCCTATGACATAGCAGACCGAAAAGGAAAATACAAAAAAAACATTTCTCTGATCATAAGGCACCCGGCAGTTTACCCCTCTGACTGCCATCTAATGAGACGTTCGGTACCTCTGACAATTTAATGATGTTCACACTACAAAAGTGACTACGATTCAAATATAACAGGAAGCGCGAACATGAACCATAATTCATTCAGTCGAATCATACACAAATTCATCCTAGTAGTATGTCTGAGCTCATCCATTAACCTTTATGAGCGTTGTCATCTCAGATAAATAATGAAAAAATCCTTTTTTATATAAGAACAAAGAAAGGAAAGGAAAATGACCAGCTACACAGAAAAATATAAGAAAAAAAAAAGAAAGACAAAAAAATAATATATCTATATCTTTCATAGAGAGAGGTTGAGTGCACGGAAGTGATAACGCTAATCAGTTTCAATCGAACATAATGAAATTCTATTGTTACAGTTTTTGTGGCCATTTTTAGGCTTCAAGTGAGAGCAATTTACAGTGGTGATCCCTTGTGTTCTTAGTGAAGAATCCTGGGTTGTTCCTCGGTGTTAGGTAGAATCCTTTGGTTGTTCTTTAGTGAAGAA
>CM042150.1:96175993-96200778 GCA_023376005.1 Doryteuthis pealeii
ATATCTATACTTATTTTACTCACCCCATCGCCCCGCTAAATTAAATGGCTGTATGTCATACTAATAAAATAGGTACCACCAATTTTCCCTGTGAAATTTACGCGCCTGTATTTAACACAAGGAAACTTGCATAAAGATTAATATTATCTTGAACATTTTTTGTCCATTCGAAAGAAGAAACATTAAAAAAAACTCTTGATGATTTTCTTTTTTACATTCAGCTAACAGAAATAATGAAATTTATGGACGAAAAACAATGTTTCCATTTTAAATCAATTGAAATTTAACGTAGCCAAAAACAAGATATGATTATCGGCTTTTTAAAGAAATGTATGAAAAATCAATTAATGGTCCGATTATCACGAACATTGCCATAATTATTTACCCTTTGATGTAAATATGTCTGAAGTAGTTTTTTTCCTAAAATATCTTACGGGAAATATTTTTACGATGTCTACCCCCACCCTATTTCATTTTATAAAATTTGAAAAAATGAACCGACTAAAACCGGTTTTTACTTTTTTTTTCTATAAATAATTTTATCTGAAGATTTTTATGAGTTTTAATGCGAAAGATATTTTTTGTAAAAGAACTATGAATACAGAATTCTGCTAAAAAAATTTCAATAAAGAAATCGACTGTTTTACTTATTTTTCAAGATAACGGTGAGTAATTTGCCCCAGTAGGATAATTTGTTCTTTGAATTAACTGTTTTTCTTTGTAACAACTCTTTATATGCGTTCTTTCTTTTTTGCGAGACGTAAAAAAAAAGGTAAAAAATATTTACGTTTCTTCCTTCAATATGGCCTAAACTGATCACGTGACGTATTTTGGTGGTACCCATAATACATCAATAAAGCCACTTCTTTAAAGAGAATTGTTCATTAGAAAAGCGCAACAAGGTTGGTTGATTGGTTGGTTGGCTGGTTGGTTGGATTTACCGGATGTCTACACCGTCAAAGAAAGAAAAAAGGGGAAAGACATTTTTAATCTGGGGTGCTCATTAGATAGTGTTGGGTGTGCCGGAGCTTAATTTTAACATTTTTCTCAGCAACAATTCTTAAAATTAATACACAAAATGATACAAGCTGTATAATTTCCAGAACAAGCTGACAATTCCCCCTATAGACATATATATAAGTTATATATATATATATATATATATATATATATATTATATATATAATATAAATAATTTTTGTGTGTATATATATATATATATATAATAATTTTGTAGTTTATATTCACATATACATATATATATAATTCTTGTTTATATATATATATATATATATATATTAAAAGAATAAAATATAAATAAATGGGGGGGGTTACACGAAGGCCTTTTTCCACCGGTACTTTCAAGTGATACACCGGTGACGAATAAAAAAGTCAGATTGTACAAGAATTGTGTAAGAAATCAATGGGGGTGAGCCAGAGGGGTACAAAAAAGAAAGAGCGGGAAAGAGGGGGGTATGTATGTTTCCTAGGTAGAAACAGGGTTGGAAGTGTCTCCCAATAAATGCCGGTGTAATTCGGTATATGTTGGACGTACATCCCAGACACACTTCGTAATGCCATTACGAATAATAATACATCCAGGCTTTCCCAAGCATTCGACTCGTCCATAGCCGAGCACCTCTCTATAAATGCTTGTAGAAGGGACTATTCAGATGAGTGTTTCTCAATTTTGCACAGAGCTAGGTCAAAACAGCATTTAACCATCTTTGAAGCTGTCCATATCTCTTTTTCCGGCCTACTCTGTGCAAACTAACCCCAAAGCACTCCCTCTATTTATTGGGAGACACTTCCAACCCTGTTTCTACCGCCTTCTACCACATATATGATAAAAAGTTTTGCGGTTATGCTATGAGCAATAGGGTCGGGACAATCATAGAGGTGGAAATTCATACGCAAATGAAATCTAGAAACTCAAATTCGGAATATGAAAATTTGAATAGTATGGTAATTGACACGTCATTCGTAAGATCTAAACATAACAGGCATAAACACTTGGGCCGTTGTACTCATTCTTCAGAAAATTAAGCATTAATTTACTCATGTATTGTTTTTATAAATCAACAAGATATGCTCATGACATTTGACATCGACTAAAAAGCGGGAAAATTGACAACATAAATCGTGATTCACACATCATGTACACAAACAAAACATCTTTTATTTTTTTCCAGTGGAATATTATGCAATCAAAACAGATATTATTAGATATTGTTTAATACTAAATTATCACGCTAAACTCTAAAACTCTAAACCTTCACCGCCCTGTCGGTTGGGGCGTTAGAATGCACCGACTGCACCTCTGCAGAGGGGTAAGACTCCCCCAATGGGGCCACCTGTTGGCCGTGGGTGGCGATCCGAGATGCTTAAGGATAGAGCCCAGGTGGATGAGCAGTTCATGACATGCAATACTCCACTTTGGCTCTATCTTGGGCTAGACGGGCGGTCGGAGAGGCCCCCTCCGATCAATCGGCTGGTCACGTCAAGCCCTAGCACCTATAAGATTTTCCCAACCCTATTGTCCTTATGGCAAGCCCCAACCCCTTTTTATCATATGGGTGCTAGAAGGCGGTGGCTACGGCTCTACATGTCCTGGGAATGACGTTAAACTCTATCTGATGGTGAGGTTCCAGTTTTGGAGGTTTGGGGAATGTGGAGCACCCCTGTGGAGCACCGTTGGTCCCTGGTCCACTCTGACCCGGAGTGGTAGTACCTGTTAGGGTCCCATCTATGGGTTAAATAGAAAAATGTATTTATGAACAAAATTGTATTATCCATTAAGAATTGATTTATTTCAAAACTTTATCGGCATTAAATGACCCACTGAGGTTGATATGCCGTAAAACAAAACAAACCAAAGGAGAATCTAAACTCTCACTCTAAACTCTTTACCTAAAATGAGATTATGGTATAGTTATTTTTAAGCATAGCTTAGATATGGCCCAATGCCAGAAGTATTAGGCGCCAAATGAGAATCGAACTCACAAATAATGGTCTGTGAATCTAGCTTGCTAACCATTACAACACGTGCCCTTGAAATTATGATATATGTTCGCTTACCGTAACCAAAAATGAAAAGTCCACACCCTATTTTTGTCGAAGATGTGACTAACCACAAATAGATTTACCAACCCTTCCGCACATAAAAGTTCGGCAGTAGCGACATCAGATAATCAGTATTTACATTTGCATTTCATTTTGAAGGATTCGGACGGTCTCATTTTAAACCAGAGGGAGTTGCAAGATGATAACAGGCGGAAGATCAAGGAACACCAGTATTTTATATATAGATGGAAAAAAACACGCATCGATTTTTCAGTGAATATATATATTTACCAACCACTCCGCACGAGCTGGATGTGACACAAGGTCAATTTCTTAAGCAGAGTTTAACAGGTTTGAATTTAGTGTTTTCCTTCTCCTAGACTGGTTGCTTATCTAAGGTTAAAGAGCCCAGTCTTCCCTAATATTTACCCATAGCTGGAGGGAGAGTAGGATTCCTACCTTTTTCCAAGGGTATTAGCGCTAAGTGAAGTGCAATTACCACATCCCGGATTTGAACTCGGGGCGACGAGTCCATTTCCCATGACTGTAACCATTACACCATGCGCTTCCATGTGATCTTAACTTCAACAGTTTCCATTTAGTCAAAAATGAAAAATCCACAGATGTGACTAAGAAAACTTTGAAATCTTCATTTTCCATATGAAAAGTTTACAGTTTAACAATCAATATGACATAAGAGAGGCTTTGCTTACTTTTTTAATTACATATCAACTTTCGAGGGTCATCTAATCCCAAAGACGTCCTTGTAGAAGAACAGTAGTGGTACTATTTAACCCATAGCTGTGAAGGTTCATATTTTTCACCCATCTATGGGTTTAATAGAAAAACATGAGTTTATAAACAAAATTGTATTATGTATTAAGAATAAATTTATTTCACAACTTTATCGGCATTAAATGACCCACCGAGGTTGATATGCCGTAAAACAAAACAAACCAAACCAATCATATTTTTCCAAAGCGTATTAATCCGAATGTGAAAGTAATAGCGCAACTGGACCTCGAACTCGTCTTCTACGATTTCGCAGTCCAACATGTTAGCTACGTTGAATGCTGGACTGTATTTGTTGTAAATTGAAAAGATAGATACAATAAGTTAACAAAATATTGTAAAATGTTTTGTTCATCCTTGTAAATCCATAATTAATGATTATTAAAGACATATTAAATGCCTTTTGAAATACAATTATCTTTGGCCTAAAAGCTTCCGTACGGCGTTTATTAATTTTTTTTAATAAAGACCATCTTACAACCCGGATGTAGTATGGATACGTACAACTAGTAACTCATAAATAAAGCCTTTAAAATGCCATATTGATTCTTAATCTGTGATGTTTGTTTTTAATAAAAACCTTGGATCTTGGGCTAGACGGGCGGTCAGAGAGGCCCCCTCCGATCAATCGGCTGGTCACGTCAAGCCCTAGCACCTATATGATTGCCCCAACCCTATTGTCCTTATGGCAAGCCCCAACCCCTTTTTGTCATATTGGTGCTAGAAAGCGGTGACTGCGGGTCTACATGTCCTGGGAATGACGTTAGACTCTATCTGATGGCGAGGTTCCAGTTCTGGAGGTTTGGGGAATGTGGAGCACCCCTTCATCACCATTGCTCCCTGGTCCACTCTGACCCGGAGTGGTTGTATCTGTTAGGGTCCCATGGGTTAAATAGAAAAATGTGTTAATACAAAGAATTGTATTATCCATTAAGAATTGATTTATTTCAAAACTTTATCGGCATTAAATGACCCACTGAGGTTGATATGCCGTAAAACAAACCATACCAAACTAAACCAAACTAAAACCTTGGAATTTCCAGGGTTTCAGCTAGTAATTAGTAGGATGTGGGTGAGTCACCGTGGCGGAATAGCTAACGTTCCGGACTGCAAATTGTAATATACGATTCGAACTCCAATCGCGCTAATACCCTTGGAAAAGGGTATGAACACTGTCATCCTCATCCTCCAAACTATGGGTCAAATAGTAAAGTACTATTCTTTCTTCTACAGGGATGAATTTGGCATTAAATAGCCCACACAGCTTCCACCTCCACTTTCCCGTACAGATCAAAGCTGGGCTTATAACGCGCTGAGTTTGCGAGGCTGGTGTCAAACTTGGAACCTCATGGTTTCTAGCAGTTACTATACCGACTGACCTAAAATGAATAACATTACTAGTTTGGTTTTGTTTTGTTTTACGGCATATCAACCTCGGTGGGTCATTTAATGCCGATAAAGTTTTGAAATAAATCAATTCTTAATGGATAATACAATTTTTTTATAAATACATTTTTCTATTTAATCCATAGATGTGACTCCTAACAGGTACTCCAGGTCAGAGTGGACCAGGGAGCAATGGTGGTCCACAGGGGTGCTCCACATTCCCCAAACCTCCAAAACTGGAACCTCACCATCAGATAGAGTTTAACGTCATTCCCGGGAGATGTAGACTCTCAGTCACCGGCTTCTAGCACCCATATGATAAAAAGGGGTTGGGGCTTGCCATAAAGGCAATGGGGTTGGGAAAATCATATAGGTGATAGGGCTTGACGTGAACAGCCGATTGATTGGTGGGGGCATCTCCGACCGCCCGTCTAGCCCAAGAAAAGCCTAAAGTGGAATATTGCAAGTCATGGACTGCTCAGCCACCTGGGTTCTATCCTTAAGTATCATGGGTCACCACCCACGGCCAACAGGTGGTCCCATTGGGGGAGTCTTACTCCTCGGCAGAGGTGCAGTCGGTACATTCTAACGCCCCAGCCGACAGGGCAGGAACATTAGTGGTTCTATTAAAACCATAACTGAGGTGATTATTCGAATAGAATCATTCTATATGATTTTCCCAACCCTATTGCCCTTATGGCAAGCCCCAACCCCTTTTTGTCATATGGGTGCTTGAAGGCGGTGACTGAGGGTCTGCATCTCCTGGGAATGACGGTAAACTCTATCTGATGGTGAGGTTCCGGTTTTGGAGGTTTGGATAATGTGGAGCACCCCTGTGGGGCACCATCGCTCCCTGGTCCACTCTGACCCGGAGTAGTAGTACCTGTTAGGGTCACATCTATGGGTTAAATAGAAAAATGTATCACTCTATTTACGTTGTTTCGACTTTCGTCCTTTTTGAAGATATCAAAATATTGAATCTTAAAATCTTAAAACGATATGAAATATTATAATATTTACGTCGTCTGTAAAAACAGCTGTATCATTCATACCGTATGGTACTGTTAATTCCGGATATTATCGATTGTTTACACTTCATTTGGTACCCAAGAAGTAAATGAAAGAAAAATGGTTTAGATACATAAAATTTAGAGAATAATAACTAAATCAGTAGGGCTAACACGAAAATAAACACGGCTAGCCTTGGCTAAGCTTTATGATTTACAGCAATTTACCGATTCACTAAGCTAAATAAAAAAAATAGGCTACCCTGGCTAGGGTTCATAATTTACCGGAATATACCAACTAGGAAAAGCGGCCGCCACGGAAAAGAGAGCCAAAATGAAGGAGTGACAACAGCAAGCATCACTGTTTGTTTGTTTGTAGTCACTGCAACAGAGATTGCCACTCGAGAATTGGTCTGTTCAGCCAATCACGCAGTTGTAGGTAAAAAGAAAAAGAACGGACACTACGCCATCGTCTTTAGTAGACGGAAGGACGCCAACAAAAAAAAAAATACCTACTACGAGGGCTAACATAAAAACTAAGCTAGGCTACCGGTTGGCTTCATAATTTACTGAATTTTAATTTACTGAATTGAATTTACTGAAATTTACCGATTACGTAGGATAGAATAAAAAATCTAGGCTAGGCTAGGCCTAGGTCGGATAATTGCATCTAGATAAAGACTATTCCGACTTAAGTCATGCTTTCTGCAACCAATTAACGACGTATGGTGAGGTGTTACTGTATTGATCTGTTACCCTTGTTTCTACTTACCCCGTGGAATTTCCACGGGTTCGGCTACTTACAATCACGCATTGTGTCCTCGTTTTGATATTTATCTATTAAAAACTAGCATGAAAAAGCAATAATGAATTTGGTCTACTCCTTCATCCAGTCAACCCTCTACTCTATTCATTCCTCCTTTTCAGACGTTCGTTCACTTATAGCTTGACCATTAATTGATAGATGAAACAAACACGGAACTCCAATAGGTCTGGCATTATGGACACTAAATGTCCAGGGTTCATTTGGACATAATGCGCTCCGTTGTAATTATGAGCACCAACAAAAGGGGAGGCGAGTCATTCAGTGCGACGACTCCTGCGCTAGAAATGACCCGTTGTTGGTTCACGTTTTCTCCCGCCCTGACTGGACCATTCTTTCTCTCGGATGCTTTTTATTGCATTCAGCCTTTTTTCACTGCAATAACATGCTAGGCATTCAAACATGTTTACAGTGCAACACAAAGAAGGACAATGGGAGACGGTGAAACAGGTATATCCGACAATGCAACAAAAAACAGGACCCTCGCGCCTCTGTGAAAAATACGCGGACACTTACGCAGCTATATTATTCACACACATTGCTTTCATTAATTTATATAACTCTCTCTCTCTCTCTCTCTCTCTCTCTCTCTCTCTCTCTCTCTCTCTCTCTTTACATATCTATTATCTATTTAAGGTGCGTTCACACACACATAAAATCAAACACACACACACACCTATATAATATATATATATATATATAATATATATATATATATATATAATATATATACTTAGATTGAAATTCAACACTAAAGGGTTTTTAATAGATAAATCAATGCTCAATTTACGAAAATCAAAAGAAATATCACAATATATTTCAAATATTAAACAAGATGATAAAATACCGGAAAAATACTCACAACTCGGGGTTTCACGTTGTCAATTCCCAGGTGAGCTTATATTTAATACGTTCGGGCTATTATTGTACACATCCGATCTTTTAGGTTTAGAACTATATACACCCCTCTATACAAATTAATTGAAAAAAAAGTATTATTCCGTTATATTTTTATAAATTAGCAATTTCTCCGTAAGACTCGCCAGTTTCTTCGTGCATAGTTTAAAGTAAGGTTTTATCGCAGACAATAAGCATAGAACAACTAATCGACAATCGGGCAATATTTTTCAAGGTCAAACAAATGTTATCGTACAGCAATTGTACTTGGTGCTATTAGAATGTGACCAAATGTTTGGAAAAGAACTGCTGGAACTGGGAAATCATCGAAAAATCAAAACCATCCGAACAAACAGCATAGTTAAGATCGACTAGAATACTCAGAAGGGTCCATACCTTAATAGATTCTTCGTCACTCAGACTCATGTGGAACGACCAGCCATTACTGGTGTAAAAAAAAAAACTCGCATGGAGTGATCTATAATAATAATAATTAATAATAATAATAATAATAATAATAACAAAAAAGAACGGAATCACTTATAATTGCTTGTACAAAATAATGCCATAAGGAGAGGACTAATCAAAGGCGAAAGTTGAAGGACCCAAACAAATAGTAAATGTAGATTATGCGGTAATAGAGATTAGACGGTAAACCCATGTACTATGCCAATGTAGCAAACTGACACAAAGGGAGTTACAAAACCAGACACGATGGGTGGGAAGGTGATCCACTGGAATTATGCAAAAAATTTTAAATTTAACCATACAACAAAATGGTATATGCATAAACCAGAATATGTTTATGAGAACGAAACACATAACATTCTCTGGGACTTTGAAAAAAAAGGATCACCTTATCCCAGCAAGAAGACCAGACCTAGTGTTGATAACAAAAAAGAAAGAACTTGTCAACTGGTGGATTTTGCAGTGCCAGCAGATCACAGGGTGAAGCTAAAGGAAAATGAAAAAATAGACAAATATTCTGGACCTTGCAGAGAACTAAAAAAAGTTATGGAATATGAAAGTGAAAGTGATACCAATTGTAGTGGGTGCACTTGGAACAGTCCCAAAAGGATTGGAAAAGGGTCTGGAATGTTTAGAAAATCAGAGGAAGGGTTGAAACATTCAGAACACTGCACTGCTGCAATCTGCCCAGAATACTCAGAAGAGTCCTGGAGACCTAGGAGACTTGCTGTCACTCAGACTCCAGTGAAAAAACATTAGCTAATGCTGATGTGAAAACTTAAAAGGAGCAAATAATAATGAGATTCGGTCTCCATTTGCCTGTAACCGAAATACGTCGCTGCCTACATGAGTCTGTTTACGACTAGACAGTAGGAAGCATGGTTTAAGCCTGTGGCTCTGGCCTATTATATACAAGTCAAAGCACTCTACTGGCTGTGAATGTTTGAAAACTCAAAGGAGTAAAATAATAATAATATAACTATAATAATAATAATAATAATAATAATAATAGGGTGGATCAACTACTCAGTTGTATTTGGTGCTATTGGAATGTCACCAAAAACTGTTTGGAAAAGAGACTGCAGGAATGGAAAATCATAGGAGAAATCAAAAAACCATCCGAACAACAGCATAGTTAAGATCGGACTAGAATACTTAGAAGAGTCCTGGAGACCTGATGAGACTTTCAGTCACTCAAACTGCAGTGAACCACCAGTTTAGTGATTGTAAAAAAAAAGACACTCTCATGAGGGTAATATTTATCAATATATTTAAATGACAAAAATATGCAGAATTAGACACTAGATAGCTGAACAGGGTTCTGAAGAGGGGAACTTAAAGAGCGAAAAAATGAATCTTTAATAATTACTGTATAAGAGATAGTATTCATAAGGGCTAAATATATAAAATAAAAACATATAATGATTAATGTATTATTTCACTTCATTCAAGTTTTGCACATTTAAGTTTTGTACAGCAAGTCTCCTTATTTTTATCATTATATTTATGAGGGTTTTTCACACCAGCGTTAGCTGATGGTATTTCATGGAGTATGAGTGACCAACAAATCTTCTCAGGTCTCCAGTATTCTAGCCGATTGTAACAATGCAGTAGTCTAGATGGTCTCACTTCTTCCTCTGATTTTCTAGATCCTCCAGTCTTTTTCAAGTTTTTGTACCGTTCCAAGTGCACAAACTACAATTAGTATCACTTTCACTCTCATATTCACAGCTTTTTCAATTCTCTGGCAAGGTCCCCAGTATTTGTCCATATTTCCCGTTTCCTTCATCTTCACCCTTGAGATCTGCCGGGACTGCAAGGTCCCACGAATTGAAAAGTTCAAGTTTTTGTTTTGTTTCAGAGGAGAATCGAGACCATCAGGAATTACTGCGATTGCTGCAAATCTGATAGAATACCTCCGAAGAAAGAGTCCTGGAGACATGAGAAGAGTGTTGTCACTCAGATCCTGTGAAATACCATCAGCTATGCTGATGTGAAAAAACTCAAAAGGATGTGAATAATAATAATAATAATAATAATTAATAATAATAATAATTAAAATTAATAATTGAGAGATGAGACTGTAAACTATTATACTCTGCGGAATGTAGCAAACTAGCACAACGAGAAATACAAAACTAGACACGACTGGGTTGGGAGAGGGTTGAATCCACTGGGAATGATGTAAAAAATTCTAAGTTTTGACCATACAACAAAATGGTATATGCATAAACCAGAATCTATTCTTGAGAACGAAACGCATTAACTTCTCTGGGAACTTTTGAAATATAATAATAATAATAATAATAATAAATAATAATAATAATAATAATAATAATAATAATAATAATAATAGAGAGTGAAAGCTGATACCAATGTAGTTGTGCACTTTTTGAACGGTTCCCAAAAGGCTTGAAAACAGACTGGAGGAATTGGAAATCAAAAGGAAACAATGAGCGATTAGCAGCCATTGTGAAATCAGAATACTCAGAAGTGTCCTGGAGACTAAGGAGACTTGTTTGTCACTCAGACTCAGTGGAAAAGGACCATCAGCTAAACGCTGGCGTGAAAAACTCACAAAGACTAAATGATAATAATAATATGCTTGAGGAGGGTGCTTTATTAACAGTTTTGCTGTTGCTTATTTATCTTGTAGAAGCCACGATATTCTTCACTTGTTCGTATAATTACTATTAAAAAGCGAGAAAAAAATTGATAATGGAACAAAAAAAGTAACTTTGTTATGAAAAGCATCCGGGTACGTGTTCGATATGTAAACATTTGTCAATCAATGATCGATTTGGATTCTTTTTTCACAAAACGATCTTCATCAACTGACATTGTTTGACAGGTGAGTAGGTTCATTTCTATGGATTTAGAGTTGCGAAAGAATTGAAATGGAGGAAGGGCAGGAGTTGGGGTCCGAAAAGAAAGAAAAACAGAAATATAATGGAAGCCCTAATGAAAATGGAATGTTTGTGGGTAAAGAGGAAGTACCAGGGTGGGAAAAAATATACAATAGAGAATAGAATTGATTTCCTTATTAGTCACCATTTTCACGCCAATGAGATGCTAGCATGTTCAAACTGTTCTTGAGTCGATGGCTTCGTGTGTGTTATTCTTTTACTAGCAGGACCTATGGATATACCACAGTATGATATTTTAATTATTTCGACGTTTGATATGTTTGCTTAAGAGCTATTACATGTCCTGGGTATGATGTTAATCTACATTATGGTGAAGTTCCAGTTCTTCGAGGTCTGGGGAATGTGGAGTACCCCTTCATCACCATTGCGCCAAGGTCCACTCTGACCCGGAGTCATAATACTGTTAGGGTTCCATCTATGGATTAAATAAAAAATGTTTTTAAAAAATATATGTTTGGCATGAAATGACCCAATATGTTGACATGCCGTAAAACTAAACAACCAACAAACCAACAAAGAGCTATTGCGAAATAGTTCAATATGTAAAATGTATAAGAATCTTGATTTAACTCTCTTCCTCTCTTGTGTTTTTATTCTGGCCCCTAACGAGGCCACAACAACTTGATCTCATCCTCGTCGCCAAGTTGTTGTGGCCTGATTAGGGGTCAGAATAAAAACACAAAATGAGAAATTAGTTAAAAAAATATATTAACAAAGAACAGTAGCACAAACATATACAAATGAGACCGTTACACGCGAGGCTGTCTTATCGGCTATCCTCTGAAATATTAACTATCGCTTAAGTGCAGAACCTACTTACTATTTATAGTTGGAAGAGTTCATGCGTGCGTGGTAAATTACCATAACAGTATAAAATCACCCCAGAAGGGTTGGTATGCCGTTAAAATCAATTAATCAATCAGCAAGGATATGGTTGAAAATCATAAATACTTCAAAGGTTTTCATCTCAGACTTCCACCTTTTGGCATTGTCGGACATTTATTCTGCTCTACGCATAAATTATGAAGGTAATAATTTCTTGTATCATCTATACATATATAAAGGGCAGTTGTGTGTATGTATGTCCGAATGTAAACTATACATATATAAAGGGCAGTTGTGTGTATGTATGTCCAAATGTAAACTATACATATATAAAGGGCAGTTGTGTGTATATGTATGTCCGGAGGAACCTTCGAAAATAAAACAATTAACGACAAAGTAAATATATATATATACACATTAAATATCACCAGGGCTTGGTCTTTGTGCAAAAATAATAGAGATTTGATTTATATTTTAAAGATAATTAGAAAAATATATACGTCGGATGATGATGGACGAACCCCGAAAGACATCCTGTATGGAGAGCTAACATTTGGTAAAGCAGATTGGTCGTCCCTACTGGGGATTCAAGGATGTCTGCAAAAATGAATCTCAGGTGCTTTGCGGCATTGTCCCTTCCAGCTGGGAAAATTTGGCTCAAGACGCCCTCCTCGGTGGTGGCAGAATCTCCATAGAGGACTGTACATGTCAGAATTCACCCTGATACAACATCATGAAGCAAAGAGGTCCATAAGAAAGCAACGGCAACAAAATGCATCGGAACATCATCATCTACAGGGACAACTACAAATGAAAAATCTGTAGTCGAGAATGATTCCAAACATAGGGACTTCATTAGTCACATTGAGCGCTGCATCTTCAGGGGCACACACAAACTTGTATCATAAGTCTTTCGAGACTGAATTGCCAATGAATGATATAATGAATTTAGAGAAAATAGAATTTAAATGATAACAGCATTTTTTTTGCATCTTGTATTTTGAATAGGAGACATTAATTTTCTTTTCACAGTGTCTGGATTAACGCAAGTCTTCTTTTTGTGTAGGGATTCTAATGGGGTTCTTGTGAAGATCCAACTCGCAATTTCAACATCAATAATGGATCTGCCGAGACTAACTTATTACACCCCTCCTCCTTTTACCCAGGCAAAAACTGGGTAGCCATTTCTAGTAGTAATAAATGGGGAAAAAAACACAGTCTCCTGTTTAGCGATATCTTTCAGTCGAAAAATACAGAAATGAAGGAGTGTGAAAGAGAGAATGAAGGAAAAAAAATAATAAAGAAGGAAGTTGATAAAAAAGAAAGAAAAAGAAAAAGGAAATTGAAACGAAGAAAAGTATTTCTTGAAAGTAACACCTCAAAGACAAAAAGAAAGAAATAATTAATAAAACGAGAGAAAAAAGAGTAAAGATATGAAGAAAAGAAAAAAAAAGAAAGGAAAGAAAAAAAGACGAGAAAAATAAGAAAAAATGAAAGAAAGAGAGGAAGAATAAAAAGAAGAATAAGAAAGAAAGGAAAGAATAGAACATAAAAAGAAAAGAAAAAAAAAATAACAAAAAAGAAAGAAAAAAAGAAAGAAAGAAGAAATTGAATACGAAAGAAAAGAATCTGAATACGAAAGAAAGAAAGCGAAAACAGAACTACAAAAGAAAAATAACATTAAGAAAGAAGGACAATATATAAAGAAAGAAAGAAAGAAAGAAAAAAAAAAAGAAAAGATAAGAAAAGACAGAAAGAAAGAAAAAAGATAGATAGAGAAATAAATGAATAAATAAAGAAGGAATCTGAATACAAAAAGAAAGAGAACAGAACTACAAAAAGAATAACATAAGAAAGAAAGATAAGAAGAAAGAAAGAAAAGAAAGAAGAAAAGAAAAGATTAACACGAGAGAAGAGAAAGAAATAGAAATACAGGAAGAATAACATAAGAAATAAAGAAAGAAAGAAAGAAAGAAAATCAAGTATGCAAGAAAACAAATGAATGAAAAAGGAAATAATATAATAAAGAATGACAAAGGAAAAGGAAAGAATTAAAGAAAAGGAAAAAAGAAAGAAAGAAATGAGTAATTAATAAAATTAAAGAAGTAAACTATATAAAGAGAAACATAACTACGATAAGAATAACAGATAAAAGAAAGAAAGAAAAAGAAAGGCAGAAAGAAATCGTAGAAAATTAGGAATACCAAAAGAAAGAAAGAAAGAAAGAAAGAAAGAAAGAACGAAAGAAAGAAAGAAAGAAAAAAAAGAAAGAAAGAAAGAAAGAAATAATCAAACATGGAAACAAATAAATGAAAAATAGCAAAATAACGAAAAAGAACGAAAATGAATAAGAAAGAACGTAAGGAAGAAAGAAGTAAGAGTAAAAAAAAAAAAAATCCAAAGAAGTAAAAAACAAAACAAAATTATTACATGGTAGTTAGCTTTCCTTAGGAAAAAAAAAGAAAAAAAAAGAAAAAAAGAGAACACAAAGAATGAAAAAATACAAGAGCAAAAAAAATTAAGGAGAGAAAGGGAAAAAGGAAAGTCGATTTCCGAAAAGAATAAAGAATTTGTCCAAAAAACAAAATCGTCCAATAATTGGTTTCTAAAAGACGGGCGGAATGTGAATATGTTGGTCATTGTATTGAAGTTCCTTTATGAAACGGCTGGTTATGTGGGAACAATGCGCAAATCGCCTTGCGATACGTTCTTGGAGACTACCATCCGGAATGGTAAGGACATTGGCAGCGTAAAGAAATGGCGCGTGAGCATTAGTAAAAAAAAAAAATGAATACACTCTGCAGAGTGCGAACGTTCATGGTGCCCGAATGTGAAACATAGAATTTGCTTAATTCGAATCACGCTGAAAGGCCTTTCGCCTGAGCGAACGCGTTGATAATCAAACATGTGATTTTACAAGTATGGGCGCGTGGTGGTATACTGCGTTGGTCGCAGCGACAGTTTAAGGCACATGAGGCAACCCATTGCAGGAAGCAGTTTCGAGATTAGACGACTGCGCAATCAGGCATCGAAGATTAGGTATTTTCTCGTTTATGCAATTTTCAAAGATGGTAAGAAAATTATCTGTCCAATTGTTATATATTGTACAAACGGAAATATGAATTTCTGGTTTTATTAAACAAAGAAGTTTTTACAACTGCCCGTTATCAGATCAAGAGATAAAAATACGTGGGTGTAGCTATGAATATAAAAGAACCGAGGGCCCGAGACAGGTCAGTCGTCAGAGTCCGGAGGCAGTCACGCGGAGAGAGGTGAGGTGATCGGGTCAGTAGTCGGCCGAGCGGGACCTCGTGTTTAGTTGGGTGTCGGAAAGCTAGCGTTAATATTTACCAACTGAAAAGCTGTCGCCAGAAATTTAATTCGAAGCGACCCGAAAAGTCTAAAGACGACATTATTATTAAACTGACCCTCTCTCTCACGAAGTTTGAGCTTGAAATTAATATTTTCAATAAACTTCTGGAGGGATAACTTTGTGTTATTGTTTCATCTCTTACAACGAAGATAAAATTATTGCAATTTAGTACAGTGAACGACGCGCTATGAACACAACTTGGTTTGAAAATCTCGTAACGTCGATAAACTGACAGTTACCGTAACTTATATAATATATATATATATATATATTATATATAATTAAATAGTATATAAATAGAAGTCTTAAGAGAAAAATCTGATATTTTTAAACAATGTCCTCATGAGAAAAAATTCTTCCTAAATGTATGGATAAGAGAGAAACTCAACATCCTCCCTGCGAAAAAAGCAATTCTACAATTTTTTACAAAAAAAATCTGAATTTACAATGAAATCTTCTAATATAATACTGATATATAATTCAACAAAAAGAATGGATTTTCATTAAATGAAATTAATTCACAGGACTTTACCATCTATGAAAAAGTTTTAAAATCTTAAATCATACTGACATTATCAAATATGATATTGGATGTATAAATTTCATAAAAAGAATGAGATTTTCGACAAAGGACACCACCATCCACCTTTAGATTATATGAAAAATTTTAAAGTCTCTTACCATATATATAAAAAATGTTTTTGGAAAATATATACATATCTTTAACATACGGAATTAATTTTTTTGTTTTTAATTTTTAAAGAAATAAAAGTTTAATTGTTAATGAATAAAGGAGGTAACTTCGTTTAGCATTTTATTTAAAAAAAAAAAATGAAATTTTTGAAAAAATTGAATTTAAAAAAAAAAATCCGAAAGCGCATTAGCGTCCACAAAAGCAAACGACGCTATTTTGCCGTCCAGAATTATAACATTAAGGAAAGATCTTCAAATAACACCAAAGATCTAATTTGAAAGCCTGATGATTGCGACTTAGCAAGACAACCTGGTAGCTGTCTATAATAAGCATTTATTTTTAAAATTAATAAATTAATATATATATATATATATAAGTATATATATATTATGTATACAGCTCAGTCGGTAGAGCATTCGATTAGAAATCACGTGGTTCCTAGATCTCGATACCCGGCCTCACCACTCAAGACATATGGGTAGCACAGGGATATGTGCGGTAATGTAAGGAACTGCATGGTAGGTGTGGCGCTCCATTTCAGATGCTAAGGATAATCCTCTTGTTCTAGCGCTAGTGATAAGGGTATAGACTCCCTCGCTGATTGGTTGATACCGATATTAGGCCGCCCCGACGACTTAATATATATATATATTATATATATATATATATATATAGTCATCCAAAGACACGCGTTTTAACTTATCAAGTCTCTTCAGTGTGGCAAGACATTTGTAACCTACCTACAACCGGGATAGAAATCCGATCGGTTCCGTGTCCTTCAGACACCTTATCCGCCAGGCTGTCATCACGTACAGAATGCGAAGAGGATGTTAACTGTTGTAATACACACATCGCTTTGTACGTAAAGGCCGCCATGGAGTGCTCCATCCCATATATAAGAGAGCATTGTGTTTTACGCTTTAGTTGGCCTATGATAAAAACCCTACACAAATCAATATAATTCTTTTGTTATGCCATTAAACAAAGAAACCAAACTAAAACGAATCCAAAAGTATACCACTCCCGGTCAGAGTGGACATTGGGTAAATGGATATAAAGGGCTACCTCTACACCCCCCCCCGGATTTCTCTTGAACTGCAGCATCACTATCAGAGATGAGCAGTTTAGGTGCCATAACCAGGCAGACATCTTTTGACTGGTTGGATTCCATCCACGTGCAGGACACAGGTATCTTTAAACCCAACATTTTTATTTTTATCAAATTTAAACCAATTATTGACTGTCTGCCTATGTTGGTTTGAAATAAATATTCCTTTTCAGAGTTAGGCCTTCCTGAAATATTTCGAAAGTGTGATAACGCTTACACAATATATTTTTTCTCTTTTTTTTTTAAATTCCGAATCTGTCTTTAGGATGTTTGTGTTTGTAGTTGTTCATACCCGGCATATCAACCCGTTTCGGGTCATTTAATGCCGATCAAGTTATTTTGATATCCGTTTGCTTATAGTAACCTGCTGTTGCTTAAATGGTCACCCATCTAATGTATTGAACAGGTCAAATTGCTGCTTTAACTTTTGGATATGTAGTTCTAGCCACGGCACTTTAGGTGACTTTTAAACGAATGAGTTGAGCGTAAGCTGCCCTTTAGTAGAAAGTAATTACCAGGCCCGGTTAAAAATGATAAAAATGGTGAGAAAAAAAAATTAAAGGTGATTTAGAATTAACGTAGAGGATAAAATAAATAATAAACTATAAATTTTGTTGTAAATTTTGGTTGGCTTTTTAGGGAATTTCTTTCGTTCTTTTAGATACCGTATTTTTTTACGCTGCAGGAGGTGAGGGCGGTTCAATTTTTTTTTGGTTGGGGAAGGGGTCGTAATGCAATCAACCTTTTTTTAATTTTTTCCAACAACAACAGTTATACGTGCTTTTTTAGTTCTGGATTCCGTCGATTTTCTGAATCACTTTTAAGCAGGTAACTCCCCTGCACCCCATTGGCACACTGGGTAGGACAATGTCGAAAACCCACTTTTATTCAAACCCTCGCCCACAACACTTCGTTCACCTTGACATTCACAAAGAGCCCGCGGGGGCCCATTAGCTTGAAGAACGAACTTTTATAAACAAAAAATTTACACTAACTTCTATAACTTTCTATTTTTGTATTTGAGTAGGACACTTAGAAGGCCCCAAAAAAAATGTAAACCCAAAAACAACCAAAGAAAAAAGCCTTATGCCAAAAGAATTGAAGTTATATTTCGTTTATTCTCTTATGCCAAAATCCTTCTCTCTCTCTCTCTCTCTCTCTCTCTCTCTCTCTCTGGCTCTCTCTCTCTCTCTCTCTCTCTCTCTCTCTCTCTCTTCTCTTTTTCTCTTTTTTTTTTTGCTTTGAAGAAGAAGCTGCAAAAAAAAGCTGTCTTAAAACTTCTCGAACCACTTGTGTGTCTTCGGCCATACGGGCGACAAAAGCGATAGGTACTTTATTAGAGTTAAACGAGCTGAATGAAAAAACACACAGACTCCCACTTCGCTTTTCACAAGTGTCTCATATAGTGTCTTAAATAGACGGCCCGTATTTGTTATAGGGAATTCAAATAACTGAAATAAAGAATAGAAAGTGTGAGTGGATGGAAGTTGAGTGATTTGATAAAATTGTCCCCTCATTGAAATTTATATTCTATAAAGGACACAGGATCTATAAGAGGATGTTCATATAGCTTCTTGAAATAATTGTATAACGGAGAGTAGAGCGGGACATTGAAGGGAGGCTCAACTCTCCAGTTTTAGACAAAAAATAATAAACAAAACATTTAACCTTAAAGCCAAAGCTATAGGCGGCTTTTATTACTATGTGGTACCTGACTTCTCCGAGTGTGTCCCACTACGAAATTTTCCGAATTACGAAGCTGACACTTAGTCCTCTTTGGTTTGTGTTAGAGTCCCTCCGAATTGAGGTACCGAGCCCGTTCCAAATACCGCCGCCTATGTAAATTTCACTAGTGACATTTAGATTTCAAATATATTACGTCCAAAAGGTAAATAATATGGTATCATATAAGAATATTAACATAATAATTTCTGATATACAGTACTAATTAATCATGTATTTTATTGATGATTAAATTGCAAACCAGTGCCTATCTTATTAATTAAAAAAAAGTAATAAGATAATTTGCCCGTATGTTGACAGTCATGATAATTAGTATTCAGCTGTTTAATTTCCCAAAAATGGAGAAATCTTTAATATTACTAGGAAGATAGTTGGAAATAAACCAGAAGTAATATGTGAATACACGAATCAAGTACACTCATAGAACGAAATGGTAGAATCTCTTTGTAGAACAGAATATACGTAAAATCATATAAGTATACATGTAACGTTATAAGTTGGACAAATATGTTGTGCCAGAATCTAGCTGCTTCAGTCCATCTGCAGTGGCTTTTTTGAATTTTCTGTTGTCCTGTAGATGAAGCCATCAAAAACGAAGGTATAAGCATTAATAACAATAAGAGAGAAAGTGCCAACCCTTAAAAGTTGATATATTGAAAACCTAATAATTAGCGAAGAATATATTGAGCAGCTGTAGTGGTATTAATAACTATCTAAGATGAATCCGAACATCCATTTAACATCGCGTTGTTCGTAAATCTTGAATATTACTGTGATCAACAAGTGATGTTGTTATGAAGTGTAAAGTGATTCTACGTTATATTATTATCTTTGTGCATCATCTTCATCACATTCTTTTATCGCAAACTCATTTTGGTGAGTTAACTGCAGATCGAATACCTCACCAGGGAGAGGGTAGTGTTAGTTACCAGAGTGAAAGAGATTATAGAAGTAGTTTGTTTATGAAGAGGTGAGATGCTAAGTTTAATCGCTATCAAATTAGGAAGGGAGAATTTAAATATCTGCGGTGAATGTATTTATATTACTTAGTGGTGTGTTATAAATAATCAGCTAACTAAAGTGGGTGTTTATATAATATATAATTGATTAGAAAGAGTTAGGTATCTTAACAACCTTTGTACTTTCTCTCCCTCTAAGTAAATAAAATTAATATAATTATAAATATATAAATTATATATAATAATATAAATATACATACACATACACCTCAACTAATTATATAAATAGCGTTTGAAGCGAAACACAACCAGTCTATTATATAACGTATAGGTATTGTGACTCAGAGAATTAATTGCAATCTGAGTGTATTCTGTCATACTGACTATGAAATTATGCGGTTACAGAGAAATTAACTACATAGCGCAAATGGTGATAGCTTCTACCTGGGGAACTTTAATATATGAAACCTTTAATATATATAATATAATATAATATATATATTTATAATAAATATCTTAACCTATTTAATTTACTTACTTTTAAGTCTGAATCGAAATTGCAGTAAGCATGAATAACTTAATTAATTAATGACTTATACGAGAATTGATTAATAATTATTACTCTATATAAAATTATAATATAATTTTAATTTTATTGCTTTAAAACTGTTATCTATGCCTATTATATGTCAATATATATTTAATGTGATAATACAACATACTAACATTTAATACAATTCCAAAATAAATGCTAATAATTAAGTACATGTTTTACTACAATATTCACTTAACGATCCTATTGTATAATATAGTAAATAATATATTATAAATATTAATACATATTAATATAAATATATATAAATAAATTATTACATTGTGAGTGAATGACTACCTAGACAACAAAATATAACTACAGACCCTATAATAATAATTAATATTATAAATAATTTACCTAATTATATAAATACTAACCCTATCTACTCTCTCCCTATGATTGTTAAGTAACCATAATATAAAATATTACAGGGTGACCAGAAAAAACTAAAAGATACCACATTAATATACTTAATTATAGAATAACTTACTAAAGACTAAGATATAAATTAATAATTTACATTATAATCTCTTGTTTCAATTAAAGGTTTAAATTCGTCAAATAACAAAAGTGTTATTAGGATCGGAGTATAGATATATCTATATTTCGGAGAGAGAAGGCTATTTATCTTAATACATAATGTTCTGATTTCTATTCTCTCTGTAGAAGAATACACTCACTAATACAGATGCAACAGCTTACATATCATGACAACTCATTACAAAACATCGGCGTTATAAAAGATTGATTGACTGCCGATTTATGACAATCTACACAAGAACTAAAATATTCACCTCATGCCCTATTATCATAACAGACAGAATAATTAAGAAATATAAAGAATTCCTAAAAACATTTATATAGTCATAGCCAATATATGGTATTGTGCGTAATTCTAATAAACAGAGTTTCACTCTCACTAGTAATTCAATAACTGAAAGCTGTTCTTACTCGTAATTTATCATACAATAACCTCGAGCCTATCAACACTAATTTAGCAAATATTGATATCATATAGTACGATAACAATGTGATCAGAATTGCGATCCTGATGAAGAAAAAATATAGAAACATTTAGCATTAAAATGAGAATACTAACAAAGAGAACGCTAAATAAAATATAAAAATATAAATAAATATGTAATATTGTCACATCCCAAGAGTAAATAATAAAATGATAATACATATATAAATAATAATGTATAGAGGAAATATTATTAGAGTGAAGATTTATATACATGTAACTTCATACCAAGCAGAGGAATAGAGCATAGTGGCTGATGAACTTATCAGATAAACGAGAAAATAGAAATGAAACTAAATATACAATGTAAGAATAATATATATACATAATACGGATGGATATCTGATTCATGGTAGTCTTCAGTCAATAGAAAAATCGACTTATCTATATGATCTTAAATAATAGTGTAGAGCACTGCGTTTAGTGCCTGCGTGCAAACATATATCAAACATGATTAGCATCGTCACTGACTCTGGTTGTAGATAAGAGAAGCGAAAAAGTTATGTGTGAATCTATATCTGATAAATAAAATAACAAGTACATATGAGAGCGTTACACTAGGTTTCAAAACAGAATAAAGAAAATGCAAAGAAGGATAGAGTCGTTTAATTTTTTGTATCTGAAAGCAATTAAATCAATATCCTCTCTTCCTTAAGAGGCAATTATTTTTCTTAATGCTCAAAAAATGTGAATTGCCGCAAATAGATGACGGATAATAAGTCTGAGCCGTGAACTTTATTCAGAGGGAGCTCAACAACCAAAGAGAACCTAATTTATATTGTTTGACATGAACAGACTCAGAACATGCACTAGATCCGCTACCCAATGAGTAAAACAACAGTTCGCGCGGTGAAATAGAGAACATAGTGATCTCATAACACGTCTACCCTCATGTTTTTCTATTAAATAAGAAGCGAAAACATATGTTGAATCCTTATATCTAATGAACAATCCGCACTCTTTAAAGCTTATCCCATGCGGCGGAGAGGAGAGTACATAAAGACCCCACTCTGGTAATATCTACAGTATCGCATGTCTCTCGTTTAAGAAATAGCAATAAAGAATTGAATCCTTACTGGTGTAAAAAAAGGGACTGTTTAGTGTCATCATTTCTTCTCGAAGTATAAGTAGAAGTAAGGTTATTCACCAACCACACAGTAAGATCACATATGGAATCGTGAGAGCTTTATATAGAAAATCTACCTGCCTCTATCTCTTGTACTCTCTACTGCCAGACAACGATCTGTTCTGCCGATATACCTGTCCTTATATGTCGTTATCCACTTTTTGGGCCTCCGAGGATTTTTAAAACAGAATAATCGGAAAAAGTGTGCGCAAAATATATGTGTCTTCTTTTCAATTGTGGACTAAACTCGATCAAGTCCGAGCAACCAGAATATCGAGTATGGCGTGAGAGATGACATCAACATACTTTGCAGTCAAGAGGTATTACAAAACAAATGCACTACAGAAAGACCTCAATTAAATTCTGTCTACCCTCAACCGCCGAGATCAATGCGTGTAAAAATTGATTCAGCCGATGCTTTGGCCATTGTTCCCTTCCATAGCCTCGGCGCGAAAATGGCGTCTACCAAAAGAAAGAGCGCGACCAGATAGTTAAACCCTCCTCTTAGAGTAGACGCACACATCCGCTGCGACTGGAAGAAAATGGCACAATTACGATTTCATGATCGATGTCTCAGGAAGTGCCCACCACTGATCCTCACGCGAACTCTTATTCGATTTAAGGTTCTAAATGAAGTGCTACTCCGAAGAAAGTTCACGAAATCTGAAGTTGAAGACCTATATAAAGCGAATGGCAGAACGAATAGTCTAAAATCAACAATACTACACAGAGGCAAGGAGCTATCACCCGCCTAATCAAATGGCAAATCTTTTGTACGTCAAGTGGAATACCCGATTTCCTCATAATCTATAGGTCATTCTATGAAAGATCAACAGCGGAGACGCCCTGCTAATCCAATCGCAGTAAGGTTGCACAAACATAAACCATTATACTATTAAAACCACTCACTATGAATGCTAATTCCTGAGAATCTTACTTAATTCCACAATTGAGCGCAAGCCATGTGACTATGTGTGAGATGCAAACGCACATTATCTCTTTGGTAATCTGTGTCAGCACTCTGCCTTTTTACATACATTAATCGTTTTATATTTGTGACTCTAAGCTCTTATATATTTCTCCGTCTTAATATGGTTATCCCCAACCCTTATTTATCATATAGGTCGTTCAGGAAGGCGTTGACTGAGAGTTCTTTATTCCTGGATGTGACGGTTAAAAACTCTAAACTGATGGTGAGGTTCCAGTTTAAAGGGTCTGGAATGTGGAAGCACCACTTCATCACCGTTCTTCCAGGTCCACGGCTAGTGTAAGCTACCTTTAGGATCCATCTATGAATTTAAATAGAAAAAACGTGTTTATATAAAAACAATTGAGTATCTATTGAAAATTTAAATTATAATTTCTTAAAGTCACGTGGAAAAGTTATAGAAATCTCATTAGAACCTTCTTGTCTCCTTAAGAGAGCATCAACGACACCGTCGGTGGTACAGCGAGCATCCCAACGTTTTATAGCGTCGTCTCAAGAAATACAGTCGAATAAACATTTTCTTTTAGTTTTGTTTTGTATGTTCTCTTTCTACGTTTTTTGTTCGTCTGTCCTCCTTTCACAATAATTGTCTTTCTGCGAGAGTGTTCCCGCTTAAAAAATCTCAGGATAAGAAGAACCGCCATTTTATTTGCGTTAATTCATTTTAGTCGAAAACGGTTATCTATTGGCATCAGCCTCATGTCTTGAATTTAAAACTGAAGGCCCTCAAAAAGAACAGAATCCAAATTATTTTGGCTGCTGCTCTCTCTCTCTCTCTCTTCTCTCTCTCTCAAGTATATTACTTATAATGTATTATATATATATATATATCTTATATATAAAGTATTATATTATTCTTATATTCATTTTTCTATCATCTTTTGGTATTTTCTTACCAAATTTTGTTTATAAGAATTTCTGTGCAGTCTCTATCCTGGGAATGCAAAATTCCTCTCATCTCATCCTCTCTATCTCCTGCTCTCTCTC
>CM042150.1:96200878-96208378 GCA_023376005.1 Doryteuthis pealeii
AGTATGCCAAATAAAAAAAAGCAAAATAGACAGTAAACATATAAAGAAAGAAAATAATAAAGAAAAAGACAAATTGAAATATGTAAAAAAAAAGAAGTCAGTCTTGTTCAGCGAAGAAAGAATGAAAAAAGAAAGAAAAATAGGAAGAATAAGAAAAGGAAAGAAAGATAAGGAAGAAAGACAAAATTGAAATATGCAAAAAACATATCAGTTTTTAAGCAAAAAAAAAGAAAGATAAGAAACGAAAGAAAGAAAAGAAATATGGATAAAAGTGTAGTCTGTCTGCTTAGCAAAGAAAAAAAGAAAGAAAGAAAAAGAAAGAAGAAAAGAAATATGGAAATATAAAAGTAGTCTGTCTTTTAGCCAAAGAAAAAAGAAAGAAAAGAAAATATGGAGAAAAGTTAGTCTGTCGTTGCAAAGAAAAAAAGAAAGAAAGAAAGAAAAGAAAGAAGAAGAAAATATACCAAAACAAATATACAAAAAGAGAGATAAAAAAAAGGCAAAAAATGCAATTAGTCAGTAGACAATTAAAAAAAAAAAGAAAGAAAGAATGAACTGAAAGAAAGAAATATTGCAAGAAAGAAAGAAAGAAAGTAAGATAAGAGAGAACGGAAAAATATTGCAAGTTAGTCAGCAGACAAAGGAAAGAAGAAAGAAAAGTAAAGAAAGAAGCATAAAGTAGTTTAAGAAAGAAAAATGTGAAAGAAAGAAAGCAAGAATATGCAAAAAAGCAAGTAAGTCTGTTCGCAAAGCAAAGAAAGAAAGGAAAGAAAGAAAGAAAAAATGAAATGAAGTAAGTAAGTGAAAGGAATATGAAAAAAAAAAAAAAACGAGAAATAATAAACCCAGTAACCAAAGAAACATTCACGTCATGCATTCCTCTGTTTATTATTCTGCGTGAGATTGAACTAAACTTGTTGCATATCTTCAGTGTCTGACGTAGAATGATCTCTAATAAGGTAGACAATTCAATATTTTATTGATTTTGATTCACACTGGGTGTTTCACTGTTATAAATTCAGACCAGACAAAATGACTCTTATATACATCTATCTCCAGATGTTATAAGAGTTGACTATAAACCGAAAATCAGAGTCGACATTCAGTTACCAATGTATTCATCTGAGGACATAGTCTGGTTTTTGTTCGTATACCATTTGTCCACTTATCAAAGCCTCTATTTATATGTACTAGCAAAAGTCATATGAGTTCAAAACAAAAACCTTGACGTTGCAAAAAAGAAAAAAGTTATACAATAGTTTCGAATGTGAGCCACTTCCGCCGCATTTTTCTCGGTCATCAGATTATGTATATCTTATTGTAACAGTTTTTAAAAAAGAATTAATATTGTAAATTTTCTATTTTTTGTTTTTCTTATATATAAAGTAAAAAAAAGTATGAACGGTCCGTTCTTATTTTTTTACTTTATATATAAGAAAAACAAAAAATAGAAAATTTACAATATTAATTACAAAATTAAAAATTCTTTTTCTATAAATCTGTTGAAAACTGAACGTCAACAGGCTAATACTCATCCCGTTTTGAATAAGAGAATTCGTCTAGTGTCAAACCTTGTCAATATATCTTCTTTAAAAAAAAACTGTTACAATAAGATATACATAATCTGATGACCGAGAAAAATGCGGCTGAAGTGGCTCACATTCGATACTATTATATACTAGCAAATATACGCACCCTCCGGGAACAAGTATTTTAATTTTAATGTAATAAAATAATACATTAAATTAGAAAGACTAATGAAACTAAATAAGAATGTAGATAAACAGATTTGAAACAGAGGAGGGGGGTATAATAAAAAAATAGAACAACTGAAAGTTACTCTTCCGTCACTTTCGTCTTACATTGGGAAAATATTCTTAATTGAGCTATTTAGTTAAAATAGGAAGTAAAAAAATAACATAACAGTTATTTATTTTTCTTAATGGATTTCTTCTAGGGTTTATCCCCGATATTTGTTATTATATTCATTAAGATAAAACCAAACAATTAGAAATCAATAATACTAGGCACATATTTATTAAAATCAAATGTTTAATATCAATATGCAAATTAGCTTTCCCTTTCACACTGTAAATAAATACAATTGCATGTTCTTAATATGTTTATATGGTCAACAGCATTAATACCCTTGGGAAAGGTATGAATCCTACTCTCCCTCCAGCTATGGATAAATAGTAGGGCAGACTGGACTCTTTTACCTTGGTTAGGCAACAGGTCTAGAAGAAGGAAAACTCTGAATTCAAACCTGTTGAACTCCGCTTAAGAAATTGACCTTGTGTCACATCCTGCTCGAGCGGAGGGGTTGGTAAATATATATGTTCAACAGTTGTAATATTTTAAACCAAATTTATTAATAATTGAGGTTTAAATAAAAATAAGATAAGATCATGGAGATTGTGACGTTAATAACTAAGATGATTGTATCTTGAGTATATAACAATAGCATAATCTTTACAGATCATTGCCGTCCCTCACAATCCTATAACTCCACCACCAGAACCCTTCCTTGCATCCTCCTCATATGACTCATCAAACCTGCTGCAGATCCACAAATTTTGATGCAAATATGACATTGAGAGGAATTCCTTCCGGATGAATAAAATGATTCAGATGAATCAGATGATAAAATTTGATGCTTATGCACCACCATATGTCTCTTAAAACCAGAAACAGACTTACAGACCTTACGACAGATTGCACAAGACACATTGTTTGTTCCTTGAATTTGTCTTGAGTAGTAATATAGTTACAGACAGAAAAACACACAGGTTCCATTATAATTAAGATTTTCAATCCCTCCGCACGAGTAGGATCATTTTTAAGCAAGTTCCAACAGGTTCGTATTCAGAGTTTCCTTCTCCTAGACTGGTTGCTAGCAACGGTTAAAGTGCCCAGTTTGCCTACTATTTACACATAGCTGGAGGGTGAGCATTTGGATTCATACCTTTCGGAAGGGTATTAGCGCTATATGAAATGCAATCAGTCTCTCCAGTATTTGAACTCGGGTCGACGAGATCATTTACTACGATTTCTGATCATTATAAAACGTGCCTCCACAAGACCATATATATATAATATATATATATATATATATATATATAATATATAGATAGATACGAAGATAGAGATAAAAAGCGCCTCTGTTCTCTATTTAAGCCATTCAGTTCATTTGAGCTCAGAATACGCTGATTGTATTCCCTGCAGAGACGTAATACCCCCAACTCCCTGGGTATGACACTAACTTCATCTTATGGTGTGTGACCCAGTTATTGTTTTGTTTTGAAGGCATATCAGTGTTGGAATTTTCTGATATTCATAAGGTGTGCTGGAGTCCACCCAATTTAACTTAGAGACTCTGCGTGGACGCGTGATTAAAAACCAGCAAATCAACAGCTCGAATACGTGGTTAGTTAACTATTTAATTATAATCTTGTAATGCCGTTCATTTGCACGTCTGTGCCCTTAACGAATGGATCTGCAACCAAAGACCAGTAAAATAAATATGTCCGACGCAAAATTGTTGAATTTTTCCGTTACTTTTTTCTCTACTCACCAAATCTTAGTGAGTCAATTCTACAATATCTTCAACCTTTCAAAAAAAAAACAAAAAAAAAACATGGGTGTCTTGACTTATGAATGTTCCTACTTACGAGTATTCCGAGTAACGGGCTGTTACTCGGTCGATTTTTTTTTTTTGTGTCATGATCTAAAAATTTAGGTACGGGTGAGCTTCAGATACGCTTATTTGAATAACTTCACTAAAAGCAATAATATATTTACAACTCCTCCGCACGAGCAGGATGTGACACAAGGTCAATTTCTTAAGCGGATTTTCAACAGGTTTGAATTCAGAGTTTTCCTTCTCCTAGACTTGTTGCCTAAAAACAAGGTTAAAGACCCAGTCTCCCTGTATTTATCCATAGCTGGAGGGAGAGTAAAAGTCATACCTTTCCAAGGGTATTAGCGCTAAGTGAAATGCAATTACCACATCCAGGAATTTGAACTTGGGGCACGAGTTCATTTCCCATGACTTACCATTACATCACACGCTTTCCATTTCACTAAAGGTATATAAGCTTCTAATTTTGTATGACCCCCAAGAGTTTACAAAACAGACTAGAGGAACTGAAAATCAGATGAAGAATTTAGACCATCCAGACAATAACATTGTTAAAATCGGCAAATGAGTCCTGCGGATTTAAGGAGACTTGCATGATAAGAGGCACGACCGGGTTGGAGAAAGTGATCCACTGGGAATTACGCAATAAACTAATTTTGACCATACAACAAAAGGGTATATGCATAAACAAGAATCCGTTCTTGAGAATGAAACGCATAAAATGCTCTGGGACTTTAAGATAAAGACGGATCGCCTTATCCCAGTAACAAGACCAGATCTAGTATTGAATAACAAGAAAAAGAGAACTTTCAAACTGGTAGATTTTTCAGATCCAGCAGATCACTGAGTGAAGCTGAAAGAAAACGAAAATATAGATAAATACCAGGACCTCGCCAGAGAATTTTTAAAAAATCAGTTTACGCTGGAGAGAAAAATTCACAATGAGTGAAATAATAATAATAATAATAATAATAATAATAATAATAATAATAATAATATAGACTTTGTGGTAATAGAGATGAGACTGTAAACCATATACTCCGTGACTGTAACAAAACTAGCACATCGAGAATACAAAACTAGATACGACTGGGGTTGGGAAGGTGATACACTTGGAATTATGCAAAAAAATTATTTTGACCATACAACAAAATGGTACATGCATAAACCAGAATCTGCTTCTTGAGAACGAAAACGCAAAAAATTCTCTGGACTTTGAAATTAAAACGGATCACCTTATCCCAGCAAGAAGACCAGACCTAGTGTTTGATTAACAAAAAGAAAGAACTTGTCAACTGGTGGATTTGCAGTGCCAGCGGATCACAGGGTGAAGTTAAAGGAAAAATGAAAAAATTGACAAATATCTGGACCTTGCCAGAGAACTTGAAAAAGTTTTGGAATATGAAAGTGAAAGGGATACCAATTGTAGTTTGGTGCACTTGAACAGTCCCAAAAGGATTAGAAAAGGGTTTGGAAAGTTTGGATATCAGAGGAAGGAGATTGAAACCATTCAGAACACTGCACTGCTGCAATCTGCCAGAATACTCAGGAAGAGGTCCTGGAGACCTGAGGAGACTTGCTGTCACTCAGACTCCAGTGAAAAGACCATCAGCTAATGCTGATGTGGAAACTCAAATGAAGCAAATAATAATAATAATAATAAATCACAGCCAAAAATATACAAGTAGAATCAATTAACAAGAGGAAAATAACTAGGCATCTAGTGCATTTTGCTGCTGTGCAGGACCATAGAGTGAAAGTTAAAGAAAGCGTAAATATAGACAAATATCTGAATCTTGTCAGAGAGATGACGAAAAACTACGGAACATGAAAGTTTCGGTGATACCAATTGTCGCTAGTGCCATTGAAACTTTCCCCAAAGGCAATTGAAAGACATTGGGGAAGTCGGATATCAATGGGAAAATGGAATTAATCTAGACCATAGCACTATGTAAGAATTTTCAGATGAGACCTGGGCAGAATTTATGTCTCAGACTTTAGTAAAAAAAACAAAAAAAAAACAACTTATATTGAATGAGGATGATTAAAATAACTCGAGATCATCTAGACCTCAGCATTGTTGAAATCGACTAAGATACTTAATGGTGTTCTAAAGACCATAGGAGTAGGAGCAGGAGGAGCAGGATTGGGAGTAATACTAGAGTGATGATGGTAATAATAAAAGTGATATAAATATCATAATTTTCCTTATTCATATTATGTTCTCATATAGCTTTTTTCAATAGTTTTGCCAAAATCCAAATGGTGCAGCCATACAATAGCAGGGACATGGCTAACGAACAAAATATATTCATATTAATTGTTCAATCTTAAAACTACTTTAGTCCAGTCTTCTGTTACACTTTATAACCCCAATCCCCAAACCAATTTCCCTTAACAACTCCAAACTACGAAGATTCTCTAGATTGTGTGTGTGTGGGGGGGTAAAGTGTGACACAGGTTCGTAGGTACTATCGTATTGATATATAACTATAAATTCATCGGAATGGCCTATTGTCGGTATCAGACGTACAACGAGGGAGTCTATCTCCTTTTCTCTAGCGCTAGACCAGAGATAATATTTTTGCATCTGAATTGGAGCGTCTCACCTTACATTAGCTCCGACACTTTATTGCGCATTTCGAAGCCGTGCTACTCTTGGGATGAGTTAGGGAGAGCTTGTATCGAACCCGGAAACTTGTTGTTCCTAAGCAGATGCTCTACTGACTAAGCTAAACATAGAATATTATTAGTAGTAGCAGTAGTAGCAGTAGTAATAGTAAAAAAAAAGTAAAGTCGACGGGGCGGCCTAAAGTCGGTATCAGCCAGTCAGCGAGGGAGTCTATCCCCTTTTCAGACTGAGGAGATTGTTTTTAGCATCTGAGGTGGAGCGCCACACCTACCATCAGCTCCTTACTTTACCGCACAGATCCCTGTGCTACTCATACGCTGAGTTGGCGGGGACCGGTATCGAACTAGGAACCTTGTGGTTTCTAGCCGAACGCTCTACCGACTGAGCTAACCCGGCCCCTGAAGTATAGTTATATAGGGTAATAAAGTGATATGAATTTTACTTATATATATATATATATATATATATAAAGATAAATCTAATGAGTCAGATAAACCTACTAAAAGTTTCGCTTAATGCTCTTCAGGGCTAAGATCCGACTCGGAGTTGGATCTTAGCCCTGAAGAGCATTAAGCGAAACTTTTAGTAGGTTTATCTGACTCATTAGATTCATCTTTATTATTTGCTCTACTTAGGTATTGAGCACTTTTTACTTGTTAGCTTTAGTCTCCTGGCGGTTTTATATGAATATATATATCTTATATATATATATATGCATATAAATTGTTTTTTCTTTTGGCCAAATATTGTACCAATAGATTATTTTTGGTTGGTAGGATTATCTTGGTATTTTCTTTTCTTCCAAAAATTTTTTTCTCCCCGGGTGATGTTTGGTAGTATATTTTTACAATCAAACTATTTGCTGTTTTTTTCTCACCGCAAGGATTTACCAACAAGTTTGGTATATCATATATATATATATATATATATATATATATATATAAAGTAAGTAAAGTCGTCGGGGCGGCCTAAAGTCGGTATCAGCCAGTCAGCGAGGGAGTCTATCTCATTTTCAATAGCGCTAGACCAAGGAGATTGATTTTGGCGTCTGAGGTGGAGCGCCACATCTACCATCAGCTTCTTACTTTACCGCACATTTCCCTGTGCTACTCATACGCTGAGTTGGCGAGGACCGGTGTCGAACTAGGAACCTTTGTGGTTTCTAGTCGAACGCTCTACCGACTGAGCTAATATATATATATATATATATATATATATATATAATAAT
>CM042150.1:96210878-96213378 GCA_023376005.1 Doryteuthis pealeii
CACTTTCATATTCCATAACTTTTTCAGTTCTCTGGCAAGGTCCAGATATTTGTCCATTTTTTCATTTTCCTTCAGCTTCACCATGTGATCTGCTGGCACTGCAAAATCCACCAGTTGACAAGTTCTTTCTTTTTTGTTTATTAACACTAGGTCTGATCTTCTTGCTGGGATAAGGTGATCCGTTTATATTTCAAAGTCCCAGAGAATGTTATGCGTTTCCTTCTCAAGAACAGATTCTGGTTTATGCATATACCATTTTGTTGTATGGTCAAAATTAATTTTTTTGCATAATTCCCAGTGGATCACCTTCCCAACCCAGTCGTGTCTAGTTTTGTATTCTCGTTGTGCTAGTTTGCTACATTCGCAGAGTATATGGTTTACAGTCTCATCTCTATTACCGCAAAGTCTACATTTACTATTTGTTAGGTCTTATCAATTTTCGCTTTGATGTACTTTGTCCTTATGGCATTATTTTGTGCAGCAATTATAAGTGATTCTGTTTCTCTTTTGAGGTTCACCTTTCTTAACCATGTCCAAGTCTTTTCATGTGCAACCTCTTCTATTTGTCGTTTGAAGCGTCCATATAATTGTTTTTCTTCCCATTTTTGTTTTCTAGTCTTTGCTGTTTTTGTGTTTGTCCATCCGTCGCTTCTACTATTGTTGGCCGCCATAAGTAATCTGTCTACTCTTTTTTTGTAGTCTTCGAGTTGTTGGATTGTGGCTTCTACGCATTCCTCTATGTTGACAAGACCTCTTCCCCCTTCCTTTCTTGACACATATAATCTATCTCTATCGTCTCTAGAGTGGAAAGCCTTGTGCATGGTCATTAATTTTCTCGTCCTTTTGTCAATCTGTCTGAGCTCTTCTATTGTCCATTTTAAGAATGGTCCTGAGTATCTTTATTATTATTATTATCATTATATATATATATATATATATAATATATATATATATATATATATATATATATATATATATTACACACTCAAGGGCGAGCAGACACACACACACACACTCTCTCTCTCTCTCTCTCTCTCTCTCTCTCTCTCTCTCTCTCTCTCTCTCTCTATCTATCTATCTATCTATCTCTATCTCTCTTCAGTTAAATTCATGACGTTTGAGTTAGCTAACTATTAGCATGATAGACCGAATGTCTGTTATCCAGAGAGGAACCGGGAATCTTTTTGGTTTCCAGAAACAACAAAAACTGAGATAAAGGTCAAGCTGTGCATCCACTCTCCGAACAGCCCCTATGACATAGCAAACCGAAAAGGAAAATACAAAAAAAACATTTCTCTGATCACAGCAGCACCCGGCAGTTTACGACGTTCGGTACCTCTGACCCTTTAATGATGTTCACACTACAAAAGTGACTACGATTCAAATATAACAGGAAGCGCGAACATGAGCCATAATTCATTCAGTCGAATCATACACAAATTCATCCTAATAGAGCTTATCCCTTAAACTTTATGAGTGCCGTCATCTCAGATAAATAATGAACCAATCCTTTTTTATTATAAACAAAGAAAGGAAAGAAAAATGACCTGCTACACAGAAAAATATAAGAAAAAATAAAGGAAGACAAAAAAAAACATAGAGAGGGGTTGAGCGCACGGAAGTGATAACGCTAATCAGTTTCAATCGAAGATAATGAAATTGTATTTTACAGTGGTGATCCCTTGTGTTCTTAGTGAAGAATCCTGGGTTGTTCCTCGGTGTTAGGTAGAATCCTTTGGTTGTTCCTTAGGGAAGAATCCTTGTGTTAAGCAGAGGCTGATCCGTTCGTCCATGTTAAATATGTGCAAATGAATGGCTTTCAAGATCGGCCATTAAGTAGTTAATTAACCTCGTATTCGAGCGTGTTGATTGGCTGGCTTTAATCCACGCGGCCACGCAGAGTCGATAAGTTTAAGTGGTGGATTCCAGCACACATATCCCAAAATATATGGAAGTCATGGGAAATGGAGTCGTCGCGTTGAGTTCAAATCCTGGATTTCATTTTCATTTAGCGCTAATATCCCCGGGAAAGGCATGAATCCTACTCCCCCTCTAGCTATGGATAAATGGTAGGGCAGATTGGACTCTTTAACTTTGGTTAGGCAACCGGTCTAGGAGAAGGAAAACTCTGAATTCAAACCTGTTAAACACCGCCTAAGAAATTGACCTTGTGTCACATCCTGCCCGTGCGGAGGGTTGGTATATATATATATATATATATATATATATATATATATATATATATATATATATATATATATATCCAATACACCCCTATTTTGATATAAAGTGGGCTAGTCCAGTAAAAAGATATTAACGTCACATTTGTTTCTTTATTCTTTAAATTTATCGTTAAAAATCATTATCATTATTGTTATTATTTTGTTATTGTTTATTTTATTTATTTATTTTTTGACAGTTGTTCATAAAACAACCAATGTTCTAGGCACTTTGTGAAATGCATAACAGAATTACCGTATTACAGATATTTGCTGCAATG
>CM042150.1:96218378-96246108 GCA_023376005.1 Doryteuthis pealeii
GTGATGTATTTTGGTGGTACCCATAATACAACAACAAAACCACTTCTTTAAAATGAATTGTTCATTAGAAAAGCACAACAAGATTGGTTGATTGGTTGATTGGCTGGTTGGTTGGATTTACCGTATGTCTACACCGTCAAAGAAAGAAAAAAGGGGGAAGACATTTTTAATCTGGGATATTCATTAGATAGTTTTTGATGTGCCGGAGCGTAACTTTAACATTTTTCTCAGCAACAATTCTTAAAACTAATACACAAAATGATACAAGCTGTATAATTTCAAGAACAACCTGACAATTCCCCCTATAGACATATATATAAGTTTTGTTTTATATATATATATATATATATATATTATATATATATATAAATAATTTTTTTGTGTATATAATATATATATTATATATATATAATTGTAGTTTATATTATATATATATATATATATATATATATATATATATATTATATATATATATATATATATATATATATATATATATATATATATATTAAAGAATAAAATATAAAATAAATGGGGGGGGGGTTACACGAAGGCCTTTTCAACCGGTACTTTCAAGTGATACACCGGTGACGAATAAAAGTCAGATTGTACAAGAATTGTGTAAGAAATCAATGGGGGTGAGCCAGAGGGTACAAAAAAAGAAAGAGCGGGAAAGAGGGGGTATGTATGCACCCTAGGTAGAAACAGGGTTGGAAGTGTCTCCCAATAAATGCCGGTGTAATTCGGTATATGTTCGACGTACATCCCAGACACACTTCGTAATGCCATTACGAATAATAATACATCCAGGCTTTCCCAAGCATTCGACTCGTCCATAGCCGAGCACCTCTCTATAAATGCTTGTAGAAGGGACTATTCAGATGAGTGTTTCTCAATTTTGCACAGAGCTAGGTCAAAACAGCATTTAACCATCTTTGAAGCTGTCCATATCTCTTTTTCCGGCCTACTCTGTGCAAACTAACCCCAAAGCACTCCCTCTATTTATTGGGAGACACTTCCAACCCTGTTTCTACCGCCTTCTACCACATATATGATAAAAAGGTTTGTGGTTATGCTATGAGCAATAGGGTCGGGACAATCTTATAGGTGGAAATTCATACGCAAATGAAATTTAGAAACTCAAATTCGGAATATGAAAATTTGAATAGTATGGTAATTGACACGTCATTCGTGAGATCTGAATATATCAGGCATAAACACTTGGGCCGTTGTACTCATTCTTCAGAAAATTAAGCATTAATTTACTCATGTATTGTTTTTATAAATCAACAAGATATGTTCATGACATTTGACATCGACTAAAAAGCGGGAAAATAGACAACATAAATCGTGATTCAAACATCATGTACACAACCAAAACAACTTTTATTATTTCTAGTGGAATATTATGCAATCAAAACAGATATTATTAGATATTGTTTAATACTAAACTATCAAGCTAAACTCTAAAACTCTAAACCTTCACCGCCCTGTCGGTTGGGGCGTTAGAATGCACCGACTGCACCTCTGCAGACTCCCCCAATGGGGCCACCTGTTGGCCGTGGGTGGCGACCCGTGATGCTTAAGGATAGAGCCCAGGTGGATGAGCAGTTCATGACATGCAATACTCCACTTTGGCCCTATCTTGGGCTAGGCGGGCGGTCGGAGAGGCCTCCTCCGATCAAACGGCTGGTCACGTCAAGCCCTATCACCTATATGTTTGTCCCAACCCTATTGCCCTTATGGCAAGCCCCAACCCCTTTTTATCATATGGGTGCTAGAAGGCGGTGGCTGCGGGTCTACATGTCCTGGGAATGACGTTAGACTCTATCTGATGGTGAGGTTCCAGTTCTGGAGGTTTGGGGAATGTGGAGCACCCCATTCATCACCATTGCTCCCTGGTCCACTCTGACCCGGAGTGGTAGTACTTGTTAGGGTCCCATCTATGGGTTAAATAGAACAATGTATTTATACAAATATTGTATTATCCATTAAGAATTGATTTATTTCAAAACTTTATCGGCATTAAATGACCCACTGAGGTTGATATGCCGTAAAACAAAACAAAACAAAAATCTAAACTTTCATTCTAAACCACTAAATTCTCACTCTAATCTCTTTACATAAAATGAGATTATGGTATAGTTATTTTTAAGCATAGCTTAGTTATGGCACAATGCCAGAAGTATTAGGCGCCAAATGAGAATCGAACTCACTAACAATGGCCTGTGAATCTAGCTTGCTAACCATTACACCACGTGCCCTTGAAATTATGATATATGTTCGCTTACCGTAGCCCAAAATGAAAAGTCCACACCCTATTTTTGTCGAAGATGTGACTAACCACAAATAGATTTACCAACCCTTCCGCACATAAAAGTTCGGCAGTAGCGACATCAGATAATCAGTATTTACATTTGCATTTCATTTTGAAGGATTCGGACGGTCTCATTTTTAACCAGAGGGAGTTGCAAGATGATAACAGACGGAAGATTAAGGAACACCAGTATTTTATATATAGATGGAAAAAAACACACATCGATTTTCCAGTGAATATATATATTTACCAACCACTCCGCACGAGCTGGATGTGACACAAGGTCAATTTCTTAAGCAGAGTTTAACAGGTTTGAATTTAGTGTTTTCCTTCTCCTAAACCGGTTGCCTATCTAAGGTTAAAGGGCCCAGTCTTCCCTACTATTTACCCATAGCTGGAGGGAGAGTAGGATTCATAGCTTTCCCAAGGGTATTAGCGCCAAGTGAAGTGCAATTACCACATCCAGGATTGGACTCGGGGAGATGAGTTCATTTCCCATGACTTTAACCATTACATCACACGCTTCCATTTCACTAAAGGCATATAAGCTTCTAAATTTATTACCCCAAAGAAAACTATCATTTATGAGAAAAAAGCATAGTTGGTACACTTTGGATGACCCCCAAGAGTTCACAAAACAGACTAGAGGAACTGAAAATCAGATGAAGAATTTAGACCATCCAGACAATAAATTTGTTAAAATCGACAGATAAGCCCTGCGGATTTGAGGAGACTTGAGAGGCACGGATTTGAGGAGAATTGCATGATAAGAGGCACGACAGGGTTTGAGAAGGTGATCCACTGGGAATTGTGCAATAAACTAAATTTGACCATAAAACAAAAGGGTATATGCATAAACAAGAATCGCTAAGTGAAGTGCAATTACCACATCCAGGATTTGAACTTGGGGCGACGAGTCCATTTCCCATGACTTTAACCATTACACCATGCGCTTCCAGGTGATTAATCATATACATGTTATGACTTGACATGACTGTTCCATACTAATAAAACAACTCAGTTCTTTAAATAGCGAGGTTAATTAGAAAAGTGTATCAAGGTTGTTTATTTGCTTGGAATTATGTCAACATCGTCAAAGAAAGAAAAAAAGGAAGGGATGACATTTCTATTGTTGGGTGTTTATTAGGTAGTGTTGTTATATAGCCCTTATGAGACATCTGAAACTCTTATCATAACGGCCCAAATGTGATGGGCAGGTCATGTGGTGCGTATGAGTTATGCTAAAATGTCTAAGCAACTCATTTACGGTCAGCTGCATGGTGGCAAAAGATCACAGCATAAGCCTTGGAAGAGGTATAAGGATTGCTTAAAATACAACCTTGTAAAAATAAAAATAGATCCTGACCACTGGGAAAAGCTGGCATTGAAGAGAACTGACTCATGTGAATGATGGCTGTACTAGTTTTCAGAGTGAATTGAGCATGTAAATCTCATGCATCAACTAGGAAAGGGATACACCTGTCATATTGGAGAGAACATGGAGGGTTGGAAATGTCAGACATGTGGTGGAATTCTGCTTTCTAAGGCTGGATATGTCAATCATAGGAAATATCATCAGGGAAAATTCATGCAAACTCCAAAAACAAACAATGTGTCTTGTGCAATCTGTAACAAAGTTTGTAAGTCAGCTTCTGGTCTTAAGCGACATATGGTGGTGCATAAGCATCAAATTTTATCATCTGATTTATCTGAGACAACGAGAAGAACGTCATTCCTATGTCATATTCGCATCAAACTTTGTGGATCTGCAGCGGGTTTGATGAGTCATTTGAGGATTCATGAGAGGAAAGGTTCTGGTGGTGGGGTTATAGGATTGTGAGGGACGGCAGTGATCTGTAAAGATTATACTATTGCTATACGACATCGGGTATATAGTAGAGAGAGAGAGAGAGAGAGAGAGAGAGAGAGAGGGGGGGGAGACAGACAGACAGACAGACAGACAGAGTAGAGATGGAGAGCTGATGGTCTTACTTTTTAACTCTCTATTCCTGTTTCTTCGTTTAGGTCGGCGGTCATGTTCTCTGTTTGGGCTTACTTCTTAAGGGTTGGTCTTCTTCATTCTGTTGATTCTTCTTCGTGCTGGGCTGGTCATTGTTTTTAATATTCAATTAAAAAACAAGACTTGGTTGTTTTCTTGGTCAAGCTTTATTTCGCAACTCTGCCCAAGAACCGGGTCGAACATGACAAGCTAAACGAAAACTTATTCTCACGTGTCTGTACCGGAAGGTCAGTTGGGATCATCATCATGTCACTCATAGCCCCAACTGATATGGAAAATTCCCCACTTCCGATTTTAAATCTGACGAACTTTATTTAAATCATCTAACTAAAGGTCCGTTCATAATATATAAGCTGCTCCTGTAACAGTATTACATATTATTGAACTTAACTCTAACAGTTTCCATTTAGTCAAAAATGAAAAATCCACCTTCTATTTTTATCCAAGATGTGATTAAGAAAACTTTTAAATCTTCATTTTCCATAAAAAAAGCTTACAGTTTAACAATTAATATGACATAAGAGAGGCTTTGCTTACTTTTTTAATTACATATCAACTTTCGTGAGTCATCTAATCCCAAAGATGTCCTTGTAGAAGAACAGTAGTGGTACTATTTATCCCATAGCTGTGAAGGATCATATTTTTCACCCATCTATGGGTTTAATAGAAAAACATGAGTTTATAAACAAAATTGTATTATGTATTAAGAATAAATTTATTTCACAACTTTATCGGCATTAAATGACCCACCGATGTTGATATGCCGTAAAACAAAACAAACCAAACCAATCATATTTTTCCAAAGCGTATTAATCCGAATGTGAAAGTAATAGCGCAACTGGACCTCGAACTCGTCTTCTACGATTTCGCCGTCCAACATGTTAGCTACGTTGAATGCTGGACTGTATTTGTTGTAAATTGAAAAGATAGATACAATAAGTTAACAAAATATTGTAAAATGTTTTGTTCATCCTTGTAAATCCATAATTAATGATTATTAAAGACATATTAAATGCCTTTTGAAATACAATTATCTTTAGCCTAAAAGCTTCCGTACGGCGTTTATTAATTTTTTTTAATAAAGACCATCTTACAACCCGGATGTAGTATGGATACGTACAGCTAGTAACTCAAATAAAGCCTTTAAAATGCCATATTGATTCTTAATCTGTGATGTTTGTTTTTAATAAAAACCTTGGATCTTGGGCTAGACGGGCGGTCGGAGAGGCCCCCTCCGATCAATCGGCTGGTCACGTCAAGCCCTAACACCTATATGATTGCCCCAACCCTATTGTCCTTATGGCAAGCCCAACCCCTTTTTGTCATATTGGTGCTAGAAAGCGGTGACTGCGGGTCTACATGTCCTGGGAATGACGTTAGACTCTATCTGATGGTGAGGTTACAGTTCTGGAGGTTTGGGGAATATGGAGCACCCCTTCATCACCATTGCTCCCTGGTCCAGTCTGACCCGGAGTGGTAGTACCTGTTAGGGTCCCATGGGTTAAATAGAAAAATGTGTTAATACAAAGAATTGTATTATCCATTAAGAATTGATTTATTTCAAAACTTTATCGGCATTAAATGACCCACTGAGGTTGATATGCCGTAAAACAAACCATACCAAACTAAACCAAACTAAAAACCTTGGAATTTCCAGGGTTTCACCTAGTAATTAGTAGGATGTGGGTGAGTCACCGTGGCGGAATAGCTAACGTTCCGGACTGCAACATTGTAATATACGAGTTCGAACTCCAATCGCGCTAATACCCTTGGAAAAGGTACGAACACTCTCATCCTCCAAACTATGGGTCAAATAGTACAGCTACTATTCTTCTACAGGGATGAATTTGGCATTAAATAGCCCACACAGCTTCCACCTCCCACTTTCCCGTACAGATCAAAGCTGGGCTTATAACGCGCTGAGTTTGCGAGGCTGATGTCAAACTTGGAACCTCATGGTTTCTAGGCAGTTACTATACCGACTGACCTAAAATGAATAACATTAGTAGTTTGGTTTTGTTTTGTTTTACGGCATATCAACCTCGGTGGGTCATTTAATGCCGATAAAGTTTTGAAATAAATCAATTCTTAATGGATAATACAATTTTTTTATAAATACATTTTTCTATTTAATCCATAGATGTGACTCCTAACAGGTACTACCACTCCAGGTCAGAGTGGACCAGGGAGCAACGGTGATCCACAGGGGTGCTCCACATTCCCCAAACCTCCAAAACTGGAACCTCACCATCAGATAGAGTTTAACGTCATTCCCGGGAGATGTAGACTCTCAGTCACCGCCTTCTAGCACCCATATGATAAAAAGGGGTTGGGGCTTGCCATAAGGGCAATAGGGTTGGGAAAATCATATAGGTGCTAGGGCTTGACGTGAACAGCCGATTGATTGGTGGGGACATCTCCGACCGCCCGTCTAGCCCAAGAAAAGCCTAAAGTGGAATATTGCAAGTCATGGACTGCCCAGCCACCTGGGTTCTATCCTTAAAATCATGGTCACCACCCACGGCCAACAGGTGGTCCCATTGGGGGAGTCTTACTCCTCGGCAGAGGTGCAGTCGGTACATTCTAACGCCCCAGCCGACAGGCAGGAACATTAGTGGTTCTATTAAAACCATAACTGAGGTGATTATTGGAATAGAATCATTCTATATGATTTTCCCAACCCTATTGCCCTTATGGCAAGCCCCAACCCCTTTTTGTCATATGGGTGCTTGAAGGCGGTGATTGAGGGTCTGCATCTCCTGGGAATGACGTTAAACTCTATCTGATGGTGAGGTTCCGGTTTTGGAGGTTTGGATAATGTGGAGCACCCTTGTGGAGCACCATCGCTCCCTGGTCCACTCTGACCCGGAGTAGTAGTACCTGTTAGGGTCACATCTATGGGTTAAATAGGAAAATGTATCACTCTATTTACGTTGTTTCGACTTTCGTCCTTTTTGAAGATATCAAAATATTGAAATCTTAAAATCTTAAAAACGATATGAAATATTATAATATTTACGTCGTCTGTAAAAACAGCTGTATCATTCATACCGTATGGTACTGTTAATTCCGGATATTATCGATTGTTTACACTTAATTTGGTACCCAAGAAGTAAATGAAAAGAAAAATGGTTTAGATACATAAAATATTTAGAGAATAATTAACTAAATCAGTAGGCTAACACGAAAATAAACACGGCTAGCCTTGGCTAAGCTTTATGATTTACAGCAATTTACCGATTCACTAAGCTAACATAAAAACAAAATAGGCTACCCTGGCTAAGGTTCATAATTTACCGGAATATACCAACTAGGAAAAGCGGCCGCCACGGAAAAGAGAGCCAAAATGAAGGAGTGACAGCAGCAAGCATCACTGTTTGTTTGTTTGTAGTCACTGCAACAGAGATTGCCACTCGAGAATTGGTCTGTTCAGCCAATCACGCAGTTGTAGGTAAAAAGAAAAAGAACGGACACTACGCCATCGTCTTTAGTAGACGGAAGGACGCCAACAAAAAAAAAAAAAACCTACTACGAGGGCTAACATAAAAACTAAGCTAGGCTACCGGTTGGCTTCATAATTTACTGAATTTTATTTTACTGAATTGAATTTACTGAAATTTACCGATTACGTAGGATAGAATAAAAAATCTATGCTAGGCTAGGCCTAGGTCGGATAATTGCATCTAGATAAAGACTATTCCGACTTAAGTCATGCTTTCTGCAACCAATTAACGACGTATGGTGAGGTGTTACTGTATTGATCTGCTTTCCTTGTTTCTACTTACCCCGTGGAATTTCCACGGGTTCGGCTACTTACAATCACGCATTGTGTCCTCGTTTTGATATTTATCTATTAAAAACTAGCATGAAAAAGCAATAATGAATTTGGTCTACTCCTTCATCCAGTCAACCCTCTACTCTATTCATTCCTCCTTTTCAGACGTTCGTTCACTTATAGCTTGACCATTAATTGATAGATGAAACAAACACGGAACTCCAATAGGTCTGGCATTATGGACACTAAATGTCCAGGGTTCATTTGGACATAATGCGCTCCGTTGTAATTATGAGCACCAACAAAAGGGGAGGCGAGTCATTCAGTGCGACGACTCCTGCGCTAGAAATGACCCGTTGTTGATTCACGTTTTCTCCCGCCCTGACTGGACCATTCTTTCTCTCGGATGCTTTTTATTGCATTCAGCCTTTTTTTCACTGCAATAACATGCTAGGCATTCAAACATGTTTACAGTGCAACACAATGAAGGACAATGGGAGACGGTGAAACAGGTATATCCGACAATGCAACAAAAACAGGACCCTCGCGCCTCTGTGAACAAATATACGCGGACACTTACGCAGCTATATATTCACACACATTGTTTTCATTAATTTATATAACTCTCTCTCTCTCTCTCTCTCTCTCTCTCTCTCTCTCTCTCTCTCTCTCTCTTTACATATCTATTATCTATTTAAGTGCGTTCACACACACATGAACACACACATACAAACACACAACACACACACACCTATATATATATATATATATATATATATATATATTATATATATATATACTTATGATTGAAATTCAACACTAAAAGGGTTTTTAATAGATAAATCAATGCTCAATTCACGAAAATCAAAAGAAATATCACAATATATTTCAAATATTAAACAAGAGGATAAGACACCGGAAAAATACTCACAACTCGGGGTTTCACGTTGTCAATTCCCAGGTGAGCTTATATTTAATACGTTCGGGCTATTATTGTACACATCCGATCTTTTAGGTTTAGAACTATATACACCCCTCTATACAAATTAATTGAAAAAAAAAACGTATTATTCCGTTATTTTTATAATATTAGCAATTTCTCCGTAAGACTCGCCAGTTTCTTCGTGCATAGTTAAAGTAAGGTTTATCGCAGACAATAACCATAGAACAACTAATCGACAATCGGGCAATATTTTTCAAGGTCAAACAAATGTTATCGTACAGCAATTGTACTTGGTGCTATTAGAATGTGACCAAATGTTTGGAAAAGAGACTGCTGGAACTGGAAATCATCGAAGAAATCAAAACCATCCGAACAACAGCATAGTTAAGATCGACTAGAATACTCAGAAGGGTCCATACCTTAATAGATTTCTTGTCACTCAGACTCATGTGGACGACGACCAGCCATTACTGGTGTAAAAAAACTCGCATGGAGTGATATAATAATAATAATAATAATAATAATAATAATAACAAAAAAAGAAACGGAATCACTTATAATTGCTGTACAAAATAATGCCATAAGGAGAGACTAAATCAAGGCGAAAGTTGATAGGACCCAACAAATAGTAAATGTAGATTATGCGGTAATAGAGATTAGACGGTAAACCATGTACTATGCCAATGTAGCAAACTGACACAAAGGGAGTACAAAACCAGACACGACTGGGTTGGGAAGGTGATCCACTGGGAATTATGCAAAAAATTTAAATTTAACCATACAACAAAATGGTATATGCATAAACCAGAATATGTTCTTGAGAACGAAACACATAACATTCTCTGGGACTTTGAAATAAAAACGGATCACCTTATCCCAGCAAGAAGACCAGACCTAGTGTTGATAAACAAAAAGAAAGAACTTGTCAACTGGTGGATTTTGCAGTGCCAGCAGATCACAGGTGAGCTAAAGGAAATGAAAAAAATAGACAAATATCTGGACCTTGCCAGAGAACTAAAAAGTTATGGAATATGAAAGTGAAAGTGATACCAATTGTAGTTGGCGCACTTGGAAGAGTCCCAAAAGGATTGGAAAAGGGTCTGGAATGTTTAGAAAATCAGAGGAAGGGTTGAAACCATTCAGAACACTGCACTGCTGCAATCTGCCAGAATACTCAGAAGAGTCCTGGAGACCTGAGGAGACTTGCTGTCACTCAGACTCCAGTGAAAAACCATTAGCTAATGCTGATGTGAAAACTTAAAAGGAGCAAATAATAATGGAGATTCGGTCTCCATTTGCCTGTAACCGAAATTACGTCGCTGCCTACATGAGTCTGTTTACGACTAGACAGTAGGAAGCATGGTTTAAGCCTGTGGCTCTTGGCCTATTATATACAAGTCAAGTACTCTACTGTCGTGAATGTTTGAAAACTCAAAGGGAGTAAATCATAATAATAATAATAATAATAATAATAATAATAATAATAGGGTGGATCAACTACCAGTTGTATTTGGTGCTATTGGAATGTCACCAACTGTTTGGAAAAGAGACTGCAGGAATTGGAAATCATAGGAGGAATCAAATCCATCCGAACAACAGCATAGTTAAGATCGACTAGAATACTTAGAAGAGTCCTGGAGACCTGATGAGACTTTCAGTCACTCAAACTGCAGTGAACCACCAGTTTAGGCGATTGTAAAAAAAAAGCAACTCTCATTGAGGGTAATATTTATCAATATATTTAAATGACAAAATATGCAGATTAGACACTAGATAAGCTGAACAGGGTTGTGAAGAGGGAACTTAAAGAGCGAAAATGAATCTTTAATAATATCTGTATAAGATAGTATCATAAGGGCTAAATATATAAAAATAAAAACATATAATGATTAATGTATTATTTCACTTCATTCGAGTTTTGCACATTTAAGTTTTGTACAGCAAGTCTCCTTATTTTTATCATTATTATTATGAGGGTTTTTCACACCAGCGTTAGCTGATGGTATTTCACTGGAGTATGAGTGACAACAAATCTTCTCAGGTCTCCAGTATTCTAGCCGATTGTAACAATGCAGTAGTCTAGATGGTCTCAACTCTTCCTCTGATTTCTAGATCCTCCAGTCTTTTTTCAAGTTTTTGGGACCGTTCCAAGTGCACCAACTACAATTAGTATCACTTTCACTCTCATATTCCACAGCTTTTTCAATTCTCTGGCAAGGTCCAGGTATTTGTCCATATTTCCGTGTTCCTTCATCTTCACCCTTGGATCTGCCGGGACTGCAAGGTCCACGAATTGAAAAGTTCAAAAGTTTTTGTTTGTTTCAGGGGAGAATCGAGACCATCCAGAATACTGCATTGCTGCAATCGGCTAGAATACTCAGAAGAGTCCTGGAGACATGAGAGGAGTTGTTGTCACTCAGACTCCAGTGAAATACCATCAGCTAATGCTGATGTGAAAAACTCAAAAGGAGTGAATAATAATAATAATAATAATAATAATAATAATAATAATAATAATAATAATAATAATTAGAGATGAGACTGTAAACTATATACTCTGCGAATGTAGCAAACTAGCACAACGAGAATACAAAACTAGACACGACTGGGTTGGGAAGGTGATCCACTGGGAATTATGTAAAAAATTTAATTTTGACCATACAACAAAATGGTATATGCATAAACCAGAATCTATTCTTGAGAACGAAACGCATAACATTCTCTGGGACTTTGAAATAATAATAATAATAATAATAATTAAAATAATAATAATAATAATAATAGAGAGTGAAAGTGATACCAATTGTAGTTGGTGCACTTGGAACGGTTCCCAAAAGCTTAGAAAACAGACTGGAGGAATTGGAAATCAAAAGGAAACAATTGAGACCATCCAGATAGCAGCATTGTTGAAATCAGAATACTCAGAAGTGTCCTGGAGACCTAAGGAGACTTGTTGTCACTCAGACTCCAGTGAAAGTCCATCAGCTAACGCTGGTGTGAAAAACTCACAAAGACTAAAATGATAATAATAATAATGCTGAGGAGGGTGCTGTTATTAACGGAGTTTTGCTGTTGCTTATATCTTGTAGAAGCCACGATATTCTTCACTTGTTCGTATAATACTATTAAAAAGGAGAAAAAAATTGTAATGGAACAAAAAAAGTAACTTTGTTATGAAAAGCATTCGGGTTACTGTGTTCGATATGTAAACATTTGTCAATCAATGATCGATTTGGATTCTTTTTTCACAAAACGATCTTCATCAACTGACATTGTTTGACAGGTGAGTAGGTTCATTTCTATGGATTTAGAGTTGCGAAAGAATTGAAATGGAGGAAGGGCAGGAGTTGGGGTCCGAAAAGAAAGAAAAACAGAAATATAATGGAAGCCCTAATGAAAATGGAATGTTTGTGGGTAAAGAGGAAGTACCAGGGTGGGAAAAATATAACAATAGAGAAATAGAATTGATTTCCTTATTAGTCACCATTTTCACGCCAATGAGATGCTAGCATGTTCAAACTGTTCTTGAGTCGATGGCTTTCGTTGTGTGTTATTCTTTTTACTAGCAGGACCTATGGATATACCACAGTATGATATTTAATTATTTCGACGTTTGATGTGTTTGCTTAAGAGCTATTACATGTCCTGGGTATTAGGTTAATCTACATTATGGTGAAGTTCCAGTTCTTCGAGGTCTGGGGAATGTGGAGTACCCCTCATCACCATTGCGCCAAGGTCCACTCTGACCCGGAGTCATAATACTGTTAGGGTTCCATCTATGGATTAAATAAAAGATGTTTAAAAAATATGTTTGGCATGAAATGACCCAATGTGTTGACATGCCGTAAAACTAACCAACCAACAAACCAACAAAGAGCTATTGCGAAATAGTTCAATATGTAAAATGTATAAGAATCTTGATTTAACTCTCTTCCTCTCTTGTGTCTTTATTCTGGTCCCTAACCAGGCCATAACAACTTGATCTCATCCTCGTCGCCAAGTTGTTGTGGCCTGGTTAGGGGTCAGAATAAAAACACAAAATGAGAAATTAGTTAAAAAAATATATTAACAAAGAACAGTAGCACAAACATATACAAATGAGACCGTTACACGCGAGGCTGTCTTATCGGTTATCCTCTGAAATATTAACTATCGCTTAAGTGCTGAACCGACTTACTATTTATAGTTGGAAGAGTTCAAGCGTGCGTGGTAAATTAACATAGCAGTATAAAATCACCCCAGAAGGGTTGGTATACCGTTAAAATCAATTAATCAATCAGCAAGGATATGGTTGAAAATCATAAATACTTCAAAGGTCTTCATCTCAGACTTCCACCTTTTGGCATTGTCGGACATTTATTCTGCTCTACGCATAAATTATGAAGGTAATAATTTCTTGTATCATCTATACATATATAAAGGGCAGTTGTGTGTATGTATGTCCGAATGTAAACTATACATATATAAAGGGTAGTTGTGTGTATGTATGTTCGAATGTAAACTATACATATATAAAGGGCATTGTGTGTATGTATGTCCAATGTAACTATTATATAAAAGTAAAATGAAACTTCGAAAAAACAAAGTAAATATATATATATACACATTAAATATCACCAGGGATTGGTCTTTGTGCAAAAATAATAGAGATTTGATTTATATTCATGAAGATAATTAGAAAATATATACGTCGGATGGATGATGGACGAATCCCGAAAGACATCCTGTATGGAGAGCTAACATCTGGTAAAAGACAGATTGGTCGTCCCTACTGGGATTCAAGGATGTCTGCAAAAATGATCTCAGGTGCTTTGGCATTGTCCCATCCAGCTGGGAAAATTTGGCTCAAGACCGCCCTCGGTGGTGGCAGAATCTCCATAGAGGACTGTACATGTCAGAATTCACCCTGATACAACATCATGAAGCAAAGAGGTCCATAAGAAAGCAACGGCAACAAAGCATCGGAACATCATCATCTACAGGGACAACCTACAAATGCAAAATCTGTGGTCGAGAATGTTTCTCAAACATAGGACTTCATAGTCACATGAGGCGCTGCATCTTCAGGGGCACACACAAACTTGTATCATAGTCTTTCGAGACTGAATTGCCAATGATGATATAATGAATTAGAAAATAGAATTTAAATGATAACAGCATTTTTTTTGCATCTTGTATTTTGAATAGGAGACATTAATTTTTCTTTTCACAGTGTCTGGATTAACGCAAGGTCTTCTTTTTGTGTAGGGATTCTAATGGGGCTTCTTGTGAAGATCCAACTCGCAATTCAACAATAATGGATCTGCGAGACTAACTTATTACACCCTCCTCCTTTACCCAGGCAAAACTGGGTAGCCATTTCTAGTAGTAATATAAATGGGAGAAAAAACACAGTCTCCTGTTTAGCGATATCTTTCAGTCGAAAAATACAGAAATGAAGGGAGTGTGAAAGAAAGAATGAAGGAAAAAAAATAATAAAGAAGGAAGTTGATAAAAAAAAGAAAAAGAAAGGAAATTGAAACGAAGAAAAGTATTTCTTTGAAAGTAACACCTCATAACACAAAAGAAAGAAATAATATAAAAACGAGAGAAAAAAGAGTAAAGATATGAAGAAAAGAAAAAGGAAAGAAAAGAAAGAAAAGAAAAGGAGAAATAAGAAAAAATGAAAGAAAAAGAGAGGAAGAATAAAAAGAAAGATAAGAAAGAAAGAAAGAATAGAACATAAAAAGAAAAGAAAAAAACATAACAAAAAAGAAAGAAAAAAGAAAGAAAGAAAGAATCTGAATACGAAAGAAAGAATCTGAATACGAAAGAAAGAAAGCGAAACAGAACTACAAAAAGAATAACATAAGAAAGAAGGACATATATAAAGAAAGAAAGAAAGAAAGAAAGAAAGAGACAGAAAGAAGAAAAGATAGATAGAGAAATAAATGAATAAATAAAGAAGGAATCTGAATACAAAAAAGAAAGAGAAACAGAACTACAAAAAGAATAACATAAGAAAGAAAGAAAGAAAGAAAGAAAGAAAGAAAGAAAGAAAAGATTAACACGAGAGAAAGAGAAATAGAAATACAGGAAGAATAACATAAGAAAGAAAGAAAGAAAGAAAGAAAGAAAGAAAGAAAGAAAATCAAGTATGCAAGAAAACAAATGAATGAAAAAGGAAATAATATAATAAAGAATGACAAAGGAAAAGGAAAGAATTAAAGAAAAGGAAAAAAGAAAGAAAGAAATGAGTAATTAATAAAATTAAAGAAGTAAACTATATAAAGAGAAACATAACTACGATAAGAATAATAGATAAAAGAAAGAAAGAAAAAGAAAGACAGAAAGAAATCGTAGAAAATTAGGAATACCAAAAGAAAGAAAGAAAGAAAGAAAGAACGAAAGAAAGAAAGAAAGAAAGAAAAAAAGAAAGAAAGAAAGAAAAAAAGAATAACAGATAAAAGAAAGAAGGAAAGAAAGAAAGAATCCAACATGGAAACAAATAAATGAAAAATAGCAAAAGAACGAAAATGAATAAGAAGGAACGTAAGGAAGAAAGAAGTAAGGAGTAAAAAAAAACAAAAAAAAATCCAAAGAAGTAAAAAACAAAACAAAATTATTACATGGTAGTTAGCTTCCTTAGGAACAAAAAAAAAGAAGAAAAAAAAGAACGACAACAGAATGAAAAAATACAAGAGCAAAAAAAAAATTAAGGAGAGAAAAGGGAAAAAGGAAGTCGATGTTCCGAAAAGAATAAAGAATTTGTTCCAAAAACAAAATCGGTCCAATAATGGTTTCTAAAAGACGGGCGGAATGTGAATATGTTGGTCATTGTATTGAAGTTCCTTTATGAAACGGCTGGTTATGTGGGAACAATGCGCAAATCGCCTTGCGATACGTTCTTGGAGACTACCATCGGAATGGTAAGGACATTGGCAGCGTAAAAGAAATGGCGGTGAGCATAGTAAAAATAAAAAAATGAATACACTCTGCAGAGTGCGAACGTTCATGGTGCCCGAATGTGAAACATAGAATTTGCTAATTCGAATCACGCTGAAAAGGCCTTTCGCCTGAGCGAACGCGTTGATAATCAAACATGTGATTTTACAAGTATGGACACGTGGTGGTATACTGCGTTGGTTGCAGCGACAGTTTTAGGCACATGAGGCAAACCATTGCAGGAAGCAGTTTCGAGATTTGACGACTGCGCAATCAGGCATCGAAGATTAGATATAACGAGGTATTTTCTCATTTATGCGATCTTCAAAGATGGTAAGAAAATTATCTGTCCAACTTGGTTTGAAAATCGTAATGTCGATAAACTGACAGTTACTGTAACTTTTATATATATATATATATATATATATATAGCTCAGTCGGTAGAGCGTTCGATTAGAAACCACAAGGTTCCTAGATCGATACCGGCCCTCGCCAACTCAGCGTATGAGTAGCACAGGGATATGTGCGGTAATGTGAGCTGATGGTAGGTGTGGCGCTCCATTTCAGATGCTGATAGAATCCTTGGAGCTCTAGTGATAAGGGTATGACTCCCCGCTGATTGTTGAATTTTATACCGATATTATAATATATATAATATATATATATATACATAAGATACCTCTAACTTAAGTCCTTCAGTGTTATTTGTAATACCTAAACACCGATGAAATCCGATCGGTTTCATCCTCAGACACCTTATCCGCCAGGCTGTCATCATACAAATGCGAAGGGGTGACTGTTTTTATACATCACACAGAATCGCTTTGTAATACACAAAGACCGCCATGGAGTGCTCCATCCCTTATATAAGAGAGCATTGCGTTTTACGCTTTAGTTGGTATAACCCTACTCTCAAATCAATATAATTCTTTTGTTATGCCATTAAACAAAGAAACCAAACTAAAACGAATCCAAAAGTATACCACTCCCGGTCAGAGTGGACATTGGATAAAAGAAATAAAGGGCTACTCTACACTCCCCCGGATCTCTTGAACTGCAGCATCACTATCAGAGATGCAGTTTAGTGTCATAACCAGGCAGACATATTTTGACTTGTTGGATCTCCCCATCCACGTGCAGGGGACACAGGGTATCTTAAACCAACATTTTTATTTTATTAAATTTAAACCAAATATTGACTTCTGCCTATGTTGGTTTGAATAAATATTCCTTTTCAGAGTTAGGCTTCCTGAATATTTCGAAAGTGTGATAACGCTAACACAAATATATATTTTCTCTTTTTTTTTTTAATTCTGAATCTGACTTTAGCATATTTGATTGGTTGTATTGTTCTACGGCATATCAACCCGTTTCTGGTCATTTAATGCCGAATCAAGTTATTTTGATATCCGTTTGCTTATAGTACATGCTATTGCTTAAATGGTCACCCATCTAAGTATTAATGTAAAAATGAGTATTCAATTAAAATATTGAACAGGCTCATTGCTGCTTAACTTTGGTGATCTAGCGGGAACTGGTGCTTTCAACGTGACTTGAACGTAAGCTGCCTTTAGGAGAAATATTCCAGCGGTTAAAAAGAAAAAATGGAGAAAAAAATTAAAGGATTTAGATTAATAGAATAAAATAAAAATATAACTATAAGTTTTGTTGTATTTTGGTGGGCTTTTAGGGGATTTTTTCGTTCTTTGTAGGGGTTTTTTTGTGCGGGGTTGAGGGGTCATTTTTTTTTTTGGGGGGGGGGGTTAATGCAATCAACCTTTTTTTAATTTTTTCCACGTGCTTTTGTTAGTCTGTGATTCCGGATTTCTGAATTCACTTTAGCAGGGTTAGACAATGAAACCCACTTTTTCAGCCCGCCCACACACTTCGTTCACCTTGACATCACAAAGAGCCCGCGGGCCCATGGCTTGAAGAACGAACCTTTTAAACAATACACAAATTATAATTTATTTTTATTTGAGTAGGACACTTAGAAGGCAAAAAAATGTAAACAAAAACAACAAAGAAAAAGCCTTATGCAAAAGAATTGAAGTTATATTTCTTTTATTCTATTATTCTACATCTCTCTCTCTCTCTCTCTCTCTCTCTCTCTCTCTCTCTCTCTCTCTCTCTCTCTCTCTCTCTCTCTCTTTTCTCTTTTCTCTTTTTTCTTTCTCTTTTTTTTTTGCTTTTGAAGAAAAAAGCTGCAAAAAAAGCTGTCTTAAACTTCTGAACCACTTGTGTGTCTTCGGCCATTACGGGCGACAAAAGCGATGGTACTTTATTTAGAGTTTAAACGAGCTGAATGAAAAAACAACACAGACTCCCACTCGCTTTTCAATTCTCATTATAGTGTCTTAAATAGACGCCCGTATCTTGTTATAGGGAATTCAAATAACTGAAATAAAGAATAGAAAGTGGAGGGTGGAAGTTGAGTGATTTGATAATAATTGTCCCCTCATTGAAATTCATTTTACGTTTACAAAGAGCACTATATTCATTGTGTTCATAAGCTTCTAAATATGTAACGGAGTAGCGACACTTGAAAGGGAGCTCAACTCTCCAGTTATTGAGGACAAAAAGTAATAAACAAACATTTAACCTTAAAGCCAAAGCTATAGGCGGGCTTTTATTACTATGGTGGTACCTTGACTTCCGAGTGTCCCAACTTACGAATTTTCCGAATTACGAGCTGACACTTAGTCTTTCTTTTGCTTTGTGTTTAGAGCTCGAATTTGAGGTACGAGCCCGTTTCAAATACGCTGTAAAGTTCACTAGTGACATTTAAGTTTCAAAATTTATTACGTCAAAGAAAAAAATAGTATTCATAAAAATAAACATTAAAGCATATTACAGTACATAATTAATTACATATTATTTTATTATGATTTTATGCAATACAGTGCTATCTTTATTAATTAAAAAAAAAAGACGTGACAAAAATATGTTTTTGCGAAAGCGGGTGAAACAGATTAATAGCATTTCAGGTTATTTCAATGGAGAAAATTGATTTCATATACGAGAGAATCTGAGTTACGAGCGGAACGAATTAGACTCCAAAGACAAGATATTTGAAAATATTCTAATCTAGTAATACTTTACGATATTTAGTGTCTAGCACAGTCGGTGGGGCTTAGAATACGCTGGCTATAGCCTCAGCCGATGGTTAAGACTTCTAAAACAATAGCGTCCTGAGTATATTAAAAACTACGCGTTCGTGTATACGACTATTATGATACAATATACATCATGGTTCCCATCGCCTCTCAAAATCGATTCATTATCACAAATGTTATTCATTATCACATATATATGTTTTACATCATTAGTTCCTTTCTTTTATAGATTTTATTGGTTAAAAAAACTACGGAGGGAGCTTTATTCACAGAGCATCCAAGAGATTATAGGAGGTATGACTACACATACACACAGACACCCCCACCCATATATATATATATATATATATATATATATATATATATATATATATATATATATATATATAATATAGTTTTGTATATTATTCAAGTTAGGTTAAGTTGGACATGAAATGAACGGCGCTTTGTAACTCACAGTTTCTCGACAAATATTACTCAAACAAAGGTATATATATATATATATATATATATATATATATATATATATATATATATATATATATATTTACATTTATATCTATACAAGATGTATATATATTTATATATATTTATTCATATATATATATATATATATATATATATATATATATAACATATATTTACATTCATATATATACATAGATGTATATACATAATGTATATATATATATATATATATTTATTCATATATATATATATAACTTTCAAAGAAAGAAAAACTTAAGCAAACCATCATTCCGTAATAATTTATTTCGACCAGTAACTCAAAAGGCTTTTAAACATTTTTTTTTTTTTTTAAAATCCATAAGAGGTCAGTCTCCTCAGACAGATTTTCCAAAATAAAGGGATTCACCAAAAGAAGGGTTAATATAACCAGAAAACCCACGAAAGTTAGATCAGACAGCAAGTATAAAGTTAAAATTCTAAGTCTAAGAAAAATATATGATGTATAACCAGTTTCCTGTTCAAGTGACAGATATAAGATAGGTATATGTATATTTTTTATATAAGTACAAAAAGAAAAATTCTCTGTCAAGATTTTTTAATGATTTTTGTTAAATGATTAAAAAGGAGTTAATCTACGTTATAATTTAATATATATCTAATATTTAAATGAAATAAAAAAAATGTAAAATTATAAAGAGATAAAAATATAAAAAGGAAAAAAATAGTTTTATTACTATAATAATCACGAATAAAATAATAAAAATTATGAACAAAAACAACGTTTACATTTCTGCGCCGTTAAATCAATTCAAATTTAACGTAGCGAAAACCAACTTATGACTAGAGGCTTTTGAAAAAATTATATGAAAAATAAATTAATGGTCCGATTTTCACGAAAATGTCCAGAATTGCTTAACTTTTGATGAAAATATTCTGAAATAGTTTTTCCTAAAATGTAATAGCGGAAATATTTTTACGAGGTCTATCCACCCCCCCCCACACACACACTATTTTATTTTATGAATATGAAAGAATGAACCGACAAAAAACGATTTTTACTTTTTTTTCTATAAAAATAAGAATTTGAATAATTATATCAGAAGATTTTATAAGTTTCAATGCGAGAGAGAGTAAAAGAACCATGAATACAGAATTTGCTAAAAATAGCAATAAAGAAATTGACCCTGTTAAAAAAAAGGGACTGTTTTATTTATTTTTCAAGATAACGGTAAGTAATTTTCACCAATCAGATAATTTGATCTTTGAATTCACTGTTTTTCTTTGTAGTAACTCTTTATGTTCGTTATCACTTTTTTGCGAGATTTTAAAAGAAAAAAGTTCCAAAATATTTATGTTTCTTCTTCAATATGGCCTAAACTGATCACGTGACCCATTGAGGTGATACCTATATTACGTAAAACAAAACAACAAAACCTATATTTTTCCCGAGCATCGTCCGGTACCCCTGCTAGTTACAAAAGAAAAGACAGAATAGTTAACTCTTTCGATGCTGGACATCAATTACGATTTCATTGTGATCGGCTCAAATCGGCTTCTTTTGTTAATTCTCGATTCAGCATTGAGTTGAAGCGATATTCAGAGGATGGCATTACAAAACACAGCCAGGAGTCACGAAGTCAGAAAACTGTTTCACAAAATGAAAACGAGGCTTTCATATGAAAACGAGGCCTGTTATGGAATTGTAAGCATAACTATTAAAACCCTTTGAAATTTCTATATTCTTATTTTCAAATTCACAGCCTCCTTTTTGTAAAACCCCTTGGTCATGTCAAGCCCTATTACCTATATGATTGTCCCAACTCTATTTCCCTTATGGTTATCCCCAACCCTTTTTATCATATGGGTGTTAGAAGGCGGTGGCTGAGGGTCTACATGTCCTGGATATGACGGTAAACTCTAACTGATGGTTAGGTTCCAGTTCTGGGGTCTGGGGAATGTGGAGCACCACTTCATCACCGTTGCTTCCAGGTCCACGGAGTGGTAGTACCTGTTAGGATCCCATCTATGGTTTAAAAAGAAAAAAATGTGTTTATAAAAATAATTGAGTATCTATTGAAAATTAATTTATATTTTCTAAATGTAACGTGGAAAAGTATAAAATACTAATTAGAATCCTTCTTGTCTTCCTTAAGAGAAGCATCAACGACACCGTCCGGTGGTACAGCGAGCACCCAACGTTTTATAGCGTCGTCAAGAATAACATCGAATAAACATTTTTGTTTTGTTTTGTTTTTGTATGTTCTCTTTCTACGTTTTTTGTTCGTCTGTCTCCTTTCACAATAATTGTCTTCTGCGAAATTTCCCGCTTAAAAAATCTCAGCAGTAAGAAGAACCGCCATTTTATTTGCGTTAATTCATTTTAGTCCGAAACGTTAATCTATGGCACCAGCCATTGCTGAATTTAAACGAGGCCCTCAAAGAACAGATGCCAAAATTATTTGGCTGCTGCTCTCTCTCTCTCTCTCTCTCTCTCTCTCTATATATATATATATATATATATATATATATATATAATATATATATTCTTATTCTTTTTCTTCATCTTTGTATTTTCTTACAAATTTTGTTTAAGATTCTGTCAGTCTCATCCTGGGAATGCAAAATTTTCTCTCTCTCTCTCTCTCTCTCTCTCTCTTCTTCTTTCTCTCCCTCTCTCTTCTGTCTCTATCCTCTAGTTTCTCTCTCTTTCCATCTCTCTCACCGCCTCTCTCTCCCTCTTATTCCCTTCTCTGCTTCCTTCTCCCTCTCTCTTTCTCTCTCTTTCTCTCTATCTTATTACCTTCTCTGCTTGTCTCTCTCTCCCTCTCCTCTCTCTCTCTCCCCTCCTCTCTCTCTCTATCTCTATTTGTCACTTCCTGTTTCTCTCTGCCTGTTTTCTGTCTCTCTGTTTCCGTCTCTGTCTCTGTCTCTGTTTCTTTCTCTCTGTCTCTGTCTCTGTCTCTATCTCTGTCTGTCTCTCTCTCTCTCTTATTCCCTTCCCTGTTCGCTTCTATTTGTTGTCTGTTTCTTATTATCAATTTTTCTTTCTTCTTTTTTCTTTATTCTTTCTTTTTTTTTCTCTTTCCTTTTTTTTTTTTACAAATGTTCCTTCTTACGATATAAGGACAAGAGACAAAGTAGAGAGATAGATTTGGGAGCGACAACTGAGGAAGAAGGACCTGCCAGATTAGAATATTTAAAATACTGTCTTTTAGTCGAGTTCGAACACCGACAGCTGGTTCCATAAATAAGGAAATATGTCAGCCAGGAAACTGTTCCCATATTTTCTTTGAATAATCATTTCACTCTTATTTGCATTCTTTTATTAACTTCCTTTAGTTTATTGCCTTCTGCTATTAGTTTTTATCTGTTTGCTTTTTGATTTCATTATTAGATTATATTTTTGTTTATTTGTTATAAGTTTATTTCCACTTTCACTTTCACATTCACGTTTCTTTGTTTGCTTTTGGGTTTTTTTCTTTATTTTTTCCATGGTTTGTTTTTCTTTCTTTCCTATTTTCTTTCCTCATTTTCTTTCCTTCTTTATTTCTTTATTTCTTTATTTTCTTCATTATGTGTCTATTCATTTTATTTTTCTTCTTGATTCGTTCCGTTTTTCTTTTATTTCTTTCATGCATTATTTTTCTTTCTTTATTTCTTTCTTTATTTATTTATTTATTTCATTATCACCTTCCCGTTCTTTGTTTCTTTCTGTTTTCTTTCTTTCTTCAAAACAATATGTCGATTCTTTCTTTCATTTTTTTTACTTCTTTTTCTTTTTTAAATTTTCTTACATATCACTTTCTTTCTTTTTTCTTTTTTTTCCTACTTAGATCTTTCTTTCCTTCTTTTCCCAAACTTTTTTTTATAATATTTTTCCTTCATTAAAACAATCTATTTTTTGTTTATTTGTTTGTTTGTTTCTGTCTTTCTTTCTTACTTTCCTTCTTTGTCTTTTTTTTACCTTTTTCTTTTTGTTCTTTCTTTTTCTATTTCTTTTTCATTTCTTTTTTTTCCTTTTTATTTCTTCCCTTCATATTTCATTACTTTATTGCCTAATTCCCCACTCCTTTTTTTCTTTCTTTTTTCTCTTTGTCATTGTTCTTTAATTTTCTTATTTCTTTCCTTCTTTATTTTTCTCTCTTTCTTTTTTCTTTTCATTTTTTGTTCTTACTTCGTTGCTCTTTCTCCCCCCCCCACATTTTCTTCAACCTCTTTCCATGTCCTTAAATCATAATTAACTCACATTCCCTTTTCATTCTTTCCTTCATTTTTTTCTTCTATTTCTCTTTCTCTCTATCTCTTTCTCTTAATCTTTATGCTATTCCTTCCTCACCTTTGATTTTCTCATTTCTTTCCTTCTTTATTTAATCTCTTTTTCTTTCTGACGTCTTTGCCCTTTCTTTTACACATTTTTCAATGTTTCTCTATGTCTCTACATATTACCATTCCCTCACAGAAGGATTTTATAAATAATTTATTCATGATTTGTTTTTATTTTTCATTTTTTTCTTTACACTTTCTTTTTTATTCCATTTCTTTATTTATCATTCACTGTCATTATACTTTTTTAAATCTTCCCTTTTTCCTTGTATTTCTCAGATTCTCTCTCTCTCTCTCTCTCTCTCTTCTCTCTTTCTCTCTCTCTCTGTCTCTCTCTTCCCTATCTCTGTCTCTCTGTCCTTGCCTTTTGTATGTCTGTCACGGACAGACACAGACGCGGATACAGGTGCAGACACACACAACTCTCTTTTTCCTCTCTCTCTCTCTCTCTCTTCTCTTCTCTTCTCTCTCTCTCTCCTCTCTATCTATCTCTCTCTTTCACACACACGCACGCACACACACAACATATAAACACACACAGATACACACACACTATATCTCTCTCCCTTCTCACACAAACAGACATACATACATACAAACATATATAGACAGACACAGACACACATTCCCTCAAGCACACACATACATATAAGCACACACAGACAGTCTCTCTCTCTCTCTCTCTCTCTCTCTCTCTCTCTCTCTCTCTCTCTCTCTCTCTCACACACAACACACACACACACACACACACACACACACACACATACAAACATATACACACAGACACAAACACAGGCTCATACAACATACACACACACACACACACACACACACACACACATACACACACACAGACTGTCTCTGTCTGTCTGTTTGTCTGTCTCTCTCTCTCTCTCTCTCTGTCTCTGCCTTTATTCTATTTACTGCCCCCCTCTTCCTTTAAAACTTTTATTCCTTTTTTTTAAATCATTTCTGATCTTTCAGGAGTATCGTCCGCTCATATATCGCGATTCTTCTTCGTTTATTATATTTTTTCAACACCTTTTTAGTTTCCATTTTTCCCGGGACGTTTTGCCTTCCACCCTCGTTTTCAGTTCTTCCTAACTCTCTAAAGAATATTTCTTTTTCGCAAGCCCAACATATAAACGCGCTATTTAAGCACAAAATTTATTTCGCCAACTGTTTGTGCTCATGTTTTTTTGCAACGTCGTCCGCACGTTATTTAGAATTAGTTTCAAAGATATATGGCCCCTGTTTCTTTCGTGGTGGGACCCAGCTTTGAATACGACACGAAGCAAAATGACTTCCTCCTGAACAGGCCGTGATGGACGATGGCGAAATCTGTGCGGAGTTGATTTTCCCTCACCACCTCCCAGGTTCAAGTTATGTCCCGCTTGGCTCACCGAGGTTTTTTTTTTTCCCCCTTTCCCTCATTCTTACCCATTTTTTCCTTTGTTACCCCCACCCCTTTCGTTGCCTCATAGTTTCCTTTGTTTGATTCCTCTCTCCTCTCAGTCTCTCCTCTCTCTCCGTCTCCTCTCTTCTCATCGTCTCTCCTATTCTATTATTTTTTTTTTCTCTCTGTCCCCCCCCGGACCGCGGTCACCTCCCGATGGCACCCGGTCGCGCCCCACCAGGTTGTCGTTCAGTGTCGATAAAGCGTTTATAAGGAGTATTTGCCTTTTCTTTTTATTTACCGCCCCCTAGTGCAGGCATTGCAACGCCAGGTCGTTTCTTTCCTCTTCTTTTCTTTGTTAACTTCAGTAGAATATCTTTCTTTTCCTTTCGCTTTCTTTCTTTCTTTTCCTTTCCACCTTTTTTTTCTTTCCTTTTCTTTTCCGCTTGTTGTCCTCTTTTTTCTCTTTTTCTTTCTTCCTTCTTTCCTTTTCTTTCCTTTTCCTCCTTTTCCCCTTTTCTTTTCTCTTTCTTTATCTTGTTGTCTCTGTTTTTTTCTTCTTTCTCCCTCTTTTCTCCTTTTTCCTATCCTCCCCTTTATCCTTTCTGCTTTCCTCTTATTTTTCTCTCTCCTTTCTTTCTTTTCTTGTTTTTTTTTTTTTTTTGGTTGTCATCTTCCTTCTTCTTTTTTCTTATCTGTTTCTTCATATTTCTTTCTTTCTCCTTTCCTATTTTTCTATCGTTCTTCTTCTGTCATTTTTGCTCTCTCTAGTTTCCTCTCTTCCTCTCTGTCTTTTCCTCTTTTTTTATTGGCCACTCAGCATAAATTCCTCCTCCCTTGTTACATGACATTCACGTTTGTTCTTTTCCTTTTCTGTTTTTTTTTTTTTTTACTGTATTTTCATTTCTTTCCCCCTTTATCTTCTCTTTTCTTTCTTATCTCTTCTTTTCTTTTCTTCTTGTGTTCTCTTTTTCTTTTCCTTTCTTTTTTCTTTCTGTTTTTCATATCTTTCACTTCTCTTTCGTCTTCCGCTCTTCTCCTCTCTCTACGGGGATGGATAATCCTGTCTACTTCTACGTGTTTCTCATCTTTCTCTCCTCTCTTCTCTCTCTCGAATTCTTCTCCCGGTCACTCTCTCTCTCTCGCTTAAATTTCCCTCCCTTTCCTTTCCTCTCCTGCAACTTCTTTTTTTTTTTTATTATTTAAACCCACAGTCTCTCTGACCATAAAGATTGCCTGTTCATACATTCCAGTTGTCTTCCCTTTTTCTTCTTTTTTTTTTTTAAACGAACCGGGAAAACAAACGATAGTATTTTTGTTCCTTTTTTTTTTTTGCTTTTCCGTTTCTTCTTTTCTTTCCTTTGTGTTTTTTTTCCTTTTTGTACCTTCTTTCTTTTTCTTCTTCCATCCTTTCTCTTTCTTTTATTTTTCCCCTTTTTCTTTCGTTTCCCGTTTTCTGCTTCCCCCGTCTTTCTTTTCTTTCTCCTTTCCTCCTTTTCCTCTTTTTCTTTTCTTTTCTTTCGTTGGGGTCGTGTCTTTTTTTTTTTTTTTTTCTTTTTTTTTTTTTTTTTTTTCTTTTCTCTTTTTTTATTCTTTTTTCTTCTTTTTACCTTCCTTTCTCTTCTTTCCTTGTTCTTTCTCTTCTGATTTTCTCCCTTTTTCCCCCCATTTCACCTCATCTTTTTTCCTTTCTTTCTTCCTTGTCTCTTCCTGTTCCTTCCTCCCCCTCCCCCTTTCCCTTTCCTTGTTGGAGTTTGGTCCTCCGGTTTTTTTTTTTCGTTTCTCCTCCGCTTTTTTTCCTTTCTTCTGGTTCCCTCTTTATTTTTTCTTTCCTTTCCTCCCCGTCGCCGCTTTCCTTTTTCTTTCTGTTCTTTCATTTTTTTGTTTTTTCTCTTTCTCTTTTGTTCTTTTCTTCTTTCTTATTTTTTCCTTTTCTTTCGTCTTCCTTATTTATCTTTCCTCTTATCTTTCTTATTTATCCCCCCCCCTTTTCCCTCCATTCTCCCCCTTTCCCATCTTCGTTGTCTCGTGCTCTTCTTTTTCTTCTCTTTTTTTTTTTTTTTTTTCTCTTTTTTTCTTGTTATCCCCTCCCAGTCACCTTCTCTTTCCGTGCCTCCTCCTTTTTTCCCTTATATCTTTTTTTTTTTGTCCCTTTCTTTTTTATTCCCTGTTGTTTTTTATCTCCTTTTTCCCTCCTTATCCCCTTTTTCACCCTTTTTTCCATTGTTTTCTTTTTATCCTTTACCCACTTCCCTGCTTTTTCCTGCAGTTCTCCTTTCTCTTCCTGTATAATTAATTCTTTGAATGTCTTTTTCTTTTCTTTCCCCCTTGTTTTTTTAATTATCCTTTCCCTTTCTCTCCATCTTGTATTTCCTTATTGTCTTTAATCTTTCATCTTTCTTTCTTCGTTTTTTTTTTCTTTCTCGGCTCTTCCCTTTTCTCTTCTTC
>CM042150.1:96246208-96248708 GCA_023376005.1 Doryteuthis pealeii
ATGTGTAGGAGTCTGTCACGCGTGTCTCTGTATGTATAATATATATATAATCTATTATATATATCATATATATATAATGTCTGCTTCTACTGTATATAATATATGATGTGTGATGACTGGTGTGTAATCAATATTGTTGTACACTATATAATATATACTATATATTATATATATATAAATATATAATATATAATATATTATAATCATGAGAGAGAGGAGAGAGGACGAGATAGATAGAATAGAGAAGACGAGGAGAGATAAATAAAATATTGAATTCAATATACCTAGAATGAAACCCTGAAAACATAGAGGTATACTACTACTACTACTATTAATGATAATAATCATTATATATATATATATATATATATATATATATATATATATATATATAATGGGTGAATGTTTGTGCGTGTAAGTGCGCGTCTCAGCAGTGTTCAGTGATTTCCTTGGCAACAAATTCTAAATTCTTCAATGGAAGAAATACATCACAAAAAATCCGCTTGTTGGTCAGACGCGAATACATTGTTTTGTTTCGGAAGACATCTCCTCGTTCGGAAATTGGATTTCTAAGGGTTACTGTCTGTTCTTCAGTTCATAGATAGAATGAAAATAGAAAGAAAGAAGAAAAAGAACGAAGAAGAAAGAATGAAAGAAAGAGAATAGAAAGAAAGAAAGAATGAAAGAAAATATTAAGAAAGAAAGAATGAAAGAAAATAGAAAGAACGAAAGAAGGAAAAAAGAATATTAAAGAAAGAAAGAAGAAAGAAAATATAAAGAGAGAAAGAAAGTGAGAAAGAAAGAGAAAAGAAATTTAAGAAGAAAGAAAGACAGACAGAAAGAAAAGAAAGAACATAGAAAAGAGAATGACCAAAAAAATAGAGAAAAACGAAAGTAAGGAAAAAATAAGAAAGAAAAAAAGAAAAAGAGACAAATATTAAGACAAGAATAGAAGAACGAAAGAAAGAAAGTAAAAAGAAAGAAAGAAAAGAAAGAAAGAAAGAAAGAAAAAATATTAAGATTAAGAAAGAAAAAAAGTGAGAAAGCGTGAGAAAGAAAGAAAATATAAAGAAAGGAAAAAGACAAAAAGAAAGAAAGAAAGAAAAAGAAAAAGAAAGAAAGAAAGAAAAAAACAGAAAGACAGAAAGAAAATAGAAATAACAAAAGAAAGAGAATATAAAGAAAAAAAGAAAAAAAAGAAAATATCAAGAAAGGAATATAAAGAACCAAAGAAAGGGACTAGAAAGAAAGAAACAAACAAACAAAATATAAAGAGAGAAACAAAATATAAAGAAAGAAAGAAAGAAAAAAGAAAGAAGGAAAGAAAGAAAATATAAAGAGAGAAAACAGAAAGAAATTGAGAAAATATAAAGAAAGAAGGAAAGAAAGAGAGAGAGAAGAGAAGAGAGAGAGAAAGAAGAAAGAAAGAAAGAAGAAAGAAAGAAAAAAGAAAATATAAGGAGTATTGAATGGAGCAAAACTCAGCAAAAAAACTAAAAAAAGAAAATTAAGAATAAAAAAAAGATTTAAAATGAAATTAAGTAATTTTTACGAGGGTTTCTACGATTATGACATATCAATCCTCCTGGGTTATTTAATTACAAAACAATCCTTGGATAAAATCAGTAATGGCAGTATTCAAAACATAGTTTAGGGGATGAGATTTGCTATATATTTCCCAAGGATATTATTCCGAAAAGAACGTAATAACGCAACTGAAGTACGAACCTGATATTACGATGTCGCAGTCCCGCACATTAGCCAAAAAAAGTAGCATCATTTTTACCGCATTTTGAGAAAACCTTGTATACTCGTGTTGTATACCCTTTTCATTAATTGCTTCTTTCTTACTTCTTCTATTCTTCGGTTGTCTCTTCTACATCTTGATTTCGTCTTGGTGGTCGGTCGCACTTAACTCATTTCTTTTCCTTCATCAGTCTTGTTACCAAGACATTTACCAACCACAAAACCGCGTTATTTTCTTAAGCTTTTATTTACTTAACTATACATTTCATGTAACAAACATCTGACTAACATATCGCGCGTATGCAATGAGTTCCAGTTAAGGCAGGACATCTTCTCTGCCTGACGTCTATCTGAAACTGAGGACCCAACTACAGGTCCCACGTGACTTCACGTATTTCGCGGGCTTTCTGTACTATTCCATGGAAAGTCCCGCCCGTGATATGAAAAGGGCCATCCATTTAGAAATACAGGGGATTGACAATAATCTTATGCAACCGCATAGATTATGTAACACTCGTAAGCCACCATTATTATTTGATAGAAATATTTAACACCATTAAACGCGCACAAATTGTTTGTACAAAGAATAGTTATTTGATCTATTTCTCTGAATTTTTTTTAGATGAGGCTTGTCCAATTGGAAACATAGCCTAGTGGATAACGAGTTAGGTTAAGACAATTATAAGTGACAGTTATCTCTAGACTGCAGGTTCAATCCTAGTCAGGGGCAGCAGTAACATAGAATGATAATTAA
>CM042150.1:96253708-96280845 GCA_023376005.1 Doryteuthis pealeii
TATTAATAGATTATATATTTCTTTGATTAAAGGCATATCAACCTTCGTGGATTATTCAATGCCAACAGTCGTTAGAGCGTCGGACTAGGTTCCGGGTTCGATACTGGCCCTCACCCACTAAGCGTATGAGTAACACAGGGATCTGAGTGGTAAAGTGAGAAATTAATGGTAAGTGTGACGCTCCACTCAGACACCAAAAACAATCACCTTGGTCAAGCGCTAGTGAAAAGGAGATAAACTCCCTCGCTGTCTGGCTGATATCGACTTTAGGCCACCCCGATGACTTTACTTTTTACTTACTAAAGCGTACTAAATAAAGTAAGTCAGCATAGCGTCCTACTGTCGGTATCAGCCGGACAGCGAGGGAGTATATCCCCTTTTCACAAGGGCTTGACAAGGGAGATAGTTTTTGCATCAGAGGTGTTGCGCCACGCTTACAATCAGCTTGCAACGTAAGCGCACAGATCCAAGATGTGCTACTCATGGGCTAAGTAGATATTTATTGAATTTTCGCTTCAAGATTATCGTATAGTTTCATTGATTAATGGCATATCATCCATGGTGAGTTATTCAATTCCTTGTAGAAGAACAGTAGTGGTAATATCTAACCCATATACATGTCCATGAGTACATTTATCTGAAGTGACGACAACGCGTGCCACACGGAGGTAGAAGCGTATTAAGATGTGAATTTTGAAAAATCGTAGAATAAATTTTATTCTATGTTATGACGATTTGGGGTAATGTGACGTAAGCAGTGACGTAATTTTTATTACAGACAAAAACCGGAAGCGAATCTCCATTATTAATAGATTATATATTACCACATGGGGGAGGGCATCAGGATTTTGGAGGTGATCAGATAGAACATGCAAAAAAGGTTGGTAACCCTGATTAAGTGAATGGTTTGTTGACTTTAAGGGCATGTCAATCCATTTGGGCGTTTTTTTATGGATAGAGGTTGGTTTTTTTAGATGGGTGGTTGGTTACATTTTTTTAGATGGGTGGCTGGTTACTTTTTTCTTTAGATTATTTCTTTAGATGGGTGGTTGGTTACTTTTTTTTAGATGGTGGTTGGTCCTTTTTTTTTAGATGGATGCTGGTTTTTTTATGGATAGAGGTTAGGGAATTGCGTACATTAAAATGTTTAATATTTAAAATTTATGTGTAGTTTCTTAACAGCTTTTTTTATACGGTTAAATGATATTAAGTATTCAAATCTGATTATCAACATGTCGGCTTGGGCAGTAGAATACGCCGACTGCACCTCTGTAGAGATTACCCCCCAATGGGGCCACCTTTTATCTGTGGGCGGCCACCCCTGATGCTGACGTACGGAATCCTGGTGGCTGAGCAACAACACTCACTTTGGCCCTTACTTGGGCTATACGGATGGTCGGAGAGGGACCCTCTAATCAATTTGACCAATCTAAGTTATAGCAACTATATGATTGACCTGACCATATTGCACTTATGATAAAGCCCCAAACTTTTTAGCATACACGTGCTAGAAGGTGGTGGCTGATGGTATTAGTGTCCTGGGCACTGCATCTAGTTGGTGAAGTTCCAATTCTGTAGCTGTGGGGAATGTGGAGTACTCCTTCATTGCCATTACTCCCAGCTCTACTCTGACTTGAAGTGGTAGTACCAGTGTTAAGTATCTAGCCGTCATCCCTGGCCAGTTGCAAAGAACCCAAAGTAAATAAGTAAGCAAATCCCGAGTTATAGAATCCTTTGGTAAGTGAATAAGTCCTGTGATCTAGAATCCTTCGGTAAGTGAATAAGTCCTGTGATATAGAATCCTTCGGTAAGTGAATAAGTCCTGTGATATAGTATCCTTCGGTCCGTCGTCCAAGAAGATTCAAGTAGATGTGAGTATCTAAGATTAGAATCAGCCAGTATAAATAATAATAACAGCAGCAGAGCACTGCCAGTGATTGGACAAGAAGTTGGTCACATGGTAGTCGGCGAGTCTATAAGTACAAGTGGCCATCTGGTACACATGAATTTATAAATAATGCGTTTAAAAATTTGAGTTTGAAAAGAAAATTGTATGCTCCAGAACAATGAATGAAATAAAATGTCTTCGGCATAAAATAACCCAAGTGTTGACATGCCGTAAAACCCTTCCAACCAATCAACCTATCTAATGAAATTATTTCCAAACTGATCTATTTGACACATCTATATGACTCTAACAGGCACAGCCACCTCGGATCAGAGTGGATTTTGGATTAATGGCAATTAATCCCCAGATCTTCAAAACTTGAACATCAGTATTACGGGTGTAGTATCTTATGCAATTGAGATAGACTATAAAAGTAATTTGCCTCAGTAACAAGGCAGACGGCTACTACTTGTACCTAAATATGAACGTATGTTCCCGAGATTGTTTGACTTCACAGCAACGGGAACGACGAACTTACCGGACTACGAAATCGTTGTAAGTGAGTTCGAGCTTTAGTACCGCCATTGCGATCACTTTCGGACTAATACACTTATGGAATGGGTTAAATACTATCACTACTGTTCTACAAGGATGTCTGTGGCATTAAATAACACACAAAGGTTAATATAAAAAAATCTGCAGAGGGTAAAGTCTGTATTCTAAGGCCCGCCTACAAGACGGTTAACTTACTTGAGTCAAGTATGGCACAAGACAATTAGTTTAGAATACAGTACGAGAAAAAAAGCCCTGCTAAACTAACTATTTTACGAGAGCTCAATTTTCATGGGCGATCCAAAATTTTTGCCTGATATGCTTAGTCTTTTTAGAGGGTTGGTTGCTTACCTATAGAAGGTTAAAAAGCCCAGTCTGCTCTTTTATTTACCAATAACCCTACTATTTACCAATAACTAGAGGAGGAGTAGTTGGATGCATACCTTTACCAAGGGTATTAGCGCTATTTGAAATGCAAACAGGTACGTCCAGGCCAATTTTGTTTTATTGCAGACAGTGTTTGGGTACCTCACGGTGTAATAGTTTATCAGATCAATTTTCATGGGTACCCCAACGCTCTGGCCTGGGCTTTGTAAATAATTATAACACGCATTTTTATAGCTATTTATTCATATTTACCAAACCCTCGATACGAGCAAGAAGTGACACAATGTCAATTTCTAAAACGGTGTTTAACAGGTTTGAATGGAAAATCCTAGACTGGTAGCCTAACCAAGGTTAAAGAGACTACTTTTGTAATTTTGTAAATCATTTTTTCTTTTATTTTTCATTCCCATCTCTATTTTGTTATGATATTTCATTCCTTTTTTTTGTCTCATTTTTACGTAGCTGTTTTACCGTAATTTTTTTTAGCTTTATTTTACTGCCAACACTTCATTTTTGCCGTTTTTCTATTTTCTTATTAAGTATATATATATATATATATATATAAATATATATATATATATATATATATATATTTGGAGAATATGTGCTTAATTGAAGTCATACCTAATTTTGAAAATTAATTAGTTAACAATTAATGAACATATATGTTCAAATGTAAAGCTAAACAAATCGAGAAAATGTCAATACCTGAATGTACATTTAGACCTATTTTTAATAAAAATTGTCGGCTTAAAGCCATATAAAAATAAACACATTTGTTTGTTTACTTAACCTTATATATATATATATATATATATATATATATATATATATATATATATATATGTTTAAAACCGAATGGGTTAAAATCCTCCGACTATAGTTTCACGCAGTAGCGAATCTTCAGGGAGTTTTTCCATGAAGATTTGCTATTGCGTGAAAATATAGTCGGAGAATTTTAACCAATTCGGTTTTAAAACATATATTTAGCACTTTTTAAATCGATTTTAATTAATCCAGAAGTAAAACTATTTGTTTGCTACATGGATTGGCAATTAACTGTATAAATATATATGTGTGCTCTTATTATCAGTCACAGGGCAAAATTATATAAGTAAAAAAAAATAACAGAAGATTTAGATTTTTAACCTATTTCAGGAAGCCTAGACCAAATGTCTAGTTCCCAATCATCAGTTGCTCAATGATCCTCAGCATCTGATGATTGGGAACTGGGCTATAATGCTAAAGATCTAAATCTTCTCTATATTATTTACTTATATATATATATATATTATATATCTTATTATAATGGAGATTGTGTGTTTTTCTGTCTGTAACCGAAACTATATTCCTACTCAAGTCACAATTCTCTTTGTTATTGACATCATATTCTCCATGGTTTTATTTCTATCTAAACCTCAATTATTAATAAAATTGTCTTACATTATTAATACTGTTAACTATGTCTACATACTAACAACATGCAATTATATTTATATATACAACAAAATAGCACTTTACAATGTGAACGGGAAGGCTAATTTGCATATTAATATTAAAAAATCGAATTTAATAAATATGTGCTTAGTATTATTGATTTCTAACTGTTTGGTTTTATTTTAATGAATATAAGCAAAAATCTCTTCAATGAATCTTAAATGAAATCCATTAACAAGATAAAATAACTCATTTTATTCTTTACTTCCTCTTAAATTAAAACAAATAACAGTGAAAGACGAGAGTGATGGAAGAGTAAGTTTCAGTTGTTCCATTTTTTTATTATACTCCCTCTGTTTCAAATCTTTTATTATACTCCCTCTGTTTTAAATCTTTTTATCTGTATTCTTATTTAGTTTCATTAGCCTTTCTAATTTGATATGATATTTTATTATAAAATTTAACTAAAATACTTGCACCCGGAGGGTGCATATATTTGCTAGTATATATAAGTATTTCAGAGACACCGTATTTCGACGTTTCACGTCTCTTCAGTTTGGCTAGACACAAAAACTACCTCTGATCAGGATCGAAACCCGACTGATTTTTCCTCAACCCGATTCTTTAACCTCTCGGTCATTTGACAGCTACCGTTAACGGGCGGTGTTTAAACAATTAAATGCATACATTTGTTTATATATTTTACGTTCACCAGAAAGATCAAGTCTGTAAACAACAGACGATCATTGCTTTATGCTGGTAGTGAACAAAGAATAAGAAAAAAGTGCTAGGTAACTTTAAGATTTAATTGATTGTTAAAAAATTCAGCAGGCACGGAAATTACACTACTGTCAATGAGTTTCACTCAAAATAACTGCCATTGATAGATAGATTGATATATCGTATGAGATTACCGAACAAAGACATATGTAAATGAAAGAAAGAAAGAAAGAAAGAAGGAAAGAAAGAAAGAAAGAATCAAAAAAGAATTAAAAGTGATATGTATCATGAATAGATAATGTAATAGTACCGGAAAATAATATAAGAGAAAGAGGGACAGACACATAGAAAGAGACGGAGTCCCTAAATAAGAAAACATAAAAGAAAGAAACGAAAAAGCAAGGAAAAAAAAGATGAGATATAAGACAAGAATTAAAATTGATGTATACCATAGATAGATAGATAGATAGATAGATAGATAGATAGATCGATAAATAGATAGATCTTATGAGGATACCGAAAAAGACGTATGGAAACGAAAGAAAGAAAGAAAGAAAGAGAAAGCGTACCAAAGAAAGAGAAAGCGTACCAAAGAAAGAGAAAGCGTACCAAAGAAAGAACACATAAAAGAAAGAAACGAAAAAGAAAGAGAAAAATAGCAAAGGAATAAGACAAGAATTAAAATTGATGCATACCATAGAAAGATAGATAGATTAATTGATAGATAGATAGATAGATAGATAGATAGATAGATAGATAGATCGTTTAAGAATACCGAAAAAAAAGATGCATGAAAACAAAAATAAGTAAGAATGAAAGAATGAATGACGAAAAGAAAAACGAAGACAAAATAGACTGAAAAGTACTGTGAACCAAGAGAGATAGTCTAAGAATAATGAAAAAAACATTGAAGAAAATGAAACAAATGAAGAAAAGACGAAAGGAAAAGCAAAAGCAAAATACAATGAAAAGTGATGTGTACGAATATATATATATATATATATATATATATATATATATATATATATATATCTTATTATAATGGAGATTGTGGGTTTGTCTTTCTGTAACCGAAACTATATAACTATACAAGTCACAATTCCCTTTGTTATTTACATCACATTCTCCATGATTTTATTTTTATTTAAACATCAAGCATTAATAAAATTGTTTTACATCATTAAGACAGTTGACCATATTTACATACTAATAACATGCAATTGTATTTATATATACAACAAAATAGCGGTTTATAGTATGAATGGGAAGGCTAATTTGCATATTGATCTTAGAAATTTGATTTTAATAAATACATGCTTAGTATTATTGATTCTTAATTGTTTGGTTTTATCTTATTGAATATGAGCAAAAATCTTGGGGATAAATCTTAAAAGAAATCCATTATGAAGAAATAACTGTATTATTATTCTTTACTTTGTATTTTAACTAAATAGTTAAATTAGGAAAATTTACCTATGAAAATGATGGAAGAGTTAGTTTCAAAGTTGTTCTATTTTTCAATCATACCCCCTATGTTCCAAATCTTTTTATCTGCATTCTTATTCAGTTTCATTAGCCTTTCTAATTTAATATGATATTTTATTATATTAAAACTTAAATACTTTCACCCGGAGGATGCATATATTTGCTAGTATATGTAAAGAAATTTGAAAAAACAAGTGTTCCAAAAGTAAGATAAATTTATTTATCAACGCTTAAACGTTTCGGTTTCTTTAAACCTTCATCAGGATGTATTAAGGGGTGAAGAAATTGATGGATGTTTTATAGATGAGAGGAGATAAAAGAATCTTTATAATTTTTTTGTTGTTGTTGTGTAACTGTATTTGTTCAGCGTTATATTTTTGAAAGACTCTGAACAAATACAATTACAAAACAAACATTTTTTTATAAAGATTTTTTCATCTCCTGTCATCTATAAAACATCCATCAATTTCTTCACCCCATAATACATCCTGATGAAGGTTTAAAGAAACCGAAACGTTTAAGCGATGATAAATAAATTTATCTTATTTTTGGAACACATCTTTTTTCAAATTTCTTAATATTGTCGGATTTATTTCCACATTTACTCCCACATATATATATATATATATATATATATATATATATATATAATATATATATGATTATTATCATTAATAGTAGTAGTATTACCTCTTATGATTTTAGGGTTTCATTCTAGGTAATATGTGTGTGTGTGTGTGTGTGTGTGTGTAGAGAGAGAGAGAGAGAGAGACAGACAGACAGACATACAGACAGACAGAGACAGAGAGACAGAAAGAGCCAGAGAGCCAGAGACAGGGACAGAGAGTGACAGAGACAGATAGACATAGATAGATAGATAGAGAGAGAGGGGGAGAGAGATATGGGAGAAGGAGGGGAGGGAGGGGGAGATAGATAGATAGATAGATAGATAGATAGATAGATAGATATCGTTTGGAACACTTTATATTCGTCATAATTGACTTATTCGGTTAGTACTTGTATCGACCGTCAATATTGCGATAAAACAATATTTTATTCTCCGGTAAGTCATCTTCTTTATTATATATATATATATATATATATATATATATGAGAGAGAGAGAGAGAGAGAGAGAGAGAGAGAGAGAGAGAGAGAGAGTCCTAAAATGATAAAAAAGAAATAATGTACAGCCGTAAATAAATAAAAAAAATTAAAACATTATGAATGAAGAAAGAAAAAAAACCTTCTTGTTTGGTAGCAAGTTATTGTCTGTTAACAATGAATAGTTACAATTTTAACTTGTTGTTCTTTTTTTCTAGTCACGTGATCGTCTCAGTCGCGTATAAGGCGTGTCTTAATCTTGTCCACATCCTTAGCGACTTGCACGTCCCACCACCCACGACCACTGGCTTGACGGGATTTCGGCTGCCTTAGGGTCGTGACAAAAGACGAAAGATCAGAGAAGCTATTACTCGTTACCGGATGACAAAAGTATCAAATGCAGAATCCATTTCTAGCCGATCACCCAACCCCTCCTCACCAACCCCAAAACCCATAACTAGCCTCACGCCAACTGTGGACACCGGCGAAACTTGAACCCACACATACCAATTCTTGCCCTCCAACTAACAATGACGCCCCCTCCTGCTTTTCAATAATAATTCTGACTTGTTCTTCTGTCAGTTTTCAATGGCTACTCCTCTTTCTTCTTGTAGTGGTGATGACCTTCCACACACACACACATGCACACGTACATGTACACACACATACATTACACACACACACGTACATGACACACACACACATACACACACACACACATACATGTACACACACACACACATGTACACACACGTACATACATACATACACACACATACACACACACACACATGTACACACATACACACACACACGTACATGTACACACACATACATACACACACATACACATATACACACGTACATGTACACACACACACACGTACATGTACACACACATACATACACACATACACACACACACGTACATGTACACACACATACATACACACACATACACATATACACACGTACATGTACACACACACACACGTACATGTACACACATACATACACACACATACACACACACACGTACATGTACACACACACACACACACACACACACGTACATGTATACACACATACACACACACACACGTACATGTACACACATACATACACACACCCATACACATACACACACGCCAAAGCATTGCCCTCGATCAATCGCTCTCTGCCTTTTCCTCTCTTCTTTTGGTCTTTTTTTCCTGAATACCTCACCGGAAATACCCGTCACATTTTCGCCACGATCCTTATTTGCCGCCATGATTAGTTCTGGGTAGCAAAGAACAAATTCAATTTCCGGTTCAATTAACAATCTCTCGCCCTCGCTCTCTCTCTGTCTCATTGTCTCTATGTCTGTCTCTGTCTCTGTCACTCTCTCAGATTCTTCCACATCTCTCCGTATTCTTCTTCTGTTCTATCATCGCATAAGTCTCTCCTCTCCTCTTCCTCTCCACCCCCTCTCTTCTCTCTCTCTCTCATTTTCTTCCTCTTCTTCTTCTTCTCTTTCGGCATAACACTCTCACACGCGCGCACACACACACACATACACACACACACTCCCTCTCTCTCTCTCTCTCTAACACATACACACTCTCTCTCTCTCTTCTCTCTCTCTCTCTCTCTCTCTCTCTCTCTCTCTCTCTCTTTTTATTGTACTCTGTAGGTTTTTCTTATTCGTCTGTTCCTTTCGCTCCGTATCTATCCACGCCTCACCATATTTCAGCATTCCTATCTCTTCTGAGTCCTTCGTCTCTCTCTCTCTCTCTCTCTCTATATATATATATATATATATATATATATATATCCATCTCTCTCCGTCCCACTGTCTTCCTCTGTATCGCTTTCCCTCATTTTATATCTACTAGGTTGTATGTCCGATTCGACTCCCCCCTCTCTCTCTCTCTCTCTCTCTCTCTATATATATATATATATTATATATATATATATGTGTGTAAAAATGGAATTGGAATTGAATCCGACGATATGAGGAAGAATGAATAAAGAAAAGAAAGTACAAATGAATTTAATCAATATCACTTACACATGTGTTTCGGTCAGTTTATCTATGTGTACACGATTCAATAATAATAATAATAATACACGATTTAATAATAATAATAGTTTGAATCGTGTACACATAGATAAACTGACCGAAACACATGTGTAAGTGATATTGATTAAATTTATCTTTTGTTATCCATTCTGTACTTTCTTTTCTTTATTCATTCTTCCTCATATATATATATATATATATATATATATATATATATTATATATATTCTCCCCCTTCTCCTTCTGTCCGTATTTCTATCAGTGTATCTCTATTTCACTTTCCCCACTTTTTATTTAAATCTCAATTATTAAGAAAATCGTTTTGTTTTTATTTTTAATACTGCCGGTCTTATCTGCAAATTAATAACATACAGTTGTATTTATATATACAACAAAATATCGGTTTACAGTATGAACGAGATGGATAATTTGCATATTGAACTTAAAAATTAATCTTAACAATATTTGCTTAAGACTGTTGGATGGTTGCTTGGATTTTACGGCATGTCAACCCTTGGGTTATTTTCTTCCAAAAACCTTTTGTCTTGATGGGTATTAATCTTTTTTATGCAAACCAGTTATTTTAAACACAGTTTTTCAAAACTTATTTTTCTATTTAATTCGCAGATGGAACCCTAACAGGTACTACCAATGTGGGTCAGAGTGGGCCGGGGAATAATTCCAGAAAGCTGGAATAAATTTATATCTAATTACTTAGAGGTTTCATCAATGTCTGTCTGTCTGTCTGTCTGTCTCTCTCTCTCTCTCTCTTACACACACACACACACACACACACACACACACACACACATCATTATATACCCGATATATATATTTACCAACAGACACACACACAGTTTCTTCTGCATCTTTATGTATTCTTTCTCTCTTCTATCTCTTCAGCATAACACTCTCATACGCACACACACACACACACACACACACACACACTGTCTCTCTCACACCCCCTCTCTCTCTCTCTCTCTCACACACACTCTCTCTCTCTCTCTCTCTCTCTCTCTCTCTCTCTCTCTCTCACTCTTTCTTCTATCGCTTTCTGCATGCCTTCATATATTTATCTCTTTCCCTCTCTTCTTCTTCTCTCTTTCTCTCTCTCTCTCTCTCTCTCTCTTTCTCTCTCTCTCTCTCTCTTTCTATCTATCTATCTATCTATCTATCTAATTCCCTTAATGTTCACCCTCCTTTTATTTTAAAAAAATCATCTGGACACCGCGTGCATTAAGACCAAAGCAAGTTTGTTTTATTATCATTTTTTTTAACACAACTTTAGCATTATAACATTCATCGCGTGAACACGCTTAACGTTTATATAAACGCTAAAAAAACTACTGGTTTTAGAAAACTCAACCATTTGACTCATCTGAAGATTGCGTAAGCATGAAACTTATAGTTATGAGTTTATAATATCCATAATATCATTATTATTGATTGTAAATCTGCTCTGCTTTATTAGCATTGAGCACCTTTTTTATGCTAATACGTTTCTCATTTATTCTCTATTCATTATTTATATTATAGTATATATATATATATATAATATATATATATATATATATATATTGTATTTGTATATATATATTGTATATTAGGGGTTAAATTCTCATTCTCTTCTATTCAACCCATACATGGGACCCTAACAGGTACTACCACTCCGGGTTCGCGTGGACCTGGGGGTAATGGCAATGGAGGGGTACTCCACATTCCCCAGAATTCTAGAATTGGAACTTCACCATTAGATACAGTTTCACGACATATGCAGGACACTTAGACCCTCAGACACCGCCTTCAAGCACATATATGATTAAAAAAGGTTTGGAATTTGCCATAAAGGCAATAGGGTTGGGGCAATTATATTGGTGCCAGGGCTTGACGTACCCAGCCGATTGATCGGAAGAGGGCCTCTGCGACTGCCTGTCTAGCCTGAGTAAGCGCCAAAGAAGAGTATTGCATGTTATGGACTGCTCAGCCACCAACAGGTTGCTAGTTGGACGTGAATTTTACCTCTTTGCGGATTTGTAGTTTGTGTATTTTTCTGTCCAGCCGACAGGGCGAGAATGTAGTACGGATGTTATCGCTACCCCCTTGAGAGTAGTATTCTTGGCGAGCTAGTTTAAAATGTCTAAGAGAACAAATTCGAAGGAGATAGTGGATATAGGGAGTTAGCGGATACTGTTACATAACATCGTGGGTAGCCTATGAAATATGTATACAAGTGTAGAATTAAAGTTCGTTGAAGATATAAAATTGGAGGGGGTTAAATAAGTTATTGTTAGCTGTTTGGCAGGTAATGACCTTTACTTGACCCCCACCGACTTCCGCCAAGGAAATGCGTATGAAAAGAAATTAAGCTAGTTAAGCAGTTTTCGGCAGTTAGCTAACAGGAGCAGACTTTAGGATCGTCGCTCCCTAGATGCAGACTTATCACCGCCCGGTTAGAAACGCTTTGGGCTGTAGGTTCTTAAAAAAGAATAAAAAAACAACAAGAAATGAGCACAGTCCTTCATAAGAAGAAAGAAATCAGCCAACTGAGCAAAGAACAAGCGTCTCTCTCTCTCTCTCTCTCTCTCTCTCTCTCTCTCTCTCTCACACACACACACACACACACACGCACACACACATATCATCATATACCCGATATATATATTTACCAACCCCTCCGCACGAGCAGGATTCGACACAATATAAATTTCTCAAGCAAAGTTTAACAGGTTTGAATTCAGAGTTTCCCTTCTCCTAGACTGGTTACCTAGTCATGCTTAAAGAGCCCAGTCTGCCCTATTATTTACCCATAGCTGGAGGGAGAATTGGATGCATACCCTTCCCAAGGGTATGCATCCAATTGGGGAATGCAAACAGCTTCATCCAGGAATTGAACTCGGGTCTATTTCCTACGACTCTAACTATTACAGCACATGCCTCAATATGTAAAATGGTATATATATTTACCAACCCCTCCGCACGAGCAGGATGTGACACAAGGTCAATTTCTTAAGCGGATTTAACAGGTTTGAATTCAGAGTTTTCCTTCTCCTAGACCGGTTGCCTAACCAAGGTTAAAGAGCCCAGTCTGCCCTACTATTTATCCATAGCTGGAGAGAGAGTAGGTTTCATACCTTTCCCAAGGGTATTAGCGCTAAGTGAAATGCAATTACCACGTCCAGGATTTGAACTCGGAGCGACGAGTCCATTTCCCATGACTTTAACCATTACACCATGCGCTTCCTTGTAAAGTGGTATATAACAATATTTTTCTTGGTCAAATCCCTCAATATTCCAATATTTTGGATAGCCCTCTATATTTATTTTGAATAATGCTGACTCGAAACCGTTCCGTAAATATTCCTGTCGATGGAAAAATTCTGAATTGGATTATTGTAAATTCAATTTTGATTTTAGGATATGGGGATTTAATCTAGAAAGTGCTTCATGTTATTATTATTATTATTATTATTATTTTATTATTATTATTATTTTTTTTTTGCTGGTTATTTTATTTATTTACTTTTTGTTTGTGTTGTTTTTTGCTTTATTTAAATTTTATTTTTGCTTTCTTTTTTTTTTTTAATCTTTCAATGCTTGTAAATAAATACTCAAATAAAAATGTACCCGTAAAAATATTAAAGTCCCGACTCTGAAATAAGGGATTATATTTTGATCGCGGAAGGACAGCTAACACAGACTTATCACCAGCGCCGCGCAAATATTTATCGAGCATTTCACACCAAGATATACATGCGCAAATAATTCAGTTTTCATTTTCATTTCTTCTCAATTTAATTTCATTTAATGTCATTTACTTATTTTTTTTTTCCACTGAACTTTTTATTGTGTGGTACGGGGTGTAGTGAATAAGGGGAGAGCGATTTTTTTTTTCTTCATTTATATCACGTCATTTTTTTAATCTTCAAATTTCAATTTCCTGTGATTTTTTTGTTTTGTTTATTTTTTTGTCTGTTCGTTTTTTGCTGTTTTTTTAAACTTTTTTTTGTTTTTTTTCTTATTCATTTTCAAATCTTTTCTTTTTTATTTCCTTCATTTTTATCCACGTGAAACATGTTTGATTGTTTTTAGTTTTGTATTTTTTTTCTTTTTAGTTTTTCTGATTTATACGTTTCTAGAAAGTTTTATTCGTTTTTAATTACTGTTTTTTTTTGTTTTTGTCTACTCTTTCTTTATTTATTTCTTGCTATTCTTTCTTTCTTTCTTTCTTTCTTTCTTTCTTTTTTCTTTCTTTTGTATCCTTTTTATGACCGTTCTTTCGTTGTTCATTCTTTCTTTTTTATTTCTTTCTATAATGTTTTTTTTAATTCTTTCTTTCATTACTTTTTCTTTCTTTCTTTGTTCTAGCATGACTACCAATATTTGTAATCCTTATTAATTTCATATATATATTTCTTTCTAGTTTTTTCTTCACTTCATTCCTTCTCTTTATTCTTTCATTCTTTCTATCTTTATTCATTCATTTTATATCCTTCTTTCTAGTCTTCTATCTTTCTTTTCCTTTTAAAATTATTTCTAGTCTGTCTGTCTGTCTGTCTCTCTCTCTTTCTCTCCCCTCTCTTTCACTCGAGCATTCCCTATATATTTATTTTGCTTCTTTCTTTCTTTCTTTCTTTGACAATTTTCCCCTTTCATTCTATCTAATCAATATTATTTTATCATTTCATTATTTCTGTTATTCTTTCTTTCTTCTTTCTTTCTTTCTTTCTTTCTTTCTTTGTTTTCTTCTTTCTTTTCTTTCTTTCTTTCTTCTTTCTTTCTTTCTTTCTTTGATTTGTATCATTCATTCTGGTCTTTTTTCGTCTTCTTTTCGCTTTCTTTCTAATATTTCATTGAATCTCTTCGTCTTTTCATTTTTGTTTTTCTTTCTTTCCTTTCTCTCTCATGTCCATTCGTTCTTTTCTCCCGGTTATCTTTGCCATCGTTCTTTCTTTCTTTCTTTTCTTTCTTTCTTTCTCTCTACTTCTGCCGCTTCCTCTCCCTCTCTTTTTCTCATTTCGACTTATTTTTCTATCTTTTAATTTTGCTCTCGTTCTTTCTTTCTTTCTTTCTTTCTTCTTTCTTTCTTTCTTTCCCTTTTGGAGGCTTTACCTTCTCTTTCTCTTTTCTTCTCTCTCTCTCTCTCTCTTTTATTTCTTCTCACTCCCTTCGTCACTAGTCCTCTCCTCTCCTTCCCTCTCTCTGCCTGTCTATGTCCTTCTCCCCCCTCTCTCTCTCTCTCTCTCTTTCTCTCTCATTTCTTCTCACTACCTTCGTGACTCGCCCTCTCCTCTCCTCTCCTCTGTCTGTCTGTCTCTCTCTCTTTCTCTCTCTCTCTTATATCATCTTATTCTTTCTCCCTTTTATCTCCCCCCCCCCCACATTGTGTTCCCTTTCTTATTTTTTTTCCTTTTTCTTACTTCTTTTCTTGCAGTTTGTTATTTCTTTATTAATCCTAATTCATTTCATTTCATTCGATATCTTTCCCCTTTCGTTATCATATTGCATTTCAGGACGAAAATGAAAGGGTAGTCCGAAAATCTTGTCACCCCTACATATTGTTTTAACTTTCATTATTTTTTTGTTTTAATAATAATAATAATAATAATAATAATAATAATAATAATAATAATAATAATAATAATAATCTCAAAAAAGAAACAGAATCATTATTAATTGCTGCACAAAATAATGCCATAAGGACAAACTATATAAAAGCGAATATTGATAAGACCCAACAAAATAGTAAATGTAGACTTTGTGGTAATAGAGATGAAACTGTTAACCATATACTCTGCGAATGTAACAAACTAGCACAGCGAGAATACAAAACTAGACACGACTGGGTTGGGAAGGTGATCCACTGGGAATTATGCAAAAAATTTAATTTTGACCATACAACAAAATGGTATATGTATAAACCAGAATCTGTTCTTGAGAATGAAACGCATAAAATTCTCTGGGACTTTGAAATAAAAACGGATCACCTAATCCCAGCAAGAAGACCAGACCTAGTGTTGATTAACAAAAAAGAAAGAACTTGTCAACTGGTGGATTTTTCAGTGCCAGCAGATCACAGGGTGAAGCTAAAGGAAAATGAAAAAATGACAAATATCTGGACCTTGCCAGACAAGTGAAACAGTTATGGAACATGAAAGTGAAAGTGATACCAATTGTGGTTGGTGCACTTGGAACGGTCCCAAAAGGATTAGAAAAGGGTTTGGAAAGTTTAGAAATCAGAAGAAGATTGAAACCATTCAGAACACTGCACTGCTGCAATTTGCATAGAATACTCAGAAGAGTCCTGGAGACCTGAGGAGACTTGCTATCACTCAGACTCCAGTGAAAGACCATCAGCTAATGCTGATGTGAAAACCCAAAAGGAGTAAATAATAATAATAATAATAATAATAATAATAATAATAATAATAATATAATAATAATAAAGTAAGGAAAGACGATTTGAAGCAGTCAGGAAAAACAATTGCAACATATTGGCAAGCAGAAATACATTAAAAACTTTATAAAAAACAGAAATGGGAAGAAAAGCAACTACATGGGTACTTCCAGTGGCAAACTCAAGACAATATTATCAGAAGACATGGACATGGCTAAGAAGAGGAAACCTCAATAGAGAAACTGAATCTCTTATAATCGCAACACAATACAATGCCATAATAACAAACTATATAAAGGCAAAAGTAGATAAGAAACCGTAGAATAGCAAATACAGAATGTGTGGAGACAGAGACGAAACGGTTCATCATATAATAAGCGAATGCAGCAAATTAGCACAAACTGACAGGAATGGGTTCGAAAGGTGATCCACTTGGAATTGTGCAAGAAATTTCAATTTTCACGATCCAAATAAATTATATATGCACAAGCCTGGAATCTGTCCTGCTGAATGAGACGCATAAAATTCTCTGGGATTTCGAGGTACAGACAGATCATATAATACCGGCCAGGAGAACAGACCTAATATTGATTGACAAGAACAATAGAACCTGTCGTCTTGTGGATTTTTCCGTCCCGGTCGACCACCTAGTGAAAATGAAAGAAAGCGAAATGATAGACAAATACTTGGACCTTGCCAGAGAACTGCGAAAACAGTGGAAAATGAAGTTGAAAGCCGTACCAATTGTAATTAATGCCCTTGGAATGGTCGCCAAAGAATTTGGGTGAACTAGTAAAAAGAGAAAGAATCGAGCCCATATAAATTTCAGCACTGTTAAGATCGACTAGAATACGCAGAAGAGTAGGACAATGAAAATACAAGGCTAGGCACGAGTGGGTTGGAAAGGTGATCCACTGGAAATTGTGCAAGAAACTAAATTTTAACCATACAACAAAATGGTATATGAATAAACCAGAATCTGTTCTTTGAGGATGAAACGTATAAAATTCTCTGGGACTTTGGAATAAAGCCTAATCACCTTATACCAGCCAGAAGACCAGACCTAATTTTGATTAACAAGAAAAAGGTAGATTTTGCAGTCCCAGTAGATCACAGGCTGAAGATAAAAGAATAGGAAAAGATGGACAAATACCTGGAGTATCGATCATATGGAAATCTAATCTTCCTGATTATATCACACGAGAATCCTTCCTAGCTGTAGTCATGTCAGTGCTACTCTATGACTGCACCACTTACAATTCACCTTGTTTGTCTTTATGCAATTTTATCTTTGGTTGCAGACTTACGATTTTATATTTTTTGTAATGAATAATAACTAATAATATCCGTTTTGATTGTATAACGTTGGAGTAGGAATAATAAAATCCTGATATCACGACTAGAGGTTGAACTGTCTTACTACGATGCCGGTGTTCAGCATGTTAGCCAGTACACCAAGAGGAACCCACTCATTAAGTTTTCATCCGGATAAAGAAGGTCGAAATATGGATTTTATTTTTGTTCACATACAAGTACTTAGTTTCATGTAACATGAATACAATATATATAAATGGACTCTCCCGTCGATTATCGACGTATGAGGGTTCATACACACAATGAACACCCACACAGTGATTTGTTTATAGCGGTGAAGGCTTGTGTTGGACCATCCACACTTTTTGGCACAGTCGATAGGAAAGAATTGGTGCATCAAGGGCTGCCACAAACCTAATCAACGACTGACCTCAGGAATTTTGAATTCAGAGTTATCCCTCACCTAGACTGGTTACCTTCCCAAGGCTGAAGGGCCCAGTCTGCCCTACTATTTAACCCATAGCTGGAGGGAGAATATATGGATTTATACCTTTTCCAAGGGTATTACCGCTATGTGAAATGCCAACAGCTTCGTCTAGGAATTGAACTCGAATCGACGAGTCCATATTCCACGACTCTAACCACTAGCCCACGAGCCTCCATACATACATACACACACACACACACACACACACACACACACATATATATATATATATATATTAGATAAATACATTTGAATATATAATATATGTATGTGTGTGTGTATTATGGTGAAACTCGAGTAGGTTATTTCTGTACACATCATAATACTATATATATACATATATATTAGAGAGAGAGAGACAGACAGACAGACAGACAGAGAGAGAGGGGGGTGGAGAGGATGAAAAGAGAGAGGAGGAGAGAGAAAAACGGAGAGAGAGAGAGAGAGAAAGATATAATGAACATTGATAATAGATACATAGATAGATATGAACAGGTGAGATATAGATAGAGATAGACAGATAGATAGATAGATAGATAGATAGAAACAGGGTGAGATAAGAGATCAACCAGATCAATCGATAGATAGTTAAGGGTTACGATATTATATATATATATATTATATATATATATATATTATATATATATATTATGTGTGTGTGTGTGTGTGTGTGTGTGTGGTGTGTGTGTGTGTGTAGATAGATAGATAGATAGATAGATGCAAGTAATAAACAATCGCAATTCTAACTCATAAAAATAAACACCTCACGAAACGAAAGAACGATGGAATAGACGATTCGGGTGAAGGAAGGCAAACTTCGATTTCGCTGCTAACTTTCAGAGACACCCGTGCGCATGCGTAAGACCAGAAAACTGCAATTGTTTGTTTGGGACAATGGTTAATCGCCGTATCTGGTGTCGCTAAAGTATGGAAAGTGCAAGTGCACTCTCGCCTCTTACTGGCTGCTCGAAATGACAATTGCTAATTAATTAGCTTTGTGTGTTGACAACCGAAAATTAAAAAGAAAAAACAAAACAAATAAAAAGGAGGGAAATGCCGCTCGGTATTTGATAGTGTCGACCTCGTTCTTCCATATTCTTGTTGAGGGTTTTATACGGAAAAAATACGAGAGTCCAAAGGAGAGAAAATAAACAGGCTCATGTTGATAGGAATGGAAAAGATTACACAGGCACCAATGTATATATATATATATATATATTATATATATATATTATCTTCATCATCAAGGCTTGCAGACCGGAAATCTCCCCCCCTCTCTCTCTCTCTCTCTCTCTCTCTCTCCTCTCTCTCTCTCTTCTCTTCTCCGCTTCTCTCTCTCTATTTCGTCCCAATCGATCGTCGCATACCAAAAGTCCTCTAAACGACGTCCAGTTCGTTCAGCTGATCAGTGTAAGTTTTTGCACGTCGGCCAACATTGATAAATCCATATTTATGAGTTAATTGGGGAACGTCGTTTATGAGTTCGTCATTACTTCACCAGCATGCCTTGCCATCATACTTGATGGTCCTATAAACGACATCCAGTGTTCGCACAGAGGTGGTCAATATAAGTTTTTGGTCGGCCAACATTGATATATCCATACGTAGGATTTCATTAGCTTATGAGTTCGTCCTTACTTCTCCAGCATGCCTTGCCCATCATACTTGATTGTCCTATAAACGACACCAGGTTCGCACAGAGGTGGTCAATGTAAGTTTTTGCTGGTCGGCCAACATTTATATATCCATACGTAGGATTTCATTAGCGAACGTCGCTTATGAGTTCGTCCTTACTTCTTCAGCATGTCTTGCCCATCTTATTTGATGGTCCTATAAACGACATCCAGTGTTCGTACAGAGGTGGTCAATGTAAGTTTTTACTGGTCGGCCAATGTTGATATATCCATATGTAGGATTTCATTAGCGAACGTCGCTTATGAGTTAGTTCTTACTTCTCCATCATGTCGTGCCCGTCTTAATCGATGGTCTGTGAGATGAGAGTCATTTGGCTGTTTGGTAGGGTGTTGCTACTAGGATTTATTCATTTGCACGCAGCATCCTTGTATAGTTCTTATATAGGTGTTTCGTTAAAGACCAGATAGTGCAACCATACAGTAGCATTGACACGTTTACAGTTTGGGAGAATTACCGTTTTATTCAATCTGTTTTTATTTGTATTATTCTTCTATTGTTCTCATCTTCATTGTTATCTGTACAACGTTTCGGTCCTCTTCAGGCATTTCTTGTCGGACTAGGGAACTTTCTTGTCGTAATCGGAAAACCTTCTTGTCGTAATCAGGAGCCATTACGGAACTTTGAACCCAACCCTTTATTCTGTTCATTGGAGTATCCTGTTCTCATTCCGCTAACGATAGCTGGGGTACAGTGTTAAGCTTGTGTTAATTATTATTCAATATGACTTCTGCTCCTGATCAGGATTGAACCTGCAGTCTTGAGATAACTGTCACTTATAACTGTCTTAACTAATTTCTTTATCTACTAGGCTATTGTGTCCAATTGGACAACCAGTGTGAATTTTGGAACTTAACTTAATTTGCAATGCATTTTCATAGTATGAATTGTTTCCAATGCATTTTTATAGTAAATTATTTGCAATGCATTTTTATTAGTAAAAATCATTCGCAATGTATTTTACACTATTTACGCTAAAGAACGTTTTTGTTTTTATCTATTCCTTTTAGTATTCACATCTTTTTAAACCCATTTTAATACTTATTTTTGTATCTATTTAACCCGTAGATTGGACACTAATAGGTACTACCACTCCGCGTTAGAGAGGACCTGAGAGTAAAACAATGAAGGATATCACATTACTTAGTGCTCCAGAATTGGAACCTTGATTACTAGATGTACTTTAACGTCATATTCAGGACCTAAGATCCTCATCATTGCCTTCTAGCACATATATGATAAAAAGGGTAGGGGTTGCCATAAGAGCAATACCACCTGGACATCATATAAGTGCTAGGGCTTAAGGACCAGCCAATTGATCAGAAGGGCTCTTTGAAACTGGCCGTTAGCTCAAGTAAGGCGAAAGTGGGTGTTTGCATGTCATGGACAGTTTAGAGACCAGGTTCCGTCCATGAGTATCACCGATTGTCACCCACGGCGAACAGGTGGCCGCATGTGGGAAGGGGTCTTACCCTTTACAGAGGTGCTTCAGCGTACTCTACAGCCCCACCGACAAGGTGTTTTTTTTTAAAGTTTGGGTCCTAATTTTTGTTTCCTATTAACATGATGATGTGAGAAGAAGAAGAAGAAGAAGAAGAGAGAGAAGAAGAAGGACAATGGTTTATTTTCACACATTACAAAAAACAAACAATATCACAAAAAAACAAAACAAAAACCCTAATGTTGTTCTTGTAGTAATTGTGGAAGGATGCATCACTAATTAGGACTAAGCCTTTATTAGTAGTGACCACCTCAGTTGTTTTTGTTTCTATTTATCATTGGTTCATTTTCTATAAGGCCATGCTTAATTATTTAACGCTCCTGTTGCTTTTAAAACTTTTATTTGTCTTTTTTCTTCTAACAGTCCAGCCACCAAGGATATGTCTAATCTGGGTCACGTCTCGGCTGTAAATGAGGATCTAACTAGTTCTCACGTGATTGCGGTTTGCCGCCTCTGCGGTTAACGTTTCCCACGTTCTGTAACTTTCCATTTTGGCTCTTTGTATTCTCGCTACACGGTGTTGTCATAATCTGTCTAATACATAGATTACGCAACTAACTGATACATATCAAATAAATATGATCTGAACCAGTTTAGAACATTTCCCCTGTTTTCATAATGATCAAGTTTTGATAATGAAAGTTTATGGTTTACTGTATCAAATGCTTTTTTGTAGGTTAATAAAAACTCCACGCCTAGTTTGTTTTTTTTACTGTTCAATGTAGATACTTGTTTTTTCAGTCATATTTTAGTCAATACTTAGGATACTTAGAAGAGTTCTAAAGTCCTAAGGAGATTTCTGTCACTAAGACTTCTGTAAAAACCACTTGTTAAAACTGATGGGAAAAGCTCGCATAAAGTAATTTAATAAAGAAATAACATCGAAGAAGAATCTGTTACTATCAAACCACAACACTGTTGTAGTAATGGACACACCAAGACAAGTTAAAATCCTGGACACAGCTGGTTGTCTTTCACACAGGTGTAATACCGTTGGGGAAAGTACAATTTTTCTCCTTCCATCTATGGGTCAATCGGTAGGACAGACTGGTCTCTTTAACCTTGGAAAGGTAATGGACACAGCCAAAACTAGTTCGAATCCTTGACACAGCTGTTTGTCTTTCACACAGCGTAATACCCTTGGGAAAGGTACAAATCCAACTTTTTTCCTTCCATATATCGGTCATCGTAGGGCAGACTGGACTCTTTAACCTTGGAAAAGGTAATGGACACAGCAAAACTAGTTCGAATCCTTGACGCAGTTTGTTCGTCTTTCACATACTGATAATACCCTTGGGAAGTACAATTCCACTTTTCTCCTTCCATTATGGATCAATCGTAGGGAAGACTGGGCTCTCTAATCAAGTATACTAACCGGTCTAGGAAAGAAAACTCTGAATTCAAGACAAAGTTAAAGTTACTTTGAGAGGTCCATCTACTTCCTTCTAAATCAGCTAGAATACTGAGAAGAGTCCCTGTGACCTGAGGAGGCTTACCGTCACTAAGACTTCTTGTTGAAAACCACTAGTTAAAACTTTCTTTCTTTTTTCTTTGTTTTGTTTTACGGCATATCAACCCGCCAGCTGGGTCATTTAATGCGATAAAGTTTTGAAATAAATCAATTCTTAATGGATAATACAATTTTTATTAAATACATTTTTCTATTTAACCATAGATGGGACCCTAACAGGTACAACCACTCCGGGTCAGAGTGGACCAGGAGCAATGGTGATGAATGGGTGCTCCTCATTCCCCAACACCTTCAAAACTTGGACCTCACCATAAGATAGAGTTTAACGTAATTTCCAGGACATGAGACCCGCAGCCACCGCCTTCTAGTACCCATATGATAAAAAGGGGTTGGGCTTGCCATAAGGGCAATAGTTGGGAAAATCATATAGGTGCTAGGGCTTGACGTGATCAGCGATTATCGGAGGGGGCCTCTCCGACCCCCCGTCTAGCCCAAGATGGGGCCAAAGTGGGTATTGCATGTCATGAACTGCTCATCCACCTGGGCTCTATCTTAAGCATACGGTCGTCCCACCCACGGCAACAGTGGCCCATTGGGGAGTCTTACCCCTCTGCAAGGTGCAGTCGGTGCATTCTAACGCCCCAGCGACAGGGCGGTAGTTACAAAACTGGTATGAAAAGCTCAGTATGAGTGGACATAACATCAATAATATAATTTGCATAGGCGGGAAATCTGTCGTGTCATGGGCCTCGCGGTCAAATCTGAAATAATGAAGTAAGCAGGCATGTTTTCACCTGATTGAGTTATGTAAAACAGCACCAGACAAGCAGGAGCGATGGGGTGCGAATTAATCGAGTATGGATTGTTGCAGTGTTTGCAATTTAGTCTACAATTCAACTGCTAGTGTGGGGGTGGGGGCTCGGGGTCTTTATTTTTAGAAAGAAAACAAAGCGAAGGAAGAAAAGAAAAGAAAGCAAACGAAAATATCCTCAGGGATTTCGTGCCAACTCAATCAACACAACTAAATTACTGATTTATTTGTTGACGGAGGACCCCCCGGGAGCAAGCAGCCAAATGGGGATGATAATCTGTTAATTCTGTCCTCTCACGGCAGTCGATAAACGAAAGAGAGAAGCAACTCATGCTCCCAAAATGTAATGAAATAAGCCGGGGTTGGGGAGCAAGAATTATTTTTTGCTTTTTTTTTGGGAGGGGCGCTTTTGGTTTTGGTTTTTTTTTCTCTTTTTTCTTCCTTTCTTTTTTTTTTAAGAGTATGAAAAAAGAAAAGAAAATTAGTGGAGCTTGGCGGAAGAGTTCTTTTTTATTGTTTTTTTTAATTATTTTTTTTGTTGTTTTTTAACCCAATCTTTTTCCTTTTTTTTTTTTTTTTTTTTGAAGAGATGAAAAAAAAGAAAAACATAATAGAATAAATAAAATGGAGCAGAAATAAAACTATTAACCCTCTGAGAACACTTCTTGATTTAGCTTAACAAAGCAGAGTGGACTTCAAGCAAAACTAATGAAAACAGGATGAACCGTACATTGTTTGCAGTTACGGACGAGACACTCGTCCAAGCAAAGACCCCCCTCCCCCAGTGTAGGGCTGGCCTAGTTGTCCAATCTTTTCATCAATTAGTGCGAGAGACAAGATCACTCCCGCTCTGTCGGCTGGGTTGAAGAATACACCGACTGAACCTCTGCGCAAGAGAGGTAAAATTCCCTCAATGAGGCCGCCTTTGGCCAAGGGTGACCACCATGATGCTTACGGATGAATCTGTGTGCTCAACAGGTCTATGACATGCAACAACCCACTTACCTCTTACTTCTGGCTCGACCTTCGGCTCCTTACCTGAACACTTCGGCTGTCACCCTGTCACCGTCCGTAGCCCTATTGATTGTCCCGACCCTATTGCTCTGTACAGCAAACCCCAGTTCTTTTATCATTATAGTAGAGGCGTGTGGCTGAGCGTCACTTAATATCCTGGGGTATGACGTTAACACTGTAATGCTCAATGGTGAAATTCCAATTTTCGGCTCTATGGGAAGTGCTGGCCGCGCCACCCTACCACTCTTTATCGCCATTTACTCCTAGGTCCACTTTGTACCTGCTAGTGGTATCTGTATCTGTATAGGGTCCCATCTATGGGCGTTTAAATAGAAAATGACGTTTAAAAAATGTTGTATAGAATCTGAGTTTAATGCTTGAAACCCGTCAGATGAATATTGTAGTTAGAAATGTTGCTATTTACCCTAGACTCCTTCTTCCTCACGGACACAAGATGCCACCACAAAGTTATTCTTTTAAATGAGCAACATCGCGATTAGCATTTATATCACCTCTCTAGCGGGTTTGACCTTAACAAGGCCTAAAGAACCCAGTTGGCCCTGGTATTTTCCCATAGCCACGTTTGATACACAGGACCAGAAATTGGAGGCCGCCTCATTCGTAGTGTAATGGTATCAAGCGAATCTCGCAGATCCATTTGCTACTTAATAGTGAGATTGGCCTATGCCTATACTTGGAAATGAGGCCACATACTAGCCCGGGGCGCAATGGGAGCTTGGGTCAAACTATTCCTACCAGACATACCCCATTTTTTTTCTTTGGCATCGAGGTATTCTTAAGCCCACCAACAGAGGGAACAGACAGATTGACGATTTTCATCTTCCCCACGCAACCCGTAACCCCCCACCACCACCCGCCAGAAGTGGTCGAAGAGACCAAACAATAAATACCACAATAAATAAGATAAGATACATACAACAAACACCACTATCGGGGTAAAGTGCACTGCGCACTCCGTAACTATAACAGTTGTATTAAACCGTAGAGCAGGGAAGCCGTAGCGAAAATCCAATTTTCTATTAAATTTGAAAAAGGAAAAGTTTTTATAATGTCTTTTCGCAAAAGGAACGATGAAGTTTATACAATTTCAGGAATTGACTTTTCGATATTAATTTGCATTCATCATCTTCTTATAATGAGAGGGGTGGGGAGAGGGTTCCGAAAAAATGGCGGCGGAGAAATATTGTCGCCACTGACGATACCTGATTTTTTGAAGAGAATCACGATTAATATTGGAATATAAAGAATAATCTTTTTTAGAATATTAAAGAGTAAAAGAAGAAAAGGAAGAGAAAAAAAAAAACGCCGAGAATAAGATGCTAAACAGCGGCCTTTCCATTTTAGACGAAAACTTCGACGAAGAATTATTTTCAATTTTACAATGATAATAATAAGTGTTTGGATACAATTACGTTCTCAAATTTCACATCCCTAGTCTTAAATCCATTCCCGCACACCACGACGCACTTGCGTGTCTCACGAACCACCGCCATACACCACACACAACACACACACACACCAACACCAAACACACTATAATATAATATTATATATATATATATTAGTATATAGCATACTATATTATAGGGGAATTCTATAGTGTTTCAAGTGAATAGATTCAACCACATTGAGCAACACCTAACGGTACATTTAAATATTTGCGTATTCATCAATACTAATTCGTAGGTATTGAAAATTTTCATATATCACATATGGCAGGTAATATAGCCAATGTAAACCTATACGAAACCTTGATTGTTATCAGAACATAAATTTATTTCGGCTACATTTGCCCTCTCTTAAGCTCTGTGACTTTTCTAATGGGACAAATTAATAACAGGTTTTATCTAATTTACATGAACGAGAAAGATCACTACTGAATAATCATATATGTATAATTGGTATGGGTCTAAATCTAACTTTAAACGGGACCTAATATTCCACCATAGTATGTCACCTCGTGGAAATAAAATAAATACTAAAAATCAAGGAATTGCGTCGAATTTTAATGAGTGTTTTATACAAATGAATTAACAGAATAATGCACAAGTTAATTTTAACTTAAAATCTTTCTTACTTTGGCCCTATCTGGGCTAGAACGGAGCCCGGTGAGAGCCTCGATCAATCCGCATAGCGTCACGTAAGCCCTCGCACCCTATATAATTTTCAACCCTTTCCCTTTATTGCAAGCCCAACCCTTTTATCATATGGTGCATAGAACGGTGGCTGCGGCGCTCCTACATGTCTTGGGATGACATGAAACTCTACTGATTGGCTGGTTACATATTGGTTGAGAGGAATGTGGCAACACCCCTTCATCACCATTGCTCCCTGGTGCCAACTACTGACCCGAAGTTATTCCTGTAGGGTCCCATCCTATGGGTTAAATAGAAACTGTATTATAAAAAATATGTTTTATCACTTCAGAAATTGATTTCAAATTTTATATCGGCCATTAAATGACCCACAGTAGGTTGATATGCCGTTAAACAAACAAACCAACCAACCAAATTAAACTTTTACATTTCTTTCAAGGTCAGCTTACACTTTAACCACCGTATGTTTGTGAATCTGTGTACGCCTCAAAATACGTGGTTCCAAAGTTAACTACCCTCAAACATCTGTAGTATTTTTTTTTTCTGTCTCGACCGGTGCGGTGACATACCGTCTGTGGATTTTATGTCGTTTTAAGTTAATCATTTTCTTCATTAGAAGAAACCAGAAACAATCGTAGCCGAATAAATTCTATTTATTTATCTGAAGGTTTATTAATATATTCATATTTCAGGATCTCTCT
>CM042150.1:96280945-96295945 GCA_023376005.1 Doryteuthis pealeii
AAGAGAGAGAATCCAAGGGTATTACGCTGTGTGAAAGACAAACAGCTGTGTCAAGGATTCGAACTGTTTTGCTGTGTCCATTACCTTTCCAGGTTAAAGAGACCAGTCTGTCCTACGATTGACCCATAGATGGAAGGAGAAAAATTGTACCTTTCCCAACGGTATTACCACTGTGTGAAAGACAAACAGCTGTGTCCAGGATTTTAACTTGTCTTCGTGTGTCCATTACTTACAACAGTGTTGTGGTTTGGATAGTACAGATTCTTCTTCGATGTTATTTCTTTATTATATTTGCTTTATGCGAGCTTTTCCATCAGTTTTAACAAGTGGTTTTACAGAAGTCTTAGTGACAGCAAATCTCCTTAGGACTTTAGAACTCTTCTAAGTATCCTAAGTATTTGACTAAAAATATGACTGAAAAACAATATCTACATTGAACAGTAAAAAAACAAACTAGGCGTGGAGTTTTATTAACCTACAAAAAGCATTTGATACAGTAAACCATAACTTTCATTATCAAAACTTGATCATTATGAAAACAGGGGAAATGTTCAAACTGGTTAGATCATATTATTGATATGATCAGTTAGTTGCGTAATCTATGTATTAGCATAGATTATTGACAACACCGTGTAGCGAGAACAAAGAGCCAAAATGGAAAGTTACAGACCGTTGGGAAACGTTAACCCGAGGCGGGCAAACCAAATCACGGTGAGAACTAGTTAGATCTCATTTACAGCCGAGACGTGACCCAGATTAGACATATCCTTGGTGGCTGGACTGTTAGTAAGAAAGACAAATAAAGTTTTAAAAAGGCAACAGGAGCTGTTAAATAATTAGCATGCCTTAGTAGAAATGAACCAATGATAAATAGAAACAAAAAACAACTGAGGTGGTCACTACTATAATAGGCTTAGTCCTAATTAGTGATCATCCTTCACACATTACTACAAGAAATACATTAGGTTTTTTGTTTTGTTTTTGTGATATTGTTTGTTTTTTGTAATGTGTGAAAATAAACCATTGTCTCTTCTTCTTCTTCTTCTTCTTTCTTCTTCTTCTTCTTCTTCATCATCATATGTTATGAAACAAAATTAGGACCATTTAAAAAACACTTGTCGGTGGGGCTGTAGAGTACGCTGACAGCACCTCTGTAAAGGGTAAGACCCCTTCCCCAATGCGGCCACCTGTTCGCCGTGGGTGACAATCGGTGATACTCATGGACGGAAACCTGGTCTCTAACTGTCCCATGACATGCAACACTCCACTTTCGCCTTACTTGAGCTAGACGGCAGTCAAAGAGGCCCCTTCTGATCAATTGGCTGGTCCGTTAAGCCCTAGCACTTATATGATTGTCCAGGTGGTATGTGCTCTTATGGCAACCCCTACCCTTTTATCATATATGTGCTAGAAGGCAATGACTGAGGATCTTAGTGTCCGAATATGACGTTAAAGTACATCTAGTATCAAGGTTCAATTCTGGAGCACTAAGTATATGTGGTATATCCTTCATTGTTTTACTCTCAGGTCCTCTCTAACGCGGAGTGGTAGTACTATTAGTGTCCAATCTAAGGTTAATATAGATACAAAAATAAGTATTAAATGGGTTTAAAAGATGTGAATACCTAAAGGAATAGATAAAACAAAAACGTCTTTAGCGTAAATAGTGTAAAATACATTGCGAATGATTTTTACTATAAAAAATGCATTGCAATTAATTTTACTATAAAAATGCATTGGAAACAATTCATACTATGAAAATGCATTGCAAATTAAGTTTAAGTTCCAAAATTCACACTGGATTGTCCAATTGGACACATAGCCTAGTAGATAAAGAAATTAGTTTAAGACAGTTATAAGTGACAGTTATCTCAAGACTGCAGGTTCAATCTGATAAGGAGCAGAAGTCATATTGAATAATAATTAACACAAGCTTAACACCTGTACCCCAGTATCGTTAGCGGAATGAGAACAGGATACTCCATGGACAGAATAAAGGGTTGGGTTCAAATTCGTAATGGCTCTGATTACGACAAGAAGGTTTCCGATTACGACAAGAAAGTTCCCTAGTCCGACAAGAAATGCCTGAAGAGGACGAACGTTGTACAGATAACAATGAAGATGAGAACAATAGAAGAATAATACAAATAAAAACAGATTGAATAAAAGGTAATTCTCCAAACTGTAAACGTGTCAATGCTACTGTATGGTTGCACTATCTGGTCTTTAACGAAACACTATATAAGAACTATACAAGGATGCTGCGTGCAAATGAATAATCCTAGTAGCAACACCCTACCAACAGCCAATGACTCTCATCTCACAGACCATCGATTAAGACGGGCACGACATGATGGAGAAGTAAGAACTAACTCATAAGCGACGTTCGCTAATGAAATCCTACATATGGATATATCAACATTGGCCGACCAGTAAAAACTTACATTGACCACCTCTGTACGAACACTGGATGTCGTTTAGGACCATCAAATAGATGGGCAGACATGCGAAGAAGTAAGGACGAACTCATAAGCGACGTCGCTAATGAAATCCTACGTATGGATATAAAATGTTGGCCGACCAGCAAAACTTACATTGACCACCTCTGTGCGAACACTGGGTGTCGTTTATAGGACAATCAAGTATATGGGCAAGGCATGCTGGAGAAGTAAGGACAACTCATAAGCTAATGAAATCCTACGTATGGATAATCAATGTTGGCCGACCAGCAAAACTTATTGACCACCTCTGTGCGAACACTGGATGGTCGTTTATAGGACCATCAAGTATGATGGCAAGGCATGCTGGTGAAGTAATGACAACTCATAAACGACGTTCCCCAATTAACTCATAAATATGGATTATCAATGTTGGCCGACGTGCAAAAACTTTACACTGATCAGCTGAACGAACACTGGACGTCGTTTAGAGGACTTTGGTATGCGACGATCGATTGGGACGAATAGAGAGAGAGAGCGAGAGAGAGAGAGAGAGAGAGAGAGAGAGAGAGAGAGAGAGAGAGAAGAGAGAGGGGGGGGAGATTATTCCGGTCTGCAAGCCTTGATGATGAAGATATATATATATATATATATATATATATATATACATGGTGCCTGTGTAATCTTTTCCATTCCTATCAACATGAGCTGTTTATTTTCTCTCCTTTGGACTCTCGTATTTTTTCCGTATAAAATCCCTCACAAAGAAATATGGAAGAACGAGGTCGACACTATCAAATATACCGAGCGGCATTTCCCTCCTTTTTATTGTTTTTGTTTTTTTCTTTAATTTTCGGTTGTCAACACACAAGCTAATTAATTAGCAATTGTCATTTCGAGCAGCCGTAAGAGGCGAGAGTGCACTTGCACTTTCCATACTTTAGCGACACCAGATACGGCGATTAACCATTGTCCCAAACAAACAATTGCAGTTTTCTGGTCTTACGCATGCGCACGGGTGTCTCTGAAAGTTAGCAGCGAAATCGAAGTTTGCCTTCCTTCACCCGAATCGTCTATTCATCGTTCTTTCGTTTCGTGAGGTGTTTATTTTTATGAGTTAGAATTGCGATTGTTTATACTTGCATCTATCTATCTATCTATCTATCTACACACACACACACACACACACACACACACCACACACACACACATATATATATATATATATATAATATATATATATATATATATTATATATCGTAACCCTTAACTATCTATCGATTGATCTGGTTGATCCTCTATCTCACCCTGTTTCTATCTATCTATCTATCTATCTATCTGTCTATCTCTATCTATATCTCACCGTTCATATCTATCTATGTATCTATCTATCAATGTCATTTATATCTTTCTCTCTCTCTCTCCCTCCGTTTTCTCTCTCTCCTCCTCTCTCTTTTCATCCTCTCCACCCCTCTCTCTCTGTCTGTCTGTCGTCTGTCTCTCTCTCTCTCTATATATATGTATAATTATAAGTATTATGATGTGTACAGAAATAACCTACTCGAGTTTCACCATAATACACACACATACATATATATATATTATCAAATGTATTTATCTAATATATATATATATTATATGTGTGTGTGTGTGTGTGTTGGTGTGTGTGTGTATGTATGTATGGAGGCTCGTGGGCTAGTGGTTAGAGTCGTGGAATATGGACTCGTCGATTCGAGTTCAATTCCTAGACGAAGCTGTTGGCATTTCAACATAGCGTAATACCCTTGGAAAAGGTATAAACCATATATTTCTCCTCCAGCTATGGGTTAAATAGTAGGGCAGACTGGGCCTTCAGCCGGGAAGGTAACCAGTCTAGGTGAGGGATAACTCTGAATTCAAAATTCCTGAGGTCAGTCGTTGATTAGGTTGTGCAGCCCTTGATGCACCAATTCTTTCCTATCGACTGTGCCAAAAAGTGTGGATGGTCCAACACAAGCCTTCACCGCTATAACAAATCACTGGTGGGTGTTCATTGTGTGTATGAACCCTCATACGTCGATAATCGACGGGAGAGTCCATTTATATTAATGTTTTCATGTTACATGAAACTAAGTACTTTATGTGAACAAAAAATAAATCCCATATTCGACCTTCATTTATCCGGATGAAAACTTAATGAGTGGGTTCCTCTTGGTGTACTGGCTAAATGCTGAACACCGGCATCGTAGTAAGACAGTTCAACCTGAGTCGTGATATCAGGTTTTATTACCTACTAGATGCCGGTGTGTCAGCATGTAGCCAGTACACCAGAGGAACCCACTCATTAAGTTTTCATCCGGATAAGAAGGAAGTCGAATATGGGGTTTATTTTTTGTTCACATACAAGTACTTAGTTTCATGTAAATGAATACAATATATATAAATGGACTCTCCCGTCGATATCGACGTATGAGGGTTCATACACACAATGAACACCACACAGTGATTTGTTTATAGCGGTGAAAGGCTGTGTTGGACCATCCACACTTTTTGGCACAGTCGATAGGAAAGAATTGGTGCATCAAGGGCTGCACAAACCTAATCAACGACTGACCTCAGGAATTTTGAATTCAGAGTTATCTCACCTCTAGACTGGTTACCTTCCCAAGGCTGAAGGGCCCAGTCTGCCCTACTATTTAACCCATAGCTGGAGGGAGATATATGGATTTATACCTTTTCCAAGGGTATTACCGCTATGTGAAATGCCAACAGCTTCGTCTAGGAATTGAACTCGAATCGACGAGTCCATATTCCACGACTCTAACCACTAGCCCACGAGCCTCCATACATACATACACACACACACACACACACACACACACAACACACAATATATATATTATATTATTAGATAAATACATTTGAATATATATTATATGTATGTGTGTGTGTATTATGGTGAACTCGAGTAGGTTATTTCTGTACACATCATAATACTATATATATATACATATATATATAGAGAGAGAGAGAGACAGACAGACAGACAGACAGAGAGAGAGGGGGTGGAGAGGATGAAAAGAGAGAGAGGAGGAGAGAGAAAACGGAGGGAGAGAGAGAGAGAAAGATATAAATGAACATTGATAGATAGATACATAGATAGATATGAACAGGGTGAGATATAGATAGAGATAGACAGATAGATAGATAGATAGATAGATAAAAGGGTGAGATAGAGAGATCAACCAGATCAATCGATAGATAGTTAAGGGTTACGATATATATATATAATATATATATAATATATATATATATATATATATGTGTTGTGTGTGTGTGTGTGTGTGTGTGTGTGTGTGTGTGTGTAGATAGATAGATAGATAGATAGATGCAAGTAATAAACAATCGCAATTCTAACTCATAAAATAAACACTCACGAAACGAAAGAACGATGGAATAGACGATTCGGGTGAAGGAAGGCAAACTTCGATTTCGCTGCTAACTTTCAGAGACACCGTGCGCATGCGTAAGACCAGAAAACTGCAATTGTTTGTTTGGGACAATGGTTAATCGCCGTATCTGGTGTCGCTAAAGTATGGAAAGTGCAAGTGCACTCTCGCCTCTTACTGGCTGCTCGAAATGACAATTGCTAATTAATTAGCTTTGTGTGTTGACAACCGAAAATTAAAAAGAAAAAACAAAACAAATAAAAAGGAGGGAAATGCCGCTCGTATTTGATAGTGTCGACCTCGTTCTTCCCATATTTCTTGTTGAGGGATTTTATACGGAAAAAATACGAGAGTCCAAAGGAAGAAAATATAAACAGGCTCATGTTTGATAGGAATGGAAAAGATTACACAGGCACCAATGTATATATATAATATATTATATATATATATATCTTCATCATCAAGGCTTGCAGACCGGAATAATCTCCCCCCTCTCTCTCTCTCTCTCTCTCTCTTCTCTCTCTCTCTCTTCTCTTCTTCTTCTCGCTCTCTCTCTATTCGTCCCAATCGATCGTCGCATACCAAAAGTCCTCTAAACGACGTCCAGTGTTCGTTCAGCTGATCAGTGTAAGTTTTTGCACGTCGGCCAACATTGATAAATCCATATTTATGAGTTAATTGGGGAACGTCGTTTATGAGTTCGTCATTACTTCACCAGCATGCCTTGCCATCATACTTGATGGTCCTATAAACGACATCCAGTGTTCGCACAGAGGTGGTCAATATAAGTTTTTGCTGGTCGGCCAACATTGATATATCCATACGTAGGATTTCATTAGCTTATGAGTTCGTCCTTACTTCTCCAGCATGCCTTGCCCATCATACTTGATTGTCCTATAAACGACACCCAGTGTTCGCACAGAGGTGGTCAATGTAAGTTTTTGCTGGTCGGCCAACATTTATATATCCATACGTAGGATTTCATTAGCGAACGTCGCTTATGAGTTCGTCCTTACTTCTTCAGCATGTCTTGCCCATCTTATTTGATGGTCCTATAAACGACATCCAGTGTTCGTACAGAGGTGGTCAATGTAAGTTTTTACTGGTCGGCCAATGTTGATATATCCATATGTAGGATTTCATTAGCGAACGTCGCTTATGAGTTAGTTCTTACTTCTCCATCATGTCGTGCCCGTCTTAATCGATGGTCTGTGAGATGAGAGTCATTTGGCTGTTTGGTAGGGTGTTGCTACTAGGATTTATTCATTTGCACGCAGCATCCTTGTATAGTTCTTATATAGGTGTTTCGTTAAAGACCAGATAGTGCAACCATACAGTAGCATTGACACGTTTACAGTTTGGGAGAATTACCGTTTTATTCAATCTGTTTTTATTTGTATTATTCTTCTATTGTTCTCATCTTCATTGTTATCTGTACAACGTTTCGGTCCTCTTCAGGCATTTCTTGTCGGACTAGGGAACTTTCTTGTCGTAATCGGAAACCTTCTTGTCGTAATCAGGAGCCATTACGGAACTTTGAACCCAACCCTTTATTCTGTCCATGGGAGTATCCTGTTCTCATTCCGCTAACGATAGCTGGGGTACAGGTGTTAAGCTTGTGTTAATTATTATTCAATATGACTTCTGCTCCTGATCAGGATTGAACCTGCAGTCTTGAGATAACTGTCACTTATAACTGTCTTAAACTAATTTCTTTATCTACTAGGCTATGTGTCCAATTGGACAATCCAGTGTGAATTTTGGGAACTTAAACTTAATTTGCAATGCATTTTCATAGTATGAATTGTTTCCAATGCATTTTTATAGTAAAATTAATTTGCAATGCATTTTTTATAGTAAAAATCATTCGCAATGTATTTTACACTATTTTACGCTAAAGACGTTTTTGTTTTTATCTATTCCTTTTAGGTATTCACATCTTTTAAACCCATTTTAATACTTATTTTTGTATCTATTTAACCCTTAGATTGGACACTAATAGGTACTACCACTCCGCGTTAGAGAGGACCTGAGAGTAAAACAATGAAGGGATATACCACATTACTTAGTGCTCCAGAATTGGAACCTTGATACTAGATGTACTTTAACGTCATATTCAGGACACTAAGATCCTCAGTCATTGCCTTCTAGCACATATATGATAAAAAGGGTAGGGGTTGCCATAAGAGCAATACCACCTGGACAATCATATAAGTGCTAGGGCTTAACGGGACCAGCCAATTGATCAGAAGGGGGCCTCTTTGACTGGCCGTCTAGCTCAAGTAAGGCGAAAGTGGAGTGTTGCATGTCATGGACAGTTTAGAGACCAGGTTTCCGTCCATGAGTATCACCGATTGTCACCCACGGCGAACAGGTGGCCGCATTGGGGAAGGGGTCTTACCCTTTACAGAGGTGCTGTCAGCGTACTCTACAGCCCCACCGACAAGGTGTTTTTTTAAAGTTTGGTCCTAATTTTGTTTCATAACAATGATGATGATGAAGAAGAAGAAGAAGAAGAAGAAGAAGAAGAAGAAGAAGAAGACAATGGTTTATTTTCACACATTACAAAAAACAAACAATATCACAAAAAACAAAACAAAAAACCTAATGTATGTTCTTGTAGTAATGTGTGAAGGATGATCACTAATTAGGACTAAGCCTATTATAGTAGTGACCACCTCAGTTGTTTTTGTTTCTATTTATCATTGGTTCATTTTCTACTAAGGCATGCTTAATTATTTAACAGCTCCTGTTGCCTTTTAAAACTTTTATTTGTCTTTTCTTACTAACAGTCCAGCCACCAAGGATATGTCTAATCTGGGTCACGTCTCGGCTGTAAATGAGGATCTAACTAGTTCTCACGTGATTTGCGGTTTGCCCGCCTCTGGGGTTAACGTTTCCCAACGGTCTGTAACTTTCCATTTTGGCTCTTTGTATTCTCGCTACACGGTGTTGTCAATAATCTATGCTAATACATAGATTACGCAACTAACTGATACATATCAAATAAATATGATCTGAACCAGTTTAGAACATTTCCCCTGTTTTCATAATGATCAAGTTTTGATAATGAAAGTTTATGGTTTACTGTATCAAATGCTTTTTGTAGGTTAATAAAAACTCCACGCCTAGTTTGTTTTTTTACTGTTCAATGTAGATATTGTTTTTTCAGTCATATTTTTAGTCAAATACTTAGGATACTTAGAAGAGTTCTAAAGTCCTAAGGAGATTTGCTGTCACTAAGACTTCTGTAAAAACCACTTGTTAAAACTGATGGGAAAAGCTCGCATAAAGCAAATATAATAAAAGAAATAACATCGAAGAAGAATCTGTACTATCCAAACCACAACACTGTTGTAAGTAATGGACACACCAAGACAAGTTAAAATCCTGGACACAGCTGTTTGTCTTTCACACAGTGGTAATACCGTTGGGAAAGGTACAATTTTTCTCCTTCCATCTATGGGTCAATCGTAGGACAGACTGGTCTCTTTAACCTTGGAAAGGTAATGGACACAGCAAAACTAGTTCGAATCCTTGACACAGCTGTTTGTCTTTCACACAGCGGTAATACCCTTGGGAAAGGTACAAATCCAACTTTTTTCCTTCCATATATCGGTCAATCGTAGGGCAGACTGGACTCTTTAACCTTGGAAAGGTAATGGACACAGCAAAACTAGTTCGAATCCTTGACGCAGTTGTTCGTCTTTCACATACTGATAATACCCTTGGGAAAGGTACAATTCCAACTTTTCTCCTTCCATCTATGGATCAATCGTAGGGTAGACTGGGCTCTCTAATCATGATATACTAACCGGTCTAGGAAAAGGAAAACTCTGAATTCAAGACAAAGTTAAAGTTACTTTGAGAGGTCCATCTACTTCCTTCTAAATCAGCTAGAATACTGAGAAGAGTCCCTGTGACCTGAGGAGGCTTACCGTCACTAAGACTTCTGTGAAAACCACTAGTTAAAACTTTTTCTTTCTTTTTCTTTGTTTTGTTTTACGGCATATCAACCGCAGTGGGTCATTTAATGCCGATAAAGTTTTGAAATAAATCAATTCTTATGGATAATACAATTTTTATAAATACATTTTCTATTTAACCCATAGATGGGCCCTAACAGGTACAACCACCCGGTCAGAGTGGACCAGGGAGCAATGGTGATGAATGGGTGCTCCTCATTCCCCAACCTTCAAAACTGGAACCTCACCATAAGATAGAGTTTAACGTAATTCCAGGACATGTAGACCCGCAGCCACCGCCTTCTAGTACCCATATGATAAAAAGGGGTTGGGGCTTGCCATAAGGGCAATAGGGTTGGGAAAATCATATAGGTGCTAGGGCTTGACGTGATCAGCCGATTGATCGGAGGGGGCCTCTCCGACCACCCGTCTAGCCCAAGATGGGGCCAAAGTGGAGTATTGCATGTCATGAACTGCTCATCCACCTGGGCTCTATCCTTAAGCATCACGGGTCGCCACCCACGGCCAACAGGTGGCCCCATTGGGGGAGTCTTACCCCTCTGCAGAGGTGCAGTCGGTGCATTCTAACGCCCCAGCCGACAGGGGGGTAGTTAAAACTGGTATGAAAAGCTCACATAGAGTGGACATAACATCAATAATAATAATTTGAAATAGGCGGGAAATCTGTCGGTCATGGGCCTCGGGTCAAATCTGAAAATAATGAAGTAAGCAGGCATGTTTTCACCTGATTGAGTTATGTAAAAACAGCACCAGACAAGCAGGAGCGAATGGGGTGCGAATTAATCGAGTATGGATTGTTGAAGTGTTTGCAATTTAAGTCTACAATTCAAGCTGCTAGTGTGGGGGTGGGGGCTCGGGGTCTTTATTTTTAGAAAAGAAAACAAAGCGAAGGGAAGAAAAGAAAAGAAAGCAAAACGAAAATATCCTCAGGGATTCGTGCCAACTCAATCAAACAACTAAATTACTGATTTTATTTGTTGAGAGGGACACCCGGAAGAAGCCAAAATGGTGGTGATAAAAATGTTAATTCTGTCCTCTCGAACGGCAGTCGGATAAACGAAAGAGAGAAGAAACAAATGCTCCCTAATGTAATGAAATAAGCGGGGGTTGGGGAGCAAGAATTATTTTTTGCTTTTTTTTTTGGAGGGGGGGCTTTTTGGTTTTGGTTTTTTTCTCTTTTTCTTCCTTTCTTTTTTTTTTAAGAGATGAAAAAAGAAAAAGAAATTAGTGGAGCTGGGGAGGAAAGTTCTTTTTTATTGTTTTTTTTTTTTTTTTTTGTTGTTTTTTATTCTTTTATTCCTTTTTTTTTTTTTTTTTTTTTTGAAGAGATGAAAAAAAAAGAAAAACATAATAGAATAAAATAAAATGGAGCAGAAATAAAACTATTAACCCTCTGAGAACACTTCTTGATTTAGCTTAACAAAGCAGAGTGGACTTCAAGCAAAACTAATGAAAACAGGATGAACCGTAAATTGTTCGCATTTACGGACGAGATAACTCGTCCAAGCAAAGACCCCCCCTCCCCCAGTGTAGGGCTCCTAGTTGTCCAATCTTTTCATCAATTTAGTGCGAGAGACAAGATAACTCCCGCTCTGTCGGCTTGGGTTGAAGAATACACCGACTGAACCTCTGCAGAGAGGTAAAATTCCCTCAATGAGGCCGCCTTTGGCCAGGGGTGACCACCATGATGCTTACGGATGGAATCCTGGTGGCTCAACAGTCTATGACATGCAACACCACTTTACCTCTTACTTCGGCTAGACCTTCGGCTCCTTCTGAACAATCGGCTGGTCATGTCACGTCCTAGCACCTATATGATTGTCCCGACCCTATTGCTCTTACAGCAAACCCCCAAGTTTTTATCATTATAAGGTAGAGGGTGGTGGCTGAGCGTCTTAATATCCTGGGTATGACGTTAAACTGAATCTAATGGTGAAATTCCAATTTTCGATCTCTAGGAGTGTGGAGTACCATTTTATCGCCATTACTCCTAGGTCCACTTTGACCCTGAGTGGTAGTATCTGTTAGGGTCCCATCTATGGGTTAAATAGAAAAAAATGAGTTTAAAAATGTGTATAGAAATTGAGTTTAAATGTTGAATACCGTCAAATGAATATTTGAGTTAGAAATGTGTATTTACCCAACCCTCTGCCTCAGAAAAGATGCACCACAAAGTATTCTTTTAAATGAAGAAACAATCGGATTGAATTTATACTTCTCCTTCTCCTAGCGTGGTTGCCTTAACAAGGCTAAAGAACCCAGTTTGCCCTGGTATTTTCCCATAGGCCACGTGATACACAGGACAGAAATTGAGGCCGCCTCATCGTAGTGTAATGGTTATCAAGCGAATCTCGCAGATCCATTTCTACTTAATAGTGAGATTGGATGCCCTATACTTGGAAATTGGGCCACATACTGCCCGGGCGAATGGGTTGGGTAAATATGTACCGAGACTACCCCATTTTTTTTCTTTGCAATCGAGGTATTCTAAGCCCTCCAACAGAGGGAACAACAGATTGACGATTTCATTTCCCCACGGCAACGTAACCCCACCACCACCGCCAGAAGTGGTTCGAAGAGACAAACAAATAAATACACAAATAAATAATAAATAAATAAACAAACACCACTATCGGGGAAGGGCACTGCGCAATCCGTAATATAACAGTTGATATTAACCGTAGAGCAGGAGAAAAGCCGTAGCGAAAATCCAATTTTCTTTAAATTTGAAAAAGAAAAAAGTTTTTAAATGTCTTTTCGCAAAAGGAACGATGAAGTTTATAAATTCATGAATTGACTTTCGATTTAATTTGCATTCATCATCTTCTTAGAGAGTGGGGTGGGGTGGGGTGAGGGTCCGAAAAAATGGCGGCGGAGAAGATATTGTCCGCCACTGACGATACCGATTTTTTGAAGGAATCACAGAATTAATATTGGAATATAAAGAATAATTTTTTTTAGAATATTAAAGAGTAAAAGAAGAAAAGGAAAGAAAAAAAAAACGCGAGAATAAAGATGCTAAACACGGGCCTTCCATTTTAGAACGGAAAACTTCACGAAGATTATTTTCAATTTAAATGATAAGTAATAGTGTTTTGGATACAATTACGTTCTAAAATTTCACATCCATATATTAATCATCCCCACACACACGCACTTGCGTGCTCACGGACACACACGCATACACACACACACACACACACACGCACACACACACATATATATATATATATATATATATATATATATATATAGGGGAATCGTATCAAGTGTTTCAAGTGATAGAATTCAACCACAATTGAGAACTCTAACGTACATTTAAATATTTTGAGTATTTATATATAATTCGTAGTGTATGTGAAAATTTTCTATACACATATGGAGTATATTATAGATGAACACTATACGAAAACCTTGATGTATCAGAAATAAATTTATTTCGGCTACATTTGCCTCTTTAAGTCTGATTTTCTAATGGACAAAATTTACATAACAGGTTTATCTAATATGAACGAGAAAAGATCATACTAAATAAATCTGATATGTAAATTTTGTTGGTTAAATCCTACTTAACGGACATAAATTCCACCATCGTATGTCACCTCGTGGAAATAAATAAATACTAAAAATCAAGGAATTGCTCGAATTTAATGTGTTTATACATAAATGAATAAAAGATATAATGCACAAGTTATTTTACTTAAAATCTTTTACTTTGGCCCTATCTTGGGCTAGACGGGCGGTCGGAGAGGCCCCCTCCGATCAATCGGCTGGTCACGTCAAGCCCTAGCACCTATATGATTTTCCCAACCCTATTGCCCTTATGGCAAGCCCAACCCTTTTTATCATATGGGTGCTAGAAGGCGGTGGCTGCGGGTCTACATGTCCTGGGAATGACATTAAACTCTATCTGATGGTGGGTTACAGTTTTGGAGGTTTGAGGAATGTGGAGCACCCCTTCATCACCATTGCTCCCTGGTCCACTCTGACCCGGAGTGGTAGTACCTGTTAGGGTCCCATCTATGGGTTAAATAGAAAAATGTATTTATAAAAAAATTGTATTATCCATTAAGAATTGATTTCAAATTTTTATCGGCATTAAATGACCCACAGAGGTTGATATGCCGTAAAACAAAACAAACCAAACCAAACCAAATTAAAACCTTTTACATTTTTTCAGGTCAGTTAACTTTGAACCACGTATGTTTGTGAATCTGTGTTACGCCTCAAAGATACGTGGTTCAAAGTTAACTAACCTCAAAAACATTGTAGTATTTTTTTTTCTTTCGACGGGGTGACATACGATGGTGGAATTTATGTTCGTTTAAGTTTAATCATTTTCTTCATTAGAAAACCAGAAACAAATGTAGCCGAAATAAATTCTATTTATTTATTTGAAGGTTTTATATATATATATTCATATTCAGGGCCGGTTTAGTTCAGTCAGTTGAGCGTCCGACTTGGAACCACAGGGTTCTGGGTTCGATACCAACCCTCGCCAACTCAGCGTATGAGTAGCACAGGGTTCTGTGCGGTAAAGTGAAGAGCTGATGGTAGGTGTGGCGCTCCGTCACAGACGAGAAAAATAATCTACATGGTCTAGCGCTAATGAAAAGGAGATAGACTCGCTTGCTGTCTGGTTGATACCGACTTTAGGCCACCCCGACGATTTTACTTTTTACTTATTGAGGCGTACTACATTAAGTCAGCAGAGCTTCCTACTGTCGGTATCAGACGTACAGCTAGGGAGTATATCCCCTTTACCTTAAATCTTGACAAGGGAGATACTTTTTGGATATGAGGTGGAGCGCCACACTTAAAATTAGCTCGCAATTTATAGAATTTTTACCACCCCGACTACTTTACTTTTTTTTTAAGTTTTAAAAGTCAAAGTTCTGTTATGTCCTATAATTTTGTAGGTTGCCAGATTTATTGGTATTTATCAATGCATTCTCTTTTTATTTTCATCTTTCTTTATCTCACACGTTTCTATAATTTCGCTTTCTTATTTCTCTTCCACTTTCTTTATTCTTTTTCTTTTTTAATCTTTCTGTGATTTTTCTTTATTTATTTATTCTTTCACTTGGATTACCTTATATATACTAGCAAATATATGCACCCTCCGGGTGCAAGTATTTAAGTTTAAAT
>CM042150.1:96303445-96335945 GCA_023376005.1 Doryteuthis pealeii
TGGTTCGAATTGGAAGAATAAAAGATGGCGCTCAAATTGTTTGTTCCTTTCAATACAAGTTTATCAGAGTTTTAACTTTCTATTCGTCTGCCTGTTATTCGATCAGGAACTGCCTCTTTTCCAAGAGGAAGATTACATGTCTCTGTTCTAGTTGTTTGTCGGACTTAAAAGCCTACTCTACTTTCAATTCAGTTTATTTGTTTTTCTTTCTTTTATTACATCTTTCTAATAGACTCTACTTTTCTTCCTTTCTTTTTCTTTTTATTACTTTATCTTTCTTCCTTTTTACTTTACCGCCATTTTAGAATTTTTATCTTTCCAATATTATCTTCGTCTTTTAATTTTTTTCCTTTTTCCTTTCTTTCTTTTTTCTTTCTTCATTCTTCCTATACGTTGGTCTTTCAAATAACCTCTTTTCATTATTTCTTATATATTTTCTTTCTTTTTTCATTCATACATTTCATTTAATCTTTCTAATAACATCTACGTCTTTTTCAATTTTTTCCTTTTTTTTCTTCTTTTTTTTTCTTCATTCTTCCTCTACCTTTTGTTTTTATAATAACCCCTTTTCATCATTTTTTATATATTTTCTTTCTTTTGTCATTCTTCATTTATACATTTCATTTAATCTTTCTAATAACATCTACGTCTTTTTCAATTTTTTCCTTTTTTCTTTTTTTCTTTTGTCTTTCTTCATTCTTCGTATATCTTTGGTCTTTCAAATAACCTCTTTTCATCATTCTTATATATTTTCTTTCTTTTTTCATTCATACATTTCATTTAATCTTTCTAATAACATCTACGTCTTTTTCAATTTTTTTCCCTTTTTTCTTTCTTTTTTTTCTTCATTCTTCCTACACCTTTTGTCTTTCTAATAACATCTTTTCTTCATTTTTTAAAATATTTTTCCTTTTTGTTATTCTTTCATCATCTTACTTTACTGACTTTAAAAAAATGTTATCTTTCTAATAACCTCTATTTCACTAACACAATATTTCTTTCTTTTTCTTTTTTTTCTTTCTTTTTCTTTTTTTTTTCCTTCTTACTTTTCATTTAATTGTTCTAATATCTTCTTTTCATTATATCTTTTCCTCTTTTTCCTTCATCATTCTTATTTTAATGACTTTTAAAAAATATATTATTTCTAATTTTTTTTTATATTTTTATATTCTAACTTTTATATTTCTCTTTCCTCATGTTTCTTTTTTTTTCGTTCTCCTTTCTTTATTCTATATTTCTTCATTCTTACTTTTCATTTTGTCGTTCTTATAATTTCTTTTCATTCATATTATCTTTTCTTCTTTTTCTTTCTTCATTATTACTTTACCGACATTTTTTTTAAATTATTTTTTTAATAACGTTTACTTCTCTTTCGTTTTTTATTTTTTAACTTTTCTTTTCTTTCTTTATTCTTACATTTCATTTAGTCTTTCTAATAACCTCTTTTCATCATTTCTTATTTATTTTCTTTCTTTTTTCTTTCTTCATTCTTACTTTTCATTAATCATTCTGATGATTTTTCTGTTATAATTCATTCTTAACTTTCTTTCTTTTTTTTTCGGTCTACTCTTCATTTAGTCCTTCTAATAATGTTTTCGCGTTCATTCCTTATTTATTCTTTCTTTTCTTTTTTTTTGGGGGGTATTCTTATCTTTAATTTAATCTTTCTATTAACTTCTCTTTATTCATTATATCATTTCTTTCATTTTTTCATTCTTTCGTTCTTCATTCTTATTTTTTCATTTAGTAGTAGTAATAACGTCTTCTATTCCTCCATTATGTCTTTTCATTCATTTCTCAATCTTTTATCGTTTTTATAGGGCCGAGTTAGCTCAGTCGGTAGAGCGTTTGGCTAGAAACCACAAGGTTACTAGTTCGATAACCGCCCTCGCCAACTCAGCGTATGAGTAGCACAGGGAAGTAAGGAGTAGTGCAGTAAAGTAAGGAGCTGATGGTAGGTGTGGCGCTCTACCTCAGACAATGAATAACCCCTTCGTCTAGCGCTAGTGAAAAGGGGATAGACTCCTCGCTGCATGGCTGATACCGATATTAGGCCGCCCCGACGACTTTTTTTTATCGTTTTTAATTCTTTCTTTTTAGAATGAGTTTTTCGGCTTGACTTTTTGTTTACTTTTGTTTTATTATATTTTCTTTCTTTTTTCTTTACCAGTAATTTTTTCAAATTTTTATTTTCATTAAAGTTTCATTCATTTATTCCTTCTTTATTCTTTTCTCTTTTTTTCTTTTTCTTTTTTTCTTTCCTTTCTATTTCTAATGTTCAACTTTTCAAAAGATTTCCTTTTTCGTTTTCAACTTTCTTGCCTTTCTCACCATTTTTCTTCTTTATTTTCTTTTTCTTTCCCTTATGCTCATCCATACACCTGCAGTCTAACTATCTGCTGATTGTTTCCATACTCTCCAATTTGTACGCAATCTCCATCATTGCATCTTTCTCTCTTTCTCTTCTATTAATATTGTCGATCATATTTTTCTGTACTTTTCGATTTATATCGATCCACTTACACTATTTAGCACATTTTCTTGCATTTACTTGCACCCCCCCCACCACTTGGAAAATTGGGGAGGGGGGGTCTCATTGGGTTCCAGACGGGGAACATTTATTTAAACGTTTTTATCTTTCTATAATCTGTTTTGCTTGCTATGACAAATAGATTGATAGATAATATAATAAATAGATAGGTAGTTATTAACAGACGTACACACACACACACACACACACACACATATATATATATATATATATATAGAGAGAGAGAGAGAGAGAGAGGTGGAGGGAGAGAGAGGGGGACAGACAGACAGACAAGAGAGAAAGAGAGAGAGAGTAGGAGTGAGATAATAGTAGGGAGAGGAAGTACATAGATGTATATTATCTACCCCAATATATATATATATATATATTATATTATATTATATATATTATATTTAAAGGGAGAGGTTGGTTGCTATGACAAATAGATAGATAATATAATTAGATAGTAGTTATTAACAGACGTACACACCACACACATACACAGATATATATATATATATATATAAGAGAGAGAGAGAGAGAGAGACAGACAGACAGACAGACAGACAGACAGACAGACCAAGAGAGAGAGAGAGAGAGAGAGGGAGAGAGTAGGAGTGAAGATATAGTAGGGAGAGAGAAGTACATAGAATGTATATCTATCTACCCCACTTATCTATATCTTATATATATATATATATATATATATATATATTTAAAGGAGAGGTTGAGTGAGAGAAAGCGGTATATAGCTTGTATATCTAATTATCTACACAAAAACCTCCTAAACACACACACTCACACACAAACACCTTCACTCACACACACACCCACCACAAATCTGGAATAGGCACTTGACCACATCTACAAAGTGTTCTTCCCGACACCCTTTCTTTCACTGCTGTCTAGACCGTTCCGAAACGGGCAGTGTCTTTAAACAACCTCCCCCACCCGATCCAGACCCTTCCCCCCCGATTTACAATAACGGCTGAATGGAGTACATAATGATTACGTCCGTTCGTGTGCCCACACACCCGTCCATTCTCACCTCCCTCTCCAATTCACACCATTCACTGTCGAACCCTGTCGTCCTCTTCTTATTGAGGAAACGCTTGGACAGGCTCGCTGCAACAACCCCTCCCCCTCCTCCGCCAACCCCAATCACCAACCAGGCATCCCCCCCTTTGGAAAGGCAGAGCAGCTGACGATGTGTCCGAGGCCGGAAACCGGGTTGTTATTGAATCAGGCGACCCCTCCCCCCGAACCCCTGGCCGCAAACCAGGTATTCAACCTGGAAATTGAGCGTCGTGGCCGGTCAGTTGATATCAGCTGTCGAGCGGTCAAGTGGTTTGAGGGTCAACAAGCGGATATAATCAGTGGTGCGCCCTCTGTCCTCCCATACAATTCGGACCTTCAACGCGATTCGCAGCCAGTACAATTGATTCTGTGTCTAACTTAGGTGAGCGAAATTGTTCACTGGCTAAAGAATTGACCTATAGTCGCTTATAACATATAGGTAACATCAGTTCTCTCACGCTACTACCAAGTGGCGCAGGCAGTAGAGTTGCTGTCTTATATACCCCTTCCCAAGTCCGACGCTTGTGAAGTCAGCAGTTTCGGACCTTTTAAACTGCTTGTTCATTTGGTTGTTTTGATTTTACGGCATATCAAACCCCATTGCTAAATCCTCAACCATTTAATTATATATGTGCCAGAAAGCAGTGGTTGAGGGTCTTAATAATTTTCAAATGCATTTTCATAGTAAAATGATTTTCCAATGCATTTTTATAGTAAAATGATTTTCCAATGCATTTTTATAGTAAATAATTTTCCAATGCATTTTCACAGTAAAATGATTTTCCAATGTATTTTCATAGTAGAATAATTTTCAAATGCATTTTCATAGTAAATGATTTTCCAATGATTTTCCAATGCATTTTTATAGTAAAAATAATTTTCCAATGCATTTTCACAGTAAAATGATTTTCCAATGTATTTTCATAGTAGAATAATTTTCAAATGCATTTTCATAGTAAAATGATTTTCCAATTTTCATAGCCAACGTATTTTCATAGTAAAATGATTTTCCAAGCCAATGCATTTTCATAGTAAAATGATATTCCAATGCATTTTTATAGGAAAATGATTTTCCAATGCATTTTCATAGTATGGGGTTAAGCTGCATCTCATTGGGAACTTCCAATTCTGGACCTTTGGGGAGTATGAAATACCAGGTCCACTCTGACCAGGAGTAGTAATAGCTGTTAGGTTTCCATCCATGGGTTTAATAGATTAAAAAAAAGGAATTTCATAAAATATGTTAAAAATTGAGATTTAAAAATATTGTAGAAATATATACAAGGTGTGTCGAAAAAGTATCGATATTTTTTGTACTTTTTGACACACCTTGTATTCTGAAAAAATAACGTTCTATTCATTCTTTATTTTTATCTTGGTAAATACAGCTTTAAACTTGGTACTTTTTTAACACACATGTCAAAAAGTACAAAAAAAAATCTCGATACTTTTTGACACACCTTCTATGTGCCAGAAAGCAGTGGTTGAGGGTCTTAGTGTCCTGGGTATGGCGTTAAGCTGCATCTCATGGTGAAGTTCCAATCCTGGAGTTTTGAGGAATGTAAAATATCACTTTATCGCCATTACTCCCAGTTCCATTATGACCCGGTAATACCTGTTAGGGTTCCATGCATGGCTTAAATTAGATGAAAAAATGATAAAAGAGTTTTATAATTTGCTTGAAGCATTTTGTTTATATTGGTTTGATGGTTGGTTTTGAAGATGTAAAGAAAAAAGAAGGTGATGGTCCTGTTAGTAAACAAAAACATCATACTTAGAGGGCGAACCAAATCTGGAATAATAATTAAAGTTGAATAAAAGGAAATGATCAGACACACAGACATAAGCACGCACGCACGCACGCACACACACACACTTACACACACAAGCACGCACACACACACGCTTACACACACAAATACACACATAAGAAAGCCCCCCACACACACACACACACACACAAAATTTGGAAGACATGAGACAGAACAAATTGAGCAGCTACTAGTACCACTTCAGTTCTAGTGATCTTCTGATGAGGGGATTTTTTATCCCGAAATATTAAAAATAAAATGACAGGTTAACAAACATCATAGTTACCTTCTTTTTTCTTTACACTTGCATTGTGACAGCCTTCAAAACTATGATGTTTGTTTTCCTGGATTTATTCCTAACATTTCGATATAAAGATCTCTTCATCAGAAGATTTCCGAAGATCTGAAGTTGTTAACTTGCTGTCGGGTTCTGTCCGTTTGTTTGTATTCTTCCTTGAAATTCTCTGCGTGTTTCCATGTGTAAGTCTATGTATGTGTTTATGTGTGTCTGTCCAACAATGTCTTGGTATCATTCCAGGATTGACTTAGTAACTTTATTATTACTATTATTAGGTAGGCAAATCCTCTAAGTCTTTTGTTATTTCTTTACTTATATATATATATATATATATATATATATATATATATATATATATATATTATATATATATATATATTGTGGATACAGAGCCGATCAAACTCATCATATCAATATTGATCAACAGGTAAAGCTTGCGAATCACCAGCTTATGAAAGGTATTTTATTCTGTGAGATTACTAGCGAGTACCGAAAAGTTCTAGTTTCGACCAAGATGGGAATGATTTAGATCCATGAAATGTACAAGCTGTTTCGCATATTAAAGTCGGTATTAAACCTTCAAAACTAACCACCAAATAAAAAAATGAGTTTCATAAAATGTGTTAGAAATTGAGTTATAAAAAATCGAATACTCAACAAGAATGAATAAAACAAAACATTTTGGGCATAGAATAACACAACAAGGATTGACATTAGTGTTGAGTTTTTAAATACCATCCTTGGCCAGTTGAAAAGGACTTAAAGTAAGTAAGTCCTGAGTAATGGAATTCTTTGGTAAGGGAATAAGTCCTATCCAGCGTATTGTTAAAGGTCCAGTGATTTAATCCTATGTCCGTCGTCCACGAAGGTTCAAAGTAGTTATGAGTAGGTATCGCCAGTACTACCGGTATAAGTATTGTATCAGCAGCAGAGTACTGCCAGTGATTGGCCAAGCGGTTGATCACATGGTTCTCGTCGAGTCTATAAATAGAAGTGGGCTTTTAACACACGCCTTATATTACAAGAATCTCAACAATTAGTATCATTTGTATTTTTTGGACTCTTATCCTCATCCTCAGTGTTATCTGTACAACGTTTCGGCCGATGTGCCCTCCAGCCTTCTTCAGGTATTTCTTCTTGGACTCGGGATTATCTCGTACTCGGGAACCTTCTTTTTCTTTTTTTTTTCTTTTTTTTGTTGAATTTCACATAGCGATAATACCCGAATAACCTAAATAATACAAAGCCTTGTCTATTCTTTGAACACGGGTCTTTGAGATGATTTCTTTACTATGTTACCTGCGTATAGTCAGTTTGTTTTTGTTTTGTGTGTTTTATTTACTTATTTGTCTTTTAAAAGGAGCCGGGTTAGCTCAGTCGGTAGAGCGTTCGGCTAGAAACCGCAAGGTTCTTAGTTTGATACCGGCCCTCGCCAACTCAGCGTTATGAGTAGCACAGGGATCGGTGCGGTAAAGTAAGGAGCTGATGGTAGGTGTGGTGCTCCACCTCAGACGTAAAAAAACAATCTGCTTGGTCTAGCGCTAGTGAAAAGGGGATAGACTTCCTCGCTGATTGGCTGGTACCGATATTAGGACGCCCCGACGACTTTACTTTTTTTTTTTATATATACCGTTAATCATTATATGGCAAAAGACAGAGGTGTATACCTATACAAACTACACAAAGCGCGTAGTGTAATAGTTAAAGTCATGGGAAATGGACTTCTCGCCCCGGGTTCAAATCCGGGATGTGGTAATTGCATTTCACTAATACTATGGATAAATAGCAGGACAGACAGTGCTCTTTAACCTTAGTTACGCAACTGGTCTAGGAGAACGAAAACTGAATTCAAACCTGTTGAACTCCGCTTAAGAAATTGACGTTGTGTCACATCCTGCTCATGCGGAGGGCTTGGTATATATATATATATATATATATATATATATAATATATATATATATTTTGGGTATAAAGGCCTTAAATACCATGGTTATCATGATTATGGACCATTTCCACTCGCGAGTATGCCCACGAGATTAAGATATCAGTGGTCTGAAGAAGCTCGTGGGCATACTCGCGAGTGGAAATGGTCCATAACCACGATACCCATGGTATTTAAGGCCTTTTTATTCCCAAATAACTTTGCTCTGTTTACAATAATTAAACACTGACCTCTCATACGGAACCTGAACTCTACAACAAACTACTGGTAGAGAAGTAGGACCCGCCTAGAATCACCTTGTACCAAGCAACTTGGTACCGCACCAAAGTCTCTCTCTCTCTCTCTCTCTCTCTCTCTCTATATATATATTATATATATATATATATATAATATATATATATATATACAAACTACACAATACTACAATGCAGGTCATGGCAAAATTAACAAAAAATAAAATCAAGTCAAACAGATATTGGCTATCAAAATAAAGAGGAATAAGACGAGATGCCAAAAAACAAAACAAAAAAAAAACGCACGCGCACGCACGCACAGATACACACACCACACAACAGAAGAAAATGGAAAAGAAACCTCATATGAGAAAGAACAGATTATTTCCAAAACATTATCAGAGCGGAGAAGGAAAAGAACACACAGCAGATAAAGAGGGAAATAAAAAATGGGAATGAAGAAGAAGAAGAAATGAAACGAGAATGAAAATTTGGAAAAGAAAACAGAAAAATTAAAGAAGAAATGAAAGATAAAAGAAGGTAAAAAAAGAACACTCGAAAAAGGAAAATAGAAAGAAGAAATTAAATAAAATTGATTGACGGAGAGTAAATAGAGTAAGAAAGAAAAATACTATTAGAGAAAACTATAGAAAAAGGAAAACCGGGAGTTGGAAAAAGAAAGAAAGAAAGAAAGACAGATAGAAAGAAAGTAAGAGAGAAAGAAAGAATTCAAGATAAGAAGAAAAAAAGAAATAAGGAAAATAGGAGAAAACGAAATAATATAGAAAGATATAGGGGAAAAGGAACAAGAAAGAAGAGAAAGAAAAAAAAGAAATAAATAAATTATAAAATAACAAACGCAATAAAAAGGAAGAAAAAAGAGAAAGAAAATTGAAAAAGGAATGAGAAACGTAGAAGGAAAAAGGGAAAGACGAAACAAAGAAAAATATTTGAGAACAACAAAAGACAAAAAAATAAAAAAACAAAGAAAGGCACAGAAAGAAAATAAGAAGGAAAAAATGAAAAAAAATAGACAAGCAACAAATACAAAAATAAAAAAATAAAAAGGAAATTGTAAAACGACGAGGAAAAGGAAAAACTGTAGAAAGAAAGAAAGAAAGAAAAGAAAGAAAGAAAGAAAGAAAGAAAGAAAGAAAAAAAATATATAAAAAGCACCGAATGAAAGAAAGAAAGATCTCCAGACAATAAGAAAAATTCAAAAACGATGAAGAAAAGAAAGAAGCTGAGAAAGAAGAAAAAAAAAACGAATGTAAGAAAGAATATTAGAGAAAAAAGAACCAAGAAAAAAAGCACAGAAAGAAAGAAAGAAAGAAAGAAAGAAAGAATCAAGACAAGAAAAAATAAAATAAAAAGGAAGTAAGAAGAGAAATGGCATTGGAAAAAAAGACAAAAATTCAAAAACGATGAGGAAAAGGAAAAATCTGAGAAAGAAAGAAAGAAAGAAGGAAAAAAAATAATATTTCAGAATAAAGAACCAAGAAAAAAGGGAAAAAGCCAAGAAAGAAAGAAAGTAAAGAAAGAAAGAAAGAAAGAAAGATGGAAAGAAAGAAAAGAAAGATAGAAATAAAGAAAGAATCTAGACAAGAGGAAGAAAAATAAAAAGGAAGAAGAGAAAAGACATTGAAAAAGGAAGGTAAAATGGAGAAATAAGAAAGTAGAATAAGAAGAAAGAAAAACAGATTCACTTCACAAGGAATTAAAATAAAACAATAGCAAAACAAAACAAAAAACAGTAAAAAAAAAAGATCTGACAAGAAGATAAAGATAAAGAGGAGGAAAAACAAACCTTTTTTTTACAGATATAAAGAAAAGAAAATTAAGATAAAAAGAACAAAGAATATCAGAGATAAAAAGAACCAAGAAAAAACAAACACCCAATCGAATGAGCACAAACCAAGGGAGATAATAAGGAAGAAGCCAGATTACAGACAAAAAATAAATAAACCAACAAAAAAAAACTTAAGAAAGAATTAGAGAAATAAAAATTTACAAGGGAGAGAAACTAATGAATTTTACCACCACCCTCATTCCCCACCGCATAGTTTTTTTCTCTCTCTCACTGCGTAGCAAATGGGTGTGAGAGGTGTCGATTCAGATTGTCCCAAGGCTGTCGAAAACGTTGGGCTTAGCATGCTACAGGATTCCTACGGAGCACCAATGATTGAGTTGTCTAATCACAAAGGCACAATACAGAGGTGGAAGAGAGGACCCCCTGTAACCCTTCACCCCCGTGCGCTCCTATCGAAAAGATGAAGAGGACGGGGGGACTTCAAAGGGTCGCAATGCCAACTGACGGACAAAGACCAAGAATCGTACCGACAAACTTTTGCAAGCTTCGCTAAAAGACTACAGTGGGCCAAATCAAAGACTTACAGGAAGAATGCGGTGGTGAAGACGGTTGGGCCAGTAGTCGGAACTGTTGGGTTCAATTAAAGAATCGAAGGTTCCATTCTGGCTATCCGAATTTTCTAAAAGCAGCGTGAAGTGGCAAATAGTATGAATCAGACGCGTCCGCTTTGACGCCTATTCATGTTTACATATGTTAACCCTTTCCGTATAGGTCTTATTTCTAAATCTTGCCGATTTTTAAGGAAAATTTAAGTTTAGCTTGTGTCTTATTTCTAAATCTTGCCGATTTTTAAGGCAAATTTAAGTTTCGTTTAGGACTTATTTCTAAATCTTGCCAATTTCTAAGGCAAATTTAAGTTTAGCTTTTGTCTTATTTCTAAATCTTGCCGATTTCTAAGGCAAATTTAAGTTTAGTTAAGGACTTATTTCTAAATCTTGCTGATTTTTAAGGCAAATTTAAGTTTAGCTTATGTTTTATTTCTAAATCTTGTCGATTTCTAAGGCAAATTTAAGTTTCGCTCATGTCTTATTTCTAAATCTTGTCGATTTTTAAGGCAAACTTAAGTTTCGCGTAGGACTTATTTCTAAATCTTGCCGATTTCTAAGGCAAATTTAAGTTTCGCTTAGGACTTATTTCTAAATCTTGCCGATTTTTAAGGCAAATTTAAGTTTCGCTTAGGTCTTATTTCTAAATTTTGCCGATTTTTAAGGCAAATGAAAGTTTAGCTCAGTCGAGAGAGCATTCATCTGAGAATCACAAAGTTCCGAGTTCGATACCGGTCCTAATCACCTCTTACTTAGATTTGAGATTCGGTTGAAGAGGCCACGTCCATTCAATCTGCTGGTCCCGTCAAGCCCTAGCAACTAGATGATTGTCCAACCGTATTGCCCTTGTAACAAGGAACGAAAAGGAGAAAAAGAGAGGAAAGCAGTCGCCGCAGAAAAGAGAGCAAGAAGGAATGAGATACAACAGAGACAACAGTAACTCAAGCAAGCATCAGTTTGTTTGCAGTCACTGCGCCAAAGACTGCCATTCAAAAATTGGTCTGTTCAGCCACTCGTGCTGATGAAGTTTTAAAAAATGGACACTACGCTATCATCTTTAGCAGACGGAAGGATGCTAACAATATTACCATTATAACAAGTTCCAAGCCTTTTTATCATATAAATGCTAGAAGACGGTGGCTAATGGTTTCAATCTCCTGGGCATGTTGTTAAATTCTCTCAAAAGGTGAAGTTCTAATTCTTGCGGTCTGGAAAATATGGAGAACCCCTTCATCCCCATTACTCCCAGGTCCACTCAAAATTGGGTGGGTAGTAACTGCTAGGGTTCCATCTATGAGTTAAATAGCTCAAACGATGCGTTTAAAAAATTTATTTAAAAAATTGAGAACCCATCAAGAAGGAATTTTAAAAAAACTATATGGCATAAAATAAACCAACAAGGGTTGAAATGCCGTAAACCATCCAATCAACCAACCTCACCAGCTCAGTACATGAGTAGCACAGTTTGGATAATCTGATGTGTGTGGTAAAGTATCAAGGATTTTTACGACAGGTGTGGCGTACCACCGAATTGTGTGCGTCAGATGTGTGTGTGTGTGTGTGTGTCCTTTTTCTTTAAAAATCATTGATAAGATTCTTTGTAAATAGTTTTGTTCATGTGTAAAACAACATCCATTCATTATTTTTTACTAATTATTATTATTATTATTATTATTATTATTATTATTATTTGTTTATTTATATCTAATTCAATTTATCTTTTTATATTTTATAATATTTTTTAAATATATATTTAATAATAATAATAATAATAATAATAATAATAATAATAATAAATGATTAAATTGATTTTACATCCAACACGAAATATTATACATCACCATGGCCACAAAACACAAATACGCTTTTTCTTTCGCACATACACACGTACAAAATCCCGCGCTAGGATACAGTCTTAACGTCACAACCAACACGCATTTTCAATGTCACGCGCATTACAACATACACACACGTACAAACAAAAATAAACGCATTCACGCTCACACGAGAATACAGTTATTTAAAAAATAACATCATTTTCAAAAAAAAAATCATTTGGGAAGAAATACCATAGCTGGACGGCTTCAGTTCAATTCTTTTGATAAAGAGGTATTACCTCGAAAATTCAAGAAAGAATAAAAATACAGGTCAACACACAACACCATTGTTACCATATTATTATTTTTTTTATTTATTCCAAACTGCATTGTGATAGCCTTCTAAATCAACCTCCTAACCAAATATATATATATATATATATATATATATATATATATATATAAACTCGAAAAAATGTGAAAAACAAATCTATGGATACTTCAAGCAACAAACTGGAAATATTACACACGGGAGAACCTCGAAAAATAAAATGGCATGAGAAATAATCATATGAAAGCGAAAATATTTAATACCCCACAGAGACAATTTGTTGATTGGTTGTTTTGTTTTACGGCATATCAATCTCGGTGGGTCATTTAATGCCGATAAAGTTTTGAAATAAATTAATTCCTAATGGATAATCAGTTTTGTTTATAAACATGTTTTACTATTTGACCCATAGATGGGACCCTAACAGGAACTACCACTCCGGATCAAAGCGGACCAGGGAGCAATGGGGATCAAGAGCTGCTCCACATTTCCCAGACCTCCAGAACCGGAACCTCACCATCAGATAGAATTTAACGTCATTCCCAGGACATGTACACCCTCACTCACCGCCTTCTAGTACCCATATGATAAAAAGGGGTTGGGGCTTGCCATAAGGGCAATAGGATCGGGACAATCATATACGTGCTAGGGCTTGACGTGAATAGCCGATTGATCGGAGGGGGCCTCTCTGACCGCCCGTCTAGCCTAAGTAAGGACCAAAGTGGAGTATTGCAAGTTATGGACTGCTCAACAACCTGGGTTCTATCCTTAAGCTTCAAGGGTCGCCAACCACAGCCAACACGTGACCCCATTGGGGGAGTCTTATCCATCAGTCGGTGCATTCTAACGCCACAGCCGTCAAAAATCCTGGAAATATTTACATCAGCCTAACATGTTTGATAGTTTAACCCTTTTATTTACATTTGATATTAAAGTATTATCAAGTTAGGCTACATACAAGGTCTCATAGTGTACATCTGGATAAACATTAGTTTATTATATTACTTCATAGTTTCATATATCAGACCTGCGAGGTGTTTTTAGAGTTGTTTTTTTTAAGTGAAAAAGAGGTGTCTTATATATCATAAACTATGATAATATCTTTTAGTTTAATCACCCAAAACGACGAAACGGTTATTCACATAAAAAGCAAATGCAGAAAAAAAGCACAAAGGCAGAACAAGACAAGTCGCGATTACGTGGATAAGGTACTCAATTGAGAATTGTACTCGAAATTCAATTTTGCCTATGCCACCAAATGGTATAAACAGAAACCGGAATCCCTACAAGAGAATGAGATTCTCTGGGATTTTGAATACAAATGGATCTCCTAATCCCGGTTAGAAACCAGACATAGCATTAATTATCAAGAAAAAAGAACGTATCATCTGGTGGGTTTTGCTGTTCTGGTGCAACACAAAGTCAAAATTAAAGAACACAAAAGAATAAACAAATATTTGGACCTTGCTAGAGAACTGAAAAAAAAACCCTGCGGAACCTGAGGATCAAGATTATACCAATTATAGTCGGTGCCTTCGGAAAATGTTTGGTGAAAAAGACTGTATAAATTTTATAACAGAGGAGGAATCTTCAACAACCGGACAATAGCCTTATTAGGATCGACTAGAATACTCAGGAGAGTCCTAGAGACTAGAGTAGACTTGCTGTCTCTTAGACTCTAGAGAAAGACAGTCAGCTGGTGCGAAAAACTCGCAAGGTGTGGAATAATAAGAGAACTGAAAAATTATGGAATATGAAAGTGAAAGTGATACCAATTGTAGTTGGTGCACATGGAACAGTTCCAAAAGATTGGAAAAGGGTCTGGAAAGTTTGGAAATCAAAGGAAGGATTGAAACCATTCAGAACACTGCACTGCGGCAATCTGCCAGATTACTCAGAAGAATCCTGGAGACCTGAGGAGACTTGCTGTCACTCAGACTCCAGTGAAAGACCATCAGCTAATGCTGATATGAAAACTCAAAAGGAGTAAAAAAAAAAAAAATAATAATGATAATAATAATAATACTGGACCTTGCCAGAGAATTGAAAAAGCTGTGGAATATGAGAGTAAAAGTGATACCAATTGTAGTTGGTGCACTTGGAACGGTCCCCAAAAACTTGAAAAAAGACTGGAGGATCTGGAAATCAGAGGAAGATTTGAGACCACCAAGATTACTGCACTGCTGCAATAGGCCAGAATACTCTGAAGAGTCCTGGAGACTTGTTGTCACTCAGCCTTCTGTGACACTAACGCTGGAGTGAAAATAATAATAATGATATATGGAAGAGGTCTCATCAGCATTTAAGATTGTGTAGATGCGACAATTCAAGCAATCGATGAATATACTAAAAAGAGCAAAGAAAAACTAATAGCTTCAGCCAGAAAAAAAAACCAAAAAAAAAATGCAACATATAGACGAAAACAAATATAAGAAAAGCAAGAAAACAGATGTGAGAAGAAAAAACAACTACATGGCCCCTTCAAGAGACAAACTGGAGAGATAGCGCACAAGAAGACATAGGCATGGCTAAGAAGGGGAAACCTCAAAAGAGAAACTGAAGCTCTTATAATTGCAGCACAAGACAATGCCATAAGAACACATTATATAAAAGCAAAAATAGATAAAATACAAGTGCAGAATGTGTGGGAAAAATCGAGACCATCCAGAATACAGCATTGTTGAGATCGGCTGGAATACTCGGTAGAGTCCTGAAGACCGGAGTAGATGTGTTGTCACTCAGCCCCCATGAAACCACCTGCTAAGGCGGATGTGAAAAACGCTAATGGAGTGAAAATAATAATAATAATAATAATAATAATAAGAAGAAGAAGAAGAAGAAGAAGAAGAAGAAGAGTCCTGTATACCCGAGGAGACTTGCTATCACTCAGCCTCCAGTAAACCATTGACATAGGCATGGCTAAGAAGGGGAAACCCCAAAAGAGAAACTGAAGCTCTTATAATTGCAGCAAAAGACAATGCCATAAGAACACATTATATAAAAGCAAAAATAGATAAAATACAACAAGTGCAGAATGTGTGGGAAAAAGACCTAACGGTCAACCACATAAACGAATGTAGTAAACTGGCACAACAAGAGTACAAGACTAGACAAACTGGATGGGAAAAGTGATTCACTGGGAATTCTGCAAGAAATTAAATTTTCACCATACAACTAAATGGTATATAAACAAACCGGAATCTGCCCTGAAGAATGAACGCACAAAATTCTCTGGGACATTGAGGTACGGACGGATCACCTAATCTCATCCAGGAGAGCAGACCTTGTGTTGATCAACAAGATGAAGAGAACTTGTCATCTCGTGTATTTTACCATCCCGGCCGATCACCGAGTGAAAGTAAAAGAAAGCAAAATGATAGACAAATACTTGGACCGTGCCAGAGAACTAAGAAAACTGGGGAACATGAAAATGAAGATCGTACCAATTATAATAGGAACGGTCTCCGTAGTTCTGAATTAAGAGACTAGATGAACTGGAAATCAGAGTAAAAATCGAGACCATCCAGAATAGCATTGTTGAGATCGGCTGGAATACTCGGAAGAGTCCTGAAGACCGGAGTAGATGTGTTGTCACTCAGCCCCCAGGAAACCACCGGCTAAGGCGGGTGTGAAAAACGCTAATTGGAAAATAATAATAATAATAATAATAATAATAATAATAATAATACAAATCCTGGAGACCTGAGGAGACTTGTTGTCACTCTAAAAAAATCCTGAAGACCTGAGGAGACTTGTTGTCACTCGGACTCCAGTGAAATACCATCAGCTAACGCTGATGTGAAATCTCAAAAGGAGTGATAATAATAATAATAATAATAATAATAATAATAATAATAATAATAATAATAATAATCAGAAGAGTCATGTACACCATAGGAGACTATCACTCAGCCTCCAGTAAACCACTGGCTACGACAGGTGTGAAAAACTCGATGATAATAATAACAATAATAATAATGATATTATTATTATTATTATTATTATTAGTAGTAGTAGTAGTAGTAGTAGTAGTAGTTGGTGCACTTTGAACGATCCACAAAAACATAGAAAAAGGACTAGAGGAACTGGAAATCAGAGGAAGAATTGAGATTATCCAGACAACGGCTTTACTGAAATAAGCTGGAATACCCAGGAGAGACCAGGAGACCCGAGGAGACTTGTTATCACTCAGACACTAGTGAAATACCATCAGCTAAAAAGAGTGCAAATCACTCATCTCTTTATATTAGAAAACATTGTGAAATATATTTGTTTTTTCTTTCAAATGACTAATTTGTTTTTTATCTAATCACCGTTCGTCTCATTGAAACGCAATGATTTATCATTGTTACATAACATTCCATCTTTTCATGACAACCCTAACTAAAGTCAAATAGGGTTTTTAAAAAAAGAAAACCGTAAATTGAAAAGAAGAAAGAGAAAGAGTTCGTGATTTCAGCGGAGATCTTTTCACTCTCTCTTGTAGAAAGTGCATGTCATCACCCAGCAGAGGCCACCATTCCGCCCAGTTTTGCCGACGTCACACATTTCAATACTGTCACGGATTGTCGTCGGGGAAAAAAGTGGGGGTCACAGAAAGAAAAAAAATCACCGTTTCCTTGGGTAGTGATTAATTCGTTCTTTTTTTTCCTTTGTTTTATGGATACTCAGCAAACCTTGCAATTGTCACACAAACCCCAAAACCAGAAATTCAATTCGATTAAAACATTCTTGCACTGTTAAATATATATATATTTTTAGTTTTTAAAAGAAACAGTAGTTTTTAGTTTTAAGTCTAGTTTCATTTTTTTAATTTTAATTTAACTTATTTATTTTATTTATTTGGTTTTGTTAATGTACTTTTAGAAATTGAACCCACTTCTTACTGGGGTGAGTCAAAAGTTTGCAATATTTTATTCACGTCATCATCAGCACCGCAGAAAAGCATTCGGAGCCGCCGAATTGTACCTCAATATATTATATGTAGAATATATACCTAAGATATGTGAAATAAAAGGAAATTAATCCGACAGTGTGAATTTAATATATTGAAAAAACAAATGATGTTTACAAATGCTTGGGATCATCAGGAGAGAATGTGCACCGTTTTAATCACCGTTGAGAAGAAGGCCCCGAAACGGTGCACATTCTCTCCTGATGATCCCAAGCATTTGTAAACATCATTTGTTTTTTTTTTCAATATATCAAATTCATACCTAAGATATATATATATATTTTTTTTTTTAAGTGAATTATGTAGAATGGAGGGAATCGCCTCTTGACAGTATCAGCCGGGGAAGGGGGAGTATATCCCCGTTTCGCTAGCACTAGACCAAAGTGATTACTTTTGCCATGGTGAAGCGCCACAACTACCGTCAGCTCCCTAATTTGCCACACAGATCAGATTACCAAATCTGTGTTCCTCATGTGCTGAGTTGGTGGGGACTGGTATCACACTCGGACCGTTGTGATTCCAAAACGGCTGCTCTACTGATTGAGTAAACTGGCTCATATATATATATATATATATATATATATATATATATATATAGAGAGAGAGAGAGAGAGTGAAGAGAGAGAGAGAGAGAGATGAAGAGAGAGAGAGAGAGAGAGAGAGAGAGAGAGAGATGAAGAGAGAGAGCGAGAGAGGGGGAAGAGAAAGAGGATGGGTAATGAGAGAGAGAGAGAGAGAGAGAGAGAGAGAGAGAGAGAGAGAGAGAGAGAGAGAGATCAGATTCAGAAAGAGAGTTAGTGTAATGATAACTGAGACCTTCTGCAGTTTGATAGATTTGACGGATTTTAATATATATATATATAATATATATATATATATATATATATATATATATAATATATTATATATAGTAAAGAAAACTAAAAGACTTAGAGATTTAGCTTTATAGTCTATTTCAGGGAGCTTAGACAAAATGGCTAACTCTCCCGACTCATCAGATGTGAAAGGAGTCGGGAGACACATTGTCTAAGCTCCCTGAAATAGACTATAACGCTAAATCTCTAAGTCTTTTGTTATTTCTTTACTTATATATTTGCTCTGTGACTCTAACATTAAGAGCACACATTGAGCTCTCAAACTGCGACAGGTTTTTTTGAATAAAACTCTTGTGTCGTAAAGAAAACTTCTTCTCTGGACTTTTGGATTATATATATATATATATATATATATATATATATATATTCTATTTTATATTTATATTAATTTCAAATACGATAATGTATGTATAAACAAATTTCTGTCGTAACACGTGTCAGCATATTAATAAATACCTTCCATACCAATATTACATATATATTTTCCATGTATTATTCAACATTATATATATATATATATATATATATATATATATATATATATATAATACAGATACGTCTATAGATAGATAGATAGATAGATACATACATACATACATACATACATATATTGAGATATCGTATATTCTTCTCTATTTTTTAATTACCGAATTTATTATTTTTCTTCCATCTTTTTTACTTTATTTTCTGCTTTCATAATTTGATTTAATTTATTCTTTATGCAACATTTCATAATTCCTTATTTTCTGTCTTTTTATCAATCATTATCTGTAACAACATTCCCTTTATTTATTCATTCATTCATCTTTTTCTTTCTTTCTTTCTTCCTTTATTTATTTTTTTCGTCTTTCTATTTAACTACTTATCTATTTATTTGTTTCTCTGTACCTTCCTTTACCTTTTTAATCGGTGTCTCTTTTAAAAAAAATCATTTTTCCAAATCATCCTTTCTTCATTTGAATCGTCATTATATATTCCTAAAACATGTTCATATATGTAATTTCATATATACATTACACATTTAACATGGAGACATTTTTCTAAGCACAACTGGTGTTACTTAAAAAAACATAGAAATTGTTCGTTAATAGAAAAAAAGAGTAACACTCTTTTTTTTTTAAATTATCAGCCGACAGTCTGGAAAAACAAATCAATAAAGTGTTTAATTGTTTTTCCACTACCTCATAATTTTGAAATGTCTTTGACAGCACACCATGCATTTTTCATGAACACAAAAAAGAGCAGCCATTGATTTATATCTATCTTTATTTATTAATATTTTTGTCTCTGTTATTCCGTTTTATCATTCCGTTTTTTAATTCCGTTTTTAACGCCCACCAACGGTGCATGCTGGGACGGTCACGATGAAGATACAAATCGGCGAATTCCAACCATTTTATCTCTAATGTAATTCATTCAAATTTTGTGGCGATGATGTTTTTAAATCTTTTTTTTCTTTTTCATCTTTTTATTTTAAATGTTTTAATTTCCATTTTAATATTTTTCTTATTTCCGAGAAATTAAAAAAAAAGAAGTTATTCGATAAAACCAATGAGTTTATAACTATTTTCGGGACAGGGATGCATTATAAAGATGTTTCTGTTTTTTTAATTACTTCTTTTACGTATTCATCCCATTATTTTTTATGAGAATATATATATATATATATATATATATATATATATATATATATATATATGTATAATATATATATATATATATATATATATATATATATATAATACATATATGTACATATATATATGTATAAATATATATATATATATATATATATATATATATATATATATATGTATATTCTATAATTTTCCGTTAACATATTTCTTGTATTTTTTGTCCTCATAATGCCTCCATCTTTGTTGATGTTATCACAGTTTGACCTAGACATTATCTTTCCCTTTCTTTTTAGTCTGAAATAATGCGATATATTTTTTGTACTATTCTACATAATTTCGGATTTTCATCATGTGTTGATTAAATTACGACGTCTCAGCTGGTACATTCTCCAGTTTTCTTGCTAATCATTTAAATCCCTTGGCGTATGTTTTTCGTATTCCGTTAATTTACACCCAATGGATTAAATAAAGGGTTCGATTCGAAGTTCCGTGAAGGAACCCGATTCCGACATGAGAGCTCCTGAGTTCGACTAGAAGATTCCCGAGTTCAACGAAAAAGTTCCCAAGCTCGAAAACAAACATCTAAAGAAAGCCGAAGGGCACATCGGCTGAAACATTGTGTATATAAAAATATAGATATAGTTCAACAGTCCGAAAAAATTAAATAATGCAAAGGAACTCGTCAAGTAATAAATAAATTATGTGCATATATAAAAATGTGTGTGCGTTGTTATTTGTTCCTAACATAGAAGAGCAGAAAATGGACGGTGTCAGAACTAGATAGTGACAAAGAAACACAGTGTTAAAAGGACAAAGAGAGAAGCTGGACGTTGAGTCCAAAGAAGTAAGCAGTGGGTTATTCAGCACATTGTTAGGAATTCTGAGATTATATATTTTCATTATTCAGTTTAGCAATCTGAGTTGTGAATGTCTGGAAGTTTTACATTAAATAAAATTGCAAGTGGGGATGAGATTAGAGAGAACGTAATATTTAACCACCTAAAAAGAAAGAAAGAAAGAAAAACAAAAAGAAAGAAAGAAAGAAGGGCTGGGACGAAGAAAGAAAGACTAGAAAAAGAAAAAAGAAGAAAGAAAGAAAGAAAGAATTAAGGATTGGTTGATTAAATATTAATGGCATATCAACCCATCTAGGGTTATTTCATGCCTAGAGGTTAGCGAACTGCGTACATTATATGTTTATAATTACATATTTTGTAGTTTTTACCTTTAGTTGTAATTTTCACCTTTAGCTGTCAAAATTCCTTGCAAATAAGGCAATTGCAGTAACCTCCCTTGCCTTTCACTTTGAAACAAGCCGGTAACCATTTTGAAAGATTCCGTGCGAAATAAACAAGTCTTAGAAACTTTTTCGAAAACAATACAACTGCATGCTTTAACACAAAAATATCATAAAATGTATTCTTAATAACAATTAAGTTCATTTCAGATAATTTTATGCTAGGAATTTAGCCAACTGACTTTCACTTTGAAACAAGCCGGTAGCCATTTTGGAAGTCTCCGTGCGAGAATCTTAGAAACTTTTCGAAAACAATACAACCGCATGCTTTAACACAAATTTTGTATACGGATATATAGTTCAGTCGGTAGATTTTTCGGCTAGGAATCGCATATTTCTTGGTTCGATACCGGCCCTCACCAACTCAGCGTATGAGTAGCATAGGGGTCTGTGGGGTAAAGTAAGGAGCTGATAGTAGGTGTGGCGCTCTACCTCAGACGCTAAAAATAATCTTCTTGTTCTAGTGAAAAGGGGATAGAATCCCTCGCTGTCTGGCTGATACCGACATTAGGCCGCCCCGACGACTTTACTTTTATATATAATAAAGTATCCCTATCTAATACAAATAATTTGCAAATAGCTCTGTTCGATCCGTAGATGAGTCCCTAACAGGTACTATCGCTCTAGGTCAGGGTGAACCGAGGGATAATGGTGATCAAGAAGTACTTCGCACTCCATTTTTTGTAATGTTATATTTTTAGATTCTAGAAATGAATATTTATTTAATGCAAACCTTATTTCATTGCATCAAAGTATACTTTTTGAATAAAAACTCGATTGAAAATGTACCCCCCCCCTTTTTAAGCAGAAAGAATATCGATGTATATTTTTTTCTTTTATAAGATAATAGCCAATTAAATAATTATCGAAATGAGTAAAAAAAATCTCCAAAAAATTAATTATCTATTATTTTATTACATTTTATTTTTCGATTTTCGTTAATTATTTTCTAATAGAATAGCCGCCGTAATTTTGTTGTTATTTCTATTCATAACTTCTCTTTACTTATACTGTAATTAGTACAATATAAAACCAACTTGAAAAAAATGTTACGCCCCCAACATAAGGGGGGGGGGGTCAAAATTAAGCGACCTGAAAAAAATGAGAAAGTTTTAAAATAAAAATGAATAATGTATTATAAAGATCATTTATTGATAAATAAACACTGAAGATTTCATTAAAATCTGATAATTCCCTGATTTTTGGTAAATTATTTTCTGTAGGAGCTAAAGTCATTTTGTCAAAAACGCATTTTAGGCTCATTTTGCCAGGAGCTAGTATTCTAAGATTACTTTAAAAAACAGTTTGGTAAGCTTCTCCTATATCCACGTGATTAAGATAATCATCATTTTCATGTAGTACTGAGAGCACGAATTCCCTTCTCTCTCTCTCTCTCTCTCTCTCTCTCTCTCTCTCTCTCTCTTTCTTTCGTCGATAGGGGTATAGTGTGCAAAACATCTTAAAGAATAACTACACAGAAATGTACGATATATGCGGTTCTCTAAGTTCTAAGCTTAAAATAACGCTTGACTGTTTGGCATACCTTTAAAATCAACCAATCAACCAATCAAATTGTAGTATTTATTATGTTATTAATGAATACAAATGATTATTGGAAAGCATATAATTAATATTATTTGATTAACAGGACCCGTGGATATACCACAGTATGATAATCTAATTATCACAAGATTTCTTATGTTTAATTAACCCACAAACAGAACAGACATAAAAAAGTGACCTCCTTTGGACACGTATGTATGTATTGAAAAAAATCTTTAAATTTTCATAACGATTTTTTAATCTTTTTTTTTTTTTGTTCGGTGTATTATTGAAACTAGCAAATATATGCACCCTCCGGGTGCAAGTATTTAAGTTTTATTGTAATAACATATTGTATTAAATTAGAAAGGCTAATGAAACTAAATAAGAATACAGATAAAAAGATTTGAAACAGAGGGAGTATAATAAAAAAATGGAAAAACTGAAACTTACACTTCCATCACTTTCGTCTTTCATTGTTATTTTTTCTAATTTAAGTATTTAGTTAAAAGAGGAAGTAAAGAATAAAATGACAGTTATTTTATTTTGTTAATGGATTTCTTTTAAGATTCATTGAAGAGATTTTTGCTTATATTCATTAAAATAAAACGAAACAGTTAGAAATCAATAATATTAAGCACATATTTATTAAATTCGATTTTTTAATATTAATATGCAAATTAGCCTTCCCGTTCACATTGTAAAGCGCTATTTTGTTGTATATATAAATATAATTGCATGTTGTTAGTATGTAAACATAGTTAACAGTATTAATAATGTAAGACAATTTTATTAATAATTGAGGTTTAGATAAAAATAAAATCATGGAGAATGTGATGTCAATAACTAAGAGAATTGTGACTTGAGTAGGAATATAGTTTCGGTTACAGACAGAAAAACACACAATCTCCATTATAATAAGATGTTATATTATTATTTTCGGTCTACACCGGGATTTATGTCCCTAGGGGACAGGGGGCGAGTGTCACCGACACACAGCAGCATCAGCCATCATCATCATGGTCACGTGGTGACCCTTATAAAAAGTCATGTCATTAGTAATTCACTCTCTTTTAGTTGTAATCCTCCTGACTGCTGGGTTCGGCCCAACCGCCTCTCTTTTAGTTGTAACCTTTCTGAGGGCTCACTGCTGGGTTCGGCCCCACGTGTCTCTCTTTTTGGTTGTACCCTTCTGACTGCTACTACAGGCAAGAGCTTTTCTCTCTCTCTCTCTCTCTCTCTCTCTCTCTCTCTCTCTCTCTCTCTCTCTCTCTCTCTCTCTCTCTACTACGAACTGGACTTACGGATAGAATAATACCCAAGACGGACTTCATCTATATCCTGCTTCTGGACTTTGAGAGATTGCTCTCTTTTGAGCCATGAAGGCTGATAGCAAATTACCTTTTATCACCAGGATAACAACTGAGGGAGCCGACGAGATAATTCCAACATCAGACAAGCTTCACACTTTGTTACCAATGCAGTCGATAAGCTGCTAGCTGAAATAAACTTTTGCAACCTAAACAAACCTAAACAACCTTAAACAAACCCACAACAATTAATTACGGCTTACCGTAACCAAAAACTAATGACTCGTCCACGACCTCGTGGAGCTGAGAACTAAACTAATAACCCACGGCTAATACCTCACGTACAGGTGCCGCTAACTTCTAAAAAACTGTTATTAACCCTAGGGTTGCTTGTCCGAAGTAAACTACGAACTTTTCTATTCTTGTGTACCCTTTTTTATGTGCACTAGCAAATATATGCACCCTCCGGGTGCAAGTATTTAAGTTTTAATGTAATGAAATATCGTATTAAATTAGAAAGTCTAATAAGAATGCAGATAAAAAGATTTGAAACAGAGTGGGGTTATAATAGAAAAATAGAAATGAAACTTACTCTTCCATCACTGCCGTCTTTCATTGCTGAATTTTACTTATTTAACTATTTAGTTAAATTACGAAATAAAGAATAAAATTATACTTATTTTTTCTTGTTAATGGATTTCATTTAAGATTCATTGGAGAGATTTTTGCTTATATTCATTAAAATAAAACGAAACAGTTAGAAATCAATAATACTAAGCACATATTTAATAAAATCACATTTTTAATATCAATATGCAAATTAGCCTTCCCGTTCACACTGCAAACCGCTAGTTTTTGTATATATAAATACAATAGCATGTTATTAGTATGTAGATATAGACAACACTAATAAAAAGGTAAAGCAATTTTATTAATAATTGAGGTTTAAATATAAATAAAATCATGAAGAACGTGATGAAAATAATTATGTTAATTGTGACTCGATTAGTAATATAGTTTCGGTTACAGACAGAAAAACACACAATCTCCATTATAATAAGATATATATATATGTATTAAAACTGTTGCATTTCATGTCGTTGTACTCTCGTTCCTTGACGTTCATATCCCGCCTTTCCTCTTCTGCTTACCCCGCTTCGTTAACCACCTTAATCTTTATAGTATACTTTGATCTTTCTCTATTTTCTGAAATTCTGAGATTGAGCATTTCCAATAATCCGTACACTATTCGAATGTTGTCTTCATATTTGTTTTACTGTCAGCGTTTCAGTCGGTATGCTCTTCGGCTTTCTTTATAGCGTGAAGTTCTGAGATGAATTATCTTAATTATTTCATATAATTTTGTTTGCTTGATTGATGGATTTTAACGGCATATTAACCCGTCTAGAGTAATTTTATGCCAATTGCGTTCATTAAATATTTAGATTTACAACGTTTGTCAAATTATTTCTTAATATTTGCACACAATTATAAGATTAAAAATATTCCTGATACAAAAAATGATCACTCACTATGATTTCAACTATTCATATCTGATACTAATAATTATATGGTTTCAAGTACTATTAATATTTAATAATGTTCATTTGTTTGCACACAGATATATAGTTTTAAATAACTAATAATGATAATCCTTAGTAAACAATTATAGCTTCAAGTAACTATTCTTAATACATTTAATTTGAAATTATATATATATATATATATATATATATATATATATATATATATATGTATATATATTATATATTATATATATATATATATATATATATACTCATCCGCCTGAGTAGGATATGACACAAGTTCAATTATTTAAGCGGAGTATAACACGTTTGAATTCAGAGTTTTCCTTCTCCTAGACTGGTTACCTACCCAGTGTTACTGAGTCAAGTGTGCCCTACTATATACCCATAGCTGAAGGGATAATGGTTGGATTCGTACCTTTCCGAAGGGTAATAGTGCTATGTGAAATGCAAACAATCTCGTCCAGGATTTGAACTCGCGTCGACGAGTCTATTTGCTACGACTCTGATCATTACACCATGCGCCTTTAATTGAACATTATATGGCATCAAGTATTCCTGTCGAATACGAATAATTTTTTTAACTCTGCCTACATCATTCACAGCGGCTCTTCCGACACTGTGATCCTACCCAAAGCCGCTGATGGTAAGATTATATTCCCTAGACTCTTTCTCGCTATCCGTCCCTACCGACCATCGCTCTTGGTAAATCGTCTAGGCGGAACCTAGGATCTGCACAGCGCAGATGATTGTAACTTTTTTTCAGGTCGACCGACACTGATGGGTTCACGTGTAGGAACGTCCAGTATGTCCTCCTCGTCTTACTTGGATAGTTTGGGAGATGAGACGTAAGTGGCTGTACAATTGCTGTTTTTGTTACGATTCGTGTGGCCATTTTCGGGTTGTAGTTGAAAGCAGTTTATCAGTGGAGGTCAATTGCGGCATAAAGTTTGATCCTTTCTTGTAGTAGAAAGATGCAATATCAGTTTTAATCCTTGTCTGTTGATCCGTCCTCAAAAGCTGTTGATCACAGAGTTTATTCTGTCTTGAAGTAGAAAGATGTAGAATCAGTTGTATAATCCTTGTCTGTCGATGAGTGGGTAATTCCATGTCAAATAATTCAGCCCATGTCACAAAGTTTTATTGCAAAATTTTAACTGATGTTCTAGCTTCGCATCTGAGCAAAAACCAAACTATATTTTTGATACGAATAATATTTGATATATGTAAAATAATATTTTTTAAATTTGTCCTATATGCAGTGCCACATTGGGATTTTATCCAGATATTGATCGTTAATAACTTAGAAATCGTTTTATCTGTGCCTATATTGATAGCACTTTTTGGATTCCTCAGGCCAACAAGCTTTTAGAAACTAATTTTCAGAAGTAGGGAAGCTCTAGAACTCATTTTACAAACAAAAATAGATTACAAAAGGACGCCATTTTTTTTACACCACACCAAATTTTTCGAGTTTAAAATCGACATAACTCGGTCAATTTCCGGAATTGGAGGCTAAAATTTTGAGGGTTATCGTACTTTAACATAGTCCACACCTGGACAAAATTTTGAAGGTGGGGGTGACACTTTTACATTTTCTGGATGATTTGATATGGAATTACCCCTGTCTTTCCTGCGAGTAATTTTAAGACAATTGATCAACACCTTTAAATAGTAAATTAGATACATATTTGGGTGTTTTTGATTGGCCAATACAGCCACCGCTGTTTTGGAACAATCTATAGGCACGTTATACGGTATAATTGTTAGCAAACTGGATTTGCAAAGAATTGTAAATATAGTTCGTTCCTCACTACGCGCCCCATATTTCTGGCCTTGTGCCGCATCTAAGCTACGATTAGTAAATAAAAATACCATGAAATACTCCAACAGTTTTGTATAGTGCTGCTTCCATAATCAGTCAAAACAGCACCGCGTCCTTTTTCAGTTTTGTTGGATTATTTTGTTATATAAGATGTGCTACAATACACCACTTAAATTTATAGACTAAGCAACGTCACGTTGTTTAAACCTCAGCCAATCAACAGCCCGAATGCATGGCTGTTTGACTATTTAATCACTGATACGAAGAGACGTCCATTTGTAATCATTGACGACGGACTCGCAATAGTGAGGAACACAAAAGAACAAGCAAAGGGTTCTTTACCAAGGATTTCCGCTGGACAAGTGCTCTTCCTTGAAGCCTAAAGGATAGTCCATAAAATGGTAACAAATTTAAGTCTATCTTTTTCACCAATCGTTTCGTTAGAATCCAAGTGATGTAACCATATATGGCTAACGTTTTATTTCATCAGAGAGGTCAGATTTCAATAAGATGTCTCAGATCCATTACTACTGCACATAGAGTTCGATTCTCATTGGATGCCCCATACTCACGGGCTTGTGTTGTAACATAATATATATATATATATATATATATATATATATATATATAAGTGCTTAATTGGAGTCGTACCTAATCTTGAAAATTAATCAATTAATAATGAATTAGGCGGGAATACCTATTAAATGTATGGCTAAACAAATCGAGAAATCAATCTCTGTATGTACATTTCGGCCTATTAGGCCTCATCAGCAGAGCTATAGATCGGAAGCCGCCCTGTGCGTGATTTTGAAACCGGACTGCCAAGCTGACAGGCCGATCCCATAACCCCAACACCAAACGAACTTCTTAGATTTTATGATTTGTTTAGAGTAGGTTAACATTCCTCTTCTAGTGACTTTTATTACACGACGATATGATAAGTTGTAAACAAGGTTTGTTTAGAATGGCTTTTTGCCGATAATTTTTTGGAGAATAAGTGCTTAATTGGAGTCGTATGGGGTTATGGGATCGGCCTGTCAGCTTGGCAGTCCGGTTCAAATCACGCACAGGGCGGTCTTCCGATCTATAGCTCTGCTGATGAGGCCTAATAGGCCGAAATGTACATACAGAGATTGATTTTTCTCGATTTGTTTAGCATACATTAATAGGTATTCCCGCCTAATTCATTATTAATTGATTAATTTTCAAGATTAGGTACGACTCCAATTAAGCACTTATTTCTCCAAAAAATTATCGGCAAAAAAGCATTCTAAAACAAACCTTGTTTTACAATATATATATATATATATATATGGTAGTAGCTGTTATGAAAATGAATTATAAAAAATGTGTTTACAAATTGAGTTTAAAAGAAAAATACCTTTCAATATCTGTCCATGCATTGAGCCATCCTATATAATTTAAGATGAAGTATTGTTCATTATTCCATTACATTTTCAGATGGGTGTTTTAATCTTTGGAGGGTTTAACACATTTTAAGCGATCGACTTTCGTTGCTTTGATGTAAAAAAAAACTAACTGTTTTTGTTGTTGCCTCGAATCTTCGGACCGGTGTCTTCAAATACGTGATTTCAAATTGGATATTTCAAACTCTGCATTTATTAAACTTCCCTTTTATCTGAATTGTTGATGTTAAATGCTTTTGTTATTCCATGCATGTGTGTCGTAATAGTTACTTTCAGAGAAAATGGACTCGATGTACTGAGTTCAAATCCCGTATGAGTTGGTTTATTGTTTCCCCACGCAGTGATGCCCTTGATGCCCCAGATAAAAACGGATATAAATCACTCCGCCACTCCATCCACCAATGGGTAAATAGTATGATAGACAGGGCGTTCTTTTGTGGTAGAATGGTTAGCAAGCTATGTCTCATATCCATTAGTACTGAATATAGAGTTCGATTCACATTGGATGTCCCATACTCACGGGCTTGTGTTGTAACATAATATATATTAATTAATTAACTTTCAAAATTAGGTACGATTTCAATTAAGCACATATTCTCCAAAAATTTGTCTTGTGTATTCTTCTCATATATATATATATATATATATATATATATATATATATATATATATATATATATATATATGGTAGTAGCTGTTATCAAAATGAATTATAAAAAAATGTGTTTACAAATTGAGTTTAAAAGAAAAATTGAATACCCAACAAAATGTTAATCAAAAACCTTGTCCTCGGCATAAATATACCCAATCGTTGACATGCCGTAAAAACCAACCAACCAACCAGCCATCCGATCGGACGTTTGTTTTAGGAATGCAAGATCATTCCATGAATTTTCCTCAACATTTGGTTATTCCATAATATTTCCCTCAGTATGGATCGGAATTTATTTACGGTTAATTTAAATTATTTAATCTATTTTATTTGAGGTATATCTTTATATACCAGAAATTCCCTTCTATTTAACTCTTTACCTACCAAACTTCCCTTTCGTTTCTCAATTTCGGAGAATAAATTTGCAAATATTGCCGGATTATTCCATTCAACCGGTTTCCTATTGCAAAAGGATCAAATACCAGTCTCAGGGTTGATTCCCTGACAAAACAAAAGATGGCAGGTTTGTTCACGTAGTGATTTTTCAGTGTGGACAATTGGCTTGCAGTGGTGAAAGATCCACTGTGAGCGGTTTAAAATAGACAAAGATTTAAGAAAGAATGTTTTCCGTCTCATCTTAAATCAGTATATTTACTGCTAAAAAAGCCCAAATAAATATCTCCAAAGTGTGCTAACTCTATAATATTTGCCAAAAGTAGTAGAATATTATATATAGTCAAAACGGATATTATTAGGTATTATTTATTACCAAACGCTACTGCATAAAACAGTATGATTACTGATTTCAATACAGATTATACAGCAATTCTTATGAGTTGGTTGGTTGGTTGGTTGGCTTTTACAGCATGTCAAACTTTGTTGGGTTATTTTATACCGAAGACGTTTTTTTATTACTGCTTGGTGGGTATTCATTTTTTGAATTAATTTTTTCTATTCAACCCATACATAGGACCCTAACAGGTACGAGCACCCAGGGTCAGAGTAGACCGAGAGGGGTTGGTGCAATATATCATGTTATATTTTTGGCGAAGGGGGCATTTTTGTTACACCCCTATCTATGCTGGAAATCGGAGTTTTAACCCGGGTGAATACTAGAATTGCAATGGCGATTTTCAAAGCAGACGGAATGATCCCTTAATTTAGGAAAACTGACGTAACACAATATATCTATTTTCATTTGATTCCAATATGCCCTGTGCCATACTTTGCTAGGGTTAATATATGCCGATATGAAAAACGTTAACTACAGAAAAAAAAAAATAAAACGAAAGTCCAAAATATTTTTTAAAAGGGAGGAGGAGGGAAGGAAGAAAGAAAGAAAGAAATAACAGAAATACTATAAGAAAGAGGGGGAGCTTAGGAGGAGAGGGCATTTAGAGAAATCAAGAACAAAAGAAAGAAAAGAAAGAAAGAAAGAAAGAAAGAAGAAAGTAAGAAAGAGAATCGGAAGACGAAAAAGCACAAAAGATGAAGACAGCCGACGAGTAGCAGCCTGAGAAAACATAGAAAAAAAGAAAGAAAGAAAGAAAGAAAGAAAGAAAAAACCCAATGAGCAGTGGATGTAGAGAAGGACCTAATAAAAAGGAAATTAATATCAAAAAAAGAAAAAAAGAAAAGAAAGAAAAAGGCAATAAGACGAAAAAGAACGAATGAAGAAGACGGAAGGAAATACAAGTAGGAAAAGTATGTATAAGAAAGAAAGAAAGAAAGAAAGAAAGATAGAAAGAAAGAATGAGACAAAAGGCATAAAATGGGGAAAGCCAGTAGAATGAGTATCAGGTAGTTGAAGCATTAAAGAAAGAAACAAAGAATAAATAAAGAGACGGAAAATCACATTAAAATAAGAGGAGAACGCATGTAAAGAAAATTAGCACAAAAAAAAGAAAGAAAGAAAGAAAGAAAAGAAAGAGAAAGAAAAGTGTTCTAATTAAAAAAGACAAAGAGATAGACGAAGAAAAAACAAATGAGAGGGGAAAGAATAAGAACGAAAAGGAAGATACAAAAACATAAAAACGTAAATATAGGAAAATGTATACAAAAATAGTTTAAAAAACAAAAAAGAATAAAATGCATAAGCACCTAATGAAAGAAGAAAGAAAGAAAGAAAGAAAGAAAGAAAGAAAGAAAGAAAGAAGAAGGAGAGGGAGAAATAAAATTTCAAAAAAAGAAAGAAGTTTTAAGCCGGAATAGGAAATAATGGCTAAAAGAAAGAAAGAAAAAAAGAGAGGAAATAAACACAGGAAGAAAGAAAGAAAGAAAAAAAGAAAGAAAGGAAAAAGAAAGAAAGAAAGAAAGAAAGGGTTGAGATTTTTTTAAAAACAAAGAAGTACACGAATACAAAAACAGAAGGGAATGAAAAGAAGAAAACGAAAAAGAAGGGAAAATATAAAAATAGTATAAAAAAATGTAAAAACAACAAATAAGCTATTTATAAAATACATAAACTCCAGTGAAAGAAAGAATGAAAAGAAAGAAAATAAAAAAGGAAGAGTTGGATTTTTTTAAATAAAGAAGTGGAAAAAATAGAAGAGAATGAAAAGAAGAATAATGAAAGGAAAGAAGACAAAACATTTTTTAAAAAAACAATATAGGAAAAAGTGTAAAAAAAATAACAAAAAAGCAGTTTATAAAATGCATAACTTCTCGTGAAAGAAAGAAGGAAAGGGTTGAAATTTTAAAGAAAAGTAGACAAAGAAAGAGAGAAAGGAAGGAAAAGACGCTAAACGAAAGAGAATGCAACTCATGAAAAAGACAATATAGGAAAATGTATAGAACACAAAAAAAGCTCTATATAAAATGCATAACCTCCAGTGAAAGAAAGAAAGAAAGAAAGAAAGAAAGAAAGAAAGAAGGAAAGAAAATGTCAGTATTTAAAAAAGACAACTAAATGGAAACAGTAAAAAGGGTGGGGTTTGAAAGGAAGAAGAAGAAAGGAAAAAATGCCTACAGAAAAAAAGAT
>CM042150.1:96340945-96345223 GCA_023376005.1 Doryteuthis pealeii
ATATATATATATATATATATATGGTTTTTCATGTATTTTCATTCATATATATTGTATGTACACACTAAGATAATTATAGGGGATTACAATCAGACATAAATGTATAATATATACACACACACACGCATACCCATACATACACACACACACACACACACATATATATATATATATATATATATATATATATATATATATATATATATAGTTGATTCATACACGTAGTGCATATATTTTAGATATAAACAAAGAAAATTTGTGGTCATTACAAAGACACAGATAAATCTACACACGCACACACACACACAAACGCATATATATATATATATATATATATATATATATATATATATATATATATATATATATATATATATATATATATGTATGTATGTATGTAGGTATGTATGTATGTATGTATGTATGATAATTGTATTGGATATAATATCAAACAAAATACATATTAATAGTATTGAAAACCTAAATTTCAAGTTATATATACGAGCAGGATGTGACACAATGTCAATTTTGGGGCGGATTTTAACAGGTTTAAATTTAGAATGTTCCTTCTTCTATACTGGTTGCCTAAACAAGGTTAAAAAGCCCAGTCTGCCCTGCTATTTGCCCATAACAGCAGGGAGAGTAGTTTGATGCATACCTTTCCCAAGGGTATTAGCTCTATGTTAGATGCAATAAGCTTCGTCCAGAATTTGAACCCAGGTCAATAAGTCCATTTCCTACGGCTCTAACCGTTACACCACCCGCCTCCACAAATAATTTCGATGTATCTCGTTTAGACTTTTTTTAAATTTACATTTGAATCTTTTTTTAAATTTATCATATCATTCCGTGCTATTTGTTCGCATCAGCATTAACTGGTGGTCTTTCACTGGAGACTGAGAGACAGCAAGTCAAAGGCCGCTGAGCTATAAAGCTTAGCAACTACAAACTCTTACACACTTGCGCCGTAATAAAATATTAACCTAATTATACATATATTTGTCTTGTCTTCCTTCCTTTCTACAACAGAATTTTCATTTCTCTTAATACTCATTTATAGTGAACATATCTGCGTGGTTCGTTTTACTCAGTAATTTTCAGACACTAGCAGGATCAGTGGATATACTACAGTATGATAATCTAATTATTACACGTTTGATATGTTTACCTAAGATCTATAGCAGAATAGTTCAATATGTAAAAGGTACGATAATCTGGATTTACCTCTCTCTCACTTCCTTTTCATTTCTTTCTTTCCGTCTTTTCATCTTTCCTTATGTTGGATTGCAACAGATTAGCGTTATTGCTTCCGCACGCTCACGTCCTCTCTCCATCTTTCCACTAATCTATTTCTTTCTTTTTTTATTTCTTATGATATTTTTCTGGGTCACATGTCCTTTTTCTTCCCTTTCTTTATCTTTAATAAAAACAGAATGGTCCATTATTTAGCTGGGGTGACGACACACATGATAAACGATAATTCGAGTATTTTAGTCGATCAAAACAATGCAGTTAATCTTTTTTTTTCCTTTTTTTTTTTTTTTTCAAATATTGTTTTCTGCCGTTAATAGAGATCGAAGTATCCTCACACATGAAAAACATATCATTGTTTTGTGCGTCAATTAAAAAATAATCAATCATTCAAATTAATCGAACACAATCTTTGGCAAACAGAACGATGGGCCAATAATGAAATGTATCGATGTTTTTGTCTTACGATTTAGCCCGACAAATCTTTGAGTCTGTTTTTTTCTGCCTCTGAAACAACACCAGAAATGAAATTAACATAGAAATAAATAAAGAAATAAAACGGAGGACTCTCGGTTTTATTTTAAATTTCATTTAATTATCTACTTTTTTAAACAGTAATGAAATTTGGAAAACAGCGGCGTTGGAAATGGCTGCAGTGAAAGGAATATTGATTCGACTGACAAACGATTTGAAATTGCAGTGATATGAACGGAAAATGCGTGAAGAACTGTGACCCGATCGTTGGAAGTAATATGGCGGACGAAGAAACAGGGAGTCTGATAGATTTGACCTTATGTCAGAGGTCAATTAGAATTAGGAGACAACAGTCAAAAGCAGATAAGTAGAGGTAGAAATAGAAGAAAAGAAGACTACAGACGTGGAAAAAGACGACAATGTAACAAGAAAACTCCAGATGTGAAAAGTGCTGTAATGGAATATTCCACACTCTCTCTCTCTCTCTCTCTCTCTTGTCTCTCTCCTCTGTCTCTCTCTCTCTCTCTATCTATCTATCTATCTATCTATCTCTCTGTCTCTCTCTCTCTAATATCGTCTGCTATATATATATATTATATATATATATATATATATATATATATATATATATATAGTGAGCACGGCATTAAACTGGGCTGGTTTGGAGGATTAGTAGCGTGCCTCACTATTCCTTGTCGGTCTTATTGTATCGCTCAGCAATAAAACCCTCTATCTTAAATCTACAAACGTGTTGAATGGTCTTTCCAGTCGAGGTTCCTTCATACAAAATGGCAACAACACTGGAATAACAACATCCACAATAAACTCTTCGTAACCCACTTTGGGAGGCTGGAGACCAACTTTAAGGAAGTCTAAAAAGGAACAAGTCATTGTATCTCGATTACGCATTGGTCATACAAGACTAACGCACTCCAATATACTCAAACAAGAACAACAAATAGAATGCGGAACATGTCAAACACCTTTGACAGTTAAACACTTATTCATGGAATGCAGGTTTCTTGCTCACATCAGAAACCGTTATTTTAAAGCAAACAATATGAAAGATCTGTGTGAAAATGTCAACATGGAGGATATTCTTTTTTTTTTTTTGAGAGAGAGAAATAGAATTATACCATAGAATATAGACATGAAACAAATCAATACCATACAACATAATCCCCAATAATGCTAGTACATTCTTAAAACCAATTATTAAAAAATAAAAATATAAATACACTATATGTATTACTTCCTAACCGTTAGGCATGACATAACCCCAGACGGGTTGATATGCCGTTAAAATCAATAAACAACAACAAACTACAACTTTGTCTGATTGTATCATTTTTAAGGACGCAACAAAAAGAAAATCATTGAGGTATTTACAAAAGCTTTGCAAAGGTGAAAGTATGAAAATAGCAGACTTGAAAAAAAATGTTACAGATATGAAAAGAAGAAAACAGATATTAAGAAAAGAATTACTGTGTGTAAAAGACAGGAAGAGAAAACCACAGATGTAAGAAGAAGACTATATAAAGAAAAGAAAACTATAGAGTATTGTCCTCATCTTTATAGATATCTGCACAACGTTTCGGCCGATATGCTCTCCGGCTTCAGGTTTATCTTATCGAACTTGGAAACCTTCTCAAGACTCGGGAATCTTTTCTTCAAACTCGGAAGCCATCACGGAACTTCAAACCTTACCCTGACTGGGTACAAGTTTTGTGCTGTGTGTTAATTATTCTATGTTACTGTCACCCAGGAACCTGCAGCCTCGATATAACTGTAACTTAAAACTGTAATACCTCAACGCCTCTATACACTACACCATGTGTCCAATTAAACAATTCAGAGTGAATTTTCAGAACTTATAAAACTAATGCCCTATATTACCTATAATAGGTGCGTGGTCAATTGGTTAGAGTCATAGGAAATGGACTCGTCGCCCCGAGTTCAATTCCTGGACGAAACTGCTTGCATTTCACATAGCGCTAATACCCTTGAGAAAGGTATGAATCCAATTCTCCATCCAGCTATGGGAAAATAGCTGGGCAGACCGGGCTCTTTAACCATGGCTAGGTAACCAGTCTAGAAGAAGGAAAACTCTGAATTCAAACCTGTTAAACTCCGCTTAAGAAATTGACCTTGTGTCACATCCTGCTCGTGCGGAGGGGTTGGTAAATATCTATATTACCTATAATATTTACCTTTCTACTTATTTATAATTTTTACCTTGACACATATTGCTTTTTTTTTCTTTAGATAACAATAAATATGGGGGAAATAGTCCGAATAATCCAAATAATACAAATTATCAAACATCATCTCAAACATTCCGAGAAAAACTATAGAGGTATTTAAAAATCTATTGATAATGGAGATTCGCTGTCTATCTGTCTGTAGCGAAAACTACGTCACTGCTTACGTCACAAAACCCAATACCACCATACTCTCGCCCTTTTTCAGTAAAAAGAAGTTAACTAAAAGGTTAAACCCATAATTAACTCCACAAAATTCCGGTCCTGTAGTACAAAAACAACTTATCTGCAC
>CM042150.1:96345323-96355323 GCA_023376005.1 Doryteuthis pealeii
AACCCCAACAACTTAATACGCTTACCTAACCAAAAAACTAATGACTCGTCCACGACCTCGTGGAGCTGAGAACTAAAACTAATAACACACGCTAATACCGCTCACTGCAGTGCACTAACTCTAAAAGAAATGTTATTAACCCTAGGAGTTGCTTGTCCGAAGTAAAAACTACGAAAAAACTTTTCTATGCTTGTGTGTACCCTTTTTTATGTGCATATATGTATTAAAATAAAACTGTTGCATTTCATGTCGTTGTACTCTCGTTCCTTGACGTTCAGAATCCCGCCTTTCCTCTTCTGCTTTACCCCCATTCGTTAACCACACTTAATCTTTATAGTATACTTGATCTTTCTCTATTCTAAATTCTGAGATTGAGCATTTCCAATAATTCCGTACACTATCGAATGTTGTCTTCATATTTGTTACTGTCAGCTTTCAGTCGGTATGCTCTTCGGCTTCTTTTATAGCGTGAAGTTCTTGATGAATTATCAATTATTTCATATTAATTTTCTTTGCTTGATTGAATGATTTTAACGGCATATAACCCGTTCTAGAGTAATTTTATGCCAATGCGTTCATTAAATATTTAGATTTACAAAACGTTTGTCAAATTATTTCTTAATATTTGCACACAGTTATAAGATTTAAAATATCCTGATACAAAAATGATCACTCACTATGATTTCAACTATACATATCTGATTACTAAATAATTATATGGTTTCAAGTACTATTAATATTTAATAATGTTCATTTTTTGCCACAGATATATAGTTTTAAATAAACTAATAATGATAATCCTTAGTAAACAATATAGCTTCAAGTAACTATCTTAATACATTAATTGAAATTATATATATATATATATTATTAATATATATATATTATATATAACCTATATAATCCAAAAGTCCAGAGAAGAAATCTTCCTTACGACACAAGATTTTATTTAAAATTCTGTCGCACTTTGAAGAGCCAATGTGTGCTCTTAATTTTATCCAGTCCCAAGCAAATATATAAGTAAAGAAAATAACAAAAAGACTTAGAGATTAGCATTATAGTCTATTTATAGTCTAAGCTCCCAGAAATAGACTATAATGCTAAATCTCGAAGTCTTTTGTTATTCTTTACTTATATATATATATATATATATATATATATAATATATATATATATATATATATACTCCTTCGCCTGCGTAGGATACAAGTTTAATTACTTAAGCGGAGTTTAACACGTTTGAATTCAGAGTTTTCCTTCTCCTAGACTGGTTACCTATCCAAGGTTAAAGAGCCAAGTGTGCCCTACTATATACCCATGGCTGAAGGGATAATGGTTGGATTCGTACCTTTCCGAAGGGTAATAGTGCTATGTGAAATGCAAACAATCTCGTCCAGGATTTGAACTCGCGTCGACGAGTCCATTTCCTACGACTCTGATCATTACATCATGCGCCTTCAATTACAAATTATATGGCATCAAGTATTTCTGTCGAATACGAATAATTTTTAACTCTGCCTACAGCATTCACAGCGGCTCTTCCGCCACTGGGATCCAACCGATCCTACCCAATGGTAAAATTCCATTCCCTAGACTCTTTCTCGCTATCCGTCCCTACCGACCATCGCTCTTGGTAAATCGTCTAGGCGTAACCTAGGATTTGCACAGGGCAGATGATTGTAACTTTTTTTCCGGTCGACCGACACTGATGTGTTCACGTGTAGGAGCGTCCAGTATGTCTTCCTCGTATTACTTGGATAGTTTTGGAGATGAGACGTAAGTGGCCGTACAATTGCTGTTTTTGTTACGATTCGTGTGGCCATTTTCGGGTTGTAGTTGAAAGCAGTTTTACAGTGGAGATTCTTTTCGGCATAAAGTTTGATCCTTTCCTGTAGTAGAAAGATGCAATATCAGTTTTAACCCTTGTCGGTTGATCCGTCCTCAAAAGCTGTTGATCACAGAGTTTATTTTGTATTGAAGTAGAAAGATGTAGAATCAGTTGTATAATCCTTGTCTGTCGATGTGTGGGTAATTCCATGACAAATCATTCAGCCTATGTCACAAAGTTTTAGTGCAAAATTTTAACTGATGTTCTAGCTTCGCATCTGAGCAGAAACCAAACTATATTTTTGATGCGAATAATATTTGATATATGTAAAATAATATTTTTTTGATTTGTCCTATATGCAGTGCCACATTGGGATTTTATCCAGATATTGATCGTTAATAACTTAGAAATCGTTAGATCTGTGCCTGTATTGATAGCACTTTTGGATTCCTCATGCCAACAAGCTTTTAGAAACCAATTTTTAGAAGTAGGGAAGCTCAATAACTCATTTTACAAACAAAAATAGATTACAAAAGGACGCCATTTTTTTACACCACTCCAAATTTTTCGAGTTTAAAATCGACACAACTCGGTCAATTTCCGGAATTGGAAGTTAAAATTTTGAGGGTTGTCGTACTTTAATATAGTCCACACCTTGACAAAATTTCAGAAACATTAAAGGTGGGGGTGACACTTTTATATTTTCTGGATGATTTGACACGGAATTACCCCTGTCTTTTCAGCCAGTAATTTTAGGACAATTTGTCAACGCCTTTGAATAGTAAATTAAATACATATTTGGGTGTTTTTGATTTGCCAATTCAGCCAGCGCTGTTTTGGAACAGTCCATAGGCACCTTATGTAGTATAATGGTTAGCAAACTGGATTTGCAAAGCATTGTAAATGAGTTCATTCCTCACTGTGTGCCCCATATTTCTGTCCTTGTGCCGCATCTAAGCTACGATTAGTAAATAACTATACCACAAAACAGTTTTGTATAGTGCTGCTTCCATAATCAGTCAAAAGAGCACACAGCGTCTTTTTTCAGTTTTGTTGGATTATTTTGTTTTATAAGATGTGCTACAATACACCACTTAAATCTATAGACTAAGCAACGTCACGTTGTTTAAACCTCAGCCAATCAACAGCCCGAATACATGGCTGTTTGACTATTTAATCACTGATACGAAGAGACGTCCATTTGTAATCATTGACGACGGACTCGCAATAGTGAGGAACACAAAAGAACAAGCAAAGGGTTCTTTACCAAGGATTTCAGCTGGACAAGTGCTCTTCCTTGAAGCCTAAAGGATAGTCCATAAAATGGTAACAAATTTAAGTCTATCTTTTTCACCAATCGTTTTCGTTAGAATCCAAGTGATGTAACCATATATGGCTAACGTTTTATTTCATCAGAGAGGTCAGATTTCAATAAGATGTCTCAGATCCATTACTACTGCACATAGAGTTCGATTCTCATTGGATGCCCCATACTCACGGGCTTGTGTTGTAACATAATATATATATATATATATATATATATATATATATATATATATATATATATGGTAGTAGCTGTTATGAAAATGAATTATAAAAAATGTGTTTACAAATTGAGTTTAAAAGAAAAATACCTTTCAATATCTGTCCATGCATTGAGCCATCCTATATAATTTAAGATGAAGTATTGTTTATTATTCCATTACATTTTCAGATGGGTGTTTTAATCTTTGGAGGGTTTAACACATTTTAAGCGATCGACTTTCGTTGCTTTGATGTAAAAAAAAAACTAACTGTTTTTGTTGTTGCCTCGAATCTTCGGACCGGTGTCTTCAAATGCGTTATTTCAAAATGGATATTTCAAACTCTGCATTTATTAAACTTCCCTTTTATCTGAATTGTTAATGTTAAATGCTTTTGTTATTCCATGCATATGTCGAATGGTGGCACGGGTGTTGTAATAGTTACTTTCAGAGAAAACTGGACTCGATGTACTGAGTTCAAATCCCATATGAGTTGGTTTATTGTTTCCCCACGCAGTGATGTCCTTGATGCCCCAGATAAAAAACGAATATAAATCACTCCGCCACTCCCTCCACCAATGGGTAAATAGTATGATAGACAGGGTGTTTTATTGTGGTAGAATGGTTAGCAAGCTATGTCTCAGATCCATTACTACTGAATATACAGTTCGATTCTCATTGGATGTCCCATACTCACGGGCTTGTGTTGTAACATAATATATATTAATTAATTAACTTTCAAAATTAGGTACGATTTCAATTAAGCACATATTCTCCCAAAAAATTGTCTTGTGTATTTACTTCTCATATATATATATATATATATATATATATATATATTAATAATTAATAAGTCATCCACAGACACGTGTTTCGGCATATCATGCCTCTTCAGTGTGGCTAGACACAACTATCCTTGGGTAGGGTTCGAACTCAGACTGACCGCATGGTAGTCCGATGTCTTATCCCCTCGCCCAGCTGATGTGGGAACTGGTGTTTTTAAACTATTAAACACATACGAATGTATGTATCATTCGGTCACTGAGAGATCAAATTTCCGGAGAAATGATCATTGCTTATTTGCTTAGTAGTGAGAGTTAATTTAAATTACCAATTAGAGAGCTCATTACCAAATTTATGGGAGCATATATATTAATAATTAATAAGTCATCCACAGACACATATATGGTAGAAGCTGTTATGAAAATGAATTATAAAAAATATGTTTACAAATTGAGTTTAAAAGAAAAATTGAATACCCAACAAAAATGTATAAATCAAAACCTTGTCTTCGGCATAAAATACCCCAATCGTTGACATGCCGTAAAACCCAACCAACCAACCAACCATCCGATCGGACGTTTGTTTTAGGAATGCAAGATCATTCCATGAATTTTCCTCAACATTTGGTTATTCCATAATATTTTCCTCAGTATGTATCGGAATTTATTTACGGTTAATTTAAATTATTTAATCTATTTTATTTGAGGTATATCTTTATATACCAGAAATTCCCTTCTATTTAACTCTTTACCTACCAAACTTCCCAACTCGTTTCTCAATTTCAGAGAATAAATTTGCAAATATTGCCGGATTATTCCATTCAACCGGGTTTCTATTGCAAAAGGATCAAATACCAGTCTCAGGGTTGATTCACTGAAAAAACAAAAGATGGCAGGTGTGTTCACGTAGTGATTTTTCAGTGTGGACAATTGGCTTGCAGTGGTGAAAGATCCGCTGTGAGCGGTTTAAAATAGACAAAGAGTTAAGAAAGAATGTTTTTCGTCTCATCTTAAATCAGTTTATTTACTGCTAAATAATCCTAAGTAAATATCTCCTAAGTGTGATAACTCTATAATTTTTGCCAAAAGTAGTAGAATATTATAGATAGTCAAAACGGATATTATTAGGTATTATTTACTACCAAACGCTACTGCATAAAACAGTATGATTACTGATTTCAATGCAGATTATACAGCAATTATTATGAGTTGGTTGGTTGGTTGGTTTGATTTTACGGCATGTCAAACTTTGTTGGGTTATTTTATACCGAAAACGTTTGTTTTATTACTGCTTGATGGGTATTCATTTTTTGAATTAATTTTTTCTATTCCACCCATAGATAGGACCCTAACAGGTACGAGCACCCAGGGTCAGAGTAGACCGAGAGGGGTTGGTGCAATATATCATGTTATATTTTTGGCGAAGGGGGCATTTTTGTTACAGCCCCTATCTATGCTGGAAATCGGAGTTTTAACCCGGGTGAATACTAGAATTGCAATGGCGATTTTCAAAGCAGACGGAATGATCCCTTAATCTAGGAAAACTGACGTAACACAATATATCTATTTTCATTTGATTCCAATATGCCCTGTGCCATACTTTGCTAGGGTTAATATATGCCGATATGAAAAACGTTAACTACAGAGAAAAAAAGAAATAAACGAAAGTCCAATGAAATATTTTTTAAAAGGGAGGAGGAAGGAAGAAAGAAAGAAGAAAAGAAAGAAAGAAAGAAAGAAATAGACAGAAGATACTATAAGAAAGAGGGGGAGCTTAGAAGGAGAGGCATTTAGAGAAAATCAAGAACAAAAAGAAAGAAAGAAAGAAAGAAAGAAAGAAAGAAAGTAAGAAAGAGAAATCGGAAGACGAAAAAGCACAAAAGATGAAGACAGCCGGACGAGTAGCAGCCTGAGAAAACATAGAAAGAAAGAAAGAAAGAAAGAAAAGAAAGAAAGAAAGAAAGAAAAAACCCATGAGCAGGTGGATGTAGAGAAGGACTATAAAAAGGAAATTAATATCAAAAAGAAAAAAAAGAAAGAAAGAAAAGGCAATAAGACGAAAAAGAACGAAATGAAGAAGACGGAAGGAAATACAAGAAGGAAAAGTATGTATAGAAAGAAAGAAAGAAAGAAAAGAAAGAAAGACAAATGAGACAAAAAGGCATAAATGAGGAAGCCAGTAGAATGAGTATCAGGTAGTTGAAGCATTAAAGAAAGAAACAAAGAATAAATAAAGAGACGGAAAATCACATTAAAATAAGAGGAGAACGCATGTAAAGAAAATTAGCACAAAAAAAGAAAGAAAGAAAGAAAGAAAGAAAAGTGTTCTAATTAAAAAAGACAAAGACATAGACGAAGAAAAAACAAAAGATAGGGGAAAGAATAAGAACGAAAAGGAAGATACAAAAACATAAAAACGCAATATAAGAAAATGTATAAAAAATAGTTTACAAAAACAAAAAAGAATAAAATGCATAAGCACCTAATGAAAGAAAAGAAAAGAAAAGAAAGAAAGAAAGAAAGAAAGAAAGAAAGAAAGAAAGAAAGAAAGAAAGAAAGAAGAAGGAGAGGGAGAAATAAAATTTCAAAAAAAGAAAGAAGTTTTAAGCCGGAATAGGAAATAATGGCTAAAAGAAAGAAAGAAAAAAAGGAAGAAATAAATGCAGAATTAAAGAAGGAAAGAAAGAAAGGAAAAAGAAAGAAAGAAAGAAAGGGTTGAGATTTTTTTAAAAACAAAGAAGTACACGTATACAAAAACAGAAGGGAATGAAAAGAAGAAAACGAAAAAGAATAAGGGAAAATATAAAAATGATATAAAAAAATGTAAAAACAACAAATAAGCTATTTATAAAATACATAAACTCCAGTGAAAGAAAGAATGAAAAGAAAGAAAATAAAAAAAGTAAAAGTTGGATTTTTTTTAAATAAAGAAGTGGAAAAAATAGAAGAGAATGAAAAGAAGAATAAGGAAAGGAAAGAAGACAAAACATTTTTTTAAAAAACAATATAGTAAAAAGTGTAAAAAATAACAAAAAAATCAGTTTATAAAATGCATAACCTCTTGTGAAAGAAAGAAGGAAAGGGTTGAAATTTTAAAGAAAGAAAAGTAGACAAAGAAAGAGAGAAAGGGAGGAAAAGACGCTGAAAGAAAGAGAATGCAACTCATGAAAAAGACAATATAGGAAAATGTATAGAACACAAAAAAAAGCATTATATAAAATGCATAACCTCCAGTGAAAGAAAGAAAGAAAGAAAGAAAGAAAGAAAGAAAGAAAGAAAGAAAATGTCAGTATTTAAAAAAGACAAATAAATGGAAATAGTAAAAAGGGTGAGGTTTGAAAGGAAGAAGAATAAAGGAAAAAATGCCTACAGAAAAAAAGATGACGGAAAATAAAGAATGTTTTAAAAAAAAAAGACTGAAGGGGAAGGAGAAACATAAGAAGGAAACGGAATTGAAAAGTCAAGACAAGAAGCAGGCGAAAATCCGAAAGAGCAGAGACCACCGCCAGGAAGAAATCACATTCAGAAGAAAGAAAGAAAGAAAGAAAGAAGAAGGAAAGAAAGAAAGAAAGAAAGAAAGAAAGAAAGAAAGAAGGAAAGGGTAGAAATTTAAAAAAGAAAAGTCAATGAAGTGGACGAAGAAAAATCTGAAGTGAAGGAAACGGAAAAGAACGAAAAAGAAAAAGTCAAAACGTAAAAAATAAATATAGGAAAAAGTGTAAAATAAAAAATAAAGAAATAAGTTACAAAAGCAAAAAAGTATAAAATGTATAACCACCAGTGGAAGAAAAGAAGAGAAAGAAAGAAAGAAAGAAAGAAGGAAAAAAGGAAAGAAGAATGAAAGAAAGAAGGAAAAAAGGAAAGAAAGAAGGAAAAAAGGAAAGACAGAAAGAAAGAGAGAATGAAAAAAAAAGAAAGAATGACAGAAGGAAAAAGGGAAAAAAAAAGAAAGAAAGAGAGAATGAAAAAAGGAAAGAAAGAATGAATGAAAGAAGGAAAAAAGTAAAGAAAGAAATAAAATATCACTATTTCAAAAAAAAAAAAGAAAGAAACAACAGATAAATGGAGAGAAAAAAATGGGTGAGGTTTGAAAGGAAGAAGAGGAAAGAAAAAAAATCTTACAGAAAAACAAGATGAAGGAAAAAAAATGAAAGAATGCTTTAAAAAAAAAAGACTGAAGGGGAAGGAGAAACATAAGAAGGAAACAGAATTGAAAAGTCGAGACAAGAAGCAGGCGAAAATCCGAAAGAGCAGAGACCACCCCCAGGAAGAAATCACATTCAGATGAAGACGAAGGGGGAAGCGAAAAGAAGAGAAAAAAAACGACGCTGTAACCAGAATGAAAGAAGTGAAAGCAGCAAAAACGATGACTAAGCTAAAGAAGGCGAAAAACGTCACAAGATGGTGGCGTAGAATGAAGGAAAACAAAGACAAGAAAAAGGAAGAAAGGCCGTCCTCACCAGGGAAGCTATTTAGTAACATTTCAGTGCGTTTCATGGAAGCCAAACGGGCCGAGCCTTGCATACCGCGACTGTGTATGGCACGCGAAGGAACGGGCGGTCGCCACTGGATGTGGCGACACGGCGGAAGTTGTGAACATGCCATGGGTCCGCAGTGAATGGAACAGCAGGGCAGTTTTCAAAAAATAAAAAAAAATCATGTGAAGTCCCGTTCACTTTCTGATTCCGCAGGGCTTGTCCCGATTGTGTACACCAAGAATAGAGTCTAATGAAAAAATTATTCCTTTCAAGAACAAGAAAAATACATTTAGCAACGGTGTATACAGTGGTTATTATGTGATGTATTCCGGAGACCGGGGTCCCGACCAAATGTAAGACAGAGAAGAGAGGCTTGGTTTTTCTTGGCCCTGTTCGAGATTGTTGCAAAAGAATATACGAAAGGGTGATAGAACGAGGAAAGCAGAACAAGAACAACAACCATGGAAAAAAAAACATTAAAAAGCCAACGAATGCAGGGTCTGAATACACATCTACCATGTAAGAAACAAAAACCAATAAGAATACGCAAACAGAACTGGTTGGGAGGAGGTCTTCTTTTACCGACATAAATAAATAACGTGACTGTGTTGGCGTTTTTGTGGGGTCTGTATGGATTCTTGGGGAGATGTTGGTTGTTTAGGGGTCTAGGAATTAGGGACAGGGGTTTGGGATCGGGCTGCTGGAACTAAGAAGAAAAGAAACAAAAAAAAAAAATAGTAATAATACACGCGGCTGAAAAGGGTGGTTGGGTGGAGGGGGAAATAATGAGCGTTACGAAAAATTCACAGTGCCATTTTGCCTTTCTTTGGTTCATGTTCGATTTGATGAATTGATGTCAAAACTAAACAGCTACAAACTGTGTACGTGGGTCTCCTCTTACGCACACGTCTTTCAAGGTATTATCTCCGCTTTCCGTGATCTTATTTAAAAAGCTGTTATTTCGGCTTTCTTTGACATTTTTTCGTTTTCTTTTTTCTTTTTTTTTTTTTCTTTTTTTTTTGCAAGGGGGGTTCGTTACAAAAGATGTTTCTCCTGTTAGTCAGGAGGGATGGATTGAATGTAGGTAGCGAGTATGTCTCAATGAACCACCCGAACAAACACGCTTACAACATAGATATATTATTATGTATATGTAGGTATAGGTATAAGTATAATGATAAGTGCATATAAATAAATATATATATATATATATATTATATATATATATATATATGTATATATATGTTATATATATACATACATACATATATATATATATATATATATATATATATATATATATATAAAGGGAAACAGATAATTAAAACTTGACGTGAACGAAAAGAACAAAATATAGATGGTTCAGACAATTGTTTTAATGAATATAAG
>CM042150.1:96357823-96365323 GCA_023376005.1 Doryteuthis pealeii
AAGACACAGATAAATCTACACACACACACACACACACACACACATATATATATATATATATATATATGTATATATATATGTGTATGTATGTATGTATGATAATTGTATTGGATATAATATCAAACAGAATACATATTAATAGTATTGAAAACCTAAATTTCAAGTTATATATACGAGCAGGATGTGACACAATGCCAATTTTTGGGCGGATTTTAACAGGTTTAAATTTAGAATGTTCCTTCTTCTATACTGGTTGCCTAAACAAGGTTAAAAAGCCCAGTCTGCCCTGCTATTTGCCCATAACTGCAGGGAGAGTAGTTTGATGCATACCTTTCCCAAGAGTATTAGCTCTATGTTAAATGCAATCAGCTTCGTCCAGAATTCGAACCCAGGTCAATAAGTCCATTTCCTACGACTCTACCCATTACACCACCCGCCTCCACAAATAATGTCCATGTATCTCGTTTAGACTTTTTTTAAATTTCCATTTGAATCTTTTTAAAATTTATCATATCATTCCGTGCTATTTGTTCGCATCAGCATTAACTGGTGGTCTTTCACTGGAGACTGAGAGACAGCAAGTCAAAGGCCGCTGAGCTATAAAGCTTAGCAACTACAAACTCTTACACACTTGCGCCGTAATAAAATATTAACTTAATTATACATATATTTGTCTTGTCTTCCTTCCTTTCTTACAACAGAATTTTCATTTCTCTTAATACTCATTTATAGTGAACATATCTGCGTGGTTCGTTTTACTCAGTAATTTTCAGACACTAGCAGGATCAGTGGATATACTACAGTATGATAATCTAATTATTACAACGTTTGATATGTTTACCTAAGATCTATAGCAAAATAGTTCAATATGTAAAAGGTACGATAATCTGGATTTACCTCTCTCTCACTTCCTTTTCATTTCTTTCTTTCCGTCTTTTCATCTTTCCTTATGTTGAATTGCAACAGATTAGCGTTATTGCTTCCGCACGCTCACGTCCTCTCTCCATCTTTCCACTAATCTATTTCTTTCTTTTTTTATTTCTTATGATATTTTTCTGGGTCACATGTCCTTTTTCTTCCCTTTCTTTATCTTTAATAAAAACAGAATGGTCCATTATTTAGCTGGGGTGACGACACACATGATAAACGATAATTCGAGTGTTTTAGTCGATCAAAACAATGCAGTTAATCTTTTTTCTCTTTTTTTTCTTTGTTTTTTTTCAAATATTGTTTTCTGCCGTTAATAGAGATCGAAGTATCCTCACACATGAAAAAACATATCATTGTTTTGTGCGTCCATTAAAAAATAATCAATCATTCAAATTAATCGAACACAATCTTTGGCAAACAGAACGATGGGCCAATAAGGAAATGTATCGATGTTTTTGTCTTACGATATAGCCCGACAAATCTTTGAGTTTGTTTTTTTCTGCCTCTGAAACAACACCAGAAATGAAATTAACATAGAAATAAATAAAGAAATAAAACGGAGGACTCTCAGTTTTATTTTAAATTTTATTTAATTATCTACTTTTTTAAACAGTAATGAAATTTGGAAGACAGCGGCGTTGGAAAAGGCTGCAGTGAAAGGAATATTGAATCGGCTGACAAACGATTTGAAATTGCAGTGATATGAACGGAAGATGCGTGAAGAACTGTGACCCGATCGTTGGAAGTAATATGGCGGACGAAGAAGCAGGGAGTCTGATAGATTTGACCTTATGTCAGAGGTCAATTAGAATTAGGAGACAACAGTGAAAAGCAGATAAGTAGAGGTAGAAATAGAAGAAAAAGAAGACTACAGACGTGGAAAAAGACGACAGATGTAACAAGAAAACTCCAGATGTGAAAAGTGCTGTAATGGAATATTTCACTCTCTCTCTCTCTCTCTCTCTCTCTCTCTCTCTCTCTCTCTCTCTCACACACACACACACACACACACACTCTCTCCTCTCTCTCTCTCTCACCAATATCATCTGGCTATATATATATATATATATATTATATATATATATATATATATAGTGAGCACGGCATTAAACTGGGCTGGCTTCGAGGATTAGTAGCGTGCCTCACTATTCCTTGTCGGTCTTATTGTATCTCTCAGCAATAAAACACTCTATCTTAAATCTACGAACGTGTTCACTGGTCTTTCCAGTCGAGATTCCTTCATACAATATGGTAACAACACTGGAATAACAACATCCACAATAAACTCTTCGTAATCAAACCCACTTTGGGAGGCTGGAGACCAACTTTAAGGAAGTCTAAAAAGGAACAAGTCATTGTATCTCGATTATGCATTGGTCATACAAGACTAACGCACTCCAATATACTCAAACAAGAACAACAACCACAATGTGGAACATGTCAAACACCTTTGACAGTTAAACACTTATTCATGGAATGCAGGTTTCTTGCTCACATCAGAAACTGTTATTTTAAAGCAAACAATATGAAAGATGTGTTTGAAAATGTCAACATGGAGGATATTCTCTCTTTTTTGAGGGAAATAAAATTATACCATAGAATATAGACATGAAACAAATCAATACCATACAACATAATCCCCAATAATGCTAACACATTGTTAAAACCAATTATTAAAAAATATAAATACACTATATGTATTACTTCCTAACTATTAGGCATGACATAACCCCAGACGGGTTGATATGCCGTTAAAATCAATAAACAACTACAACCTTGTCTGATTGTATCATTTTTAAGGACGCAACAAAAAGAAAATTATAGAGGTATTTACAAAAGCTTTGCAAAGGTGAAAGTATGAAAATAACAGACTTGAATATTTTTTTTCACAGGTATGAAAAGAAGAAAACAGAGATATTAAGAAAAGAATTACAGAGTGTAAAAGACAGGAAGAGAAAACCACAGATGTAAGAAGAAGACTATATAAAGAAGAGAAAACTATAGAGTATTGTCCTCATCTTTATAGTTATCTGCACAACGTTTCGGCCGATGTGCTCTCCGGCTTCAGGTTTATATTATCGGACTCGGGAACCCTCTCAAGACTCGGGAATCTTTTCTTTTTCGAACTCGGAAGCCATCACGGAACTTCAAACCTTGGGTACAAGTTTTGTGCTGTGTGTTAATTATTCTATGTTACTGTCACCCCTGAACCTGCAGCCTTGATATAACTGTAACTTAGAACAGTAATACCTCAACGCCTCTATACAATGCACCATGTGTCCAATTGAACAATTCAGAGTGAATTTTCAGAACTTATAAAACTAATGCCCTATATTACCTATAATAGGCGCGTGGTCAACTGGTTAGAGTCATAGGAAATGGACTCGTCAACCAGAGTTCAATTCCTGGACGAAACTGCTTGCATTTCACATAGCGCTAATACCCTTGGGAAAGGTATGAATTCAATTCTCCCTCCAGCTATGGGCAAATAGCAGGGCAGACTGGGCTCTTTAACCATGGCTAGGGAACCAGTCTAGGAGAAGGAAAACTCTGAATTCAAACCTGTTCAACTCCGCTTAAGAAATTGACCTTGTGTCACATCGTGCTCGTGCGGAGGGGTTGGTAAATATCTATATTACCTATAATATTTACCTTTATACTTATTTATGATTTTTACCTTGACACATGTTGCTTTTTTTCGTTAGATAACACTAAATATGGGGGAAATAGTCCGAATAATCCAAATAATACAAATTATCAAACATCATCTCAAACATTCAGAGAAAAACTATAGAGGTATTCAAAAATCTATCAATAATGGAGATTCACTGTCTATCTGTATGTAACGAAAACTACGTCACTGCTTACGTCACAAAACCCAATACCACTATGCTCCCGCCCTTTTTCAGTAACAAGAAGTTAACTAAAAGGTTTACAAATAAATAGATATCTAAGATTTTGTGTCAAATGTATGTGTAAAATATTCAAAATAGTTATCAAATTAAGGATTAATAGTTGCATGCAACATTTTATTTGGGGGAACAGAACTAAGTTTCTATTTCAAATTGTTTTATTTTTTTTTACTCCTTTAATAAATTTGATGATTTTGCTTATGATACAAACCCTCTGACATTGAATTTTAACTCGCCTCCCTCAGGTAATACCATTCAAAAATTAACTTTTAGACCGCCCGGAGGGTGTTTGTTTTTGCTAGTACTTATAAATATGAAAAGAAGGCTACAGATGTGAAAAAGATTAAAAATATAAAAAGACAATAACCGTATTAACAAAATAGCTTAAAGGTGTACAATTGTAAAGATAGAAGACGTTTGGCAACCGATCTAGGAGAAGGAAAGTTTCGCTTAAAAATGTCATTGTGCCACACCTTACATATGCGGAGTGGTTAGAAAACATAGTCTGTAGCCTAATGATGAAAACAGCATTTCTTTTACACAACAAATATTCATTTTCAACATAATCCCCTTCGTTGTTAGTACATAGGTTCGATTAGCGTAACGTTTATTATCGGAGGAAGTGTACTTGGTGAACTGAGTTCGAACCCTGAACAATGCCGTTTGCGAAAATTATTAAAATCTCAGAGACGTGAACCATTAGATCATCTCGATCAGTCTATCTATTAGTTAAGTTTATTCAACTCTCAGAGACGTGAACCATTTGATCATTCCGCTCAGTTATTCAATTAGTTCAGTTGATTCAACTCTCAGAGACGTGAACCATTAGATCAACTCGATCAGTCAATCCATAGGTTCATTTTATTCAACTCTCGAGGACGTGAATCAACTTGATTAATCATTCAATTATGTCAGTTGATCCAACTCTCAGAGACGTGAATCACTAGATCATCTCGCTCAGTTATTCAATTAGTTCAGTTGATTCAACAGTCAGAGATGTGAACCATTAGATCATCTCGATCAGTTAATCTTATGGTTCAGTTTATTCAACTCTCAGAGACGTTGTTGTATACCCTTCTCTTTACTTCTTTCTTACTCTATTCTTCTGGCCGTCTTTGGAATATTATAACAGCTTGTCTTGGTCTGGAATCTTCTAAGGTCTGGACTTTCTTGGGGACTTCGGGTCTGGTCTCCTATTGGGGATTTCTCTTTATCAGAAGCCCTGTGTCATTGTTAGTTTTTAGAGGTAATAACACAAGACTCCGATTTGCTTTGATCTTACTTTATTTTTAAATCCCTAACCAGACATCAGCGCAGATTAAGACGGGAGCGCGTGTATCACGACTACCCTTCCGTCGAGCTCTGCTGCTAGTCTCTAACTGCTGAAACTTACTATCTAAAACCGAAAAGAGGGTCTCTCTACCGATTCTCACGGCCATCCCCGGAAGATAGGGTTAGGACTGCGGTCAAGCTGTCACTCAATCTTCAAGGCCATCAGCTGCACTTAAAACGCCATCTTGTTTCTACACTAATGTACATAAATATTAGGAATCTAATAATTATGTAACAACGTGATCAGTCAATCTTATGGTTCAGTTTATTCAACTCTCAGAGACGTGAACCATTAAGATCATCTCGATCAGTCAATCTATTGGTCCAGTTTATTCAACTCTTAGAAAACTGAACCATCGGGTCATATCCTTGCTCAACCAATCTATTGGTTCAGTTGATTCAACTCTTACAGACGTGATCCATTGGGTCATATACTCGCTCAATCAATCAATTGATTCAGTTGATTCAAATCTCAGAGACGTTTTACCATGAGGTCATTTCTTTACTTCCGACTCAAAATAACCAGAATATTTTACGAGGGCTTATTATCTTGTACCATGAATGTACCCATTGAACTCTAACTATTTATGTGTGATGATAATCCTCGTTACCGGGCCACTTTGTAATTCGAATTGTCTTTATATTTTCCCCTATTTTTTTTTATTTTTTTTTTTTGTTTTTTTGTTTTTGAATATTCCTCGTTTCTTGTTGATGCTTCCTTGAATGGAGTCCAATTCTTAATTGTTTCCTATGCTTCCTTTCCCCTGTACTTTGTCTCTCTGCGTACCTAACCGCCACAAACCCCCTTGTCTCATCAAACAAGAAATATAAAAGCAACATTGTTCCTCGTTTTTTCACTCTTTTCTTTAATGTTGGTTTTTCTCCATCGCTAGATGACCCCCACCACTCATAGAAATAATACAACAGATTTTGTTTGTTTATTGTTTTTTTGTTTGTTTTTTTCGTTCTAATTTTATTGTGTTTGTTTTTGGCTTTTGTGTGTTTTTTGATAATTTTGCCCCTTTCTTATTACGACACTCTATTCGTCTCTGTCTGTCTGTCTATCTGTCTCTGTCTCTGTCTCTGTCTCTCTCTCTCTCTCTCTCTCTCTCTATATATATATATATATATATATTATATATATATATATATATATATATATATAATTTCTTTTTTTTGTCATTTTTTCATTTCATTTATTTCCCAGTATTCATTTTCTTACTTTTCAGGTTAACTCCTCTCTCATTCCCCCCCCTCTCTCTCTCTCTCTCTCTCTCTCTCTCTCTCTCTCTATTCCTTCATTTCAGTCCTATTTTCCTTTTCTCATTCTTTCAGCATTTTAGTTCTCTTTTTGCATTATCTGTCGCATTTCCTTCCTTCCGCCCCCTCTCTCTCTCTCTCTCTCTCTATTATCATCTCTATTTGACTCATAGATGGGACCCTAACAGATACTACCACTCCAGTTTTGAGTGGGCATGGGATTAATGATGATTAAGGAGTACTACACACTCAGTCGGTCGAGCGTTCGGCTAAGAATCACAAGGTTCTTGGTTCGATACCGTCCCCCGCCAACTCAGCGTATGAGTAGCACAGAGATCTGTGCGGTAACGTGAGGAGTTGATGGTAGGTGTGGCGCACCACCTCAGATACTAAAATAATCTCCTTGGTCTAGCACTAGTGAAAAGGGATAGACTCCCGCTATCTGGCTGATTCCGACATTAGCCACCCCGACGACTTTTTTTACACACTTCCCAGAGCTCCTGAGGACTAAGACAATTAGACACTGTCTCCAAGCACACATGAAAAAACGGTTGGGAGCTTCTCTAAGGTTCGGACAATCATATATATATTTACCAATTTCCCCACAGGAGCTGGATGTGACACAAGGTCAATTTCTTAAGCGGAGTTCAACAGGTTTGAATTCAGAGTTTTCCTTCTAGGCGGGTTGCCTAACCAAGGTTAAACAGACAAGTCAGCCCTACTATTTACCCATAGCTGGAGGGAGAGTAGGATTCATACCTTTCCCAAGGGTATTAGCGCTAAGTGAAATGCAATTACCACGTCCAGGATTTGAGACAATCATATAGGTGCTAGGACTTGACGTGAACAGCGGGTTAATCAAGGTGACCTCTCCTACCGCCCATCTAGCCTAAGGACCAAAGTGGAGTGTTGCATGTCATGGACTGCTCAGCCACAAGGATTCCATCATTAAGCATCACCCACTGCCAACAAGTGTCCCCATCGAGGGGCGGGGGGTTACCCCTCTGCAGAGGTGCAATCGGTGTATTCTTCTGAACCAGCAGTCCAAAAATACAAATTGTAACAC
>CM042150.1:96375323-96380323 GCA_023376005.1 Doryteuthis pealeii
AAGTAATTAATAAAGAAATAAAAAAGAAAAGAATAAAGATAATACCGATAATTAGAAGGTAATCCCCATCAAAACAACGAAAATAAATAAAAAAGGGCTACCTAAATGAATAAACAAAAATAAACTAATAAATAAATATAGGTCAAAGAAAAGAAATGAAATCGAACGTAAATAGGAAAAACGAAAGAAAGAAAAATGAAAGGGAGAAAAAGGATAGGGAAGAAAATGGAGGAAAACTTTGAAATGTTAAAGCAAGAAGTCAAAATCGAGAGTCAAAAAGATACATATAATGGACCAAAAAAAAAAAAGGCAACACAAAATGTAAGATTGCAGACCCCACAAAAAAGGAAACGGATAATTAAACCTGAGGTGAACAAAAAGAACAAAAATATCGATGGTTCAGACATTTTTTTTTAAATGAAATGCAAAGTAGAAAAATAATACATATACAGATGAAAAGGAACAACAAAAAAAAACACATATACGAATGAATTGAACAACACACAACACACACACACACACACACACACACACACACATATATATATATATATTATATATATATAATATATATATATATATATATATATATATTACAGCAAATTTCGGCAGCAAAAAAAAAAAAAATTGCAAAAAATACTTAAAATAAAAAAAAAATTAGGAGACAGAATCCATAGGGTAAAAAAACTGAAGCGACACTGAACTGTATAAGAACGTGAAAAGCTTGTAAAATCCAATAAGAAAAGAAACGTTCACGAGAGAGAGAGAGAGAGAGAGAGAGAGAGAGAGAGAGAGAGAGAGAGAGAGAGAGGGAAGGAAGAGGGGAGAGAGATCTTAAAGAAAAAAAATGTGCCAATTCAAAGATGAAAGAAGATTTGAAACAAGAAAGTAATGAGTTGATTGTCGTAAATGCGTCCGGGAGCAGGTGGTTGCTTTCTCTGTTCGACTCCTCGAAACAAAAATTTTCATATAGGCGGGTGTCAGTTGCATACGTATAAAAATGGGGGTCTGATGATGCATGGGGTTGATTGAAGTGGATGGTGGAAGGGTGCCGAGATGTGGTGGGTAAAAAAAATACAAAAAAAATTATGTGCGGGAAGCGGAGGGAGAACGTCCTTCTGCATAAGAAATAAAAAAAGAGAGTCAAATGGAAAATAACGTAATTAAATATAGACAGGTGATTTTTTATAGAGGTGGGGAAGGGCATATCAGAAAGAAAGAAGAAAGAAAGAACTGAGAAATAGTATAAAGAAATAAAAAAATACTGGGATATAAATGAAAAGAAAGAAAAAAAGAAGAAAGAAGGAAAGAAAGAAAGAAGAGAGAAGAAAGAAAGAAGAAAGGAAGAACCGAAGAAAATAGTATAAGGAAATAAGAAATTAGTGGATATAAATGAAAAGAAAGAAGAAAGAAGAAAGAAAGAAAGAAAGAAAGAAAGAAAGAAATGAAGAACTGAAGAAATAGTATAAAGATAAGAAAATTACTGGATATAATAAAAAGAAAAAAGAAAGAAAGAAAAAGAAAGAAAGAAAGAACGAAAGAACTGAAGATAGTATAAAGAAATAAGAAATTACTGGGATATGAAAAAAAGAAAGAAAAAGAAAGAAAGAAAGAAAGAACGAAGAACTGAAGAAATAGTATAAAGAAATAAGAAAATTACTGGGATATAATAAAAAAGAAAAAAGAAGAAGAAAGAAAGAAAGAAAAAAAGAACGAAAGAACGCGAAGAAATAGTATAAAGAAATAAGAAATTACTGGGATATAAAAAAAGAGAAAGGAAAGAAAAGAAAGAAAGAAGAAAGAAAGAACGAAAGAACTGAAGAAATAGTATAAAGAAATAAGAAATTACTGGGATATGAAAAAAAAGAAAGAAAGAAAAGAAAGAAAGAAAGAAAGAAGAGAAAGAGAGAGAAAGAAAGAAAGAAAGAAAGGAAGAACCGAAGATAGTATAAAGAAAATAAGAAATAGTGGGATATAAATGAAAAGAAAGAAAGAAGAAAGAAAGAAAGGAAGAACTGAAGAAATAGTATAAAGAAATAAGAATTACTGGGATATAAATTAAAAAAAGAAAGAAAGAAAGAAGAAGAGAAAGGGATAACTGAAGTAAATAAAAGTAATGCAAAATAATGAACGAAAATAAGTAAAGAAAAAACGACAAGGAATTGAGAGCGGAGGAAAGAAGGGAAAGGAAAAAAAGACGGGAAAGATGTTTAAAAAAACTAAATTGAAGGAAGATATTGAAGAAGAAAAAGAAGTGATTTGAAATTAGAGAGAGAAAGAGAAGAAAAATAGATAGAAAAAGAAAAAAGATATCTTCAGAACGAACAAACTATGCGACAAATGAATAAAGTAATCCCAGAATAAATAAAGAGAAAAGAAAAAGAAGTAACAAAAAAAAGAAACGGGGAAAAAGAAAAAAGAAAAAAAAGGGAAGGATGAAAATTTAAATACATATGTTTTTTTTTTTAATTTTTATATGAAATATTTGTATCATTAGAAGAAAAAAAGAAAAAGGACGAGAATAATTAATTTGAGAAAAGAATGAAAAAAGGCGTGCGAAATTTTCAATAATGCAAAAAAAAAATAAATTAAGGAAATAATGAAGAGAAAAACGACAAAGATAGAATGAAAGAAGAAGAAAAACAAGAAAGAAAAAAGGATTTTTAAAATAAGCACTATATAAATGAAAGAAAGAAAGAAGGAAAGAAAGAAAAAAAAGGAAAGAAAGGAAAGAAGAAAGGAAAGAAATAAATTTGGAAATGTATTTAAACAAAAAATGTAAAACGTAATAAGCCAGCGAAAACTATATCCAATTTAACATCGCGGGTGTTATACAAAATCCCCCTGTTTTTGCGTCTGGGGTTGTTACACTGGGCCCTACCACCAGCTCCTATTATATTATATTATATATAATTATATATATATATATACATTGGGGCAAGGAAACCGATTACTGTTGACTTCACGTCCAGCTATTCCTACCATTACTATATATATATATATTATATATATATATGTGTTGTGTGTTGTGTGTGTGTGTGTGTGGATTATGTGTGGACATGTGTGTGAATGTAGACTTGTAAATATCAAGACACAAGCAAAATACATTCAATTCAACTGTAACTAAAGTGTACAAAAGACATAGGTTAATATATTGGTACCAATGAATTCCGTGGTGAACCTGTTAAATTTGCACGTATTGCGCTCAAACCCTAGAAGGCAGCTTTGAAAAGCATACACAATATATATGGTAATTATACTATCACGTAAGAAAAAAATATGGACAGAATGAAGAATGAAAAAACGCCAGAGATTACAAAAAAAAAATAAACGGAAAAGGAGAAAGGAAAGAAAAAATATAAAGGGAAATCATGAAGAATAACAAATGAACCAAAGAAATAAATAAATAATACAAATTGGTAAGTAAGTAATTGGAGAGTTCACAATCCCCTATTTTATAGGCCCCCCCCTTAGTAGAAACTCTCTTTATGAATACTAGACTATCATAAACTCTTAATAAAAGTTTTACAATGTATTATAAGTTCTGCTTTTTTTTGAATATTCTATTGGTATTAACGTTTATTTTAAAAGATTTTCAGTCAGTAATTAAAAAGTAAGTCGTTGGCGGCCTAAAGATCGGAATCAAACGCAGACCAGCGAAGGAAGTCTAATCCCGCCTTTTTTAAAATAGGCGCTAGACCAAGGAAATTACATTTTTGCGGGTTTCTGGGGTTGGCGTTCTGGATGGGTAGGTGCAGCACCTACCAATCAGCTTCCTTATTTTAAACTTCCACCGGATTCCCGCATTTAATCATACGCCTGGAGTCGGGGCCGAGTGGGCCTGTTATCGGACAGGAACCTTTGGTTTCCTACGTGGACTCTCTAGGCGACTGAGCTACACCAGCCACTATTATTTCTATTGGGAATTAAGATTTTTTTTAATATATTCAAGAATATTTTTCCTAAATCCAATTTATTAGCGTTAAATTTAAATGCATAAACATTTTTCTTTTATAGCAATAATTGATAAGTAATTTTTTTTATTTTGTAATTGTAAATTTCATCTTTTTCAAAACCCCTTTGGTGCATCTAAAACTTCTATATATATTTACTAACGCCCTCTGCACGAGCAGATGCGCCACCGGGGTCTATTTCTTAAGCCGGTTAGGTAACAGGTTTGAATTCAGAGTTTTCCTTTCCTAGGACTGGGTTATAGAGCCCAGGTATGCCCTGCTATTTACCCATAGCTGAGGGGAATTTGGGGATTCAATTACCGTGTTCAGCCAAGGGTATTAGCGCTATGTGAAATTCAAAACAGATTTCGTTCCAGGAATTGAAGCTCGGATCGACGAGTCCAATTTCCTTATGATTTCAAACAGGTTAAGACCACGCGCCTCCATAATAAAATCTTATGATTAACTTGATTACTTCAAATCTTACATGTTTTTTTAGACTAGAAGCCAAAAATAAAATTCAGATACCATAATGTTTAAATATTTAAAAAAAAAGGAAATAAAAATGGAAGTGCTAAGGCGAATTCGTGACTCTTGGGAAGCAACGTAACAACTAGACAGATGGTTGGAAACTACATGGAGGATAGCGCGCCAAAATTATTAACATATTAATACATAAGGAAGCAAACTGTAAATGCCTGTTTGTCATATTTCTTTCAATCATTCAAAGATCATGTGAGAAACATCTCATCTTTCCAAACCTTACATAGTGTGAATAATTCTATTAGACATCCACATTGTTCACATATATGACTTTTTATGAAGTCATTTGGTTTGGTTTGGCTTGTTTTTGGTTTACGGCGAATATCAACCTCAAGTTGGGTCATTTAATGCCGATAAAGTTTTGAAATAAATCAATTCTTAATGGATAATACAATTTTTTTTATAATCCATTTTTCTATTACCGGATCGATGGACCGTAACAGGTACTCCACTGCTCCGTGGTCAGAGTGATTCAGGGGCAATGGGGGATGACAGGGGGTGCTA
>CM042150.1:96382823-96390323 GCA_023376005.1 Doryteuthis pealeii
AGATAAAAGTTTGAAACAGAGGGGGGGGTATAATAAAAGATTTGAAACAGAGGGAGTATAATAAAAAATGGAACAACTGAAACTTACTCTTCCATCACTCTCGTCTTTCATTGTTATTTTTTCTAATTTAAGTATTTAGTTATAGAGGAAGTAAAGATAAAATGACAGTTATTTTATCTTGTTAATGGATTTCATTTAAGATTATTGAGGAGATTTTTGCTTATATTCATTAGAATAAAAACCAAACAGTTAGAAATCAATAATACTAAGCACATATTTATTAAATTCGATTTTTTAATATTAATATGCAAATTAGTCTTCCCGTTCACACTGTAAACCGCTATGTTGTTGTATATATAAATATAATTGCATTTGTGGACAGTATGTAGACAATAGTCAACAGTATTAATAATGTAAGACAATTTTATTAATAATTGAGGTTTAGATAAAAATAAAATCATGGAGAATGTGATGTCAATAAACTAAGAGAATTGTGACTTTGAGTAGGAATATAGTTTCGGTTACAGACAGAAAAACACACAATCTCCATTATATAAATGATATATATATATATATATATATATTCGTTGATTAATAAGTCAGAACAATTTATTAAAATCAGGTAATTCCAGATTTTTAAAATTTTTAAAACGGTCTGCTGAAAAATCCGACCCGTGCTACTATGAACTCCCTAGATATTTGAAAGATTTTCCCGAAAAGTTAATGCAAGTTTTTTTTTTCTTGACAAGTAAAAGGAAATATTTTAACCCCGCCTCTTTAAAATATTTTTAGCGGTTTTAAAGGCGTTTTTATCAACAAATAATTTTTTATTGGTTTGAAGGGGTTAAATGTAAGCACGCCGCAGGATTTTATCGTCAAGTAAACGTAAAAACTAAATCTTTTCGTAAATAAACTCAAAATATTTTTTTTTCGGTAAATAAACTTCAAAATATCTTTTTTTCGGTAAATAACTTCATCTTCGGTATTTTCATTCTATTTAATTCAAAGCAACTGTCACGAATTTTTAAATAAATACGATCGGAGTTTCGAAATAAAACAATCAATTACATACTTAAACAAAAACAAATAGAAAATATTTTTTTCTCGATACTTCCTGTCACCACAGTGACAAACTTATACTGTTAAAAAATGTTTATATTTGTTGTTTTGTTTGAATTTATTTTTTTAAATTCTACTTTTTGTTTTATGTGAAGTGCAATTTCAAAAGTTGAATTGATACCGCATCTGATGAGACTGGATTTTGGGGGAGCTATATTAAATCAAACTTAGATTATATAGGCCCCAATTTGGTCGAAATAAATTTATTATGGATTACGGTGTTGAGTTCTTCCTTCCTTTCTAGGATATATATATATATATATACTATATATATATATATATATATAATATTATATATATATATATACTATATTATGTATAACAGCTGTTGTCAAAAGGTATAGAGATTTCTGTACACACCTTGTATTCTGAAGAAAATAACGTTCCATTTATTGTTCATTTCTATTTTGGTAATACAGCTTCAAACTCGGATACTTTTTATGAACACACCCAACCAATATATATATATATATATATATATATATATATATATATATATATTATATAATATATAATGAAGTAATAAGATAACTAGATTGACAGTTGTGTGTGATTACCGTATGCTTGTATTTAGATTTTTGTATTTTGCAATTTTGATCTTAAGTTCTTTTGATGCTGTTCTGGTTTACAAGCTTTTTTAAAATGAATCTGAAATTTTCTTTTTTAGTGGGGGCGGCTATCTATTTACCCATATTTAAAAGAATTTTTTTTAAAAAATGCTTCGCTTATCGTCTGCTTTTGTTAGTCACTTTGCTAATAACAACTCGGCTGAGGAAAAGAACGAAAAATTTACGACATACGAATCGATATCATATAAAATTCTTTTTTTTTTTTTTTTTTTTTTTTTACTTTGCTCTTTTTTTTTTTCGCTTGATACTTCAATAAATCCTATTATTAAATATTGAGCAAATAGCGATACTTTTTATGAAACTGGATGCATCGGCCATTTTGGAAAAACGTTGTAACTTGAAAGTATTGGTTGAAATAACCGCTTGCAACAATAGTCCACTAATAATTCAATGGAGATATGTCTAGCGGCTCGGACAAACGGTAATATTTACAATTCAATATTTACAATATTATCGATGAAGTGAATCCATTACTTTGAGAAATCCATGGTAGGGAAATGACTCGATATAGCACCCTGATGAACTGATACCTCGTCGGAAACATTCACAGCCAAGAAAGAATTTTAAAAGCGATTCATTACATATTGAATTTTAGGTTTGTTTTTTTTTATATCGAGACTTAATTTTTTTTATTTACTTTTTCCTTTTTCTACTTTTATTCCGGTCACAGAGAAGTCTGTCTTGTATGTATAGGGCATCGTTTAAGCTTTAAGTATATAAACTTTTTAATAATGTTAATTCTATCTTTTTAGGGCTCGTTTTATAAAACTTGAAAATATGTTATTTTTCATTTTAGTACAACTTTGAAAACTCAGAGCTCAAAGTCTACGTCTTTAATTCAAATCTTTTGAAGTTATCGCTCTAAAATGGTTCATTCTTGTCAACATAACCCTCTAAGAATCTCTTATAAGAAAGTGGGAATTGAAATGTTATATTTTCTATATTAGATGACTTGTAACCAGTGCAAATTTATTATTTATTTGTTTGTTATGTCTCCTTGGGAATCACCACTTTTTAAAATAATCTTTGCACTGAACATATACACTGTTAATATAATATAATATAATATAATATAATATAATATAATAAAGTTATCCACAGACATGTGTTTATTTGTTTGTTATGTCTCCTTGGGAATCGCCACTTTTTGATATAATCTTTGCACTGAATATATACACTGTTGATATAATATAATATAATATAATATATAAGTTATCCACAGACACGTGTTTCGAGGTTTACCTCTCATCAGTGTGGCTACACTTTAACAGCTACCGCTGGCCGGGTTTGAGGCCTGAATGAATTTTCGTTCGCCAAGTCTCTTATCCATGCGGCCAGTAGCAGCCGTCAAATATAGGAGAATATGTAATTGATACATTTCTAAGCGGAAATAAATTCACTAGAGTCCTCGAACTTTGTAAACAAAGTGAGGGTTAGCTACACGCCAGAACGGTGAATTTTACAATTAAGTCCCTATTTAGAGAACTCAACTAAATTGAGAGTATATATCAATAAATAAGTTATCCACAGACACGTGTTTCGAAGTTTGCCTCTCATCAGCGTGGCTACATTTTAAATTAAATTTATATATATATATATATATATATATATATATATATATATATATATATATATATATATATATAAGTAAAGAAATAACAAAAGACTTAGAGATTTAGCGTTATAGTCTATTTCAGGGAACAAAGTGTCTAACTCTCCCGACTCATCAGATGCGAATGATGAATTCTTTATTGCTTTAAAGGCATTTGAAAACAGATTTTTTAAATATTAATAGTCCTGTGATATGAATTCAAAACGAAAACCTTGATGTTGCAAAAAAGTTGTGTGTTAGTTTCAAATATGAGCACTTCCGCCCCACTTATCTCGATCTAAATAGACTAAAATCTCTAAGTCTTCTGTTATTTCTTTACTTATATATTTACTCTGTGATTCTGTTATTAAGAGCATACATTGAGCTCTCAAACTGCGACAGGTTTTTTTAAATAAAACTCTTGTGTCGTAAGGAAGATTTTTTCTCTGGATTTTTGGATTATATATATATATATATATATATATTAACAATGGAAAGGAGTAACCTACTTGAGTTTCATCGATTGATTCTTCAGGGTTACATTAGTTAAATTAATCGAGTTTTCGATTAATCTTAGATGGTATAATACATGCCCGTTGGAATGGGATTTATCCTTAATAGACGATCTATTATCCGGGTTCGTCTATTAAGGATAAATCCATTCCAATGGGCATGTATTATACCATCTAAGATTAATCGAAAACTCGATTAATTTAACTAATGTAACCCTGAAGAATTAATCGATGAAACTCGAGTAGGTTACTCCTTTCCATTGTTAAAATAAATTTTTGCTCTACATTGTATTGAGCACTTTGTATTTGTTTTTTTCTCAATCTTAACCTCTGGATACTGTGCGCTTCCAGCGATCGTACTCATACCCACCGGTAAGTTACTACTTATACATTAACAATAATATATATATATATATATATATATATATATATATATATATAGAGAGAGAAGAGAGAGAGAGAGAGAGACCAAATTCTGTTAAGTAATTTATCCAATATTTCACTAGAATACCCTCTTTAATTCTTACCATTTCTTTTAGAAATCATTCAAATTAATTTTTTTACACTAATTTTTTTATCTAATTTGGCAACTTTTTCCAAAATTATATTCACAAAAGATTCAATTGGTTAATAGTCTTAGTTATTTAAACCTGCCTTGACTGTAAATTTCCAATTTAAGGAGAAATGTTAAAACAAATGTCTCCTATAATTAGAAATTCAATTATTTTGCGTTTTTATGTGCGTGCTAGTGTATGTTCAGTTGTAAACATGGCGCAACGGATATAAGTGTTGTGTTAATACAGTTATAAGAGACAATCATTAATAGGTTACTGGTTCAATCTTGATTACGGACAAAAATAATATAGAATACTTAACAGTTGTACCTGATCATGGTTGACGAAATAAGAACAATCTACCCTAGTGGAATAAATCAAATGTCCGTTAAAAAATCTTGTGAATGCTCCAGGGTTCGGCAAAAACGCTTAAGAAGGCTGGAGAGTACGTCGACCGAACCGCTGTTTATATAACAATGAGGATGAGGATAACAGTGTGAAAAATCTCAGTAATACAAATTATGAAGCCATATCTAAAACATTCAGCCAAATATTACGAAGTCCGTAATATCATTAATTCATAATCGACGGCGATTTATATAGAAACTAGAAGTGGCTTACCCGGCATCGCATGGGTAGGGGGATGTAAAAAATTTAGTCTCGCAGATCCATAATAACTGAATCACAAATTAGATCCTTGCAGTATGCCCCATTGAAATCCTTATGTAAAAAGAAGACCTTGCGTTGATCCAGCAACTCTGAAAAGAAAAATTAATGTCTACTATTTAGAATATTAAATGCAAAAGAAATTATATGCTGCTATCATTTCAATTTTATTTTTTATTTATCTTCACAAATATAAATCAAACCTTCATTATTTTTGCTTAAAAACCAAGCCCTGGTGATATTTAATGTGTATATATATTTACACTGTTGTTAATTGTTTTATGTTCGAAGTTTCCTCACAACTTCCCTTTATATCTTATTATAATGGAGATTGTGTGCTTGTCTATCTGTAACCGAAACTAAATCACTACTCAAGTCACAATTCCCTCAGTTATTGACGTCATGTTCACCATGAATTTATTTTTTATTTAAACCTGAATTAGTGATAAAATTGTTATACCTAATTGATAGTGTTGGATTACTCTACATACTTATAACACGCAAGTATATTTATATATTCAACAAAATAGCAGTTTACAGTGTGAAAAGAAGGCTAATTTGCATATTGATATTAAGAATTTGATTTTAATAAATACATGCTTAGTATTTTTGATTTCTATTTGTTTGGTTTTCTCTTAATGAATCTGAGCAAAAATCTCGGCGATAAATCTAAAAGAAATCCATAAACAAGACGAAAGAACTGTAATTTTATTAAATACTTCATAATCTAACTAAATAGATAAATTAAAAAAACGAAATACGGGAGTGATGCAAAATGATGGAAGAGTTAGATTAAAGCTGTTTATTTTTCGATTATACCCCTCAGTTTATCATTTTCTAAATAGTTTCTAATTTGATACAATATTTTATTACATCAAAACCTAAATACTTGCACCCTAAGGGTGCATATATTTACTAGTATGTATAAAAAAGATAGGATTTAATATAGAAATCAATTAAAACAAAATCAGAATAAGTGTAATCTTTTTATATGGTTTATGGGCTTCGGTCTCTCGAACCCTGAGTAAAGTAAAATTAATCACATGATCCTAGCAGGCCGTCTCCCAGCGAGTATCTGTAAGATGGATGTGCTTATTGCCTGGTGCCTGAGGCGTCTCAAAATGAGAATGTCAAAGGGGTCACACACTTTTTGCACTGGCTAGTGAACGAGCTTGCTCTAACAATGATATTCAGCACCCTTCTCTCCCCCCTTCTCTCTCTCTCTCTCTCTCTCTCTCTCTCTCTCTATATATATATATATATATATATATATATATATATATAATCAATCTATCTATCCGTCTACACACACACACACAAACACACACACACACACACACAAACCACACACACATATACATATATATATATATATAATATATATATATATATATATAATATATATATATAGATAGATAGATAGATATGAAGGTATGTTGTTTTGATCATCCATATACTGATTGCAGCGAAGAATTCTAAACGAACACGCTCAGGCAGTGACATAAACACGCAAAGGGGTAAGCAGAGACACCCGCAGGCATACACACATACACGTATATGCATACACACACACACGCATATATATACATATATGTGTATATACATACACACACAAATACATATATATATATGTATATATATATGTATATACATACACACAATTACATATATATATATATATATATATATATATATTTATATATATATATATATATATATATATATATATATATACGTACACACAAATACATATATAATATATATATATATATATATATATATATATATATATATATATATATATATAATGAGATAGAGAAACGTGTATGTCAGCTCGCACCATCTCTCCAATGAATTCACATGGTCGTGTAATCAGCGTGAAAAAGTTATCTCATTTTTATGGTGTCAATATGCGCTCGGCTTTTTTTCTTTTCTCCGAGCGTTGCAACGTTTCCTCTCTATTTAAAAGTGGGAATTAGGAGATTGTATATTTATCGCTTTGTGTGTCCTGGGTTTGATTTTTAGAGAGAGAGAGGGGGGGCTGTGCTATACGCGCAAAAACCGAATTAGTCGCCAAAAGCTGACAGATGCGATGTATGTTTCATGACGAGAAGCCTATCGCTTTAAAAATTCTATCCCCCCCCCCTTTCCCGCCGGTGCCGAACGCGGGATTATCGGGACGAGAAATAAAACGAGAGAAAAGATGAATAAATGGCGTCGAGAATATTGTGTCATATTTTGGTGAGCTGATCATAGACTGGCTGATTGTACAGCTGTTTCCAAAATTCGAACACGGTTCCGTGCCGCTGAATTCTACTGCGAAATATTTTGCTTATGTACGTAGATAATGTAATGATAAATGGATTCAATTGGTGGGTTGATAGTCGTGAGAGTATATTGTCAAGGCAGTAAATAGATAGATGGATATG
>CM042150.1:96395323-96407823 GCA_023376005.1 Doryteuthis pealeii
TTGATATTTCATGACAAATATGGTTGGTTGACTAATGTATAAACATAGTTTCACTGAAAATCTGTCCACAAATTGAAGAATAAGTGAAACACTTAGCTTTAAACTTAACTCTTTGCCTACCAAATTCCCTCCAAGGCTGGATCAAAATTTCTTGGGATTTTTACCCGTATGATGCGATATTTCAAAGTTCAAATTTCACGTTATGTATTGAACTAATAGCGGCTACCCGGCGTCGCCTGGGTAGAGGGAGATTTTTTAAGTTAGTCTCGCAGATCCATTATTACTGAATCGTGAGTTGAATCCTCGTCGGATGCCCCATTTAAATCTCTATGTAAAAAATAGACCTTGGATTGATCCATGAAAAAAAAATCCATGCTGTTATCATTTAAATTTTATTTTTTGATTATCTTCACGAATATAAATCAAATCTCTATTATTTTTGCTCAAAAACCAAGCCCTGGTGATATTCAATGTGTATATATATTTACTCACCTCAGAACTCCCTGTTCAAATAAAGTCCTATAATGATTTTAATATGAGTCCTTCTGATCAATTATAATGAATTTACCATCAGTTTTTGTACTTCTCAGTGGTGGGAGAAGAAACCCGAAGAGCACATCAACCAAAACGTTTGTATATAACAATAAAAATGAGGCTAACAACCAGAAAAATCTGAATTATATATATATATTGTAATACAGGTAAAAGTAATAACCTACTCGAGTTTCACCATAAGGATCTTCAGGGTTAAATCCACTGGATTAATCAAAACATTGATTAAACGCAGTAGGTTACACGGACTATCTCTTCGACTGGGACTCGAAGTGGCAAATCAATGTGCAAGGGTTCATTTTTAAAAGTGAGTGAATAAAATAGGACAAATAAGAAATCTGCAATTAAACGACACAACATAATCTGTATTTAAATTTATTCATTGCATCTTGAACCATTTAGACGGTGTCATTTTTAACCAGAGGGTGTTGCAAGGTAATAAAGGATGAAAGATTTTAGAAAGAAGTGTATTGATACGAGGGTATGTCAAAAAGTAATGCCAATTTCTTTATTTCATGTCAAGTTTTTATACGAAACTAAGGCTTACATTGAAACCCTAGCGATGCTCAGAAGAAGAATCCGACGATTAAGACACAACTTGCCAATCTATAATGTCCTCCTTCTGCATGTCAATGCTCGACCACACAATGACATGGGTGAAAATCGCTTCATTCGAGTGGACAACTTTACCGCTTCCTCCAAACTAACCAGATTCAGCTCCTTCAGACTATCATCTCTTCGGTCCCAGGAAAGAGGGTTTGAGAAGCAAACATTATTCCAGTGACGAAGAACCGAAATCTGTACTGAAGAAGTGGCTCAAAGAACAGTCAACAGAATTTTTACGGGGCAGGGATACATGCTCTCGTTCGAATGTGGAAGATTGCTATTGAGAGTATAGGAGACTATGCGGAGAAGTAGGGATGTGATTCACAGAGGACTAGCTTTATTTTGATGTATGATACATGTTCCTGTGTTGGTAATTGTACCTGACCTAAACAAAATGGCTTAACTATTTGACTCACCCTCGTATATAGATCATACACCATTTTAATATCGTTGATTCTTATCCCGCCCTGTTGGTGGGGCTGTAGAATACACTGACTGCACCTCTGTATAGGGGTAAGAACCCTCAAATAGGGCTACCTGTTGGCCGTGGGGGGGGACCCGTAATGTCGGATGACGGGATCCTGGTGGCTGAAACAATCCACTTTAGTCCTTAATTAGGCTAGACGGGCAGTTGTAGAGGCCCCTCCGATCAATCGGCTGGTCCCGTCAATCCCTAGCACCTATATGATTACCCAAACCTATTGCCCCTATGGCAAGCCCCGGCTCTTTTTATCATATGGATGCTAGAAGGCGGTGTTTGAGGGTCTTTCTGTCCTGGTAATAACGTGAAACTCTATCTGATGGTGACGTTACAGTTCTGGAGGTTTGGGTAGTGTGGTGTCCCCCTTCAGCACCATTGCTCTCTGGTTCACTCTGACCTTGAGTGGTAGTACCTGTTAGGGTCCCATCTATGGGTTAAATAGAAAAACATGAGTTTATAAACAAAATTTGATTATCCATTAAGAATGAATTTGTGTTCATGAAAAAATTGTGTAAACGAATTTATTTCAAAACTTTGTTGGCATTAAATGACCCACTGCGGTTGATTTAACGTAAAACAAAGCCAACCAAACCAAAACTGTGATTCTTATCATAGAATACACCCTTTTTTGGACTGATACTGGAGACTAACCGGAAATATAGTATTATCCAGCCAAAAGGGGAAAACACGAAGCGACTGTTCACTATTTACTTAATTATGATGTGTAATTAGTTCTTCGTTAACATCTCTGATTAGATAGTTAATTATTCCTTCAAGTATTCGTTTATTCATTCACTTATTGTTATTCTGCCTCCCTAATGTAATCTTGTTAAATTCTCACTTTGTTTCAATTTACATCCGGGTCCATTACATGCACTATGCCCATTAATTCCCGCGCGTGGCTTTTGTTGGCTTTCGCGGGAAAGATAATCGCCTTAAACAAATCACTTTCAAACAAAAACAAAAAAAAATTTCCCGCAATTTTTTTCTAGCTTTTTTTTTTACTCCCACTTTCACTTTTACTTTCGTTTTTCTTCTTTGTTTCTAATCATCTCTCTCTCTCTCTCTCTCTCTCTCTCTCTCTCTCTCTCTCTCTCTCTCTCTCCTCTCTCTCTCTCTCTGTTATTATATTTGAAGTGTCATTTTGTGCAGTTTTTATCTCTATTTAATTTTTGTTAAGCTACCACAGCCGTAAGCTATTTAAACAGACATCTGCATTTCCTTCTTTCTCCCTTTCTATTTACTGTTTTCTTTGAATATTTGCGTTTTATATATTTCTTTTTTTTAATTTATTTCTTCACCCCTATCTCTCTCTTTCTCTCTATCTATCTATCTATCTATCTATCTATCTCTCTCTCTCTCACTCTCTCTCTATATATATCTCTCTATCTCTCTATCTCTCACTCACTCTCTCTCACTCTCTCTCTCACTCTCTTTCTCTCTCTATCTCTCTCTCACTCTCTCTCTCTCTCTCTATCTCTCTATCTCACACTCTCTATATCTCTCTCTCACTCTCTCTCTCTCTCTCTCTCTCTCTATCTATCTATTTCTCTCTATCTATCTCACTCTCTCTCTCTCTCTCTCTCTCTCTATCTATCTATCTATCTATCTCACACTCTCTCTATCTCTCTCTCTCTCTATCTACCTCTTTCACTCTCTTTCTCTATCGCTCTCTCTCTATATATATCACTCTCTCACTCACTCTCTCGCACTCTCTCTCTCACTCTCTCTCTCTCTCTCTTTATCTATCTCTCTCTATCCCGCTCTCTCTCACTCTATATGTCTCTTTCTATCACTCTCTCTCTCTCTCTCTCTCTATCTATCTATCTATCTCTCTCTCTCCCGCTCTCTCTATCTCTCTCTATCACTCTCACTCTCTCTCTCACTCTCTCTCTCTATATATATATATATTATATATATCTCTCTCTCTCACTCTCTCTCTCTCTCCTATCACTCTCTCTCTCTCTCTTCTCTCACTCTCTCTATCGCTCTCTCTATCTATCTCTCTGTCTCTCTCACCCTCTCTTTCTCTCTCTCTCTATCTCTCTATCTATCTATCTCACTCTCTCTCTTTTCTCTCTCTATATATATCTCTCTCTATCTCTCTCTATCTATCTCTCTCACTCACACACACTCTCTCTCTCTCTCTCTCTCTCTCTCTTTCTCTCCATCTCTCTCTCTCTCTCTCCCTCTCTCTCTATTATTGCATGAGTGATGTGTCATTCTTTACAGTTTTATCTCTATTTAATTGTTTAAAGCTAACATAGCCGTAAGCTATTTAAATAGACACCTCCATTTCCTTCTTTCTTCCTTATTATTTTTTTCTCTTACTGTTCCCATTTTGTCACTTTCTCCCTATCTCTCCCTCTTTCTTGCTAGCTCGCCCTTTTTCTCGCTCCTCTCTCTCCCTCTATTTATCTATCTATCTATCTATCTACCTCCATGTAGAAAGTTTGTAGAAAGAACAAGATGTTAAAAGTTTTGCTGACAGAAATCTGTTTCGACCTTATGAAGAGCAACATTGTAAACGGAAAGATGAAATAAATATATCATTAATCACGAGGCACAGAACGCTCTCGATCAGTACCGGAATTTTCAAAAAAATTTTAAAATGCGTATTTTATGTTAAAATTATAATTTATTCTATTTTTAAAATAAAATACGCATTTTAATTTTTTTTTTAAATTCCGGTACTGATCGAGAGCGTTCTGTGCCTCGTGATTAATGATATATTTATTTCGTCTTTCCGTTTACAATGTTGCTTTGACAAATACCTCTTAATTAGGTCGAAACAGATTGCTGTCAGCAAAACTTTTAACATCTTGTTTTTTCTACAAACTTTCTACACATATTGTCGGATTCATATCAATTTTACCTTTCATATATATATATATATATATATATGATTTTCATTTTTATTTCTATGACTAGGATGGTGAAAAAAAACAACAACAGATAATGCAATTTTTAAATAAAGAAATATTACAAACAGGTACCTGGATAAATACAAAAACGAAAAGGCCGACAAGGATTTTTAGTTTAGATTTTTATTCAGCATTCCTTTATGACGAATGAGATGTTCAAATATGTTTGGGGGCATTTTAAAAACTGCACAAAGTCTTTGTTTCTTTTATCTGAATATGGTTAGTTTCAGTGGGACCGAAACTTAGGTACCGGATATATATCCCGCATATGGGGACCCTTCCTTAAGGAAAAATTGTGATATTGTAAAAAAAAAGAAAGTAAAGTTGTCGGAGCGGCCTAATATCTTTATCAACCAGACATCGACGGAGTCTATCCCCTTTTCACTAGCGCTAGACCAAGGAAATTATTTTAGCATCTGAGGTGGGGTGACACACCTACCATCAGCTCCTCACTTTACCGCACAGATCCCTATGCTACTCATTGGCGAAGGCCGGTATCGAACCAAGAAACTCCTAGCCGAACACTCTACTGACTGAGCTAAACCGGCCCTTAGCCAGTACTTAAACATAACATTTATTATCTAGATCTAGAGATATCATTGATAATTTATCTATATATCTCTATTAATAATAGCTTCCGGTTTTTGTCTGTAACAAAAATTACGTCACTGTTTACGTCACATTACCCAAAATTGTTATAACAAAAAAGAAGCAACAAGAACGAAAAAAACGTATATCTAATGAACTAAGGTAGTGATATATTAATTCTTTCTATAATACTCCGTACATGTAAAAATATATACGCAAATCTTCATATGCTTGAGTTTTAAATTTTGGTTGAATCAATCACAGAAACACTTGATACCATTCACCTATACGTATATATATATATATATATATATATATATATATATTATATATATATATATATATATATATATATATATATATATATGTTTCTTTTGTCCAAGTATTATAGTGTTTATTAATTATTTTTGGTTGGTATGACCCTCTTGGTTTTTTTCGTTTTTTTTTCTTTCTTTTTTCCCCCAGTATTCAATAAATACACTGAAAATTTGAACATTCAACATTAGACAGTCTTCATTGTTTTTTAAACAAGTTTTAATAAATACATGACTGGTATTATATATCTATATATAGTTTGTTTTATTTCAATACATATTTAAAGTTTACATTTCAAATTGTTTTATTTTTTAATCCTTTAATGAATTTGATGATTTTACTTACTTAAGGTACAAACTCGCTGACATTGAATTTTTTACTCCCATCCCTCAGGCAACATGTTTCAAAAATCTTCTTTTTTTTAAATTTTGTACTAGTCTAGATAATAAATTGAAATAATTTATAATTAATCATTTCAATTTTTTAGATGCATGTCATCATGTCATTTTTTCTGTTAACATTATTATTACTAGTAAATATATGCACCCTCCGGTTGCAAGTATTTAAGTTTTAATATAATAAAATATCATGTTAAATTAGAAAGGCTAATGAAACTGAATGCAGATAAAAAAGATTTGGAACAGAGGGGGTATAATCGGAAAATAGAACAACTTTGAAACTAACTCTTCCATCATTTTCCATTACTCCCGTCTTTCAGTGGTAAATTTTACTAATTCAACTATTTAGTTAAAATAGGAAGTAAAGAATAATATTACAGTTATTTCTTCTTGTTAATGGATTTCTTTAAGATTTATCCCGAGATTTTTGCTCATATTCAATAAGATAAAGCCAAACAATTAGAAATCAATAATACTAAGCACATATTTATTAAAATCAAATTTTTAAGATCAATATGCAAATTAGCCTTCCCATTCATACTGTGAACCGCTATTTTGTTGTATATATAAATACAATTGCATGTTATTAGTGTGTAGATATTGTTAATAGTCTTAATGATGTAAAACAATTTTACTAATAATTGAGGTTTAAATAAAAAAATAAAATCATGGAGAATGTGGTGTAAATAACAAAGGGAATTGTGACTTGTATAGTATTATAGTTTCGGTTACATATAGACAAACCCACAATCTCCATTATAATAAGATTATTGTTAACATTAACTAATAAAGTAGCTATAGAATTTAATAAAGCCAGACATTTCATTCAATTGAGGCATAAAAATCTAATTGATTACAACGGAATTATCAGAATAATAATTAATTTGAATAATTTTATTTATTCTATCATTTTAAAAAAAGAACGAAAATTGTTGAATTACGAAATTACTAATAGTACCGAGTTGTTGTTGGCATTCTTCCGTCTACAAGAGACGATGGAGTAGTGTCCTATTTTTTAACTATATCGGCCAAAATGTTATACAGATAACAATAAAGATGAGGACAATAGTCCAAATAATCCAAGCTATCGTTTGGTTTGTTTTCTTTTTTTTATGGCATATCAACCTATAGGGTCCTATCTATGGGTTAAATAGAATTTTTTTTTTAAATTGAGTACCCATCAAGGATGAATAAAACAAAAGCGTCTTTGCCATAAAATGACCCAACAAGGGTTGACATGCCATAAAATCCAACCATCCAAGAAATTACTTGAACAATCTACACTTAAACTATATGACCAGAGTATGTTAAAACAAAATTACAGTGATGGACAAAATAAAAAAATAAAAAAACAGACAGCTGACATTTATATATTAATACTGGTGTTCCTAAATCTTCCATCTGTTATCATCCTGGAGTGGTAGTACCTGTTAGGGTCCCATCTATGGGTTAAAATAGATCTGTTTAAAAATTATTTGTATTTGGACGGGTTCATATGGAGAATGAGCTGTTGCCCAAGCAGCAAGTCCTCCCTCCCCACACTGTCACTGTGATCAAAAGGAAAGGTAAGGAACCAATGATGTTTGTAACGGTAGTGTCGCAGGAGTTGCCGGGTATCACTACATTTCAAACCATGCATAAAATAGTACCGGGTACTCGGTTGGTTACCTTATTGTAGGAATGACCCCCCACACACACACACACGCATACACACACGTTTAGAAGTACCTGTTACTTTTTACATCATCATATTTTTTCCTTAAAATCATCCTCACTTTTCGGCATACCTGTCCAGTACGTAAACACTGGCAAATCTCGGTAGTTACAGTCTTTTCACTCTGCATATCTGTGTATATATCTGCCTGTCTTCGTTAATGAATCAGTAGCCTTGCAGCCGAATGATAATAAATACATTTGTTTTGTACAACAATCATTTATTTCGACTGCGATCTATTTCCTTGTCAGTGCTATTTAGTTCTGAGTAATAACCTCATACATCAGACAATATACAATTAATATTTTCTGATTAGAAAAAAGCCACTAAGTTAGGCTGCGAATTTTGTCGATTCCCTCCATCTCTTGTCATGTTCATATGTCTCTGTCTCTCTGTCACTGCACAGCTTAGACGATTTGTATCAATATACCTATCTAACAAAGTATTTATCAATCTATATCTATACCTATCTATCTTTTGCTCTCTCTCTCTCTCTCCTCTCTCTCTCTCTCTCTCTTCTCTTCTCTCTCTATAGAGAGAGAGAGACGAGAGAGAGAGAGAGAGAGGAGAGAGAGATAGATAGATAGAAAGGAAAAGATATGAAAACACCACAAAATGTTGTTAAAGTGAAAACATTTTATAACATATTCATTGCTGATATTGAACAATATTTCGATTTTATAAAAATCATCTTAAGAGCTTGTTTATACTCCGTGTTGTCAAGATCGGAAAAAAAAGTCATATATATATATATATATATATATATATATATATATATATATATATATATATATGAATCTATATGAGTTTGTTCCTATAGATCCATCATCTATCTATCTATCTATCTATCTATCTCAGTCTGGTCCTATCTATATCAGTCTACCCATATTCATCTATCTCAGTCTTTTTTTTATGTCTATAAACCTATGTATCTCATCATATCTCTCTCTCTCTCTCTCTCTCTCTCTCTCTCTCTCTCTTCTCTCTCTCTCTCTCTCTCTCTCTCTCTCTCTCTCTCTCTCTCTCTCTCTCTGTATATATATATATATATATATATATAATATATATATACTATCGGCATATATAAATACATGTTTGTTTGTATTTATCTATGTATCTATCTCACTCTCTGTCTCTGTCTCTCTCTTTCTCTGTCTGTCTGTCTGTCTCTTTATCTATCAATCTATCTATCTATCTGTCTATGTATCTCCATATGTTCGTATCTCTCTTTTCATATCTATATATTCATATCTCTCTTTCAATCTATCAGTCTATCTATCTATCTATCTATTCATCTATCAATCTATTTATTTTTTTAATCTTATCTGTTTTAGGTCTGATTCCGCTCCGTTGAATTCACTTCCGGTATCCCGGGACGTCTCTTAAAAATCTTCGAATGTAACACAATCAAAAATCGAGTATAAAGACCTAAAACAAAAGAATTACTGATAAATTGAAAAGTAGGCGTAATCATTTTGCTACAATAATAATGGATAGACAAAAGGAGTGGTGATAAAATTAAACAACGACAAAAACAAAACAAAATAACAACACGAAAAGAACGGGAGATTAGCTAAATGGCTATACCGATAGATGAAAAAGAGCCGCTGCCAGTCGAACGCTTAGAATAAACAAACGGAAAGGCGGGAGTCTGGGCGGCAACGGATGCGTATTTTTGCGCCGTCAGTTGCCGACCGGCCAACCGGCAGGCGGGCTTTTCCCTTGAAATACATCTGTGTAACGCCTTCGTTAATAACAGCCTTGTTATCTAAATTGTTTGTCCAGTTAACTCCTTCAACGCCCCAGGCAAATCAAGTAAAAGCGGCTGCTGGACGAGTATTAAGAGAAGAAGAAAAGATGAAGAAGAAACAAAAAAACTCTCGTGCTAGGCAGATGCTGGATCATCTTAAACACGACGGGGGTGGAATGAAGAATTGGGTGATGCTGTTGGGGCGTGTTGGGAACGGTGCAAGAACTTTTGTAAATTATCGAAAAAGTAGGGAATCTTCAAAGGTGTTATAAAATTGCCAAGAAAGGAAGGAGCGAGAGAGCGCATGCGCGCGCTTGCAAGAGACACACAGAGAGAGAGAGAGAGAGAGAGAGAGAGAAAGAGAGAGAGAGAGAGAGAGGGGGGTGAGAGAGATGTCAATAACGAAAAGACAAGTATTCTTCAACGATGACGGTGATCAATGCAGTTATCTTTAGTGTCGTTCATTTTTGTTCATTTGCATGCTTCATTAACTTGACGAGTAAATCAGTCTGCTAGGTCACCTGCGGCAAGATCACCCGCGGCCATATTGGGATTTTAGATCATGAAGAAAAAATTTAGAAAACTAAGCAAAGAAGAAGAAGAAGAAGAAGAAGAAGAAGAAGAAGAAGAAGAAGAAGACAACAACAACAACAACAACAACAACAAGAGAGCTAGGATAAAGGAATGAGACAATTTGCTCGAGCAGAAGAAGAAGAAGAAGAAGAAGAAGAAGACGTTTAGATAAAGAAATGAAGAAGGATATGCCCACAAAGAAGAAGAAGAAGAAGAAGAAGAAGAAGAAGAAGAAGAAGAAGAAGAAGAAGAAAAACAACAACAACAAAACAACAAGAGATAGGATAAAGGAATGAGGCGATTTGCTCGAGCAGAAGAAGAAAGAAGAAGAAGAAGAAGAAGAAGAAGAAGAAGAAGAAGAAGAAGAAGAAGAAGAAGTTTAGATAAAGAAATGAAGAAGGATATGCCACAAAGAAGAAGAAGAAGAAGAAGAAGAAGAGAAGAAGAAGAAGAAGAAGAAGAGAAGAAGACGTTTAGATAAAGAAAATGAAGAAGGATATGCCACAAAGAAGAAGAAGAAGAAGAAGAAGAAGAAGAAGAAGAAGAAGAAGAAGAAGAAGAAGAAGAAGAAGAAGAAGAAGAGAAAACAACAACAACAACAACAAGAGAGCTAGGATAAAGGAATGAGACGATTTGCTCGAGCAAAAGAAGAAGAAGAAGAAGAAGAAGAAGAAGAAGAAGAAGAAGAAGAAGAAGAAGAAGAAGAAGAAGAAGAAGAAAACAACAACAACAACAACAACAAGAGAGCAAGGATAAAGGAATGAGACGATTTGCTCGAGCAGAAGAAGAAGAAGAAGAAGAAGAAGAAGAAGAGAAGAAGAAGAAGAAGAAGAAGAAGAAGAAGAAGAAGAAGAAGAAGAAGAAGAAAGGATGGGAAAATGTAAGGAAATAGGTAGAAGAAGAAGAAGAAGAAGAAGAAGAAGAAGAAGAAGAAGATCTGGCACTCCCAGCCGAAACTAAATTTTGAAAAATGCACTTTACGGAACTGCCTCTCTCCTTAGGAAAGTACTATTAATGTGTGTTAAAAAGTAACAGGCAAAAAAAGATTTTTTTTAAAACTAAAAAAAATCAAACGAAAGACATTTAAGCCATTATAATTTAGATTATTAATTTAAAGATTATTAATTTCATTTACCATATTTATCATATTTACGAGATAAATAAATTATTTTATTTAATAATATTATTTCTAATACGCCAATATTTTTATTTAATAATGAATATTTTACCATATTTACCATTTTTCTATTACCATATCATTATTAGTTTAAAGACTAGTAATAAACAAAAAGGCAGAAAAACGAACACAAAATATAAAACGTAAAATAATACATTGAATGCATAAAACAGTACCTCCCTTGACTATAAAACTTTTAGAATTAAAAATCCAACAATTTTACCACACTTTTAAGTATTATTTTTTCTTACTAATTCCATACACAGTTACGTTTTGTTAATATTAGTGACACTTTGGCCCTATCTTGGGCTAGACGGGCGGTCGGAGAGGCCCCCTCCGATCAATCAGCTGGTCACGTCAAGCCCTAGCACCTATATGATTTTCCCAACCCTATTTCCTTTATGGAAAGCCCCAACCCCTTTTTATCATATGGGTGCTAGAAGGCGGTGGCTGCGGGTCTACATGTCCTGGAAAAGACGTTGAACTCTATCTGATGGTGAGGTTCCAGTTTTGGAGGTTTGGGGAATGTGGAGCACCCCTTCATCACCATTGCTCCCTGGTCCACTCTGACTCGGAGTGGTAGTACCTGTTAGGGTCCCATCTATGGGTTAAATAGAAAAATGTATTTATAAAAAAATTATATTATCCAATAAGAATTGATTTATTTCAAAACTTTATCGGCATTAAATGACCCACTGAGGTTGATATGCCGTAAAACAAAACAAACCAAAAACCAATCGTCAGTCGAGAAATCATACTTTTACCTCTGCACATCAAGCTGTGTCTGACGAAACTATTTGTCAGAACATTAAATACTGATTGTGAGCTTTGTATTTTCATAGCAACCAATTTCATACCTAACAATGAGTTTCATATAACTTCTATCCTTTGTATTGATGAATATGTTTCAAATTTGTATTATTTGGATTATTCAGACTATTCTTTATTGTTATCTGGACAATGTTTCGGCACGGTGTACAGAAAGCGTTGTACAGATAACAATAAAATGAGGACAATAGTCCGATTAAGCCAAATATTACAAATTATCAAGCCTCATCTAAAATAAAATTAATAGAAAGATGTTTCAAATTGTGTTGCCAATAAAGTTAGACTATTTTCTGTTACATTCACCAGATGATTGAAGAGTTCAATCACATAGTTCTTCTGATAGACGACGATGACAGTGAAACGATAAGAATTTGATATTTCGAAATACCCCGATAGCAAAAAAAATGAGAGCATTCAGGAAAAAAAAGCAATTTCATATTTGAAATCAGTAGATTAAAATATATAAAAATAGCGGTTGATATCAATGCAACAAGAATTTTGCTGACCAGTATAATAATAATAATAATAATAATAATAATAATAATAATAATAAATTTTATATTCAATAATAATAATGATAATTTCAAGAAACTA
>CM042150.1:96412823-96437823 GCA_023376005.1 Doryteuthis pealeii
GTTTATTATCAAGATATATAGTGGCTACAGATACGGAATTAGTGTTACCAGAACTGGAACCTCATCATCAGATACATCTTAGTATCATATCCAGGACACCCCTTTTGGGGGGAAGTCTTAATAACTGCAGGTACTGTAAGCAACCTAAGGACTGTGTGCCAGACTAAACCAAGCTTACTTTTAGATTTACATTTGGGTATTATAAGATATATATAAGATATACATATAAGATTATGAAAAAATATTACTAATTAATAATATTAAAATATATTATTAATATTACTAGTTCTATAGCCTCACATGATAAAGTTCTTGCCTAATTAGTTAATATGTAAAAAAAGTAACTAATAATCTCTCATTCTTCTCTCTCTTCTCTCTTCCCCTTACTCTTCTCTTCCCTCTTTATTCTTTAAGAAACACAAATAATTAATTCACTCGTTTTATTTGGACGGTCCCATTTTTCCCCTGCCCACAGCCCCTAAGAAACGTAAATTCCTTTTTAGAGTCATATTTAGATGATATTTAATTCAATAATTTCTTTAAATTTGGACGGTTTTATTTTGCATCGGATGTATTTGTAGGAAGCAAAAGTTATGACAGTGCAAAGTTGCAAATTAAACCTAGTTTCATAATTCTATTTAAACTATTTCCAGTTTTGTTATTGAGTTTATATATATTAATTAAATTTATAGATTTATTGATGAAATTCTATAAATGTCCGATAAAGTTATAGATTACATATCTTATAAGTTGCAAATATATACGATTACATATTACAATTACATTTTAATTGGTGACTCCTGCTTAAAAATTAGCTCACTTCAATATTTAGTTGTATTACCGCTTAATAACTGCAGGTACTGTAAGCAACCTAATACCTCTGTGTCAGTCTAAACCAAGCTTAGTAAATAACAACAGCCTCCCCAAACGCGATTCTATCAGTATCTAATCTTATTATCTGTCTTTCTAAACGTGTTCAAATACGTCTCAGACACTTTCAGTACTACTAATTATTATTATAATATTAAGATCATATCGGGGTAGGTTTATTATCAAGATATACAGTATTAAGCGGTAATACAACTAAATATTGAGTAGGTCTATCAGTGAGCTAATGGGATACTGTCCTTTAAAAGCAGTGGTCACTAAACTACGGACCACCGACGTTTCTATTCATAAGTTCGGTCTTTTATCTTATTATTTATACTGTAATTAGTACAATATATGACCAACTTGAAAAACATTTTACGCCTCCAACATAAGGGGGGTCAAAATTAAGCGACCTGAAAAAAATGATAAAGTTTTGAAATAAAATAAATAATGCATTATAAAGATCATTCATTGATAAGTAAACACTGAAAATTTCATTAAAATCCGACAATTCCCTGATTTTTTGTAAATTATTTTCTGTAGGGGGGCTAAAATCATTTTGTCAAAAACGCATTTTAGGCTCAGTTTGCTAGTCCCTATGTTAAGCTTACTAAATCTTCATAGACTTGACTACTGTTGGTAAGTCAGAAAACTTCGTGCGTGTGAGTATTTCATTTGTTAATTATCTATGTGAATTGTTATATGGCATTTAAAAGAGAACAATCATATTAGACAACAATAAATATGTATTTTTAGATTTGGTTTGCTTTGGTTTTGTTTTACGACATATCAAACTCAGTGGGTCATTTAATGCCGATAAAGATGTGAAATAAATTCATTCTTAATGTATAATACAATTTTGTTTATAAACTCATGTTTTTCTATTCAACCCATAGATGGGACCCTAAAAGGTACTACCAGTCCGGGTCAGAGTGGACCAGGAAGCAATGGTGATGAAGGGGTGCTCCACATTCCCCAAAGCTCCAAAACTGGAACCTAACCATCAGATAGAGTTTAACGTCATTCCCAGGACGTGTAGACCCTCATCCAACATCTTCTAGCACCCATATGATAAGGATTGGGAATTGCCATAAGGATAATAGCGTTGGGTCAATCATATAGGTGCTGGGGCTTGACGCGGCCAGCTGATTAATCGGAGGGAGCCTCTCCGACCGCCCATCTAGCCCAAGATATGGCCAAAGTGGAGTATTGCAAGTCATGAACTGCTCATCCACCTGGGCTCTCTCCTTAAGCATCACGGGTCGCCATCCACGGCCAACAGGTGGCCCCATTGGGGGAGTCTTACCCCTCTAAAGAGGTGCAGTCGGTGCATTCTAACGCCCCAGCCGACAGGGTGGGGTATTTTTAGTTCAAAGTCACATTCATGTAATCAGGTAAACAACTATTAATTATCAATGATTGTTTTTTTTTTTCATAGCAAGATCAATAATCATTAATGAATTAAAATTGGTTACCTTTAAGAAATTTTTGATAGCATTCTTTGAATTCCTTGATCCAAAAATCTTTTATAAACTAAAAAGGTCTGGATTATTTTAATTTTTGGGGAGAATATGTGCTTAATTGAAGTCGTACCTAATTTTGAAAATTAATTAATTGATACTTAATGAATTAGGCGGGCATACCTATTCAAATGTAAAGCTAAACAGATCGAGAAAAATCAATCTCTGTATTTACATTTCAGCCTGTTAGGCCTCATCGGCAGTCTTCCTGTCTATAGCTACACTGGGCTGGTATCATACTCGAGAAAACACAAGTCTTTTTGATAGCAGGCACAACGTGCGAGGAAACAAACCACTCATTACTGACCCACATCTTTCGTTTCCCTGTCAACCATAGTAAAAATGTATAGGCAGAAAGTCTCCCTGGGTTTCACTGTTTGGATGATCTGGACTATCTATGACAAATTAATTAAATGAATTAAAATAAACATAATTACCACAGGAAAAAAACTTCTGAGTTTGAATTCTGTGAATGATAGAAAGGCCTAGAAACGATTTCTCAGATTGGTTCAATGAATGTCTTGTAGAGTAGCTAACACCCATACAATACTCTACCTGATTGTCTGGCTCAAAGCCATAAAATAGCCTACGATTAAAGTAGATTAATTAACTAAATAATATTCCGACTGACTATGCTGCGTTGGATATACCGAATTGACCCTCCTCTTTTAGCGTGATTTTGTCTTGTCAATTGTTGTACTTATTTGTTCTGTGTTTGTATGTATCCGTGTAGCACCGGTGCTTAATAAATGTGTTAAGCACAACATTCATCAATGTATCTTTTCACTTCACGATACAACAGAATGACTGGAAGGGCTATGAGAAACTTTTAAGGTTGAATTCTGTGAATGATTGGAAGTTCTAGGAGGAACTTTTATCATACTGAGACCAGAAATATTAAGGGATAACGACCGTACGTACGTTAGGTGTTTATGACTCAAGAGCAAAAACATACGCAGACTGCATTGGTTGATTCAATGTATCCATAAGTCAACGTTTAAGACCTAACGTTCAGTGATAAAATGTGACCTTCAGCCTCTGTATGACTAATAGAATATTTAGGTCGAAACCTATGCACAGTAAAAAGAGGGGGAATCGAATTTTAAAACATCACTCAATAATTCTCGGGCCTAAATAATAAAACAACAATTTTTAGTCAAAATTCGTCTTGTGGATTGCTGCTTATCTTGTGTTAAATAATCTATGCGGTTGCATAAGATTATTGTCAATCCCCTGTAATTCTAAAGGGATGGCCCTTTTCATATCATGGGCGGGACTTTCCATGGAATAGTACAGAAAGCCCGCCAAATACGTGAAGTCACGTGGGACCTGGTTGGGTCCTCAGTTTCAGTTTGGACGTCGGGCAGAGAAGATGTCCTGCCTTAACTGGAACTCACTGCATACGTGCGCTATGTTAGTCAGATGTTTAGTTACATGAAATGTTTAGTTAAGAAACTAAAAGCTTAAGAAAATAACACGGTTTTGTAGTTGGTGAATGTCTTGGTAACAAGACTGATCTAGAAGAAGAAATGAGTTAAGTGCAACCGACCACCAAGACGAAGTCCAGACGCTAGAAGAGATGTTAGAAGAAGAATAGAAGTAAGTAAGTAAAGAGGTATGCAACACTTTGAGTGTTCAGTAGGGTAGGTCGATTTTTCACTATTTTAAAATATCAAATTGTCCGTCTATGCGAAAGTTGTGTGTTAGTATACTGAATACTGATACCAAAAATTAAGATCTTTTACTTGTACTATTGTTTGAGAAAATAGCATCAAAGAACGTCTACTAAAATGCACTAAAGATCCTCGTTTTCTAAAGGCTAAATTTTGCGAAAACAAGGATTTTTAGTGCATTTTAGTAAACGATCTTTGATGCTATTTCTTCAAACAATGGTACCAGTATAAGATCTATTTTTTGTTATCAGTATTCAGTATACTAACAAACAACTTTCGCATAGATGGACAATTTGATTTTTTTTAAGTGAAGAATCGACATACCCTGCTGCCCAGCCACCAGAATTCGGACATCATGAATCACCACAAACGACCAACAGGTGGCCTCATTGAGGGAATTTTATCCCTCTACATAGGCACATAGAATAGGACCTGTTTAGCTCAGTCGGTAGAGAGTTCGGCTAGGAATCACAAGGTTCTTGGTTCGATACCGGCCCTCGCCAACTCAGTGTATGAGAAGCACAAAGATCTGAGCGGTAAAGTGACGAGCTGATGGTAGATGTTTCGCTCCACCTCAGATGCTAAAATAATCTCGTCGGTCTAGCGCTAGTGAAAAGGAGATAGACTCCCTCGCTGTCTGGCTGATACCGACATTAGGCTGTCCCGATGACTGATGATATATGTGACACACCTTAGAATGTTGTATATTGTACAAACGGAAATAGAAATTTCCGGTTGAATTAAACAGAGGAGGGACGACAAAGGTGACAAAGGACTTTTTCCTGGTGGGAGCGAAAAAAGAAAAGGCGTAGGCGTTTGAGATATATAAAAGAACAGTCAGTAGTGAACAGACCCGAGAGAGTCAGGAGGAGACGGCGAACGGAGTGACCGACACTCACGGTCACAGCCGATGGGCTGTGAACCGTCACGTAGCCACCCTCCACCTCACCAACGCATTGTCAACCCTTGGGCAGATTCCCAGTGTCAAGCTCGCCGCCCACCACGTGCAGCCGAGAAGAAATAAAAAGTCAATTTTTTTACTACATACAGCATGCCTTGTGATTTCATTAAGCGACCACTACATATATCGTCTAAGGGTTAGATACCCGCAATATACCCACTACGATACGTACGCCGTTTTAGCAGCATGAGTTTGAAGAAGCCGATATATAACATATATAGAATTTGATGCCAGTATATAACATATACGATTTAGTGCCGGTAAAGAAGGCGCTATGCAATAAGAAGAACAATAATCGTATTTGCTGTGACAAATATCTCGACTGAACACCGTCATTAGGCCGTCGCGACGACTTATTTTTTACTTACAGAGGCACAGTCGGTGTATTTTACATCCCCAGTTGACAGGACGGGTTACTAGGTCAGAAAATGTTTTCGGTAATAAAAAAAATGCGCTTTGTCAGTGTATCACTGCAAATCTGACACTTGCATCCAAACGATTCGCTAAGATAATCGAAAAATTGTTTGACGTCATTGAAAACCTATTATCAGCAGTTTTCATTTTGTGACTTTTTTTATCACACTTGACTTGTTTCACTGTTCTTTGTATTATCCAGATTCTTCCACGCTAGAAATCTTCAAAAGTGCTTTAAACAGGAACCAATGGCTAATCAGAAATCGATTACCTGATTATCTTTCGTCTCTATCGAGACTCAGCGCAACGAGAGAGAGAAGAGGTTGATAGAGAAAAAGAGAGAGAGAGAAAAAGATAGAGAGAGAGTGAGAGAGAGAGAGAGAGAGAGAGAGAGAGAGAGAGAGAGAAAGCTGTACCGGAAATTAAGGCCAACACCTGTTGTCCCGGATACAAAGAATATAACAGCATCACCATTATAAACAAACAGGCAAAAAATGATGAGGATGTTGGTTCTCTTCAGTTACAGATTTCTTTTCTTTTGTCATCTTTATATTTTGTTGTTGTTTTTTATTGTTTGTTTGTTTTGTTTTTTCGAAAAAAAAAGTCGTTTTTTGACAGCACTTACACAAAAATCAATAGCATCTTTTGTTCAGCAGCGACGCTGGAAATTGCCAAACAAAGACGATATTTCCTTGTTGCATCTGCCAAACGAGGACTGCACAACAAAATCATTGTGTTCCCATTTTGCTATCCCCCCTTCCTTTTTGCCAATCTCAATATATTACTCTTTCTCTCTCTCTCTCTTCCTTCCTCTCTTTCTCTCTCCCTCTCTCTCTCTCTCTCTGTATATATATATATATATATATATATATATATATATATATATATATATATATGGGAGTAAATATGGAAATAAATCTGACAATATTAAGAAATTTGAAAAAACAAGTGTTTCAAAGATAAGATGAATTTATTTATCGACGCTTAAACGTTTCGGTTTCTTTAAACCTTCATCAGGATGTATCATAGGGTGAAGAAATTGATGGATGTTTTATAGATGACAGGAGATTAAAAACATCTTTATAAATTTGTTTTGTTGTGTAACTGTATTTGTTCAGCGTTATATTTTTTTTAATAAATTTTTTTTTTTAATTTATAAAGATTTTTTTTATCTTCTGTCATCTATAAAACATCTATCAATTTCTTCACCCCATAATACATCCTGATGAAGGTTTAAAGAAACCGAAACGCTTAAGCGTCGATAAATAAATTCATTAAGCGTCGATAGATAAACTTAGAAAGAATGGCTGGATGGATACTGATTGATTGGTAAATCGATTTATTTCAAGATCATATCAAACCGTCAAGGGTTATTTTATGCCAATAAGTAAGGGAATAGTGTTCATTGTATTTTCATATCTACCAGAATGTTTGCATTCGGTTCTGCCGATATCCGAATAATATTTAAACAGATTTATTTGATCAATAGTAGGAGACCCAAAAGTTACGAGCAATCCGAGTATATATATATATATATATATATATATATATATATATAATATATATATATATATATATATGTGTGTGTGTGTGTGTGTGTGTGTGTGTGTGTGTATTTAGGCCGCATTTTTTCTTGTAGGCATATATAGTTAAATAATGCAGCCATTTTCTGTCTGCAAGTTTTGTCCTTTGTATTTTCGTATTGCCGGATTATTTTTTCTAATATCTGGCGATAATTGGCTGATGTATTTGCCATATGTCATAGAACAAGTACTTTCTGTCCTATCGTGGGCCATCTTCAAGGTATTTTGAAACCGTACAACAATGGGCTATTCCATTTTCCATTTATATAGGTTGTGTTTATTATTGTTGTTGTTATTATTATTAGTGTTATTATTATTATTGTCATTATTATTACTACTTTTGCTATTATAATTTATTATTATTACTACTTTTGCTATTATAATTTTATAGTAATTATAGGCATTTTAGAATGTTGGTGCTATTATCAAAGTTTATTTTGTTTAGTTTTGAATTTTTGTGTCTAATATGCAGCGCTTCTAAGATTTTTAGTCGTTGTTTACATGATTGTGTTTCTATAATGGTAGTGTTATCGTTAAGTATTTTTCGGAATTTATTATTGGGACAAGAGTGTGATTCTACATGTTGGGCTATTGAACTATTGTCTGTAAGGTGCATTGTAAGTCTTTAACTATATATATATATATATATATATATATATATATATATATATATATATATTAGCTTAGATTACTGCCCGATAGGGCATTGGTGCATTGGGTACATTTTTCATCAAAACAATGACATAATTGTCTATTTTGGGCAAAGTTACATGATGAAAACATTTGTTATTTTCCCATTCGGTACAAATAATCAGGTGATTTTCGAATACTGTCGTCCTGGTCTCCTGTCCTAAAATACGCTAGGCGGCGACAGATGAAAAAGAGAACTGTGTTATTTATGAACCGTGCAGCGGTTTGAAGGCATTTTCATTGTCAAGTTGATGCGATATTTTATAGACCACCACCCAAGTTTTTTATCGACACAAGTAATTGTAAATATTTTAATTAAAACTGGGGAAGGGGTTGTAAAATATCGCTTTCATATCACATTAACTTGTCGATAAAAACGCCTTCAAACCGCTACATGGTTCAGGATTAGCATAGTTCACTTTTTCAGCAGACACCACCTAGCGTATTTTAGGAGGAGACCGGGACGACAGCATCCGAAAATCGCCAATAATTTAAGAAGAAGTCTCTTCCAATTCTCTGTATTGGACGTTGTTTAATCGGGGTTTTTTTGCACAGGATTTTCTTCACTTTGCCGTTGCCTTGGCTCTTTTGGTTGCAATCTTCTCTGTTAGTGGAGATTTCTTTTCGTTAGCTATAGTGCTGCCGTATGCGATAAGCAGTAATATACTACAGAACTATTAATTGATCACTGCATTTAAGTATTGCATTATAATTATTTAAGCTTACATTAAAGTGATAATTCTTCTGCTTCCACTTAATTTAAACAATGTTATGTACGTAAATCCTTGCTTTTCGTACAAACAATAATTTCTATTTCAAGGGTGACTTTCGCTGGATTTTACAATTAATTTTGATTATTCCAAACTTATTTCCAATATTATAAAAATAGTTATAATATTTTAAAAAAATCGTCGCAAAACAAAATTCCGTAAGAGATCACTGAAAATAATCAGAGTTATTTAAATTTGAGAATCAAAAATTCAAGGATTACGAATCAGGATTCGGTCAGGAATGTTTTTATTTGATCATGGAGTCGGCCTTATTCCAAAATGGTATGATGGGTTGAGCAACGGCTTTTAGGAGTAGAGTTGAAAAATAAGACACATTGATATTTGTATTTATTACTAGATTATTACGGCATAATGTTAAATTGGATGAAATGGGGATATGTACATTCTTCTGCTTCGGTCCTATGCTGAATATTTTAAATTTGGTTTTATTCCGTCACCTAGGCTCGAACCCCGACGCCGAGTACTGATTGAATAACACAAAGCTTTCAAGAAGCAACCGTTTCTCGAAACGCAAGCCAACAGTCTATTATTAAACACGAAACAGGTGTAAAACGTAATGGATTCGCTGATGCTGAGATCCATCAGTGGTGGGAGCAGTTGCGATATAACCGAAAACAAGCCAGTTAGAGAGAGATCAGAGCTTATTACTCGACCGGGCTTTCGTATTAATCTACGGAACACCATTGGGGTTAAGTGTTCGGATACCAGATGTTTCTCTCCTCATAGCGGGAACAGTCGGTTCTGCGGCAACAAAGTGTAAGTAATCATCTATAGGAGCAGTAGGCGTTCAAAATCTCTAAATATATGAAATGACCCCGCGTGAACATCAGCTGATAGCAACTGATTCTAGTCTCTCATCCTCCACCAACCCCCATCCTCGTCAGAGGCGATGAATCGTTTGTGTGATCATCTGGGGGATATTTTCTCATTGTCATGAGACAAACCTATTGATCTGTCCAAACAAACGATCGTTGCACAAATTTCTCTTCGATGTCTTTGAGCCAAGAATGACAATCCAAAAGGATAATTGTTGCGTTTTCTTTTCGCCTATTTAACTCTGTATGCTGGACTTCTGCCTCGGATTTATTCATCAAATGAGTTAGCTCCCTTGTTGTTTTCTTCCGCTATTTTGTTTTGTTTCATTTCTATTTTCTTTCGATTTATTTTCACTTTTTCTTTTTTCTTTTTTTTTCTTTTTGTATTCACAGTTTCTTCTTCTTCTTCTTCTTTCTTCTTCTTCTTCTTCTTCTTGTGAATTATGTCATAATTTTAGTCTTTCCCCAAAATGTCTTCTTTTTCCTCTTCTTCCAAATCATCACTCATTTTATCTGTTACATCTTTTTGTCTTTTACTTTTAAGACTTTTCGTATCTTAGTTCTAGTTGTGTCTAAACGCCTTCTTCTTCTTCTTTTCTTCTTCTTCTCTTCTTCTTCTTGTTCTTCTTCTTCTTCTTGATTCTTCTTCTTCTTTCTTCTTCTTTTCCTTTGATCTGCTTTTTTTTTTCTATTCTTCTTTTTGCGCCCTATCTATCGCTATGGATTGTATTCTGTTCTCTTCTTCTTCCTTCTTCTTTTCTTCTTCTCCTTCATCTTTCTTTCTCCATTTCTTCTTCTTCTTCTACTCTTCTTTCTCTTCTTCTGTTTCCTGCTTGCTTCTTCCCATTTCTTCTCTTCATTCTTCTTTTCTTCTTCTTTCTTCTTCTTCTTTCATCTTATCTCTCGAATTCTCTTCTTCTTCTTTCCCCATTCTTCTTCTTCTTCTCTCTTCTTCTTCTCTTCTTAATATATTTCACATTAAACTTTGGGTAAGTTTCTTCTCCAAAACTTTTTTTTCATTTTTTTCCTCTCCTTCCAGAAATCACTATTATCTATTACGTCTTTTCCTGTTTTTAATTCAGAGCCCTGCTTGTTTTCTGGTTATGTTTTTAAAAGATCTGTTTTTCTTTAGTTTATTGGTCTAACGTCTTCTTCTTCTTTCTTCTCTTCTCTTATCTTTTCTCTCTTCTTCTTTTTCTTTCTTTTATTTCTTCTTTCTGATCTGTTTCACTTTTTTCTTTTTTCTTCTTCTGTCTTCTTTATCTTCACACTTTTCCTCTTCCTTTTTTTCTCGCTTTGATTCTTCATTTTTAGAACTCTTGTATCCACAGGTCTCCAACACACAATTCTTCTTTCATTCTTCTTTCTTCTTCATTCTCTTTTTCTCTTCTTCTTCTCTCTTCTTCTTCTCTTTCTATCTATCCCATCGAATTTCTCTTCTGTTTTCTCGGCTTTGCATTCTTCATTATAGACCTTTTTTTCCACAATTGTCCACACAACACATTTTCATTCTTCTTCTTCTTCTTCTTCTTCTTCTTTCTCTTCTTCTTCTTCTTCTTCTTCTTTCGTGTGCGAAATGGTCTGCCTACCTCCATCTTCCCCACCGGCGCCTTCGTCCCCAGACCCCCACTCAGACCCCCCAGCCTCACCCTTCTCTCATCGAGACACTCATTTCCTTGACTTGTACTTCAGTTCACCAATGCAACGAGGCCTTTTTTTCCGTGGCCGCCATCGTTGATTATTTTCAAGGCTTTTTCATTCTGAAAAGCAGTAAAGAGAAAACAGCTGTCCAAGTGTTGTTTGCAAATGACTGTTACATCCAATTCGTCTTCCGCCTGATTTTCGCGCGCAAATTACCAAGATTGAGAGAATCTCAATCCAACGCCCAACCCCCGTCGTCGACTGAATAGACATTCGGGAGTGACGATACCGTATGACCCGTTTGGCAAAAGAGGAAAAAGGCAAGGAGTTCTGGGGAGAGAAAAAAAGGAAAGACAAGTAAAAAGAGAAAGAAAAAGAGAAAGAAAGGAGAAAGGTAAAAAGAAAAAAGAGAAAGAGAGGAAGAAAAATTTAAGGGAAGTTTTAAAAGAAAAAAGACGAGAAAGAACAAAGTAAAGAAAACGTAACAAAGAGAAAGAGAAAAAAGAAAAGAGAAAGAAAAAAGTAAAGAGAAAGAAAAAAAGAAAAAAGGTAAAAAGAAAGTAAAAAAAAAGAGAAAGAGAAAGAAAAAAAGAAAAAAGAGAAAAGAAAAAAAGTAAAGAAAGTTTAAAAGAGAAAGAGAAAGAAAAAAAGGAAAAGAGAAAGAAAAGTTTAAAAGAAAGTTTAAAAAGAAGAAAGAGAAGCAAGAAAAAGTAAAAAGAAAGTAAAAAAAGAAAGAAAAAGAAACGAAAGTAAAAGAGAAAGAAAAAAGATGAAGAAACAGAAGAAAGTAAAAAGAAGTTAAAGAAGAAAGTAAAGAGAAAAAAGAAAAAGAAAAAGTGAAAGGAAAGAGAAGTAAACAAAAGAAAGAAGTAAATGTAAATGAAAGTAAAATGAGAAACCAGAAGAAAAATTGAAAAGAAAAAGTAAGAGAAAGAAAAAAGAAAAAGAGGGAAAGAAAAACGGAAAAACAAAGAGAAAGAAAAGTAAAAAAGAAAGTAAAGAGAAAGAGAAAGAAAAAGAGAAAGAAAAAGTAAAGAGAAAGTAAAAAGAGAAAGAGAAAGAAAAGTAAAGAGAAAGAAAAGTAAAAAGAAAGTAAAAAGAGAAAAAGAAAGAAAAAGAAGCAGAGGGGGGTGCTGTGAATAAGATCGGTAAAAGAATTAAAGAAAGATAAATGTAGAGAAAAAAGGAGGAATGATAAAGATGATGTAAGAAGATGGAAAAGGAATGATTGGAGAAAAGGGGGTAGGGAATAAAGAAGAAAAGAAAGAGATTGGAAGAAAGAAGAAAAAAGAAGGAACGAGGAAAAAGAGGAAAAAAAAATGAAACATAACTGTAGCATGAAGCAGAAAGAATCGGTGGTCCCGTAAAGAGGAGGCTAAGGATAGGAGGACAAAAACGAAAGAAAGAGAAACAGAAGAGAGAAAGAGAGGAAAGTTTTTTTAAATGAAGAGGAAGAAGAAGAGATGAAAAGAACGGAAAGAAGAAGGTGAATGAAGAAGAAGGTGGAGAAGAAGCGAAGACGATGAAAGAAGAAGGTGAATGAAAGAAGAAGAGTGAATGAAAAGCCGAAGAAGAAGAAGATGAAGAAGAAGAAGAAGGGAGAAGAAGAAGAAGAGAATGAAAGAAAGACGTTAGAAGAGAAGTTGAATGAGGATAGAGGTGAATGAGAAGACGAAGAAGAAGAAGGTGAAGAAAGAAGAAGGTGAATGAAGAAGAAGAAGCGTGAAGAGAAGACGAGAAGAAGAAGAAGAAGAAGAAGAAGAAGAAAAGAAGAAGAAAGAAGAAGAAGAAGAAGGAAGAGAGAAGGAAGACGGGAAGAAGAAGGTGAATGAAGAAGAAGGTGAATGAAGAAGCGAAGAGAAGAGCGGTGAAATTGAGAAGAAGAGTGAATGAAGAAGGACGAAAGAAAAAAGAAGGTGGAATGAAGAAGAGGTGAATGAAAGAGAAGAGGTGAAATGAAGAAAAAGACGAAGAAGAAGGAAGAAGGTGGAATTGAAAGAAGAAGAAGAAGAAGAAGAAGAAGAAGAGGAAAAGAAGAAGAAGAAGAAGAAGAAGAAGAAGAGAAGAGAAGTGATGTGTTGGAGAAGTGGAACATAAGAGTAAGAAAGAAAAACGACGGGAGAAAAAGAGAGAAAAGACTCGATGGAAGAAGAAGAACCAAGAAGAAAGAAAAGAGAAGAAGAAGAAGAAAAGAGAAGAAAAAGAGGGCGAAACGGCGGGGGTATGCGTGTGTGAGAAAAAAGGGACGTCATTTGAAAAAAAAAAGAAAGATGAAGAGTAAATTCTGGAGGTGGGAAGAAGGAGAGGAAAATTGGAGAGGAGAAAGTAGTTGATATTAATATATATATATATATATATTTGCAACGTTCTCCTATAAAACGAATGTAGCTCTCTGGTGACCTTTAGATACATACAGCTGTATATATTTATCAGTTTAAGGTTCTCCTCTCAGTTTGTAGGTGCGGATGGCCTGGTGGTTAAGAATCCTGACTGATGATAAATCGATCGGGTTTCTCCAGTTAGAGGTAGCCTTCATATATCTAGCCACACTGAAGAAACATGATACATCGAAACACGGGACTGTGGACGATATGAATATATTATATTATATATATATATATATATATATATATATATATATATATATTTGGAGAGGATATGCTGCTTAATTAAAGTCATACCCAAATTTTGAAAATTAATTTGTTAATAATTAATGAGTTTAGGCGGACATATATGTTCCAATATAAGGCTAAACGAATCAAGAAAAAAGTTAATCCTGAATGTACATTTCGACATTTTCTCGATTCGTTTAGCCTTACATTTGAACATATATGTCCGCCTAAATTCATTAATTATTAACTAAATGAATTCAAAATTAGGTATGACTTCAATTTAAGCATATATTCCTCCAAAGATTGTCGGCTTAAAAGCCATATATAAAAACAAAAAAAACACATTTGTTTGTTTACTCAACTTCAATTTAATATATAATATAATAATATATATATTATATATATTATATATTATTAACATAACCAAGCGTGTTGTTGTAAAATCCTCGCGGTGAGAAGAAAAAACCCAGCAAATAGTTTGATTGTTAAAAATATACTACAACATCTACCGGGGAGAAAATTTTGGGGGAAAAAAGAAAAGATTAATATATTATATATATATATATAATATATAATATATATACCTACATGAGACACTATCTACCTAAGTTTAACCCGAATGGTTCTTGAGGATAATTCTGAATCGTCCTGACTCATAATTAACCTGAAAAACAGTTCGGGTGAAATCTAGGTAGATATTGTCCTTATAGTTATGCTCTCCTTAGCGCATTGAGCACTTTTTACATATTTAACTTAGAAAACTCCCTCGTTTTGGCTACTACATACGATACTGATGATTATTTTCAGAAAGTACGGATGTACTTGTCTTTTATTTTATTTTCTCTTTTTTCTATCATTTTTTCCCCAGATGCCTATTTGAATTTTTCCCCCCTTTGAAAAACTGAGTTATCTGTTTTTTGTTTTTTTTGGTCGATGTGCCCTCCGGCATACCTCCGTGGATACATCCGAGGATTGAATAACGGGTTGGGTTCAAAGTTCTGTGATGGCTCCCGATTACAACAAGAAGGTTCCCGAGTTCTAAAAGAAGGTTCCCAAATTCGAAAAGAAGGTTCCCATTCTTCGAAAAGAAGGTTCCCGAGTTCGAGAGGGCACCCGAATCCGAGAAGAAATATCTGAAAAAAAACCGGAGGGCATATCGGACAAAACGGTTGTACAGATAACAATAAAGATAGTCGGAATTATCCAAATAATAGCTAGATTAGATTATTTAAATTAATTATAATTATTTAAATTTTCCAAACCATTTACAGGAAAATATCATAGAATAATCCAATATCGAGGGCAAAATATGGATCTCATTTACAAAAAAAAGAAAGAAATATGTTGCTGTTTCTTTTCGGGCTTTTATGACAACCTTAATTCTTTCACGCATGGATTTTGTTAATTTAAATTGATATTCTTTATAGAATTGATTCCAATTGCAGTTAATAGATCATTTTTGGTGGATGAATCCATTTCATAAAGAAATTTTCATATTCCCGCCATAAATGTTCAATTGGATTTAGATCTGGATTGATTTTATATGCTTTTTCCTGGAGAAAAGCGTTAATCCACTTTCCTCTGTGAGAAGATGCATTATCGCCATCAGAAAATGACTTCATCCCCAAACCAATTTTCTATCAATGGAATGAGAAGATTATCTGGGATTTCAATACAGACATGTGCAGTGATTGTTTTGGTAATAATTATCATCTATTCTGGTCCTTTGAATTATATGCAACCCCATATAATTATATATTTACCCAACCCCTCCGCACGAGCAGGATGCGACACAAGGTCAATTTCTTAAAGCGGAGTTTTTAACAGGTTTTAATTCAGAGTTTTCCTTCTTCTAGACAGGTTACCTAACCACGGTTAAAGAGTCAAGTCTACCCTGCTATTTACCCATAGCTGGAGGGAAAATTGGATTCATACCTTTCCCAAGCGCCATGTGAAACGATATGGGAAATGCAAACAGATTCGCCCAGGAATTGAAGTCGGGTCGACGAGTTCATTTCCTAAGACTATAACCATTAGACTTCATTCAACCAAATATAATGAATGCCTTGGGGAAATATACTGGTTTTTGTTGGAGTTTTTTTGTATATAAGATGTGCTGGAAAGCGCCACTTATACGTGGTTAGTTAACTATTTAATCGCCGATATTAAAACTCTTTTATTTGTACGTATTCTCCATTGCCAAATGGACTTTGCTCAATTGAAGGATTCAACACTAAGGAACACCAAGGAATAACCAAAGCATTCTACTCAACACTAATGGACACCGAAGAAAAACTAAAGGATTTTCACTAAAGATCAGCCTAACACAAGAGATCTCCATTGAAAAGAGCTCTCACTTGAAGCCTAAAATCGTTACTATTCAACAGGTCATCTTAATATATTTTATCTAAAAGATTAGCTTAAATTAACAATTATCATCAGCCCTCTCATCTGTGCCGATGACACCCCTGCAGAAGACTAAAAAACATCATGTGCACTGGAGCTGTAGAATATGCCGATTGCACCTCGGTGGAGGGGTAACCCCACTCCATAGAGGCCACTTCTTGGCCTTGCCTGGTGACTCGTGATTCTTAATGAAGGAATCCCGGTGACTGAGCAGTCCATGATAGGCAACACACCACGTTGACCCTTACATAGGTTACACTGACTGTCGGAAAAACCTCCTCCGATCAATCATCTGCTCACGTCAAGCCCTAGCATCTATATAATTATCGCAGCCCTATTGCCCTTGTGGCAACCCCAAGTCTTTGTATCACACATATGCTAGAAGGCGCTGGTTGAAGGTCTTAATATCAAAACCTTATAATGTTAAACAGTTATAGCTTTAATGTAAACAGTTATATTTATATATATAATATATATTATATATATATATATATATATATATATATAATAATATATTGTGGACTCTCTCGTCGATTTTCGACGCATGAGGGTTCACACATACAATGAACACCCAAATAGTGATTTGTTTATAGTGGTGAAGGCTTTTGTTAGACCATCCACACTTTTTGGCACAGTCAATAGGAATGAATTGGTGCATCAAGGGTTGCCACAAACCCAATCAACGACCGACCTCAGGAATTTTGAATTCAGAGTTATCCCTCTCCTAGACTGGTTATCTACCCAAGGTTGAAGGTCCCAGTCTGCCCTACTATTTAACCCATAGCTGGAGGGAGAATATATGGATTCATTCCTTTCCCAAGGGTATTAGCGCTATGTGAAATGCCAACAGCTTCGTCTAGGAATTGAACTCGAATCGACGAGTATATATATATATATATATATATATATATATATATATATATATACTAGCAAAATTACCGTACGAATATGAATATGAATTATCCATGACCGTACGAAAAGATTTTAGGAAGACCAGGGGGTTCCTAAAAATGAAATTTAAAACAAAATCACCGAAAAATTTATGTATAACACTCAAAAATTCAGGATTACATTAAAAAAAATATTCCCTGAAATAAACATTGTAATAATTACAGTGTTTATTTCAGGGAATTTTTTTTTAAACATTGAAAATATTTTTTCAATATAATCCTGAATTTTGGAGTGTTGAAATAATTTTATATCATAATATTGACATTTTTTAGGTAGAATTCAGAATTCATGTTTTTTTTTTACAAAAAAAAAAAATCCCGTATCGAAACTTCTAAAAATCTTTATAGTTATAACTTTTATATTCTTAACTCTCTTCCGTCTATTTCAAATTTTCTGTTTTTTTTTACATGTATGATTGAATATTTCAAAGTTCACTAACTCTTCATCTCAGAACTTATTCAATAGACTTTATTCAAATAGAATGAGTTCTGAATTGAATAGATAGTGAACTTTAAGATATTCCATCATACAGGTAAAAATAACAAGAAAATTTGGTACAGCCGTGGAAGAAATTTGCTAGACAAAGAGATAAGAAAAAGATGTGTGATATTTAACAATCCTCATCTACAGACCTGAACACAATCATTCGTGCCAATTTAATTTAAAAGCCAATCTTTTAAATAAAACATATTAAGATGACATCTTGAATAAAACTGTTAGAATTTTAGACTTCAAATGAGAGGACTTTACAGGGGAGATCTCTTGTGTTAAGCAAGATGTATACTCTCTTTACTTCTATTATTCTTCTGCTCATCTTTGGTATCTTACGTTCTTCTTTCTGGCGTCTGGACTTCGTCTTGAGACATCGTGTCTGGTCTTTCATTGGGGATTTCTCTTTATCAGAAGCCCTGTGTCATTGGTAGTTTTTAGATAATAACACAAGACTTCGATTTGCTTTAGATCATATTTTATTCCAAAATCCCCACCAGACTACCTGCGCAGATTGAGTCGGCCGTTCGCTTAATACGACTTACCACTTTCGTGGTCTGGCCGATACTGACTAAAAACTATATCTAATCTAAACCGCAAGAGGGTCTTCTCCAGCGATTCTCACGGTATACACCGGAAGGATCAGGATGATGTCAAGCCTTGTCACTCAATCCTTCAAGGCCGCCGGCTGCAACTTATAACAGCCATTTTGGTTTCTAAAAAAAAGTAAAGTCGTCGGGGCGGCCCAATGTCGGTCTCAGCCATGCAGCGAGAGAGTCTATTCCCTTTTCAATAGCGCTAGACCAAGGAGATAATGTTTAGCGGCTGAGGTGGAGCGCTACACCTACCATCAGCTCCTTACTTTACTGCACAGATCCCTGTGCTACTCATTCGCTGAGTTGGCGAGGGCGGGTATCGAACGAGGAACCTTGTGATTTCTAGCCGAACGCTCTACCGACTGAGCTAACCCAGCCCCTTTCTACACTACTGTAAATAAGTGTTAGGTGACTAACAATTATGTAACACAGAGGCTGGTCCTTAGTGAAGAATCCTTTGGTTGTTCTTCGGTGTCCCTTAGTGTTGGCTTCCTTTTTCTAATGGCACATCAAACTTCGTGTGTTATTTAATACCAAATCTATCATTGTAGAATACAGTAGTGATACTCTGTATTCCATAGATGGTGAATGAGAGGGTTAATCTGTAAGTGAACGTAATTGCACCACTTAAGTTTGAAATTGCTAACTACAATGTCAAGGCCAGAACGCTAGCCACTACTCCATGGAAAATATCATGGAATAATCCAATATCGACGGCAAAAATATAGATCTCATTCACAAAAAAAAAAAAAAAATAATATGTAGCTGTTTCTTCTCGGGCTTTTATGACAACCTTAATTCTTTCACGCATGGATTTTGTTAATTCAAATTGATATTCTTTATAAAATTGATTCCAATTGCAGTTAATAGATCATTTTTGGTAGATGAATCCATTTCATAAACAAATTTTTATATTCGTGCTATAAATGTTCAATTGGATTTAGATCTGTTTAACCAAGGAACTAGAATGACCAACTCTGCGGGGATACTGGATGCTGCACGGAGGACCTCCTCGAGACAATGAATGATAAAGAAGGGTGGTGAGAGATAGTAATGGATACCCGAGCTAATGAAGAGCTAGGGGTTTGCAGACGCTACAATCATACCATTTAAACTCTATTTAATACTAACCAATTGTTTAACAGCCTAACCACGTCTAAACCTTTAGAGTAACCGCTAGTTAAACTACCATTAAGCCAACCATCACGAACGTTGCCATAATACTTTGAACTCTACAGAGCTATTTTTTGTTTCTCCTGATTTTTTTTTTTTTTTAGCATTTAGTATTTTGAATAGGAGACATTAATTTTTCTTTTCAAATTATCTGCATCAACGCAAGGTCTTTTTTTACGTAGGGATTCTAATGGGGCTTCTTGTGAAGATCCAACTCGCAATTCAACAATAATGGATCTGCGAGACTACCTTTTTACCCCCAACCTTACCCAGGCAACGCTGGGTAGCCACTTCTAGTAAATTATAAAGGATAAGCTCTTAACGGGATTCGAACTCACTTCCTCTTTGCCTTGGTGGAAACCGTGGTCAAATGCATGAGATACAATGAAGAACCAGAGGTTTGCAGACGTTAAAATCATACCATTTAAACTCTATTTAATACTAACCAATTGTTTAACAGCCTAACCAAATCTAAACCTTTAGAGTACCTGCTGGTTAAACAACCACTAAGCCAACCATCACGAACGTTGCCATAATACTTTGAACTCTACAGAGCTATTTTTTGTTTCTCCTGACAAGGTCCTGTCTCGTTCGTTCCACTTCCTAAAATTTGTCTTGTGTATTGACTTCTTTGTCCCCCAAGCAGAAAAGACCGTGAATCGCTCGATAAATCGTTTTAGAAGAGAACCAGCCTTGCATGCTGTATTCAATAAATTGATCTGTCTCCATTTTTCTTCAATAATCACAGCCTTTTACCCTTTTCTTTGGCACTTTTTTCCTTTGAGGTTAACATTTTGATTCTTTTGTGCTTCCATATTTTCTTGCGTCTTTTTACTTTTCTTTTCTTTTCTTTTCTCTATTCTCAGTCGATCTCATTCCGCACATAATTATTTGGCTCTTTTGCAGATAGATAGATAAATAGATAGATAGATAGATATGAACAGACTCAAATTGATAGATAGGAAAAGAGAAAATAGTTTCATAAAAATAACGAAATAGCTACAATAAAAAAAATAAAATAGATAGATAGATAGATTGATAGATAGATGTGAATAGACTCAAATGGATGTAGAAAGAAAGAGAACATAATTTCATAAAACTATCGAATTAGCTACAATAAAAAGGTAAGAATAGATAGATAGATAGATGGATAGATAGATAGATATAAACAGATTCAAATTGATATAGAGAGAAAGAGAACGTAGTTCATAAACCTATCAAATTAGCTACAATAAAAGATAATAATAGATAGATAGATAGATAGAAGATAGATAGATAGATAGATATAAACAGATTCAAATTGATATAGAGAGAGAAGAGAACGTAGTTTCATAAACCTATCGAATTAGCTACAATAAAAGATAATAAAGATAGATAGATAGATAGATAGATAGATAGATATAACAGATTCAAATTGATATAGAGAGAAAGAGAACGTAGTTTCATAAACCTATCGAATTAGCTACAATAAAAGATAATAATAGATAGATAGATAGATAGATATGAACAGATTCAAATTGATATAAAGAAAAAGAGAACAGTTTCATAAACTTATCGAAATAACTACAAAAAAAAGAAAAGAATAGATAGATCGATAGATAGATAGATATGAACAGACTCAAACTGATATAGGGAGAAGGAGAACATATCGAAATAGCTACAATAAAACATGACATACATCATTCCATTTAGACCCTTTCTTAGGCTAGACGAGCGCGATCAATCGGCTGGTCACGTCAAGCCCTAGTACCTATATGATTGCCCCAACCCTATTGCCCATATGGCAAGAACTAGCCCATTTTATCATATGGGTGCTAGGAGGCAGTGGCTGAGGGTTTTCATGTCCTAGGAATGACGTTGAACTTTATCTGATAGTCAGGTTCCAGTTCTGGAGGTTTGGGGAATGTAGGGAGACCTTCATCACCGTTGCTCCCTGGTTCACTCTGGCCCGGAGTGGTAGTACCTGTTAGGGTCCTATCTATGGGTTGAACAGAAAAATATGAGTTTATAAAAAACTGAGTATCCATTAAGAAAGAATTTATTTCGGCATTAAATGACTCACTGAGGTGGATATGTCGTAACATGGAGGCGCGTGGTCTAATGGTTGTAGGAAATGGACTCTTCGACCCGAGTTCAATTCCTAAACAAAGCTGTTTGCAATTCACATGGCGCTAATACCCTTAGGAAAGGTATGAATCTAATTTTCCCTTCAGTTATGGGTAAATAGCAGGGCAGACTGGGCACTTTAACCATGACTAGGTAACCAGTCTAGGAGAAGGAAAACTCTGAATTCAAACCTGTTCAACTCCGCTTAAGAAATTGAACTTGTGTCGCATCCTGCTCGTGTGGAGGGGTTGGTAAATATACATATGTCGTAATAAAAAACAAACCAAACCAAACCAAACCAAACTATTCTATCACTCTTTGTGAGTTTTCCCACCAGCATCCTTCAGTCCCTTTTGCAAACGTAGTGTGACCATTCCAAAAGCACCAACTACAATTGTTACCACAACTACTCTCATGTTTCACAGTGCTGTAGTTTTCTGACAAGATCTAAGTATTCATCTATTACTTTCTTTGTTTTTCAAATCCACTCTGTGGTCAGCCGAGACGGCAAAATCCACGAGTTCTCTACTTCTTGTTAATTAACACCTGCTTCTGGCCAAGATTAAGCGATCCATGTGTATCTCAAAGCCACAGATAATTTTATGAGTCTCATTCTCTAGGATAGATTTTGGTTTGTGCATACACTCTTTGATAGACTGGTGAAAATTTAATTTCTTGCTCCATTCCCTCTAGATCACTTTTCCCGCCCATCTGTTCCTGGTCTTGCATTCCCTTTGAGCAAGTTTGCTACACTCACTTATTATTATTATTATTATTATTATTATTATTATTATTATTATTATTATTATTATTATTCCTTTTGAGTTTTCACATCAGTGTTAGCTGATGGTCTTTCACTGGAGTCTGAGTGACAGCAAGTCTCCTCATGTCTCCAGGACTCTTCTGAGTATTCTGGCAGTTTGCAGCAGTGCAGTGTTCTGAATGTTTCAATCCTTCCTCTGATATCCAAACTTTCCAAACCCTTTTCTAATCCTTTTGGGACTGTTCCAAGTGCACCAACTACAATTGGTATAACTTTCACTTCATATTCCATAACTTTTCAGTTCTCTGGCAAGGTCCAGATATTTGTCAATTTTTTCATTTTCCTTTAACTTCACCCTGTGATCCGCTGGCACTGCAAAATCCACCAGTTGACAAGTTCTTTCTTTTTGTAATCAGCACTAGGTCTGGTCTTCTTGCTGGATAAGGTGATCCGTTTTAATTTCAAAGTCCCATATTATTATTATTATTATTATTATTATTATTATTATTATTATTTGTAGTAGTAGTAGTAGTAGTAGTAGTAGTAATTCATATTATTAACTGGAATATTACTTCACGTATTTTTTGTAATAATAACAAACTTATTATAGACAATTATTATAGCAGTTTTGTATATGATGTTAATAGTCATAATCACGATGAAAGGCTACAGCATTTCAAACGGTAGCAGAAGCCGCAGTAGCTGTGGCTGCAGTGATGGCATCTTTTTTCCCCAATTTTTCTTCTTCTCTTATATATATATATATATATATATATATATATATATATATATATATATATATATAATTTCTTTTTCTTTGGAGGGGAGGCATTGTAGTTATTATTATCAACGTTAAAAACTGATATTAAGCCAAGGCAAGGTTCTTTTCATTTTTTTTTTTCAATAACAGGCCTGTATACGATATACGTATAAGGCTTATCATTTATACCAACAAAATAACATAAAGAAAGCCGCGATTGATAATAGCCTTTAACGACGCTCTTTATACTCGCCCGATACAATATTTCCCTTTCTTTGACACAGAATTCTTGTGTCCAGCTATCAACAATATTTCAGAGCGCATAATGAGTTGCTATTAGATTTCAGGATGCACATAGCCAGGGTTATATGCTTGGCTGTGGATAACAACATCTATTGTTCGCGAGTAGAGTGAACACTTTCTAACCTCAGGTCAACAGACATCTGAGCTGCGCCACACAATGGCCATGATGTCTCTTCGAATGGTACAAATGATATTTATGTGATATATAAATCTAGTGCTGAATATCAACGGGGGGGGGAAAGACGAACAGGTGGATAGTGGTAAGGTAGATGGGGGCAAGAGTAGGTTGCTGGGAAAAAGACGGTGGGTGACGTTTGTGTGTGGGTGCTGTACGTTAAAGAGTTTTCAAGAGTGGCGGGTGGAGATTAAACTTATACCGAGGAGAAAACAGAAGGTAAGTAATGACAGGTAAGAAGGGGAGACGATGCAAGGAGTTAAATGGAAGGTAAGAAAGTGAAGAAGGAAAGAAGAATGATGCTTAATAAAAAGGCAGAATATTGGGTTTTGAATGAGAAAGACTGAGAAAGAAATAGAAAAAAGAAAGAAAGAAAGAAAGAAAAAAAAAAAAAGAAGAAAGAAAGAATGAAGGGTATTAAAAAGATGCCAGAAACAAGAAGAAAGAAAGAACAGTTGTAAGAAAGAAAGAAAAGAAGAAAAGAAAGAGTTATGAGGAAGAAAGTAAGAAAAAAAACGAGAAACAGAATAAGAAGGGAAAGAAAAAGAAAATAAAGGAGAAATTTAAAACTGGAGGATGAGTAAGAGGAGGAGAAGGAGAAAGAAAGAAAGAAAAATGAATGAATGAATGATGTGTAAAAAAAGAAAGAGTAAAAAAGAGAAAGAGGCGAAAAGGAAGAAGAAATGTAGAATAGAAGACGAGTGAGAAAGGAAGAAAGAAAGAAAGAAAGAATAAAAGAAAAAAGAAAGAAAGAAGTGTATTAAAAAGATGGAAGAAAGAAGAAGAAAGAAAGAACAGTTATAAGAAAGAAGGAAAAGAAGAAAAAAGAGTTATGAGGAAGAAAGAAAGAAATAAAACGAGAAACAGAATAAGAAGGAAAGAAAAAAATAAAGGAGAAATTGAAAACTGGAGGATGAGGAAGAGAGAGAAGAAGGGGAAAGAAAGAAAGAAAGAATGAAGAATGAATGAATGAATGAATGACGTGTAAAAAAAAGAAAGAGTAAAAAAGAGAAAGAAACGAAACGAAAAGAAGAAATCAAGAACAGAAGAGGAATGAGAAAGAAAGAAAGAAAGAAAGAAAAGAAGAAAGACGAGAAACAGAATAAGAAGGGAAAGAAAAAGAAAATAAAGGAGAAATTGAAAAATGGAGGAAGAGGAAGAAAAGGAGAGAGAGAAAGAAATAAATAAAGAAAGAAAGAACGAGTGAATGAATGAATGACGAGTAAAAAAGAAAGAGTGAAAAAGAGAAAGAAACAAAAAGGAAGAAGAAATTTAGAACAGAAGAGGAATGAGAAAAGAAAGAAAGAAAGAGATTTTAAAAAAAGAAACAAGATGAAATATAAAAAGAAAAGGAAAACAAAGAAAGAAGCGAAAAAGAAAAAAAAGAGAAAAAAAGAATGATAGCAAAAGAAGAGAAATAGAAAGTGAATAGAAATGGAGTATTGTAAGAGAACTAGAAAGAAAGAAAAGAATGAAAGGAGGAAGAAAAGGAGAAAAATAATTAAAAGAGAAAGAAAAGAAATGGAAAAACAAACAGGAAAATTGAAGAGAGTAAAGAAAGAAAGAACTAGTACATGAATGACTGGGGATGAAAAGAAATACAATAAGAAGAGATAGAAAAGAAAAGAAAAGAAAATATAAATGAAAACATGGAGATGGAGTAGAAAGAAAGAAAGAAAGAAAGAAAGAAAAAGAAGAAAGAAAGAAA
>CM042150.1:96440323-96445323 GCA_023376005.1 Doryteuthis pealeii
AATTGGGAACCTTGTGATTCCCAGCTGGACGCTCTCCCAACGGAGCTAGACAGGCCATAGTTTTCACTAAACTCAGAGTGACAGCAAGTAATGTCAACCAGCCAGTATTCTTCTTAGTATGGGAGCCGATTTCAGCAATGCTGTAGTCTGTAAAGTCATTTAGTGCGAGAGAGAGAGAGAGAGAGAGAGAGGAGGGAGTGATATCGGTGCAGGAGTGGTCAATGTTTACTAGCGGGACCTGTGGATATACCACAATATGATAATTCAATCATTACAACGTTTGATATGTTTACTTAAGAGCTTTTGCGAAATATATAAAAAGTGAAATAATCTTGATTTAACTGTCCCCTACTCTCTCTCTCTCTCTCTCTCTCTCTCTCTCTCTCTCTCATTCCACACACACACACACACACACACACACACACTTTCTTTCTTCTTTCTTTCCTTCTTTCATCTTGTCATTATGTTCGATTGAAACAAATTAGCGTTATTGTTTTCGCATTCTCACCCCTCTCTCTCTCTGTCTTTCTCTAACTCTCTTTCTTTCTTTCTTTCTTTCTTTCTTATTATACTTTTTTTCTGTGTAGCATGTCCGTTTTTTTCTTTATAGTAAAAACAAAGTGGTCCATTATTTAGCTGAGTTGACAAAACTCATAAGAAATAAAAGTTCGGCAGTAGCGACATCAATAATCAGTATTTACATTTGCATTTCATTTTGAAGGATTCGGACGGTCTCATTTTAACCAGAGGGAGTTGCAAGATGATAACTAACGGAAAAGATTATTTATATATATATGGAAAAAACACACATCGATTTTCCAATGAATATATATATTACCCCCCCCCCGCACGAGCTGGATATGACACAAGGTCAATTTCTTAAGCGGAGTTTAACAAGTTTGAATTCAGTTTTCCCTCTCCTAGATCGGTTGCCTAACCAAGGTTAAAGAGCCCAGTCTGCTTACTATTTACTCATAGCTGGGGGAGAGTAGAATTCATACCTTTCCAAAGGGTATTACCGTTAAGTGAAATGCAATTACCACATCCAGGATTTGAAATCGGGGCGACGAGTCCATATTCCATGACTTTAACCATTACACCACGCGCTTCCTTACATAGTATAAGGAGTTTTAATAAAGCAGTGATCCTCAAGAGCAACTATATTCATGAGGATGACCGCCTTATAAAAAGGTCGAAACAGATATCTGTCACCATACGAATATTATCATTTGTTTTTCTATCTATTATCTATCATACCGTCGGATTCATTTCCATTTATCATACACCTATAGTATAAGGTGTGGATAATTTTATAACGGTTTTTAGAGAATCAGATATATTAAATTATTATTTCGTCTTATTGATTTCTAATATTAGTGTACTATTCTCAAATAAATTAAAAGCAATCCTATCCTTCCAATAAACATAATGTCCTATTTCATCATGCCTTTCTTACTACAAAGAATATATAATAGATGGAGTGTTTACACCGATCTTGAATTTTGATTCCAAGAATTTATAATGTTCAATGAATGAACACCTGTTGAAGCGACGCATCTAGTTAGAGTAGATGAATTTAACGTAATGCTTGTGTACCTATTTTGTTCGTTAAATTTCAACTTCAGTCCAAGAAACGGAAACAGACGGAATGAACCGGACAAGTACGAAAATCCACTACAAAAGTTTTAGGATTAAGTAAAGGGGATTATGAATATACATGAAGAAAGAAAGCAAAAATGGAAGCCGTAAACGACACTAACAAAATGATAATAATAATAATAATAATAATAATCATAATCATAATATAATAAAGATATATATATATATATATGCATATTTATTTGAAGGAATTCACTGAATAAAAGAAGTGATTATTGTTGTTGCGTAAACAAGAAAACCCACTATTCCCCGCCCACCACAACTATCCATGATCAAAGAGTTCACCTTTCACATTTGCCGGCAAGAAAAACATTCTTGTTCCTCTATCAATTTTAATGCATTCAGAATCCTATATGCATTTTGTTTCCACTCTTTTGTAGAACGGGTAAATATTTACACAAACAAGCCGTACATCTGATCATTCAGAGTCTATACAGAAAATATTATATATATATATATATATATATATATAATAACATATATATATATATATATATATACTTATATTTAAATATAGTGTATATGCATATCTATGTGGGTGTATATATGTGTGTGTTATGTTTGGTGCGTGTGTCTGTGGTAAATTGTTGTGTCTATGCTATATATATTATATAATATATATATATACTATATATATATTTGGTGTGTATGAACTATTTGAAAGAACAGAGTCTAAACAGCACTATATATATACTATCATTATTCATGGTGATGTGTGTGTGTGTTGTCGTGTTATACATATATTTTATATTTATATATACCCATGTGTATGCATTATATATATATGTGTTGTGTGTGTGTCTACTGCTACTATATATTGGTGTTTACACTTTGAAAGAACAGAGTCGTAAACGATCAATATATAATACATGTGTATGCACATATATACTTATATATATATATTATGTGTGTGAAGAGAAATAAATCCGACGGTATGTAACTCTATATCAAAGAAAATTGAAAAAAACAATTATTGTATGTATATTATCAAGAGAAATTTGAAAAAAACATATATATGTGGCTGGTCGAATTTGAAAAAACATATATATGTGTGTTTGAAATCTGGAAAAAACATATATATATTATGGATGGATTGTGGTGTGCTGTGTGTGTGTGGATATGTATGTGTGGGAGTGAAGTGTGTGTGTATGTCACCATACTAAATGTGTGTGCGTGTCTGGTGGTGTGTGCACTGTATGGTTTTAGACGTTTTGAAAGAACAGTCTAAAACTGTAATATATAATATATATATATATGTGTCGGTATGTAACTTATCACAATATATTTATATTTTATATATACCATGTGTACTGCAATATATACATAGTGGTGTATGTGGTGTGCTGTGTCTATGTTATACATATATATATTGCGTGGTTTAAACTTTGAAAAGAACGAGTCTAAACAGGTCCAATATATATACTATACATGTCGTATGCGACATTATATAATTATATCTATATATATGTGTGTGTGTGCGTTTGTGTGAGTGTGTCTTTGCTGTATGTGTGTGTGTGTGTGGTGTGATTGAAAGAACAGGTCTAAACAGCAATATATATATATATTATATACTATATATATATATATACTATATATATTATATATATATAGTTTATATATATATTGAGGAGGCGTCCAATACATTTTCAATTTCCCTCCTCTGTAGTTCGAAAATTGCAAAAGAATTTTTTCTTGACAATAAAACTACAGATGAGCATTACTATGTTTATAATTTCATTTGTGTGTCAGGGTGAATGGTATGTTTTTGCAGTGTATGTGTGTCTTTGTCTCTGGCATAGGTACAGTTGTACGTCTCTCTCTCTCTCTCTCCCCTCTCTCTCTCTCTCTCTCTCTCACTCTCCTCTATATATATATATACTCATATATATATTATAATATATATATATATATGATATATTATATTATACATCTTGAGAGAGAGAGAGTAAACTGGGGAAATCAATCCGACAGTGTGTGGATGTGTGTGTGTGTGTGTGTGTATTTTATATATTGCCCTTGGTTGTGTTTTGTTGTCTGCATGCATATGCGTGCATGTGTGTTTTTTGTGTGTTGCTTGTATTTGGATGGTGTGGTTTAAATAGTTTGTGTGTGTGTGTGTGTGTGTGTTGTGTTTGAATCTGTGTCCGTGTGTAGGTGTGTATGCATATGATATATGGGAATAGTTTTAAGTGTCCATGTTTGTGTCATCTGTATGTGGTATCTGTGTTTTTAAGCATATTGTCTGTGTGTACCTACAGTCCCTGTATGTTCTTTATCTGTGTGTCTATCTCTCATGTGGCATGCCATCAACTCTGTTTGTAACTCTCTCTCTCTCTCTCTCCCTCTCTCTCTCTCTCTCTCACTTTCCCCTCTCACACCACACGACACGCTCTCTCTCTCCTCTCTCTCTCGGTCTCTCTCTCCGCTCTCCTAACACACACACACTCTCTCTCTCTCCCCGCTTCCTCTCTCTCTCACACACACACACATTCCTCTCCCGCTCTCTCTCTCCCTCTCTCACACACACACAACCACACTCTCGTCTCTCTCTCTCACACACACACTCTCTCTCTCTCTCACACACACACACACACACTCCTCTCCTCTCTCTCTCTCTCTCTCTCACACACACACAACACTCTCTCTCTCCTCTCTCCCGCTCTCTCTCACACACACACACACATTTCTCTCTCTCTCTACCGCTTTCTCTCTTTCTTCACACACACCACCCACCATTCTCTCTCTCTCTCTCACACACACTCTCTCTCCCCCGCTCTCTCTCTACCTCACACCACACACTACTCTCTCTCTCTCCACACACACACACATACAAACTCTCTCTCTCTCTCTCTCACCACCGCTCTCTCCTCTCTTCCTCTCACACACACACACACCACACTCTCTCTCTCTCACCAAACACACACACACACAAACTCTCTCAACCGCTCTCTTTCTCTCTCACAAACACACACCACACTTCTTCTCTCGCTCTCCTCTTCTCTCTCTCTCTCTCTCTCTCTCTCTCTCTCTACTCTCTCTCCTCTCTCTCTGTTGCGTTTCTATGTCCTATGTGCCTATATATATCTGTGTTTATAAATGTTGTGCTTTTGCTGTGTGTATCAATAAAATATATATATATATATATATATATATATGATCTGTGTGGAGTGGGTGTTCTTGTTCTCTTTGCGACTTGTAATCTTTTTTGTGACGGATCGCAGGCCCCCGCAGACCGCTGAGCGTGAACCGGAATTATAATTTTGGTCACGGAAAAAAAAATACTTTATGTTCACCGCTAAATTCGAAACTTTCCTGCCAAAGAGAAACGAAAAGAGGAACAA
>CM042150.1:96450323-96457823 GCA_023376005.1 Doryteuthis pealeii
CTTAGCCCCAAAACAGGGCTTACTTATCGAAAAGCAGTACTGGAGGAGAGACGTAAAAACACCAAGCTCTCATTACCAAGCCCAAACAGGGCCAACTTATCACAGAACTCTACAACCAGCTCACTTCTAAGGCATTGTATCAGCATACGTTAAAAGGCGGGTACAATAGCACACTTACTGAAGGACGAGAAACTATCGAGACGAGGCGTCTTATCAACATTTCCTACCGATGAAAAGAATACCCTGTTATCACCATTACTCCAAGAAAATACTAACTCAGATAAGTCTCGTAGCAAATACCATTAAAATTTGCAACACTTTTATGTAATTTTTTCATTACAAGTGTCTGCATTTACTTTCGTGTTTGTTCCTTCTTTGTCCGACAATTTGCCTACAACTACGGAGAAATAAGATCTCCTTCGAAAAACGTAAATACTCTCTCTCTCTCTCTCTCTCTCTCTCTCTCTCTCTCTCTCTCTCTCTCCTCTCTCTCTCTCTCTCTCTCATTTAAATTTAACAAATGAACTCAACCATTATGAACAAATGAAATCAACCGTTGTATCGAGCACTGTCGTTATGAATTTATTTAAAAACTAAAGGGACCTGTGGATATACCACAGTATGATAATCTAATTATTACTACGTTTGATATGTTTATTTAAGAGCTATTGCATGTTCAATATGTTAAAATTATTATAATTTTGATTTAACGCTACCTCTCACTCTCTTTTCTTTCTTTCCTTCTTTTCATCTTTTCATTATGTTCGATTGAAACAGATTAACGTTAACGCTTCCGCGCATTTAGCATCTCTCTCTATCTTTCTTCTCCTCCCTTTCTTTTTTCTTTCTTTCTTGCTTATTATATTTTTTCTTTGTAGCATGTCCGTTTTCTTCCGTTTCTTTTGTTATTTAAGTATAGACAAAAGGTCATGAAAACACACAATGATGTTAAAATGAAAATATTTTATATCATATTCATAGCTAATATTGAACAATATTTCGATTTATAAAAATCATCTTCAGAGCTTGTTTTTAATCCAGACTCATCGAGAGAGAAGCAGAAAATAATTTAAATTCAAAACAAAAAACATTGATGTTCCAAAAAGCGTCATGTAATCGTTTCGTAATTAGTTCATCCGCTACGCGTTTCTACACCAACGACATAATTGTATATCTTTAGTGTAACAGTTTTTGAAAGAAGAAGACATATTTCAAATTCAAAAATAGACAAATTCTCTTTTTCAAACAGGAAGGGTTTTAACCCGTTCAGGTTCAGCCTGTAACGGATTTTTTCCAGAAAAGAAATATATATATATATATATATATATGTGTGTGTGTGTGTGTACGTGTACGTATGTGCGTGTAAGTATTTGTGTGTTAAGATACTGTGAACATAAAATCAACGTTGCTCGGTATCTCACAGTTTATTATCGACAATGCGATTTTCAAGATAGAGAGAGTGAGTTTATAATATATAGATATATTATGAAAAGAGGCATCATCTGATTCGTGTGTGTGTGTGTGTGTGTGTGTGTGTGTGTAAAACCATATTCCTCATCTAATGAAGGAATTGTTGACCACACAGGGTTTGTGTTCATTCAAAACAATTTCTTTAATACGAAAATAATTGTATATATGCTTTTTTGTGTGGATGTTCGAAAGCCTACACACACACACCTACAACTACGGAAAAATAAGATCTCCTTCGAAAAACGTAAATACTCTCTCTCTCTCTCTCTCTCTCTCTCTCTCTCTCTCTCTCTCTCTTCTCTCCCCCCCTCTCTCTCTCTCTCTATATATATATATATATATATATATATATATATATAGGTTTGGTGCAAGTGGAAAGAAAATGAGGTAACTATGCTCTTGTTTGTTAACCTGTGATTTATTCTTAATTTTTCGAGATAAAAATCTCTTCGACAGAAGATTTCTTAAATTGAAGCTGTTGCTAGAGACCGTCCATTTTGTTTTGTGTCTTATACCTTCCAAATTCTCTGTGTGCGCGTGTGTGTGTGGATGTGTGTTTATTTATTATGTGTGTGTGATTTTATTTCAAAATATTAAGAATAAATCACTCGTTAACAAACAACACCATTGTTAACTTATTTTTCTTTACACGTGCATTGTGATTTGCCTTCAAAACCAACCACCAAACTAATATAAACACAATGCTTAAAGCAAATTATAAAACACTTATATATATATATATATATATATATATATATATATATATATAGAGGTAGGTAAAAGACAGTGAACAAGAAATGCTAAATCACTTGTACTTGCACGTAATTTGCTTTCAATAAAAATCCTTTGACTGATGATGTCCGTATAAATCGGACGAAATATTTCAACTCTTTTGAGTTATCATTTCTTGTTCACTATCCTTTTACCTACCTCATACTGTCGGATTCTACTACATCCATCCTGTCTTCATATATATATATAGGGCTTGTGTTGGACCATCCGCAATATGGAACAGTCGATCGGAAAGAATTGGTGCACAAGAAATGCCACAAACCCAATCAACGACTGACCTCAGGAATTTTGAATTCAGAGTTTTCCCTCTCCTAGACTGGTTACCTACCCAAGGTTAAAGAGCCCAGTCTGTCCTACTATTTAACCCATACCTGGAGGGAGAATATATGGAATCATACCTTTCCCAGGGGTATTAGCGCTATGTGAAATGCAAATAGCCTTGTCTATATATATATATATATATATATATATATATGAGTTGTGTTGGAGTTTATCCTATATATAGGGACCCTAGAGAGTTCGACCTCTATTTGCGCCATTACGTTCTAGTACTTTTTGTGAAACTAAAATAATTTTTGCTATAAATCAATTCCAAGCAAGTTTACATTCATGGAAAAAAAATTGAAAAATATTTATTTTGATCATTTTCTAAAAAAAATCTCTCTATGTAGTTTTCCACAGAAGAACATCACTTAAGAGTTCGTTCTTAGTGTTCAGCATGTATTGTTCGGCTTACTTGAGTGTTTGTATGCTAAGTCAACTCACAGATTTTTTTTTTTGCTTTCACGATTTATTCAAGACAGCATGCGAGTAATTTCATGTCAAATAATCCAGGTCAAACCATCCCCTTCAATTTTCTCTGAATCTGGATCATGTGGATCCAAATGTGGATCATGTTAAAATTTGGCAATCCCCAAATGTGTACTTCCAGTTTCAAGTTCAAGTTAAAGTAGTGATAGATTTCAAGCTGTGGGCGAAAAAATTTTTAAACTCACATTCATTCAATTTTAATAAAATTTTGGAGAATTAAGTAATTTAACAAAGATATTTGTCAAAACAAAAGATAGTTTTCAAGAACTTAGTGGAGTGAATTTAGGTAAGTAATTGATTTTTAAAAAAGTTATTGTCATGTGAGTTTTTATTTAATTTATTTTTCAATTCTTTTAGTTTAGATTTATTAAATGTTTTATTTTATTTAAGGAAGAAAATAAGTATTTGCGGAGATATATTTCTTTCGGATTTGACTTCTAAAACGTAACAGAAAAGTTTTGTTTATTGATTTTTAAAAATAAAACAACATAAATTTACTGATCAATTAAAGAAATTTATTTATAACTTTTGCTCAATGTATTTTAATTTTGTATTTGCAAACTTTTATTAATGTAACTGTAACACCTTTTTTTAACTTTGAAAAAACGTAAAATGTTTTACGTAAGTTTAATTTCTTTCCTACCAACTAACTTTTTCTTTAGAACTTTTACGCTAGAAAGGATTAATTTTGTTTAAAAACTGTATTTTTATTATTCAGTGTATATAGTATACAAAGTTGAGGGGGTGCGCGAAAAATGGCGACTTTTTGTAACATATATTTGTTGTAAAATGAGTTCTAGTCCCTACTCCTAAAAATTAGTTTATAAAAACATATTAGCCCAGGGAATCCAATATAAACATCATAAAAGTCTCAAAGTGAACTACTTTTAAATTATTGATGTTTTTTTATTTATTCTTAGCAAGATCAATATCCTGATGTAGCATGCATCTATGACAAAGATTTTTTCTATTATTATTTCTCATATATTGAACATTATCTCTACCAAAAAAGTATAGTTTGCTTCACCCATCCCCAACAGCTAGATGCGACAAATGGTCAATTTTTAAGCGGAGTTTAATAGGTTTGAATTATGAATTTTCCTTCTCCAAGACAGGTTGCTAGATCAATGTTAAAGAGTCAATGTTAAAATGAGATGTTGCTTCTAGGATTAGTACAGCAATACTAATTGACGTACAATTAACGAGATTCCTTAAATTCTACGCATAAAATAAGCTTAAACGTGTTGACATGCCGTTAAAATCAATCAGTCTTAAAGAGACACTTGATTTCTGAGTGGAATCCACTTGAAAACTATTTTCCCATTCAAGACTCGCCATATTTCTTTCATGAATCTGGCATTCTAAATATTAGGAAAAATCATACATTTCATAAGAACATTTTGAAACTTCTTCTGTTCTTCAACCATTCTAGAATCCACACACAGCTGATCAATGTAGGATTTTTCTAAGCCAATATTATTTTTCTATGTGTAAGATAACACCACTTTTAAGTCCGTTCTTATTTCCTCAGCATTGTCAAATACGTCTTGTTCGTCTTACTTTGTGTGATAGGTGGTAAGTGGTCGTACAGCTGCGTTTTTTTTGGGGGGGAAGGGGAACTGCTTCCAGAATTTCTTCAACACAACAATACCCCTGAACGGACAATGAGCATAATTCTTTAGCTTCTAGGCATACCTAAAAACTTTCAAGAAACATGATTCTCTAACTTATAGACATGAAATAACCCTAAACTAATTGACATGCCGTTAAGATAAATCGGTCTTAAAAAGAAACGTTATCTCTGACAGAAATACAATTAATGCTATTTTACATCCTTCAATATTTCTTTTTTTATGGTTAGTGCTTCCAGGATTTGTTCACGTCAACAATACATATAAACGTACAATGAACATGATTCCCTAACTTATAGGTATATATATATATATTATAGGTGAATAACCCTCAACGTGTTGACATGCCGTTATAATCAATAAGTCTTGAGGAGAATTCTGATTTCTTACAGAAATACAGTTAATACCTTTTTACCTCGTTCAATATTTCTTTCATGAACGTGACCTTCTAAATATGAAATCTACTGAACTCACCAAGCGGTTTTATTTTATTTTATTTTATCTTTTTGTTTTTATTATTATTTTTTTTTATCCGGTGAAATTCCTACCTGTCAAAATATAATGTTTTGAACCTCTTCTCCTGTTCTCCAACCATTAAGCTGCACTCGTAATTGAATTATTAAATCTTAGAATTCAATAATGCTTTCCTTGTAGGCAGAAGGTTATTACATAAAATTAATCGAAGCAAAATGGACAATTTCTTTCTTCCTTAGCTGAAAATGATTAGAATAATTGATGTAATAATAATATCTAGCTTGAATAATTTTCCATTTGATTCATGAAGACTTGAACGATGTTTAATAAGTTTTAACGAAAAAAATATCATTAAATAATAACAACAAATAAACCAATTTAGCATTTTGGAATTGATGGACAAGTCGTCGTTTTAGAGCAGGGGTAAATAAGCTTGTTTCCAATTTGAATATTCTCATCCAATTTGATTTGCGACCTGTAAAATGATGTTTGATTTTAAATTTATTCAACCCCTCCCATCCCCTTTCTTCTCTTTTCATTTTCTTTTCTTTTTTCTTTCTTTTTCTTTCTTTTTTTTCTTTCTGTGTGAGTGTTTAATAAAATACAAATATTTTTTTAATCGTTGTAAAATGCAATATTCATTAATTGAAAATGAACAAACCGACACGAAGGAACTGCGCACGCGTATTTATCAGTTCCGGCTAAACAGACTGAGCGAGATGTACCGAAAAATATCTTCAATAAACTTTTTCTTTTACATTTTTTTTACTTTTTTAGATTTTTTTTTTGGTTTTGTTTTTAATATATGTATTTCGATACGGTGAGAAAATTTAATAATAAAAAAGAATCACGTACGAACAATTATTTACGTACATTACTATAACATTCGTTAATATCTTCTTAATGCTTTTCTCATACAGATTTCCACTTGTTCATTATCTACAATTTTGCATACGTGTCAAAATGTGTTGGACGACAACCATAGAGCAATTTTCAGCAAATTAATTTTTTCTTCCCCTACACCTGTCACCATACCAAGATTAAAGAGCCCAATCTATCCTACTATTTTCCCGTCATCCCTGTATGCTGGTTCTATATAATAAATACATCCACTGAACCTGAAAGGAAAAAAACCCTCAATGAGAACCAACTGTTGGCCATGGGCGGTGATCAGCTATGCTTAAGGACGGAATCCTATTGACTAAACTGTCCATGACATACAACACCTTCAATCCATCGGCCGGTCAAGTCAAGTCAAGCCCTAGCCCCTATACGATTGTCTCGACCCTATTGCCCTTATGGCAATCCCCCCAAACCTTTTTATCATATATGTGCAAGAAGGGGGTGGCTGAGTTTCTTAGTGTCTTGGGTATGACGTTAAACTGTATCAGTTGGTGAGGTTCCAGTTCTGAAACTCTGGGGAGAGTGCGGTGCACTTTTATCGTTATTGCCCCCTGGTCTGTTCTTGTGACTTGAGGAAGTAGTGCTGCTCTGGATCGATGGAGGGGCTGCTGGAAGTTCGTATGTCTGGTAACCGACCCAAGTGTTGGCTATAAGAATATTTATGTGATTAAATCACCCCCAAACATCTGGCCGCATAACTTTCCCTTGATTTGTATGTGTGGGGTGGGGTGCAACAACAAAGCGAAAATTTTGATGATTGTCTATCTTTAACATAGTCCCCACGTGGAAAAAGTGCATAATCCAATGGGGGATGGGGAGCATATATAGTCATCCCCAGACACAGACGTATCACGTCTCTTCATATTGAGAGCAATAACATTCCAGAGGATGATGATATGATTATTTTTGAATGAATTGTCCTTAATGGGTTTTTTTTTTAAATAAAAGAACATGTTAATACTAAATAAATGTAGATCGTTTATCGCAATTTCTGTTTATTTAAAAATTTTGTAATTTTCTATTTCTTAATGTCTTGTTTTGGTTTGGTTTGGTTTGTTTTACGGCATATCAACCTCAGTGGGTCATTTAATGCCGATAAAGTTTTGAAATAAATCAATTCTTAATGGATAATACAATTTTTTCATGAATACATTTTTCTATTTAACCCATAGATGGGGCCCTAACAGGTACTACCACTCCGGGTCAGAGTGGACCAGGGAGCAATGGTGATGAAGGGGTTCTCCACATTCCCCAAACCTCCAAAACTGAACCTCGCCATCAGATAGAGTTTAACGTCATTCCAAGGACATGTAGACCCGCAGCCACTGCCTTCTAGCACCTATACGATAAAAAGGGTTGGGGCTTGCCATAAGGGCAATAGGGTTGGGAAATTCATATAGGTGCTAGGGCTTGACGTGAC
>CM042150.1:96460323-96467823 GCA_023376005.1 Doryteuthis pealeii
CAAACTGTAAAAGCAGACAGAACACAAAACGCTTTTGATATAGAAAGAAGAAAAAAACACGGCATATTGCTTCACGGTTTATCATGTACAGCTGCTCGCGAAATGAATAAATGCAAATTAAATAAAGGTATGTTTATGCAAGATTAAATCATTGAAATCTCTTCAATTTTAATCATTTAGGCTCGAATGATTTTACAATTGATGACTTGCGCGGTTAGCAAGCTAAATGCTGGATTATTCTCCCCGCTTAAAACTATCTAATCATATTTGTTTTGAATAATTGATTTTTTGGACTGTTGTCCTCATCTTATAAATATGATAATATATAAACAACGTTTCGGCTGACGTATCTCCCGGCCTTCTCAGGTTGTTGTATACCATTCTCATTACTTACTTCTTACTTCTATTCTTCTTCTGTTCTTCTGACATCTTAAATTCTTCTAGGTCTCTTCTAACGTCTGAATTTCTGTTGGGGACTTCGTGCCTGGTCTTCCATTGGGGATTTCTCTTTATCAGAAGCCCTGTGTCATTGTTAGTTTTTAGATAATAACACAAGTCTTCGATTTACTTTGATCATATTTTATTCTCGAAATCCCCCACCAGACTACCTGCGCAGATCGAGTCAGCCGCATGTATAACACGACTCACGACGGTCGTGGTTTCTCACCGACTGACTAAAAATCTATTTCTAATCTAAAACCGGAAGAGGGTCTCCACCGATTCTTACGGTATCCACCGGAAGGAAGGATCAGGACTGAGGTCAAGCCTTGTCACTCATCCCTCAAGGCCGCCGGCTGAACTTATAACAGTCATTTTGATTTCTACACTATTGCACATAAATATTAGGTTTCTAATAATTATGTAACAAGGTGTTCTCTGTGTATCCAGGCATAGTATTTGTCGTTCGTGTCCGACTTGCCCAACACTGAAAAATAATCGAAGAAATATTAGTTGGTTGGTTGGGTTAATGGCATACCAACACTTGGGTTAATCAAAGCCAAATGTTGTTTTTTTTTATATGTATGACTTATTTAAAGAATAATCTTTAACTTCACGGGTATTAATAAATTGGTAACGTCATGTGTATTACTAAATTCTCAGAAGTAAATTTAATCAGCTTTATAATTTTCATTAACTTCATGTGTGTTCATAAATACGAATAGGATCTCCTTAATCCCATAAATAATCTTTATTAATCTATATTTTTCACTAGCACTAAAACCTTGAAGAGTGTTTAGGCGTCCGAAACAGAGTCCCACACTAATCATAAAATCCTCACTTTACCGCACAGATCCCTGTGCTATGCATACACTGAGTTGGCGAGGGCCAGTATCGAACCTGGAACCTCGTTGTTCCTAGTGGGACGCTCTACCGACTGAGCTAAACCGGTCTTAAATAATTATTATTAAATAATCATTGAGAATATAACATAGATAGGATAAATATAGCGCAAATAAGGGAATTGTGAAATCGGTGGTGACGTAGATTCGGTTATAGACAAACAGGCACAGAATCTCTATTATAATATGATATTGACCAAAATGACGTAATTATTTCGATTCATTTTTGCGTGAGATTATATAACTGAACTGTATAATGTTTTTGTCGTCTTTCGGTATCCTGAACAAAATGCCTTTCTATTCCAGATAACAAAAACAAAATGGCTAACGAACTGAGCTAGCTGTTGATATTTGCTGGTGTAAATTCCACTGTCTTCATATATATTATCTCTGTGGCGTTGGTGTCCGTAACTTCCAGCTAGGCACCCTAGAATGCTGCGAACGCTTTTAGTACAAAACGTGTTCAGAACACTCTTGTTTCTCGGCAATTCAGTTAAATCCCTGGAAATATCACGACGAGAATGGCCAAGAGTTTAAATGCCGTCGGCTCCAGTGCTTCATAAACATTTGGCCGGAAGACAAAGGCAGAAAAGCCCGAGGGGCAAGCTCGAAAACAGCGCTCTGAGAAAACTTTAATAATATTCGCTAAAGAATGAGACAGGCAAGCGATACTACAAAAAAGAATTGAAATTACAAAATAGAATGATTCTACTGATATTATTTTGTGTATATTGTTTATTAAAGAATTTTAGAAGATCATATATAAGACTTGAATAAATCAGTAAAATTTGCAGGACAAAATACGATAGTATTTTTCTGACATTTTTAGATGAGGCTGGATAATTAGTATTACTAGCAACAGAAAACACCGTACGGGCGTCGTAAAAATTAATTTTTGAAAGACATTGCCTGAGCGGGCGGGAGTTAAAAATTCAATGTCATAAGTAAGCAAAATCCTTATATTTACTAAAAGGATAAAAAAAAAACAATTTGAAATGAAAACTGAGCCCCGTTCCTCTCAAATAAAGTGTTGCGTGCATGTAATAATCAAACAATTATTTTGAATATTTTCCACATCAATTTTACACAAAATCGTGGGTATTTATTTATTTGTAAACTTTTTAGTTAACTTCTTGTTACTTTAAAAAAAAAAAAAAGGACGAGAGTAAAAAACAATTTTTTAAATTGATTACTCAAATTTTGGGGTGTATATAGCATAAGAATATTGTGACGTAAGCTGTGACAAGCTATGACGTAGTTTTTGTTACAGACAGAAATACAGACAATCTCCATTATTAATAGATTTGTATTATTCGGACTATTGTCCTCATTTGCATTGTTATTTATACAATAGCATAACACCTTTACCTCAGCTATGGTTAGCGGAATAAGAACAGGATAACCCCGTGGACTGAATAAAGGGTTAGGTTCAAAGTTCCGTGATGGCCCCCTGATTACAAGAAGATTACGGATTACGACAAGAAGGTTCCTGACTCTGAGTAGGTTTCTGAATTCGAGAAGGTTCCCGAGTCCGACAAGAAATACCTAAAGAAAGTCTGAGGGCACATTGGCCGAAACGTTGACAATGAAGATGAGGACAATAGTCAGAATAATAAAAATAATAATAAAATACGATAGGCTGACAAAAAAATTTCTTGGATTTTGAAAAACATTCGAATCAATGTCTTATTTGAATTATTCGGACGATTGTCCTCATCTTTATTGTTATCTGCACAACGTTTCGGCCGATGTGCCCTCCGGCTTTTTTCAGGTATGACTTGTCGGACTCGGGAACCTTCTCAAACCCTGAAACCTTCTCTTCGAACCTTCTTGTCGTAATCGGTTGAAACGTTGTGCAGATAACAATAAAGATGAGGACAACAGCCCGAATAATACAAACAATAAATATAATCAAGCCTCATCTAAAACATTCAGAGAAATTCAAATCAATATTGTATTATCTGTTAGGTTGTTTATTTGGTTGGTTTAATGGCACGTTAATCTTGTGGGTTATTCAATGCTAAATTTTTATTTTCATTATATGATTTATTTAAGAAACAATTTTCATTAACTTCATTAAAATTAGTAAAAATAATTTTCATTAACTATTAATAAAACTGGTGATTGACCCTTAGCCACCGCCTTCTAGCACATATATGATAAAAAGGGGTGGGGCTTTACTGTAAGAGCAATTTGAAGACTAAGGAGGACAATTATATAGTTGCTAGGGCTTATCGTGACAAGCCAATTAATCGGGTCGCACATCTCCGACCGTCCATCTAGCTGGCGTAAATGTATATCACGGGACTACTTTGTACCCAGACCACAGACCGCTCAGCCACAACAATTCTGTCCTCGGGCATTATGAGTCGCCAATCAAGGCCAACAGGTAGCCTCACTGAGGGGCATTTCCCCTTTGCGGAGGTGATGTCGGCGTATTATACAGCCTCAGTCTACAGAGTGGCAGTATTGCATGGATATCCGTCTCTTTGCTGGCAAGCGTGCAAACAGAAGGCACGAATTACTTTGAAAGACACGGGCAAAACTAGCTATCTAGGTATGCGTTTTCATTGGCAATTTTCGACGAATCAAATTACGGATCCATAATCGATAATATAATTGTATAAAACGTTTTTTATCATTGATAATAGAGTTGTATAAAACTTTCGGGGTTAGAAAATTGATATAATGAATATGTAAATACCTTGGTACCCCCTCACTTTAATCTGATTGGACAGTGTCATGTATAAATAGTCGATACTGTGTTGGTACAGGTACCTATACCTACACCTATACCTAAACCTACAACCTAATCTTACTCGTTAGACTACACCACGCCTGCTCGGAAGACGTATTGCTATTCGACGCACCAGCTACTACTGCGATAATATACCAAATAATAACTTCAGAATATATCCCTTAATCCGGATATATCAAAAATAAAAGTAAATAAAGCCAAATAAAATTAAATGATAAATAAAAGCAAATAAAATTAAACGATAAATAAGACCAAATAAAATTAAATGATAAATAAGATCAAATAAAATTAAATGATAAATAAAGCCAAATAAAATTAAATGATAAAAAGCCAAATAAAATTAAATGATAATAAAACCAAATAAAATTAAATGATAAATAAACCAAATAAAATTAAATGATAAATAAGACCAATAAAATTAAATGATTAAATAAAGCCAAATAAAATTAAATGATAAAAAAGCCAAATAAATTAAATGATAAATAAAACCAAATAAAATTAAATGATAAATAAAACCAAATAAAATTAAATGATAAATAAAATCAAATAAAATTAAATGATAAATCAAATCAAATAAAATTAAATGATAAATAAAACCAAATAAAATTAAATGATAATCAAATCAATAAAAAAATGATAAATAAAACCAAATAAAATTAAATGATAAATAAAACCAAATAAAAATTAATGATAAATAAAACCAAATAAAATTAAATGATAAATAAAACCAAAAATTAAATGAAAAATTAAAACCAAATAAATTAAATGAAAATTAAAACCAAATAAATTAATGATAAATAAAACCAAATAAAATTAAATGATAATAAAACCAAATAAAATTAAATGATAAATAAACCAAATAAAATTAAATGATAAATAAAACCAAATAAAATTAAATTAAGTAAACACAAAATAAAATAAATAAATACATAAAAACAATAGGAACCATTCTAGCATCGCAGAGAAAAGAGACTTCCTGCGCGAAAAATAAACCTCGGTCATTCTCATAGAGTATTTATTATGCTTAAACGCATAAATGCGGCACAAGGCCTAAAAGTGGGAGGGAGTAAGAGGCTGGTCATCACTATCCTATCTTTTTAACTTAACTATTCTCATTCGTGACCAAATTCGTTCTACAATTTTCCTTTCACCATAAAACTGATTCGCACAACAGTCACCAAAACTTCGAATTCACTCAATGAAAACCCTACACTTAACCCATATTTACATATTCATGAGGGAGAGGGGAATTATGATATATATGGAAAATTAAAAACCCTAATGAAAAATATGAATGCACAAAATTCATAGAGAATGTTACTGGGTACAAACACTATTCGCTTGTTCGGTAAGAAATTCAACAAATAACTGTGTCTGGAATAAAAGTCTGAACCTTAAAAGCATCTTTTGTCTCTTTTCCCTTTTCTTAATCTTATTAATTCAGCTTGAAGGAAAAAAACAAGTATGTTGGGGTTAAAGAAAAAACAATTTGTTTGTTTATAGATTTTTAATGGCATATCAACCCGTCTGGGGTTATGTCATGCCTAACGGTTAGGAAGAGATACATATCGTGTATTTATATTTATACTTTTTAGTAATTGGTTTTAACAATGTGTTAGCATTATTGGGGATTATGTTGTATGGTATTGATTTGTTTCATGTCTATATTCTATGGTATAATTTTATTTCCCCCAAAAAAGAGACAAATAACATTCACTAATGACCCAACAAAACCCTATAGAATTAATAGTTAAAGTTTAGTAAAAATGTTTTTTGAATTGCATAACTGAAAAATTTTACTTCTCAAAAAAATAAATAAATAAATTTTTAAAAAATGTTTTACATTGTAAGACTGTGACCATGGTGACAGGAAGTCAAATGAGAAAAAAGGATATTCTTCAAGTTCTGGTTTCTTAGGGGGATGGTAGTCAGATAAAATCAAACTATGAATTAAACTATTGAATGAATCTGAACAAGTATAGAGTAAGAATAAAACAAAAAATTATATAAAAAATAATAAAATATAAATAAAGAAATATATTAAAAAAATTATATTTAAACTTTAAAATATATTAGATAATATAATGTTATATAAATATACTATTGATAAAATTGAAAAAAAAATGAAAAAAAAAATCTTATTATAATGGAGATTGTGTGTTTTTCTGTCTGTAACCGAAACTATATTCCTACTCAAGTCACAATTCTCTTAGTTATTAACATCACATTCTCCATGGTTTTATTTCTTTTATCAATAAAATTGTCTTACATTATTAATACTGTTAACTATGTCTACATACTGACAATATGCAATTATATTTATATATACAACAAAATAGCGGTTTACAGTGTGAACGGGAAGGCTAATTTGCATATTAATATTAAAAAATCGAATTTAATAAATATGTGCTTAGTATTATTGATTTCTAACTGTTTGGTTTTATTTTAATGAATATAAGCAAAAATCTCTTCAATGAATCTTAAATGAAATCCATTAACAAGAAAAAATAACTGTCATTTTATTCTTTACTTCCTCTTATAAATAAATACTTAAATTAGAAAAAATAACAATGAAAGACGAGAGTGATGGAAGAGTATGTTTCAGTTGTTCCATTTCTTATTATACTCCCTCTGTTTCAAATCTTTTATTATATTCCCTATTTTTCAAATATTTTAATCTGTATTCTTATTTAGTTTCATTAGCCTTTCTAATTTAATACAATATTTTATTACATTAAAACTTAAATACTTGCGCCCAGAGGGTGCATATATTTGCTAGTAGATATAATTACTGAGCACTTTTTACATATATAACTTTTGTTCACTACATACGATACTGATGACTGTTTTCAGAAAGTACCGATGTGCTGGTCTTTTTCCAGATGCCGGTTTGAATTTTTGTTTGTTTTGAAAAACTGAGTTATCTGAGTAGAGTTTTGAAGTAATATTTACATACATATGTATAAGTAAAGTAAAGTCGTCGGGGAGGACTAATGTCGGTATCAGCCAATCAGCGGAGTGAGTCTATCCCCCTTTCACAAGCGCTAGACCAAGGAGATTGTTTTTGCGTCTGAGGTGGAGCGCCACGCCTACCATCAGCTTCTTACTTTACCGTATAGTTCCATGTGCTACTCATACGCTGGGTTGGCGACGGCCAGTATATATATATATATATATATATATATATATATATATATATATATATATATAATCCAATATTCCAAAGAAGAAATCTTCCTTACGACACAAGATTTTTATTAAAAAAAAAAAACCTGTCGCAGTTTGAGAGCTCAATGTTTGCCCTTAATGTTAGAGTCACAGAGCAAATATATAAGTAAAGAAATAACAAAAATCTCTAAGTCTTTTGTTATTTCTTTACTTATATATATATATGTCTGTGGA
>CM042150.1:96472823-96485323 GCA_023376005.1 Doryteuthis pealeii
GGAAACTTAGACAAGAAGTTGATTTATTTTACAAGTTAAAGGATTTTAAGTGAATTGCTCTAACAAGAATCTCTCTATGACGTGCCATTTTTGTTGGTTTACTTTTACATAAACAATTTAAGCAAGGCACGGAGAGGGATGCGGCGTAGAGAAGAGTAGCCTAGACAGCAAAGAGAGCCAGAAAGAGGGAGAAAAGACAGCAGCCCTAGAAAGCTTCAAAGTTTGTGTGCATTGAGTGCACCAAAGACTGTCATTCAGAAATTGGCCTGCTAAGTCATTTGCGTAGATGCAGATAGATATATATATTTCTTTTTTTTAGGGGGTGGACATTAGACCATCGTCCTAGGTGGACGGAAAGGTGCCAACAAACCTTTACATGCATATCATTCTTAGGTCACGCCGACAGCATGGCTACTTGTCCTTTCCAGCCATTGATCCTGGAAGGTCTTCCTATGGCATCCAGAATCCTCATTTTACCCACACAGATTCAAACTGTGCCACACACGCACTGAGTTGGTGAGGGTCGATATCGCACACAGAACCTTGTGGCTCCTAGGCGGACTCTCTACCGACTGAGCTAAACCGGTCCCTCTCTCTCACACACACACCACACACACCACACACACACACACACACACATATATATATATATATATATATATATATATATATATATATATATATATATATATTATATAAATATATCATCGTATTATATCATCATATTATATTATATCATCATATTATCATACATATATATATACTAGCAAATATATGCACCCTTCGGGTGCAAGTATTTATGTTTTGATGTAATAAAATATTGTATCAAATTATGAACTATTTAGAAATGATAAACTGAGGGGTATAATCGAAAAATGAACAGCTTTTAGATTTAACTCTTCCTATCATTTTATTTCACTCCCGTGTTTCATTTTCCTAGTTTATCTATTTAGTTAGATTATGAAGTATTTTAATTAAAATTACAGTTCTTTCGTCTTGTTTATGGATTTCTTTTAAGATTTATCCCCGAGATCTTTGCTCAGATTTGTTAAGTGAAAACCAAACAATTAAAATCAATAATACTAAGAATATATTTATTAAAAATCAAATTTTAAATTATCAATATGCAAATTAGCCTTCTCGTTCACACTGTAAACCGCTATTTTATGTTGTATATATAAATACAATTACATACTATTAGTACGTAGATATGGTTAACAGTATTAATAAGGTATAACAATTTTATCAATAATTGAGGTTTAAATAAAAATTAATTCAGGGTAAATGTGCCGTCAATAACTAAGGGGATTGTGACTTGAATAGTGATTTAGTTTCGGTTACAGACAGAACAAACACACAATCTCCATTATAATATATATATATATATATATATATAATATATATATATATATATATATATATATATCATCAGTCCTGCTCAAGGCAGGACGAATATATCTCCTACATCTACTTGTTTGAGTTGCTCTTTTTGTCCACTTTTTCCCTCTATTCTTTACCACATTCTGTCGGATGTACTCCAACCCTCCTAACCTCATATATATATATATATATATATATATATATATATATATATATATATATATCTTGTGAGATCAGCATTTGTGCTGAATGTAATTTGTAATTACCCAAAATTCCCGATATAACGGAAATAGCTACGATAATGCTAATTAGAATTGTTCATTCCTTCTTAAATAGAAGAATTCATCTCGTCATTGACCGTTGTCATAACAGCGACCCAGCAGGTGCACGCCTTGTCTAGTAGGAATATAAATAATAATAATAATAATAATAATAATAATAATAATAATAATAATAATAATGACGTGTATATGTAACGGTGGCAAATACTAATATTACTGCCGTGTTCTTTCTAGATGTTTCCGCTTCTCAATTAATGATAACGAATGGTAAATCTAACACCATCTTCGACATTTGCAACATGGCAAGTCTCTGGCCTTTGCTCTCATCATTATAATATCGTTTCCGATTTGGTGCCATAAATTTTAGCAGATGGCGCTTCTTTACAATATGCAAATTAGTTCTGTGAAAATCTTCCACGTTGCACTCGTACAAAATCAGCATTTGCTGGCAATAATTGGTGTGAAAACTATGAAGGTTGAACTGAATATATTCTCTTGGTGGTTAATCTATACAAAGAAAGAAAGAAAGAAAGAAGAAAGAAAAAGAAAAGAAAGACAATAGGATGGTGTAAAAGAAAAGAAATAAAGAAAGAAAAGAAAGAACGAAAGAAAGAAAGAAAGAACGAATAAAGAATAAATGAATGAAAAGAAAGAACAAAAGATAACTAAAAATAAAAAATAAAAAGCCTTAGAAAGAAAGAAAAAGAAAAAAGAGAGGATAAAATGTAAAAAAGAAAAAAAAAAAGAAAAAGAACACGAAAAGAAAAGAAAGAATGAATGAATAATGAAAAGAAAAAGAAATTAAAAGAAAAAAAGGAAAGAAAAAATAAATATGCCTAATAAAAAAGAAAGAAAAGAAAAGAAAGGGGAAAAGTCAAAGAAAAAAATGAAAAAAAAAAAATAGAAAAAAACGGAAAAAAAAGACAGAACCAAGAAAGAAAGAGAATAAGGGCAAAAAAGAAAGAAAGGAAGACAAATATGAAAGAATGAATGAAACGAAAGAATGAATGAAAGAAAGAAAAAGAAAGAAAGAAGAAAGAAGAAAGAAGAATACAAATAGCTAAAATAAAAATAAAAAGCCTGGAAAGAAAGAAAGAAAAGAATGAATGAAAAGTAGAAGAAAATGGAAAAAAAAAATATCAGGAAAAGACCAAAGGAGTACAAGTAAAGGAAAGAAGAAAAAGAAAATGAAAAAAAGAAACAAGAACAAAAAGCAAGAACTAAAATAAAAAAATGTGCTAAAAATAATAAATAAAATAAAAATAAATAGTCAAACAGAAATATCCAATTAAAGAAGAAAAAGAAAGAACAAAAATCAATAAAAAAAAAAAGAAAGAAAAAAAAAAAAAAGCGGAAATAAGATAATGGGAAGGGTATTGAAGCAGGAAAAAATGAACCATAGAGATTAGGAAAGTAAAAGTGACCCAAAGAGAAAGATAGAAGGAAAAGACAGAAAGGAATATGAGGAAGACATTTTATAGCGGGAAAAGTTGGCCACATAAAAGAAAGAATAGAAAGAAAGAGGAAAAATCCAATACGAAGAAATATAAAAAAAATTTAAAAAAAAAAAAGGAAAAAAAGGGGAAAAAAGATAAGAAAGAAAAACGACCCCAAAAAAGAAGGAAAAGAAAATAGAAAAAAAAAAAACGATCCCCAATAAATTTTAGGAAGAGGAGAGAGAACAAAAAGATTCAAAAGAAAGGAAAAGACAAGAAAAGAGATAAAGAAAAAAAAAAAAAAAAAAAAAAAAATAAAAAAAAAGAAAGAAAGAAAGAGAAAGATCCAATACGAAAGAAAGAAAAGAAAAGAAAGGAAGAAAGGAAAAATGAACCAAAAAAGAGAAAAGAAAGAGAAAAAAAAACGAGCCATAATTAGAAAAGAGAGAAGAGAAAAAGAAGAAAAGAAAAAGAAAGAAAGGGAGAGAGAAAGGGAAAGAAAGAGAAAGACCAATACGAAGAAAGGAAAGAAAGAAAGAAGAAAAGTAAAAAGAAAAAAAAATACGACCACCCCCCAACGACTCCATAACCCAAAAAAAAGGGGAGAAAAATAAAGAAAAAAAAAAAAAAAAACGACCCTCCCCCAATTTAATAGGGAAAAAGATGGGTTGGTGGTGCAGAGAAGGGAGGAGAACAAAAGATATTTTCAAAAAGGAAGAAAAGAAAGAAGAAAAGAAGAAGAAAAAATAAGGGGAAGAAGAAGAAAAAAAGAAAGGAAAAAGAAGAAAGAAAAGAGGGGAAAAGACCCAATACGAAAGAAAGGAAAGAAAGGAAAGAAAGAAAGATAAAAATGACCCAAAATAGAAAAAGAAAGAAAAAAACGACCCAAATAATAGAAAAGAAGAGAGAATAAAAGATTTTCGAAGCAAGAAAGAAAGATAAAAGAAAAAGATAAGCAGAAAAAAGAGAAAGACTCCAATTACGAAGAAAGAAAAGAAAAGAAAGAAAGGAAAAAAGAGAGAGAAAGAAAAAGGGAGAGAAGGGAAGAAAAGAAAAAAGAAAGAAAAAACGACCCACAACAACAACCAAAAAGAAAAAGAAAAGGAAAAAAACGAGCCGCCCAGCCCCATAATAGAAAAAAGAGAACAAAAGATTCAAACGATTAAGAAAAAAGAAATAGAGAAAAAGGGAACAAGAAAGAAAGAAGAAAGAAAGAGAAGACATATAGGGGGAAAAGTGGCCCAAAGAAAGAAAAGAAAGACAAGAAAGAAAAGAAAAGAGAGAGAAAGGAATAGGGAAAATAAACGAGAAAAAAGTCCAAACGAAGAGAAAATATAAATTAAAGGAAGAAAAGAGATAAGAGAAAGAAAAAAGAAAGAAGAAAAAAAACGACCCCAAAAAAAAAGGAAAAGAAAAGAAAGGAAAAAAAAAAAAAAAAAAAAAAAAAAAAAAAAAAAAAAAAAAAAAAAGAAAAAAAAAAAAAAAAAAAAAAAAAAAAAAAAAAAAAAAAAAAAAAAAAAAAAAAAAAAAAAGAAAAAAAAAAAAAAAAAAAAAAAAAAAAACGACCCCCGACAGACCCCTATAATAGAAGAGGAGAACAAAAAAGATTCAAAGAAGAAAAGAAAGAAAGAAAAAAAGAAAAGAAAGAGAAAGAAAGGAAAGATTTCCAAATAAAGAAAAGAAGGAGAAAAAGAAGAAGGAAAGAAAAGAAAAGAAAGAAAATGACCCCAAAAAAGAAAAAAGAAAGAAAAAAAAAAACGACCCAATAATAATAGGAAAAAGAGAGAATAAAAGATTCGAAGAAGAAAAAAGAAAGAAAGAAAGAGAAAGAAAGAGACAAAGATTCCAATACGAAGAAAGAAAGAAAGAAAGAAAGAAAAGAAAGAAAGAAAGAAAAACGACACAAAAAAGAAAAAAAGAAAGGAAAAAACGACCCAATAATAGAAAAGAGAGGAGAACAAAAGATTCAAAGAAGAAAAGAAAAAGAAAGAAAGAAAGAGAAAGAAAGAAAGAAAGAAAGAAAAGATCCAATACGAAGAAAGAAAGAAATGAAAGAAAAAAGGAAAAAGAAAAAAAAAAAACGACCCAATAATAGAAGAGAGAGAACAAAAACATTCAAAGAAAGAAAGAAAGAAAGAAAGAAAGAAAGAGAGAAAGTTCCAATACGAAGAAAAGAAAGGAAAAAAAAGAACTAAAAAGAGAAGAAGAATAAAAGACCCAAAAATAGAAGAGACAGAACAAAAAGACACAAAGAAGAAAGAAAGAAAGAAAGAAAGAAAGAGGAAAAGGGGATAGAAAAATATCTAGTAAGCAGAAGAAAAGCAGAAAGAAAGAAAGAACCAAAGAGGAAGATACAATTAGAAAAGAAAAAAGCGAGAACAAAACGTGAAAGAGAAATTGAAAGAAAGATTTAAGAAAATAAATAAAAAATAAAGAAATATGAACTAAAGAAGAAAAAGAAAAGAAAAGAAAAGAAAAGAATAAACGTCAAGCAGTTAAAAAAAGAAAAAGAAAGAGTTCCGAAGAAAACAAATAAGAAAGAATGAATGAAAAAAATGAATGAAAAAATGAATGAAAGAATCAATGAAATTGAAGAAAGAAAACCGTAAAGAATAGAAAAATAAAGGGAAAAAAAGGGGAGAAGAAATGCAATGTTGGCCGAAAAGAAAGAATTCAAAACATCACGTCCAAAATGTCGAACGGGCGAAAACCCGAGGGTAACATCCAAACTCATTCCAGGAAGCGTTGAAGACATTATTCACAGCTTAGCTTTCGATTTACGACCTTCGCTGCCGCAATGTGGCGTTTTCCACGAGGCCACTCTAATTTGTCTTCGTTAGAGCAAAATCCCAAAGGACTCACCAAGATTTCGGCTTGGCAAAACTTTTTCGTTGCATTGTACCTTTTTTATGTATATATGTTTGTTTTAATTTTATTTTTATCAGCATCATCGTTTGCACAATCACAGACATTCTATTCGGTTGTCTACCGACAGAGATTTTTTTTTTCTTTGCTGGCTGGGAATATCCGTGTATAAGTCGATCAAACATTTTGGCAGATTTTGACCCCAAAATAGATATTTGGGTATTTCTCCAGCCACCCACAGTAATGAAATGGAACACAATGTCGGTTTAATGTGGGAGGGTTAAAACTTCCGCGTGAAAATAGCTCAGCTCCGTCGGCATTCCCATTAAGCGATGCATTATAAGTGAATCACAGCTATCGGCTAATTTTGTCCCAAAATAGATATTTAGGTATTTCTTCAGTCTCATTCAGTGCTGGAATCTAACAGAAGGTTGATTCAATGTGGGGAATCATCACTTGTGTGAAGGGCCTAAAATAGCTCAGCTCCGTCGGCATTCCCATATAGCCGTGCATTTTAAGTCCACTGATTTTGACCCAAAAGAGGTATTTAGTATTTAATCAACCAAACACGGTGCTGAGATGGGATAAAAGGTTGATTTGATGTAGGGAATCAAGCCTTCCGCATGAGGCGCTTAAAATAGTTCAGCTTCGGCGGCATTCCCATTTAGTCGTGTGTATTTTATAATCTTGTAAGTGTAGTCTGTGAGAACAGTCTCCCTTGTCTGAGGGTCTGGGTAATCTCCTGTGTCAAGAGCCCCTTTTTGGTCACGTGACGCAGGAACCCAAGAAGACCGGCCTCTTTGGTCGAAGCTACTGGACAAGTACGGACGTGTTTGTCACCTCTCTCCAGCACACACGTGGTGCATGCCAGACATTACAGACTCTACATACAGTAACTGGTTTCCACCTATTTTGCCTCTATTACACTGCTATGTATGTTTGGATGCTTGTGACAATGTATAGCCTGGGGAACTTCGTTACCCTATATATGTTATAATAAAAGTTATATAAATGTAACTAACGCGTTTGTTGTTGCCCTAACTGAAGTATTCCGTATTGGGTACTTTTCCTTTAAGTAACCCAATGCTTTATAAGAACCAGAGTTAACACTCTGTAAACCTCATATAATCTGATCACAACTATCGGTTGATTTTGACCGAAGATAGGTATTTATCCAACATTCCAGGATGTTGTAATATGACATTAGGTCGATTTAATTGTAGGGAACATAGCAGGAAACAAGCCTTTCTTGAGGAGTGTCTAATATTGCACAGCTCCGTCGGCATTCCCCTTTAGATACGCACATGAGTGTTGGTGATACCAGTTGTAATTGGTGACCTTTGAATAGTCTCCAAGGGTTTGGTAAAGGACTTGGGGGATTGGAAATTAGAGGAAGCATCGAGACCATTCAGATAACTACATTGTTAAGATCAGCAATAATACTCAGCAGAGTTCTGGAGACCCACAGAGAAATACTCACATAGCGTGAAATAATAATAATAATAATAATAATAATAATAATAATAATACTGCACTGCTGCAATCTGCCAGAATACCCAGAAGAGTCCTGGAGACCTGAGGAGACTTGTTACCATTCAGACTCCAGTGAAAGGCCATCAGCTAACGCTGATGTGAAAAACTCAAAAGGAGTGAACAATAATAATAATACCTTGTAAACATTTCTATCTTAAAAGGGCCGGGTTAGCTCAGTCGGTAGAGCGTTCGGCTAGAAACCAAAAAATTCCTAGTTCGATTCCGGCTCTCGCCAACTCAGCGTTATGAGTAGCACAGGGATCTGTGCGGTAAAGTAAGGAGCTGATGGTAGGTGTGGCGCTCCACCTCAGACGCAAAAACAATCTCCTTTGTCTAGCGCAGTGAAAAGGGATAGACTCCTTTGCTGATTGGCTGATACCGACTTTAGGCCACCCGACGGCTTTTTACTTTATAGTACAAACAAATTACACACGGTTATATGGTATCAAACCTACTCATCTAATACTTATAATTTATGCGTAATTATGCAGTTTAAAAATAACTTTCCTATTAATTATAATCATTTGTTGCACACTGTATTATGGTTTAAAGTAACTAATTATAATCATTAGTAAACAATATATTTGGAGTAACTATTCTTAATACAAAATAATTTAGAAAAAAGTTTATGGTATCAAGTATGCCTATTTAATAAAAGTAATTTGCAAACAGGTATATTTTAGCCATATACCCATATTTGATTCATAAACCAATTGATCTGCAGCGGCCATCAAAAAAAGAAAATTATGGTTGCTGCCCAATGCTCCCTGAAAACTATAAAACAATCAGGCATGAACTGGAGAATTGCAATGGAGACTACGTGGATGTGACTAGAAGAAGCAACATAACAGACGATCTGATTGCCTTCGTACAGCAGAATTCCTCGAAAATCTGCGAAAAAAAATGTTGCAGCACCCTGACATTGAAAATTCGGGCTTGTCACGTGAAATTATATATATATATATATATTAATATATATATATATATATATATATATATAAATGAGGAGTGAAGGATTGAATACATCCGACAAAATGTGGTGAGAGTAGAGGAAAATGTGTATATAACAACACACTTCAACCAAAAATAAGGCGAATATTCAATTGAAAATAATCGTTTGTTTTTTTATATCCATATTTCCTATACTCTCAAAAACACACACACACACACACACACACACACACACACACACATATATATATATATATATATATATATTATATATATATATATACGTATCAATTCCTATATCCTTTCTAATTTTTCTTTAACATGCTTCCTCTCTCGACATATTTTCAACTTACTTTCCTCACTCAACACACACACACACACACACACACACACACATATATATATTATATATATATATTATTCTCCCTCTTTCCTTTTTATATATATATATATATATATATATCTATTTTATATATATATATATATTATATATACTATACATATATTGCTTAGTCCACTTTTTCTTCCAGTATTCTTTTCCTCTCTCTCTCTATTTTTCCCTCTTTTCCCTCTCTAATCCGGAACAAGTATATAAATTCATGTCTTGCAAGCAAAGCAAATGCAATGTGGCAGGATGTGTGTCAACAACCAAAATACCTATTATAAAACACTTTTGAGTGAAATCCCAATCACCCCAGGCCAACACCCATAAAAACTAAAAACAAGAAATAAAACCAATTCCCCCTAACACTTCCACAAACCACTTCCCCATGCCTAACATCACATTCCTATGTCATAATGTGCCCTGGTTCATTTCTGCAAACCCGACGGGAAGAAAGAATTATTTATACAGTTTCTTTTTTCTTTTTCTTTTTCTTTTTCTTTTTTTTCTTTTCTTTAAAGTTGGCGTGTAAACCATTCCTGGAAAGACGTTAATGAGGTTCATTCTGGACGTACCGTACCATTTTAAACATCTCGATAAGCAGCTGAGAAGGCGCAACTTGGTTTTGGTTTTGGTTTTGTTTTGTTTTACGGCATATCAACCTCAGTGGGTCATTTAATGCCGATAAAGTTTTGAAATAAATCAATTCTTAATGGATAATACAATTTTTTTTATAAATACATGTTTCTATTTAACCCAAAGATGGGACTCTAACAGGTACTACCACTCCGGGTCAGAGTGGACCAGGGAGCAATGGTGATGAAGGGGTGCTCCACATTCCCCAAACCTTCAGAACTGGCACCTCACCATCAGATAGAGTTTAATGTCATTCTCAGGACATGTAGATCCTCAGTCACCGCTTTCTAGCACCCATATGATAAAAAGGGGTTGGGGGTTGCCATAAGGGCAATAGGGTTGAGAAAATCATATAGGTCCTAGGGCTTGACGTGACCAGCCGATTGATCGGAGGGGACCTCTCCGACCGCCCGTCTAGCCCAAAATAGGGCCAAAGTGGAGTATTACAAGTCATAAACTACTCATCCACCTGGGTTCTATACTTAAGCATCATAGATTGCCACCCATGGCCAACAGGTGGCCCCGTTGGGGGAGTCTTACTCCTCTGCAGAGGTGCAGTCGTGTCATTCTAACGCCCCAGCCGACAGGGCGGTGGTGCAACGTGAAAACCTATATGATAAAACATTTATAACACTATTATAGTGTTATAAATTGACTGGTGATATTAAATTAGATACTTAAGAATAATTAGGATGATTTATTAAAAGTTAAAGTTATGATCCTTTGTAAGGAATTGTAAAACAAAAAGAAAAAAAAAACAAATAATAATCAAATCAAAAGTTAGCGTCAACAAAGAACAAAAATTCCTCAGCAAAAAAAGTTGAAAAGGTTAATATTAAATTTTGATATGATAAATAAAACAATAACTTATTATGGATCATCAGGTCACACCAGTGAAAAAATGGAAAATACTGTGGAAAATAACCATTTATACAATAATAACAACCTTATCGAGTGGCTCACCAATCACAGAAAAGTGGGGTGGAGTTTTTCTTGCCTTCCCCAAGTTGTGCAACCCAGGGCCATGATGTTGATTGGCCGTCCAATCAGACGCAACCTCAGCGGGGGAGGGGGGTCTTTTTTACTCTTCCCTGATGTTTACACTGTAAGGCCATTGGTCCGGTGTTTCTATTGGCTGGCCAATCGGCGCCATATGTTCTGGGGTGTGGAACCCATAAAAGAAGATCCAAAATGGAAACAGAGCAGATCGAAAGCTGGTTCCATAGCTACGTCTCAGAGCCCTTGCCGCCATCTTTGCCGCTGTTTCCTGCTACCTTGCTACTCAAAGTCCTGACTTGACCATATCAGAACCCAAAAGTAATTAGCTGTATATCGCCAGTCAGCTCACAAAACTTCGATTTCGACATTGCCACCCTTTGTTGTTGTACATGATTTTGATCATTGTATAATTAATAAAGATATTATTGTATTGTTAATAAACGTTTCCTAGTCATTGCGATTGTTGGCAGCATTGGTGAATTTGGGCATTTTCAGACACAGTCCGATCCGAGAAAGTCAGAACCAGTTCTTCTTCAACTTTCCTGCGGGTCAAACAAAACGGTGAGGGTACAGGAAGTCTGATGGAGCAGGTTCATCGACCTATACATTGACAGTGTAAGCACGAACAGAGTTGCTTGGTCAATTTGTTTCCAATCGGTATTTTTTGTACAAAAGGAAAAAATGTCACCTCGTCAATAATTTGAAACGCAGTATATATATATATATATATATATATATATATATATATATATATATATAATATATATATGTTGAAAATATGAATAAAGGAAAGAAAGTATAGAATGGATAATATAGGATAGTTTAATCAATTTTACTTACACGTGTTTCGATCAGGAGTTTATCCATTAGTACAATATTCAAACTATATATATATATATATATATATATATATATATATATATATATATATGTTAGGGTAATGAAGACATAAATTCAACGGCGTTTAATAACTGTTGGTATCTTACCTATGCAGTTTTCAAAGTGAATTATTTTTGCTTTAAATACAAATCATCGGAAATCTGTACTTTAAAGCAAAAATAATGCACTTATATATATATATATTGATTATCAATGTATTTCACTGTTTCTCCGTTCACATTATATCCTCCAATATATATATATATATATATATATATATATATATATATATATATATATATATATATATATATAATCATCCACAGACACGTGTTTTGACGTTTATGTCTCATCAGTGCGGTTCGACTTTTTTTTAACAGCTACCTCTAGCCGGGAGCGAAACCCGACAGAATTTTCCTCTGTCAAGCTCCTTACCCTCACGGCTATCGTGAACGGTCTGTCAGGTGCGAACAATTAATTGATACATACTTACAGTATATATGTTTTTTACCATTACCAGAGAACTCAAGTCTGTAAACAACAGGCAAGTAAGAAGAAGAAGAAGAAGAAGAAGAAGAAGAAGAAGAAGAAGAAGAAGAAGAAGCATTGGATTGTTATGTAAATAAAACATATATTTGGTAGAGATATGAATGAACGGATGAATAAATAGAGAAAGTCTGAAAAAAAGAAGAAAGATGCAGAAAAATTGAAGATGAAAGAAAACGAAAAGATGGACAAATACCTGGACCTTGCCAGAGAATTGAAAAAGCTATAGAATATAAAGATCAAAGTGATACCAATTGTAGTCTGTGCACTTGGAACGATCCCAAAAGCTTGGAAAAAGGCCTGGAGAATCTGGAAATCAGAGGAGGAATTGAGACCATTCAGAATACTGCATTGCTGCGATTGGCTAGAATACTCAGAATAATCCTGGAGACCTGAGGAGACTAGTTTCACTGAGACAAATACCATCAGCTAACGCTGGTGTGAAAAACTATAATAATAATAATAATAATAATAATAATAAGAAGAAGAAGAAGAAGAAGTAGTAGTAGTAGTAGTAGTAGTAGTAGTAGTAGTAGTAGTAGTAGTAGTATAAACATTGGGTAGTTATATAAATAAAAAAAGTATTGGGTGAGATATACATGAATAAATAAA
>CM042150.1:96492823-96501920 GCA_023376005.1 Doryteuthis pealeii
AGAATGTTTCAGAATGTTTTATTAGAATGTTTTATAATGTTTTATCTGAATGTTTTATCAGAATGCTTTATAATGTTTTTTTCAGAATGTTTTATTAGAATCTTTTATAATGTTTTGCCGTATAGTAATTTCAGATTCGCAATAAATGAACCCCGTGGCGTAGTAGGTGACGTGTTGGATTGAGTACAGATGATTTGAAACATTTGGAAAACTCTAATGGTCATTTTGAAGGTACGACAACTCGGAAGGCTCACTTTGATCGTTTTGAAGCAACTCCCGAATTTCTTGGTGATACCCTGGCTATGACAGACAAAGATCCCAGCAAGTCAATCAGGCTCGTAGCCATGGACGTGGGTGTGTCTGAATTTCTTATTAGTCAGGTAGTGCATAAGGACATTCGTTATTTCTCATACAAGATTAAAAAAAGACCCATTTTACCAAAATCCATAAAAAATAAGTGAGATGTCAGTGAGATGTCAGGGTTATTTTAAATTTTGCGTAATTTACACGATAGTTTCTCCACCGCGTCTGATTTTTCTGAAAACTTTAAACCTGGTACTTTTAATAATAGATATTATTTTATATATATTATTTATGGATATTATTTTCGTCTCCGCTATTGATATTATTTATAGATATTATTTTCGTCTCCGCTATTTATAAGTCTGGAGTATAAACAAGCTCTGAAGATGATTTTTATAAATCAAAATATTGTTCAATATTAGCTATGAATATGAATAAAATCTTTTCCCTTTAACAGCATATTGTGTTGTTTTCATATCCTTTTATCTATACTCAGTTATATATAATATATATATATATATATATATATATATATATATATATATATTTATTTAGTCTCCGCTATTGATAAGTCTGGAGTATAAACAAGCTCTGAAGATTATTTTTATAATTCGAAATATTGTTCAATATTAGCTATGAATATGATATAAAATCTTTTCACTTTAACAGCATATTGTGTTGTTTTCATATCCTTTTATCTATACTCATACCGTCGGATTCATTTCCTTTCTCTTTACTTCCGTATATATAAATTCTATTTATAGGAAGTGACTTGACATGAACGTGATGGCCATCTTTGTCGGCCTTCATGCGAATGTACACAGCTTGTATTCTGAATGGAACATTATTTTTTTCAGAATACAAGGTGTGTCAAAAAGTATAAAAAATCTCGATATTTTATATATATATATATATTATATATATTATATATATATAATACGTGTGTTTATGTTTGGAATTAATATCAAGTATACACACACACACACACACACACACACACACACACACTCACACACACACCTATATATATATATATATATATATATATAATATATATATATATATATTGTCATTATGAGATCCACGTATGCTTCACTAAATCCCAAATCATATATATTATAGACATTTATAATATACATAACATATATGCTAACATAATATATACACACTGAGAACCAGACTCACCATATATATATATATATATATATATATATATATAATATATAATATATATATATATATATATAAAGGTAATACATGCACATATATATATATATAGGTAATACATGCATATATATAAGTAATACATGCATATATATATATATATATATACATATATATATATATATATATATATATATATTTTATTCTTTTGTAATATATGCCTCCTTTTGCACCGGACCTCTTCTAGTTTTGTCATGAATGGCATTTCCGTACTGAACAAAGTATTCAAACCAAACCTCACCCACCAATTTGATCACCCGTTCGTGATAGGTGATATCGTTTGCCCGTGGGGGGCAAGATCTTTTTTACAGAGAGTCCGTCGAAGACGTACCCACGATCACCTGGTTAATATATCCTCCTGTGACAACCTTCAAGCCAACAGCAGATATACAGAGAGACTCAAAATCTGTGAGAGAAATTAAAGAAAAATTATTGAAAAATTCACAATAATACAAAGAGAACAAAAAACAAAAAAAAAACAAAAAAAAAAACAAATGAATATATTTTTCTTGGCAGTAAAAAGATATATATATATATACTCGAGCAATTTTAAAAAATGTTGGATGATGTATTCATTCAGCTGTTTCGTTCTTAAACAGACTTAAATTCTTAAAATTGAACTCTAAAACAATAAAACAAAACAAAAAGTAGAAAAAAGAAACAAAACAGTCACATATATTTTAAGGTTCTCAAGGTCACGTGTTTTAGACGCTCAATATGTAAACCTTGCATTCTTTCCACTGGTGCTCAGCATAGTACTTAATTTATCTATTATACTTTTCTTTGTTTGACACAAGGTCACTTGTTTGGAGTGCCCTTTAAAATTAAAACTCACTATACCTGCATTAGTCTACGTGTTTAATATTTGAACGATGACTTTCCGTATTCATTTTGTCAACGTTAGTCTGGCACATGGTTAAAATTATGGAGCACCCTTGAAGAATCAAATTCATTACATCAGCTTGTTTTAAGGAATTAAAATCTGAACCATTTCTGCACAGGGTTTTTTTTTGGGGGGTGGGGGGCTCTAATGATCGAACGCACTATACCTGTACCAGTATACGGGTTTAGCATTTAAACTATTTATTTCACAGCAAGGCTCCGTTCATTTTGCTTAATGTAGATAATTGCCACTTAGAACTGTATTATCTCAACCCTTATATCCGTTACGCCATGTGTCTATCTGGAGTTTACATGTCCAATCCTAACCACAGGCGAAAATAACATAGACTACTTAAAAAATTTAGTTTGGTTTGGTTTGTTTTGTTTTACGGCATATCAACCTCAGTGGGTCATTTAATGCCGATAAAGTTTTGAAATAAATCAATTCTTTATGGATAATACAATTTTTTTATAAATACATTTTTCTATTTAACCCATAGATGTGGCCCTAACAGGTACTACCACTCCGGGTCAGAGTGGACCAGAAAGCAATGGTGATGAAGGCGTGCTCCACATTCCCCAAACCTCCAAAACTGGAACCTCACCATCAGATAGAGTTTAACGTCATTCCCAGGACATGTAGACCCGCAGCCACCGCCTTCTATCACCCATATGATAAAAAGGGGTTGGGGCTTGCCATACATAAGGGCAATAGTGTTGGGAAAATTATATAGGTGCTAGGGCTTGACGTGACCAGCCGTTTGATCGGAGGGGGCCTCTCCGACCGCCCGTCTAGCCCAAGATAGGGCCAAAGTGGAGTATTGCATGGCATGAACTGCTCATTCACCTGGGCTCTATCCTTAAGCATCACGGGTCGCCACCGACGGCCAACAGATGGCCGCATTGGGGGAGTCTTGCCCCTCTGCAGAGGTGCAGTCGGAGCATTCTAACGCCCCAACCGAAATGGCGGTTAACAGTTTAACACATGTACCTGGCCATGGTTAACGAAATTAGAACAATCTATCCCAATGGATTAGGTGATGGGTTCGATTCGAAGTTCCGTGAAGGCTTCCGAGTTCGACAAAAAAGGTACCAGAGTCCGACAAGAAACACCTGAAGAAGACCGGAGGGCACGTCGTCCGAAACGTTGCGTATATAATAATATAGACGATGACAACAGTCCGAAAAATCTAAATAACAGAAATCAAAAAACCTCATCCAAAAATTAAGACAAATTATTATTTTCACACCTTTTGAGTTTTTCACATCAGCGTTAGTTGATGGTATTTCACTGAAGGCTGAGTAACAACAAGTCTCCTCAAGTCTCCAGGACTCTTCTGAGTATTCTAGCCGATTGCAGCAGTGCAGTAGTCTGGATGGTCTCAATTCTTCCTCTGATTTCCAGATCCTCCAGTCTTTTTCCAAGTTTATTGGGACCGTTCCAAGTGCACCAACTACAATTGGTATCACTTTTACTCTCATATTCCACAGCTTTTTTCAATTCTCTGGCAAGGTATAGCTATTTATACATCTTCACCGTTTTCTTTCATCTTCACCCTGTGATCTGCTGGAACCGCAAAGTCCATGAATTGACACGTTCTCTTTTATTTTTGTTCATCAATAGTAGGTCTGGTCTCCGGACTGTGATAAGGTGATCCGCATTTATCTCAAAGTCCCAGAGAATTTAATGATTTTCATTCTCAAGAAGAAATTCTGGTTCATGCATATACCATTTTGTTGTATGGTCAAAAGTTTTTTGGGGTTTTTTTTTGCATAATTCCCAGTGGATCACCTTCTCAAAGTTGTGCCTAGCTTTGTATTCCCTTTGTGCTAGTTTGCTACATTCACTTAATACATGGTTTACAGTCTCATCTCTGTCACTGCACAGTCTATTATTATTATTATTATTATTATTATTATTATTATTATTATTATCATCACTATTATTAATTAGCGAAAAGTTTAATATTTTTAACGTATTTAGATATGTTAATGTGATTATAATCTGAACGATATACCATTTCTTTTAACTTATGCTTTGTAATTATATAGATTTTTTTAAGTCTATCATTGTAATCTTTGCCACATCAAAACACATACCAACACATGGGAAGCTTGTGCAGACGACCGTGAGACCTGGCGCCTCCTCGTCAAACAAGAAACGAAAAGGAGTAAAAAAAGAGAGGAAAGAAGCTACCGCAGAAAAAAGAGCCAAAAGGAAGGAGAGACAACAGCAACTCCAGCAAGCATCACTGTTTGTTTGCAGAGATTGCCATTCAAACATTGGGCTGTTCAGCCACTCACGCAGTTGCAGATTTTTTTTTTTAAATAAAAAAATGGACACTACGCCACCGTCTATAATAGACGGAAGGATGTCAACAGACAACATTGTAATCTTTAATATATATCAACTACTATATTTACGCGAACACAGATACTACACTCTTATCTTACGCAGAAGTGTCGATACTTCCGTATATGAGTATGGATAAAAGGATATGAAAACAACACAATATGCTGTTAAAGTGAAAATATTTTATATCATATTCATAGCTAATATTGAACAATATTTCGATTTATAAAAATCATCTTCAGAGCTTGCTTATACTCGAGACTTATCAATAGCGGAGACGAAAATAATAAATATTTTATATATATTATTTATAGATATTATTTTCGTCTCTGCTATTGATATTATTTATAGATATTATTTTCGTCTCCGCTATTGATAAGTCTGGAGTATAAACAAGCTCTGAAGATGATTTTTATAAATCGAAATATTGTTCAATATCAGCTATGAATATGATATAAAATCTTTTCACATTAACAGCATATTGTCTTGTTTTCATATCCTTTTATCTATACTCATACCGTCGGATTCATTTCCTTTCTCTTTACTTCCGTATATATAAATTCTATTTATAGGAAGTGATTTGACATGAACGTGACGGCCATCTTTGTCGGCCTTTATGCGAGTGTACACAAAAAGCGCTCTTCACGAAACAATGAAAACATAGTGGCATAGATATGCATGCAAGGAAGTTCCTATGTTTCCATGCCGAGTAATCAACATGCGATGCACGTCTATGGAGATGTGCAGAGCAAAAACATCCGCTGAAACCCACGCAATAATAAAAGTTATTGGTTTACAAAATAACAAAAATAGTCTCGCCATTTCTTTTAACATCATGGGTGGTCCATCGTGGGGATGCGAGTGTAGATGATGTAACCAGCTGTTTTCTATAGGAAATCGTTCGGGGTGACAAAGAGACATTTTTCTTCCTTTCTTTCTTTCTTTCTTTCTTCTTTCTTCTTCTCTTCTTCTTCTTCTTCTTCTTCTTCTTCTTCTTCGTTTCATAGTTTGTTATACCAATTCTTCTTCTTCTTCTTCTTCTTCTTCTTCTTCTTCTTCTTCTTCTTCTTCTTCTTCTTCTTCTTCTTCTTCTTCTTCTTCTTTCTTCTATCTTTGTTTCATAGTTGTTATATCAATCTTCTTCTTCCTTCTTCTTCTTCTTCTTCTTTCTTCTTCTTTTCTTCTTACTTCTTCTCTTCTTCTTCTTCTTTGCTTTTTCTTTGATAGTTGTTATATCCAATTTTCTTCTTCTTGCTTCTTCTTCCTTTTTTCTTCTTCTTCTCTTCTGCATCTTCTTCTTCTTCTTCTTGCTTCTTCTTTTCTTTCACTCGCCTTCTTTTCTTCTTCTTCTTTCTTCTTCTTCTTCTTCTTCTTCTTTCTTCTTTCTTTGTTTCGTATTTGATAATACTCCACAATTCTTTTCTTTTCTTTCTCTTCTTCTTCTTGCTTCGTTCTTCTTCTACTCTTCTTCTTCTTCTTCTTCTTTTCTTCTCTTCTCTCTTTGTTCATAGTTGTTAGATCAATCCTCACCTCTGCTTCTTTCTTCTTCTTCTTCTTCTCTTCTTCTTCTTTCTTTTGCTTCCTTCTTCTTGCTCGCTTCTTCTTCTTCTTTGTTTCATAGTGTTATAAGTCCATTCTTCTTTCCTCTTCTTCTTCTTCTTTCTTCTCATTCCATTCTTCTTCTTCTCTTGTTCTTCTCCTTCTTTTTTACTCTTCTATCTTTTTCTTTTTCTTTGTTTCTTCTTCTTCTCCTTTCTCTTGCTCCTTCTTTTGTTTCATCATACGTTGTCTATATACAATCTTCTTTTCTTCCATCTTCCTTCTTCTTTCTCTCTTTCTGTCTTCTTCTTGCCTCTTCTTCTTTCTTTCTTTTCTTCTTCTTTCTTCTTTTCGAGTTGGACACTCTTTTTTTATCGAACTTATTAACAAAACACTTTTCCTTTTTTACTCTCTGTTTCTCAGATTCTCTTCTATAATAAATTTAAAATTTATTTCTTCCTTCCTCCTTCCTTCCTTCCTTCCTTTCCGTTTCTCTCTTTCTTAATTTCGTTTATTTGTTTCTTTCTTTTTTTATGTTCATTTTTTTTTTGTTGTTTTCTTGTCTTTTCTTTCTTTTCATTGTTTTCAGCAATTTTATCTCTTCTTTCTTACTTTTTCTGTTTCTTCACAATTTTTCAAATCATCCTCTCTTTTTTATTATCTTTTCTTTCCAAAACATCCTCTTTATTTTCTCTTATAATCTTACATTAAAAAAAAAAAACCCATCTTTACCTTATACTTTTATCACTTCCTCGTTCCAGATTCCTTCGTGTTCTTTCTCTTCTCTTAGCTTCTTCTTCTTTTCTGCGTTTTTCTGACTTCCTTCTTCTTCTCTTTCTCTTCTTTCTTTCTTTCTTTCCTTCTTCTTCTGTCTTGTCCTTCTTCTTTCTTCTTCTCTTCCTCTTTTCTTTCTTCTTTCTCCTTCTTTCTTCTTTTCTTCTTCTTTCTTCTTCTTCTCTGCTCTGTTCTTTTATCTTCTTTCTTTCTTTTCTGTTCTTCTGTTTTCTTTCTTCTCTTTTTCTTCCTCTTTCTTCTTCTTCTTTTTCTCTTCTTCTTTCTTCTTTCTTTTCTCTTTGTTTTGCCTTCTTCTTCTCTCTCTTCTTCTTCTTCTTAATCTGCTTCTTCTTCCTAATCCTCTTCTTCCTAATCCTCTTCTTCCTAATCCTCTTCTTACATTATTCTTTTTTCTTCCTCTTCTTTTCTTTTCAATCATCATCAACTTTTTCTCCTTTTCCTCCTTCTTCTCTTTTTCTCTTTTTTTCTTTCTTTCTTTCTTCTCTTCTCTTTCTTCTTTCTTCTTTCTTCTTCTCTCTTTTTCTTTTCTCTTCTTTCTTTCTTTCTTCTCTTTCTTTCACCTTTTTCTTCTTCTCTTTTCTGCTCCTTCTTCTTCTCTTCTCTCTTTCTCTTATCTTCTTTCTTCTTTCTGTCTTTCATCCAACTTTTTCTTTCTTCTTCTTTTTCTTCTCTCTTCTTCTTCTCTTCTTCTTCTTCTCTCTCTTCTTCTTCTCTTTCTCTTTCTTCTTTCTTTACTTCTTCTTTTCTCTTTTCTTTTCTTCACCTTTCTTTTCTTCTCTTCTCCTCTTCTTTTTCTTCTTCTTCTCTTCTTCTTCTTCTTCTTCTTTCTCTTCCTTTCTCTTTCTTCTTCCTTCTTTTCTTTCCTTCCTCTTTCTCTTTTCTTTCACTTCTTTTCTTCTTCTTCTTCTTTCTTTCTTCTTCTTCCTTCTTTTCTTTCTTCTCTTCTTCTTTTTCTTTCTTCTTTCTTCTCTTTCTTTCTTCTTCTCTCTTCTTCTTTCTTTTTCTTCTTCTCTATCTTACATTCCCCAGAATTATGTTTTTTCCCCACCCCCGCCATTTACTTCATTGGTCTTATAACCCAACATCTGATAAAATGAAATTATCTGCTTGAATGAACTTATAGGAAATACAGGAAGGTTAAAAACCGGGAACAAAAACATTGTGTTTTTTTTTTCCTCCCTCTCTTTTCCTTAAAAAAAGGTGTTTGGAAATTAACAACAACATAAAAAGACTGAAAAGGGGGGAAAAACAGGAGGCCGTTTACAACGCCAGACGGTTTAAGGTTGGGTTATCTAAACGCTAAACGAGCACTTTGTCCGATGTAAGAAGAGACACAAGACGGTGAAATAAAAGAAGAAATAACTAGAATAATCAACCGCAAAAAAAGAAAAAAAAACAAAAAAAAAGAAAAGCGTTTGTTTTTTTTTTTTTTTTCCAATTAGAGAAAGGCTGTAAAAAGAATTATAGAAAGGTAGGGTGTGAGGGAGAGTGGGTTTTTTTCCTTTTTTTGTTGAATTTATTATTAAAGAATTTTTTTGAGCCTTTGCTAATTTAATGAGCAGACTTGACGTTCGTCTCGCTCTTTTTGAAAATTTTTTATTCTTCGTCTCCTTTCTGAAATTCTTTCAAGATTCTCTTTAAAAGCCCCCCAGCCCACTGTTTTCTTTGAGGTAAAACCTTTTTGTTCATTTGCGATTGTATTTTACGACGGGGGTAACGAACGCCATTATATCTCTTGTTTATTTAATTGTATCGTTATTTTATTTCTTTAAATTTTTTTTTTTCCTTCTTTCATATTGTCGTTCAGCTTTTATATGTTATCGACTCTATTTTATTTAAATTCATTTTCTTTCTTCATAATTTTGGTTATATTTTCGGTTCTTTCCTTTTCTCTCTTCCTTCCTTCTTCCTCCTGCTTTCTTATTCCCTTTCGTCTACTTCTTTCTCCTATATTCTCTGTTGTTATTTTTTTGCTTTTCTCTTACTTTTTTTCTTCTCTTG
>CM042150.1:96502020-96549520 GCA_023376005.1 Doryteuthis pealeii
CTCTCTCACACACACACACGACACCACACACACACCACACACACACATATTTTATATATATATATATATAATATATATATATAATATATATAATATATATATTATTATATAAATATATCATCGATTATATCATCATATTTATATTATATTCATCTATTGTATCATACATATATTTATACTAGCAAAATATATGCACCCTTCGGGTTCTGCACAAGTATTTTATGTTTTTTGAGTACATAAAATATTTGTCTGTATCAAATTATTGGAACTATTAGGAAATGAATTAAACTGAGGGTATATAATCGAAAAATTAGAAACAGCTTTAGATTTAACTCTTCCTCATTTATTCACTCCCCGTGTTTCTTTTCCTAGTTATCTATCATTAGCTTTAGGATTTATGAAGTATTTAATAAAATTACAGTTCTTTCGTCTTGTTTATGGATTATCTTTAAGATTTAATCCCCGAGATCTTTGCCTCAGATTTGTTAAGTGAAACCAAACAATTTTAGGAAATCCAATAATTACTAAGAATAATTTTATTAAAATCAAATTTTAAATATCCAATATGCAAATTAGCCTTCTCGTTTCACACTGTAAAACCGCATGTGATATATAATATAAATACATTACATTACTATTAGTACGTAGATAGGGTTAACAGTATTTAATAAGTATAACAATTTATCAATAATTTGAGGGTTTAAAAAAAAAATAACATCAGGGTAAAATGTGCCGTCTAATAACAAGGGGGATTGTACTGAATTAGTTGAATTTATTTTCGGGTTACAGACCAGAAAAACAAACACACAATCTCCATTTATATTTAATAATATTTATATTATATATTTTTATATTATATATATATATATATTAATATCATCAGTCCTGCTCAAGGCAGGACGAAATATATCTCCTACATTCTACTTGTTTGAGTTTGCTCTTTTTGTCCACTTTTTCCCATCTATTTTCTTACCACATTCTGTCGATTGTACTCCAACCCTCCTAACCTCAAATATATATATTATAATATAAGATAATATATATATAATAATATATATATATATCTTTGTGAGATCAGCATTGTGACTGGTGAATTGTAATTTGTAATTACCCAAAATTCCCGATTTTATAACGGAAAAAAATAGCTACGATAATGCTAATTAGAATTTGTTTCATTTCCTCTTAAATAGAAGAGAATTCATATCGGTCATTGACCTGCATAAAACAGCACCAGACAGGTGCACGCCTTGTTTTGTCTAGTAGGCAATAATAATAATATAATAATAATAATAATAATAATATAATAATAAAAATAATTAATGACGTGATATGTACGGCAAAAAAAGCCCGTCCGCGTTCTTTTAGAATGTTTCCGCCTCTCAATTAATGATAACGAAATGGTAAATCTAACACCATCTTCGACATTTGCAACATGGAAGGAGTGGTCTCTGGCTTTCTCTCAATCATTATAATATCGTTTCCGATTTTTGCCATAAAATTTTAGTAGCGAGATCCAGAGTCGCTTTTTCCTTACAATATGCAAATTAGTTCGGTGAAAATCTTCCACGTTGCACCGTACAAAATCAGCCAATTGCTGGCAATAATTGGTGCGTTGAAAACTGAAACTATGAAGGTTGAACTGTGAAAATATATTCTCTGGTGGCTAATTACCAAAGAAAAGAAAGAAAGAAGGAAAAGAAAGAGAAAACAGAAGACAGAAAGGGAAAAGAGAAGAAAAGAGAGAAAAGGAAAGGGGAAATAGAAAGAGATAAAGAAATAGAATAAGTGTAAAAAGAAGAAAGAAAGAAAAGGATTAAAAAAAGAACAAAAGAAGAAAGAAAGAACGAAATAAAGAATAATGAATCGAAAAAGAAAGAACAAAAGATTAACTAAAAATCAAAAAAATATAAAACCTAGAAACAGAAAGAGAAAAAGAAAGCAGATAAAATGTAAAAAAGAAAAAACATAAGGAAAAGAAAAAAGGGAAACGAAAAAAAGGAAAGAAGAAGAATGAATGAATAAATGAAAAAGAAAGGATTAAAAAAGACATAAAAATAGAAAAATAAATCCTTATAAAAATGAAAGAAGAAAAGAAGGACAAAAAGTCAAAGAAAAAATGAAAAAATAGAAAAAAACGGAAAAAAAGACAGCACCAGAAAAGAAAGAGATAAGGGCAAAAAAGAAAGAAAGGAAGACAATTATGAAAGAATATTGAATGAAAACGAAAGACATGAATGAAAGAAAGAAAGAAAGAAAGAAAAGCAAAGAAAAAAGAATACAAATAGCCTAAAATAAAAATAAAAAGCCCTGGAAAGAAAGAAAGAAAGAATGAATGAAAGTAGAAGAAAATGAAGAAGAAAAATAGAATATCAGGGAAAGACCAAAGAGTACAAGTAAAGGAAAGAAGGCAAAGAAGATACATCAACATGAAAAGGAAACAAGAAACAAAAAGCAAGAAGAACTAAATTATTTAAAAAATGTGCCTAAAATAAATTAAATAAAATAAATAAATAAATAATAAAATATAAATAGTCAAACACGAAAATATCCAAAATTAAAAGAAGGAAAAAGAAAAAGAACAAAACAAAAAAAAAGACAAGAGAAAAAAGGGAAAAAGAAGGAGTATGAAGAGAAGAAAAAAAAAATGGGACAAAAAATGAACCATAGAGATTAGGATAGTAAAAGTGACCCAAAAGAGGTAAATTAAAAAAGTGACCCAAAAGAGATAGAAGAAAGACGAAAGAAGAGAAAAGACATATAGGGTGAAAAGTGCCCAAAGAAAGAAAAGAATAAAGAAAGTAGAGAAAAAACCAAATACGAAGAAATAAATAAATAAAGAAAGAAAGAAGAAAAACGACCCAAAAAAAAGAAAAGAAAGAAAAAAAAAAAAAAAAAAAAAAAAAAAAACGACCAAAATAAAGAGGAGAACACAAAAGATTTTTCAAAGAAGAAAGAAAGAAAGAAAAAGAAAAAAAAAAAGAAAGAAGAAAGAAAGAGAAAGATATCCAATACGAAGAGAAAGAAACGAAAGAAAGGAAAGAAAGAAAAGAAAAAAAAATGACCCACAAAAAAAAAAAGAAAGAAAAAAAAAACGAGCGCCAATTTTAAATAGGAAAAGAGAGAAGAAAAGAAGGAAAAGAAAGAAAGAAAGAAAGGAAAAGAGAGAGAAAAAGATCCAATACGAAGGAAAGAAAAGAAGAAAAAGAAAGAAAAGAAGAAAGGAAAGAAAAGAAAACGACCCAAAAAAGGGAAAGAAAGAAAAAAAAAAAAAAACGACACAATAATAAGAAAGAGGGGCGAGAACAGGGGAGAACAAAAGATTCCAAAGAAGAAAAGAAAGAAAGAATAAGCGAAAGAAAAAGAAAGAAAGAAAAAGAAAAGAAAAAAGAGAAAGATCCTTCCAATACGAAGAAGAAAAAGGAAAAGGAAAGAAAGTAAAATGACCCCCCCAAAATAATAGAGGAAGAAAAGAAAGAAAAAACGACCCTCCCAATAAATAGAAAAGAGAGAGAGAAATTAAAGTTCGAAGAAGAAAAAGAAAGAAAGACAAAGAAAGAAAGAAGGGAGAAAAGAAAGATCCAATACAAGAAAGAAGAAGAAAAGATAAAGAAAAAGAAAGGAAAGAAAAAAAACGACACAAAAAGAAAAGAAAGGAAAAAAACGATCCCAATTTAATAGAAAGAGAGGGAGAACAAAAGATTCAAAGAAGAAAGAGGAAAAGAAAGAAAGAAAGAAAGAAAGAGGGGAGAGAAGAGAAAGAAGGAAAAAAAAGGGAAAGAGAAAGACATATAGGGGGAAAAGTGGTGGGTGGCGCCCAAAGAAAGAAAGAAAGGAAGAAAGAGAAAGAGAAAAAAAAAAAAAATCCATTACCGAAAAGAGAAGAGAAAAAAGACGAAAATAAATTAAAGAAAGAAAAGAAAGATAAGAAAAAAAAATAAAGAAGAAAAAAAAAGAGAAAAAAGAAAAAGGAAAAAAAAAAAAAACTACCCAATAATAGAAAAAAAAAAAAAGAGAAGAAAAAAAAGACAAAGAAAGAAAAGAGAAAGAAAGAAAGAGGAAAAGAAAGAAAAAGAAAGACCAATGAAACAAAAAAAGAAAGAAAGAAAGAAAAAAAAAAAAAACGACCCAATAATTAGAAAAGAGAGAATAAAAGATTCGAGAAGAAAGAAAGAAAGAAAGAAAAGAAAGAGGAAAGATCAATACGAAGAAGAAAGAAAGAAAGAAAGAAAGAAAGAAAGAAAAGAAAAAAACGAAAAAAAAAAAAAAGAAAAGAAAAAAAAACGACCCAATAATAGAAAAGAGAGAACAAAAATATTCAAAGAAGAAAAGAAAGAAAGAAAGAAAGAAAGAAAGAAAGAAAGAAAGAGAAAGATCCAATACGAAGAAAGAAATGAAGAAAGGAAAAAGAAAGAAAAAAAACGACCCAATAATAGAAGAGAGAGAACAAAATATTCAAAGAAAGAAAGAAAGAAAGAAAGAAAGAAAGAGAAAGTTCCAATACGAAGAAAGAAAGGAAAAAAAGAACTAAAAAAGAGAAGGAAGAATAAAAGACCCAAAAATAGAAGAGACAGAACAAAAGACACAAAGAAGAAAAGAAAGAAAGAAAGAAAGAAAGAAAGGAAAAGGGGATAGAAAAATATCTAGTAAGGCAGAAGAAAAGCAGAAAGAAAGAAAGAACCAAAGAGGAAGATACAATTAGAAAAGAAAAAAGCGAGAACAAAACGTGAAAGAGAAATTGAAAGAAAGGTTTAAGAAAATAAATAAAAAATAAAGAAATATGAATTAAAGAAGAAAAAGAAAAGAAAAGAAAAGAAAAGAATAAACGTCAAGCAGTTAAAAAAAGAAAAAGAAAGAGTACCGAAGAAAACAAATAAGAAAGAATGAATGAAAAAAATATGAATGAAAGAATGAATGAAACTGAAGAAAGAAAACCGTTAAGAATAGAAAAATAAAGGGAAAAAAAGGGGGAGAAGAAATGCAATGTTGGCCGAAAAGAAAGAATTCAAAACATCACGTCCAAAATGTCGAACGGGCGAAAACCCGAGGGTAACATCCAAACTCATTCCAGGAAGCGTTGAAGACATTATTCACAGCTTAGCTTTCGATTTACGACCTTCGCTGCCGCAATGTGGCGTTTTCCACGAGGCCACTCTAATTTGTCTTCGTTAGAGCAAAATCCCAAAGGACTCACCAAGATTTCGGCTTGGCAAAACTTTTTCGTTGCATTGTACCTTTTTTATGTATATATGTTTGTTTTAATTTTATTTTTATCAGCATCATCGTTTGCACAATCACAGACATTCTATTCGGTTGTCTACCGACAGAGATTTTTTTTTTTTTGCTGGCTGGGAATATCCGTGTATAAGTCGATCAAACATTTTGGCTGATTTTGACCCCAAAATAGATATTTGGGTATTTCTCCAGCCACCCACAGTAATGAAATGGAACACAATGTCGGTTTAATGTGGGAGGATAAAACCTTCCGCGTGAAAGTAGCTCAGCTCCGTCGGCATTCCCATTAAGCGATGCTTAATAAGTGAATCAAAGCTATCGGCCAATTTTGTCCCAAAATAGATATTTAGGTATTTCTTCAGTCTCATTCAGTGCTGGAATCTGACAGAAGGTTGATTCAATGTGGGGAATCATCACTTGTGTGAAGGGCCTAAAATAGCTCAGCTCCGTCGGCATTCCCATATAGCCGTGCATTATAAGTCTACTGATTTTGACCCAAAAGAGGTATTTAGTATTTATTCAACCAAACAAGGTGCTGGGATGAGATAAAAGGTTGATTTGATGAGTGGAGTCAAGCCTTCGGCGCGAGGTGCTTAAAATAGTTCGGCTCCGGCGGCATTCCCATTTAGCCGTGTATATTTTATAATCTTGTAAGTGTAGTCTGTAAAAACAGTCTCCCTTGTCTGAGGGTTTGGGTAATCTCCTGTGTCAAGAGCCCCTTTTTGGTCACGTGACGCAGGAACCCAAGAAGATCAGCCTCTTTGGTCGAAGCTACTGGACAAGTACGGACGTGTTTGTCACCTCTCTCCAGCACACACATGGTGCATGCCAGACAGTACAGTAAGTGGTTTCCACCTAGTTTGCCTCTATTACACTGCTATGTATGTTTGGATGTCTTCGAATTATAGCCTGGGGAACTATCCCTTACCCTATACTATCTCTATAATAAAAGTTATATAAATGTGACTAATTCGTTTGTTGTTGCCCTAACTGGAGTATTCCGTAATGGGTACTTTTCCTTTAAGTAACCTAATGCTTTATAAGAATCAGAGTTAACACTCTGTAAACCTCATATAATTTGATCACAACTATCGGTTGATTTTGACCGAAGATAGGTATTTATCCAACATTCCAGGATGTTGTAATATGACATTAGGTCGATTTAATTGTAGGGAACATAGCAGGAAACAAGCCTTTCTTGAGGAGTGTCTAATATTGCACAGCTCCGTCGGCATTCCCCTTTAGATACGCACATGAGTGTTGGTGATACCAGTTGTAATTGGTGACCTTTGAACAGTCTCCAAGGGTTTGGTAAAGGACTTGGGGGATTGGAAATTAGAGGAAGCATCGAGACCATTCAGATAACTACATTGTTAAGATCAGCAATAATACTCAGGAGAGTTCTGGAGACCCACAGAGAAATACTCACATAGCGTGAAATAATAATAATAATAATAATAATAATAATACTGCACTGCTGCAATCTGCCAGAATACTCAGAAGAGTCCTGGAGACCTGAGGAGACTTGTTGCCATTCAGACTCCAGTGAAAGTCCATCAGCTGACGCTGATGGGAAAAACTCAAAAGGAGTGAACAATAATAATAATACCTTGTAAACATTTCTATCTTAAAAGGGCCGGGTTAGCTCAGTCGGTAGAGCGTTCGGCTAGAAACCACAAATTCCTAGTTCGATTCCGGCTCTCGCCAACTCAGCGTTATGAGTAGCACAGGGATCTGTGCGGCAAAGTAAGAAGCTGATGGTAGCAGTGGTGCTCCACCTCAGACGCAAAAACAATCTCCTTTGTCTAGCGCTAGTGAAAAGGGGATAGACTCCTTTGCTGATTGGCTGATACCGACTTTAGGCCACCCCGACGGCTTTTTACTTTATAGTACAAACAAATTACACACGGTTATATGGTATCAAACCTACTCATCTAATACTTATAATTTATGCGTAATTATGCAGTTTAAAATAACTATTCCTATTTAATTATAATCATTTGTTTGCACACTGTATTATGGTTTAAAGTAACTAATTATAATCATTAGTAAACAATTATATTTGGAGTAACTATTCTTAATACAAATAATTCAGAAAAAAAATTATGGTTTCAAGTTTTCCTATTTAATAAAAGTAATTTGCAAACAGGTATATTTTAGCCATATACCCATATTTGATTCATAAACCAATTGATCTGCACCGGCCATCAAAATAAGGAGATTATGATTGCTGCCCAATGCTCCCTGAAAACTGTAAAAAAAAATCAGGCATGAACTGGACAATTGCAATTGAGACTACGAGGATGTGACTAGAAGAAAGCAACATAACAGACGATCTGATTGCCTTTGTACAGCAGAATTCCTCGAAAATCTGCAGAACTAAAGTGTTGCAGCACCCTGACATTGAAATTCGGGCTTTGTCACGTGAATTATATATATATATATATGAGTAGTGAAGGATTGAATACATCCGACAAAATGTGGTTGAGAGTAGAGGAAAATGTGTATATAACAACACACCTCAAGCAAAAATAAGGCGAAATATCAATTGAATATAATCGTTTGTGTTTTTTATATCCACATTTCCTATACTCTCAACCACACACACACACACACACACACACACACACACACACATATATATATATATATATATATATATATATATATACGTATCAATTCCTATATCCTTTCTAATTTTTCTTTTTAACATGCTTTCCTCACTCGCCATCTTTTCAACTTACTTTCCTCACTCACACACACACACACACACACACACACACACACATATATATATATATATATATATATATATCTCCCTCTTTCCTTTTTTATATATATATATATATATATATATATATATTATATATATATATATACATATATTGCTTAGTCCACTTTTTCTTCCAGTATTTTTTCCTCTCTCTCTCTATCTTTTCCCTCTTTTCCCTCTCTAATCCGGAACAAGTATATAAATTCATGTCTTGCAGCAAAGCAAATGCAATGTGGCAGGATGTGTGTCCAACAACCAAAATACCTATTATAAAACACTTTGAGTGAAATCCCAATCAACCCCAGGCCAACGCCCATAAAAACAAAAACAAGAAATAAAACCAATTCACACCAACCACATTCCACAAACCACTTCCCCATACCTAACATCCACATTCCTATGTCATATGTGCCTGTTCATTTCTGCAAACCCGACGGGAAGGAAAGAATTATTTATACAGTTTTTTTTTTTTTTCTTCTTTTTCTTTTTCTTTTCTTTAAAGTTGGCGTGTAAACCATTCCTGGAAAGATGTTAATGAGGTTCATTCTGGACGTACCGTACAATTTTAAACATCTCGATAAGCAGCTAAGAAGGCGCAACGTGGTTTTGGTTTTGTTTTTGTTTTGTTTTACGGCATATCAACCCCAGTGGGTCATTTAATGCCGATAAAGTTTTGAAATAAATCAATTCTTAATGGATAATACAATTTTTTTTATAAATACATGTTTCTATTTAACCCATAGATGGGACCCTAACAGTTACTACCACTCCGGGTCAGTGTGGACCAGGGAGCAATGGTGATGAAGGGGTGCTCCGCATTCCCCAAACCTTCAGAACTGGAACCTTACCATCAGATAGAGTTTAATGTCATTCTCAGGACATGTAGATCCTCAGTCACCGCTTTCTAGCACCCATATGATAAAAAGGGGTTGGGGGTTGCCATAAGGGCAATAGGGTTGAGAAAATCATATAGGTACTAGGGCTTGACGTGACCAGCCGATTGATCGGAGGGGACCTCTCCGACCGCCTGTCTAGCCCAAGATAGGGCCAAAGTGGAGTATTGCAAGTCATAAACTACTCATCCACCTGGGTTCTATAATTAAGCATCATAGATTGCCACCCATGGCCAACAGGTGGCCCCGTTGGGGGTGTCTTACTCCTCTGCCGAGGTGCAGTCGTGTCATTCTAACGCCCCAGCCGACAGGGCGGTGGTGCAACGTTAAAACCTATATGATAAAACATTTATAACACTATTATAGTGTTATAAATTGACTGGTGATATTAAATTAGATACTTAAGAATAATTAGGATGATTTATTAAAAGTTAAAGTTATGATCCTTTGTAAGGAATTGTAAAACAAAAAGAAAAAAAAAACAAATAATAATCAAATCAAAAGTTAGCGTCAACAAAGAACAAAAATTACTCAGCAAAGAAAGTTGAAAAGGTTAATATTAAATTTTGATTTGATAAATAAAACAATAACTTATTATGGATCATCAGGTCACACCGGTGAAAAAATGGAAAATACTGTGGAAAATAACCATTTATACAATAATAAAAACCTTATCGAGTGGCTCACCAATCACAGAAAAATGGGGTGGAGTTTTTCTTGCCCTCCCTAAGTTGTGCAACCCAGGGCCATGATGTTGATTGGCCGTCCAATCAGACGCGACCTCAGAGGGGGGTGGGGTCTTTTTTTACTCTTCCCCGATGTTTACACTGTAAGGCCATTGGTCCGGTGTTTCTATTGGCTGGCCAATCGGCGCCATATGTCCTGTGGTGTGGAACCCATAAAAGAAGATCCAAAATGGAAACAGAGCAGATCGAAAGCTGGTTCCATAGCTACGTCTCAGAGCCCTTGCCGCCATCTTTGCCGCTGTTTCCTGCTACCTTGCTACTCAAAGTCCTGACTTGACCATATCAGAACCCAAAAGTAATTAGCTGTATATCGCCAGTCAGCTCACAAAACTTCGATTTCGACATTGCCACCCTTTGTTGTTGTACATGATTTTGATCATTGTATAATTAATAAAGATATTATTGTATTGTTAATAAACGTTTCCTAGTCATTGCGATTGTTGGCAGCATTGGTGAATTTGGGCATTTTCAGACACAGTCCGATCCGAGAAAGTCAGAACCAGTTCTTCTTCAACTTTCCTGCGGGTCAAACAAAACGGTGAGGGTACAGGAAATCTGATGGAGCAGGTTCATCGACCTATACATTGACAGTGTAAGCACGAACAGAGTTGCTTGGTCAATTTGTTTCCAATCGGTATTTTTTGTACAAAAGGAAAAAATGTCACCTCGTCAATAATTTGAAACGCAGTATATATATATATATATATATATATATATATATATATATATATATATATATATATATGTTGAAAATATGAATAAAGGAAAGAAAGTATAGAATGGATAATATAGGATAGTTTAATCAATTTTACTTACACGTGTTTCGATCAGGAGTTTATCCATTAGTACAATATTCAAACTATATATATATATATATATATATATATATATATATATATATATATATGTTAGGGTAATGAAGACATAAATTCAACGGCGTTTAATAACTGTTGGTATCTTACCTATGCAGTTTTCAAAGTGAATTATTTTTGCTTTAAATACAAATCATCGGAAATCTGTACTTTAAAGCAAAAATAATGCACTTATATATATATATATATATATATATTGATTATCAATGTATTTCACTGTTTCTCCATTCACATTATATCCTCCAATATATATATATATATATATATATATATATAAAAGTCATCCACAGACACGTGTTTCGACGTTTATGTCTCATCAGTGCGGTTCGACTTTTTTTTAACAGCTACCTCTAGCCGGGAGCGAAACCCGACAGAATTTTCCTCTGTCAAGCTCCTTACCCTCACGGCTATCGTGAACGGTCTGTCAGGTGCGAACAATTAATTGATACATACTTACAGTATATATGTTTTTTACCATTACCAGAGAACTCAAGTCTGTAAACAACAGGCAAGTAAGAAGAAGAAGAAGAAGAAGAAGAAGAAGAAGAAGAAGAAGAAGAAGAAGAAGAAGAAGAAGAAGAAGAAGAAGAAGCATTGGATTGTTATGTAAATAAAACATATATTTGGTAGAGATATGAATGAACGGATGAATAAATAGAGAAAGTCTGAAAAAAAGAAGAAAGACGCAGAATAATTGAAGATGAAAGAAAACGAAAAGATGGACAAATAACTGGACCTTGCCAGAGAATTGAAAAAGCTATAGAATATAAAGGTCAAAGTGATACCAATTGTAGTCTGTGCACTTGGAACGATCCCAAAAAGCTTGGAAAAAGGCCTGGAGAATCTGTAAATCAGAGGAAGAATTGAGACCATCCAGAATACTGCATTGCTGCAATTGGCTAGATTACTCAGAATAATCCTGGAGACCTGAGGAGTCTGGTTGTCACTGAGACAAATACCATCAGCTAACGCTGGTGTGAAAACTCTAATAATAATAATAATAATAATAATAATAAGAAGAAGAAGAAGAAGAAGAAGAGAGAGTAGTAGTAAGTAGTAGTAGTAGTAGTTATAAGTTGGGTAGTTATATAAATAAAAAAGATTGGGTTGAGACTTAAATAATAAATAAATAAATAAATTAAAAATGAATAATAATAATAATAATAGAAGAGAGAAGAAGAAGAAGAAGAAGAAGAAGAAGAAGAAATTGAAACATTGGGTAGTTATATAAATAAAAAAAGTATTGGGTTGAGGTATAAATGAATGAATAAATGAATAAATAATAATAATAATAATAATAATAATAATAATAATAATAATAATAATAATAATAAGAAGAAGAAGAAGAAGAAGAAGAAGAAGAAGAAGAAGAAGAAGAAGAAGAATTTACTTCTCAATAAGAGATAACAAAAATTCTACCCAGGAAATGTGAATTTTTCCACTCCATGAAGACATTTAATCTTCTGGATATTTCCATGTTTGAACACAAAAGACATTAGTAAATAAGCTTTTCATGTTCTGAACTAAGTTCATAAAAAGTGAAATTTTATAACACATCAAAGGGTCTTCAATTCCAGTCATTTAAAAAGAGGAAATACACCAATCAAATATCATAAGGAAAAAACAAAGAGAGAGAGAGAGAGAGAGAGAGAGAGAGAGAGAGAGTGAGTGTGTGTGTGTGTGTGTGTGTGTGTGTGTGTGTGTGTGTGTGTGTGTGTGTGAGAGAGAGAGAGAGAGAGAGAGAAGAGAGAGAGAGAAATGAAAAGTTTGAACATAGAATATTATAACGAGTAGAAGGAGTCCAAAGAAATATCAAGAGCTCCAAAGGAATCAAAGAGATATCAGAACGCTTCATTTTCTTGTTGTAAATAAAGATAGTGGAATTATCAGTGACGTAGGGCGTTTAAAAGAAAAAAAACTAGGCCACACCGAGAAAATATTATCTACCAATATAGATAAGATATCTATCTATATGTTATATATTAATTTACATTATTTCACTTCATTTACGAAAAGGATTTGTTTTTAGAAAAAAAGAAAGTTTTAAACAACTTCATTTAAAAAATATACCGTGAACAAAATTAAAGAATAAGCAGGCCACAAAGAGGCTTTTGGTTTTGCTAGCACATCTTTTATAATGCTACAGATAGCCTGTAGTGCCTATTGACAAACATGGGAGATAATTACCTTTCGTATTCCCTAGAGTCAAATAAAATCATTGCAAGTAAGGGATGTAATCTCTCCAATGGTCAGACAACACAGCAATATAAATGTAGGGAGTAAAAAAAGTAAAGTCGACGGAGCGGCCTAAAGTCGGTATCAGCCAGTCAGCGAGGGAGTCTATCCCCTTTTCAATAGCGCTAGACAAAATAGACCAAAAATAGGATCATCCCTTACTTACCAATCATTTGGATAAGCTTACACACACACACACACACACACACATACATACAAACACATACACACACATACATACAAACACACACATACACACACACACACACACATATATATATATATATGTATAAGTTGGCAGAGCGCCTAATGTCGGAGCAGCCAATCAGCGAGGGAGTCTATCCCCATTTTCACGACAAGGAGATTGTTTTTTAGTATCTGAGGTGGAGCGCCACACCTACCATCAGCTCCTTACTTTGTTCCTTACCACACATATCCCTGTGCTACTCATACGCTGAGTTGGTGAGGACCGGTATCGAACTAGGAACCTTGTGGTTTCTAGCCGAACGCTCTACCGACTGAGCTAACCCGGCCCATTATAAATGTAGTAGTTCAGACCATTTTACGAATATTAACAACTCATTCAAAAGTTTCAAGCGAAAATAACAACAGTAATATGATAGTTCGCTGTATTTACTGAGTATCAACAACAACACATCTATCGATTCTGGACAAAAACTCATAGCAAGTAGCAAGAACGTCTTCTATAAGTTTCAGAAGAAAATAGCAACGAAATGTGATATTTGACAACATTCAATTAAAATTAACAACTCATCTAAAATTTTCGGACATATAAAACAACAAATTAGATGTGATAGATCGCAACATATACTGAATATTACGAGCAACACAGCTAAAGTTTTCGGACAAAAACAACAATACTAATAGCAATATATAAAAAAAAAGTAAGGTAAAGTTGACGGGACGGCCTAAAGTCGGTATCAGCCAGTCAGCGAGGGAGTCTATCCCCTTTTCAATAGCGCTAGACCAAGGAGATTGTTTTAAGCATCTTAGATGGAGCGCCACACCTTCCATCAGCTCCTTACTTCACCGCACAGACCCTGTGCTACTCATACGCTGAGTTGGCGGGGACCGGTATCGAACTAGGAACCTTGTGGTTTGTAGCTGAACGCTCGCAATATTTACCGAATATTAACAATAATTCTTTTAAAGTTTTCAGATTAAAATAACAATAGATATCTGATAGCTTACAACATTCAGAAAAAAACAACAAACTGAATGTGTCATTTGAATTATCCTCATCTTTATTGTTTTATACGCAACACTTTGGCAGATGTGACCTCCGACCTTTTTCAGGTGTTTCTTGTCAAACTCGGGAACTTCTATGTCGTAATCGGGAGCTTTCACGGAACTTCGAACCGAACCCTTTATTTCATCCACTGGGTTAGGCTGTTCTTATTCTTTAACCATAACTGAGTATAGGTGTTAAGCTACGTTAAGTATTCTCACGCCTACTAATATTATACGGCCCCACATGATACATTAAGAGGCAAAAATTAACAGGCCGATTGGCCTGATAGTCAATCTGTAGGTTTAGGCTGAAAAATGTTAAAAGTATACAAAAATACACAAACTGTTTTCTTTTTTTTTCTTCAGAAATGTAATATGAAAAGATTAACCATTTTTGTAAACAAATTATCGCGAAAAACTTTAATAAATCAATATTTAAATGCAAAAAGCTATGCGTTAGAAATTTTACCAAACTAGCGTCTTAGGCAAAACAGACCGTATACGTGATTGAAAAGCATAAAAACAAGGTAAATCACAGCCGTTTATAATTCGGCCTGTTAATTTTTGCCTCTTAATGTATCATGTGGGGCCGTATAATATTAGTAGGCCGTGGTATTCTATATTATTATCGCCCTTGAACGGGATTGATCCTGCAACCTACTGTTGATTGTTACTTAGAACTGTATTAACTCAACCCTTATATCGGTTACGCCATGTGTCTCAAAATTTCAGACAACCCAATAGTTCGCAACATTTGTTACATATTGTGTGGTGTCATTGGTTGTTGACAAGACCCTGTAGTTAGTTGAGGTTCGTTGGAGTTAAAAGCGTAGGTGAGTAGATTTCTGTTGGATGACCCCAACTGACCCCTAGAGAGATGCAAATCTCGTGAACCCTGAGACAAGCGTAACTAGTTAGATTTAGTTTTTCAACCTGACGTTGAGCAGAGAGGATACCTATCTCTCTGCTAGGGTTGTTAACTCCCCTCGTGGCGAATAAGAATGGGTTAAATAAATCTTGATCAAGGAAAACAGACTTGTGGTTTAATTAATTGCATGACTAAAAGTAAGCCCTTAAAAAGAAGCCCTTAGTAAGAAGACAACTAGACGACAGGATGACAACCAAAGAAGAGGGGGAAACATGACGACGAGAGGTAGTGAGGAAGAAATTAAGCAACAAGTAAGTCTCAAGTCTGTATCTCTACTCAAGTCTCTGTCTCTCCCCCTCTCTCTCTCTCTCTCTGTCTGTCTGTCTGTCTGTCTCTCTCTCTCTCTCTCTATATATATATATATATATATATATATATATATATATGTGTGTGTGTGTTTTAAAACTGAAGTGATTAAAATCCTTCGACTATAGTTTCACGCATTGTAGCGAATCCTCAGGGAGAACTCCCTGAAGATTCGCTACACTGCGTGAAACTATAGTCGGAGGATTTTAACCACTTCAGTTGTAAAACCTATATATAGCTCTTTTTATTGAGCACTCTTAAATCGATTTTAATTAATCCAGAAGTAAAAATATTTGTTTTGCTTCGTGGATGGGATATAAATATAATCTATGTTATATATATATATATATATATATATATATGTATATGTTCTTGTGAACTTGTTTGTTTGGTCTTTTTGAAGCATTTGAAAAAAAGAACAAAAACTTAGAAAACAGAACAAAATATCAGGAATTTTTATATATTAACCGTGCTCTGTTCCTGCGTTTAATATATATATATATATATATATATATATATATATATATATATATATATATATATATATATATATATATATATTAAATGAATCGACGGTATGAGTTAGATATGAAAACACCACAAAATGCGGTTAAAGTGAAAAACAATTTATAACATATTCATAGCTGATTTGAACAAACCGATTTCATATGACTTTTGGTCTCCGCTCTTGACAACACAGAGTTTAAACAAGCGCGAAGGTGATTTTATAAAATCGAAATATGTTTAATATCAGCTATGAAATATGCTTGAATTTTTTTCACTTTAACAGCATTTTCTGGGTTCATATCCTTTATCTATATCTATGTCTATAAACTAGTCTATCTTCTATCTCTCTCTCTCTCTCTCTCTCTCTCTCTCTAATCTCTCTCCTCTCTCTCTATATAATATATATATATAATATATATATATATATATATATATGTAAAATGTAAACAAAAATATAGCTATTTTCAGACGACATATTTTTGGGAGAATAAATGTGCTTAATTGAAGTCAGCGACCTAATTTTTTGAAAGATTAATTCATTAATGATAATTAGGCGGAATTTAACTACTTAAATGTAAGGCCTAAACAAATCGAGAAAAATAATTCAATTTAGGTCGAAATGTACATTAAAAAAATTAGGGTCTGACTTCAATTAAGAACATATTCTCCCAAAAATATATATATAATATATATTATATATATATTAGTTCCTCTTTCTCGGTTATATTACCCGATATTGGGTATATACGGCTATACAACACATTTACTGAATGTTTAGCAACAATGAAGTCCCAGTTTAAAAATAATACCAAAGTGTGTGATAGTTCGCAACATGAACAAGAACTCAGCCGACAATTGCAGACAAAACAAGAGCAATAAAGACGAAGAAAGAAGTCAAAAAACGGTGATTGAATATCAAGATTCCACTTTTTTTGTATCAGTCTTTTTTATATATTTCTTTTTATTTCATCCTCTTATCTGATTATTTCTTAAATTAATGAAAACATGTAACAATTAATCTAACTGGTTGTTTTGACATCCAGAGCACGTGACACACGTTGTTTTCAAATCAAGACAAAACCCGTTCCGCAACACGGCCATGAGGACCAAGTTTTTACATACAAAGAATTTTAGCACGCGCCCAAAAACAATGTTTTTTCTTTTTATGTTTTTTTTTTGTTTTTTGTTTTTTAAAGGTGCTCGAATATTTTCTAGCAGTTTGCACATGCTTTTTTAGGGAATTAAATTGTTTCTTTCATTGTATTGTATCATTCAATTTTTTTTTTCAAAGAATCTTTTTTTTTGCTATCATTCATATATTTTTCGTGGATTTCCCATTTCTGTAAAAGGAAAAATGTATCATTGATTCTCTTTGCTATCCACTATCTTTCTTTTTATGTTTTCTATTCTACTTTATTCCCTTTTTGTTTCACACCAAAGACATACAGACACACACTCAGAGACAGACACACACACACACACACACACACACACATATATATATATATATATATATATATATATCTATATATATATATATATAAAGATAAAAGGTGGCTTTACGGTGAATATGGGCACGATCGATGAGGTGCACAAAATCCAGGGGGATTAAGTCAGGCGATATAACAATACCAAAGTGCCTCAATTACAAAGTTAGAGCAAATTTATTAAAGAAATGGATACAATATAAAACCTACTCGAGTTTCACCATTTAAGGATCTTTCAGGTTAAATCCACTGAATTAATCGAAGTTACCGATTATTGCAGCACGATCACACGTGTTTCTTATTCAATGAACACATGGTGATCGGCTGCGATTAATCGGTGTATGTATTTTACGGTCACTGAGTAGATCAAATTTTCCGGAGGAAACAATCATTTGCTTATATGCTTAGTAGTGAGAGTTTAATTTAAATTACCATTAGAGAGCTCAATACCAAATTTATGGGAGCATATATTAATAATAAGTCATCCACACACACACACACACGTGTGGTGTTTTCATTCCATCTTGTTCATTCTTCATATATATAAATATATATTTAATATATTATATATATATATATATATATATATATATATATATATATAGTATCACATCCTACTCGTGCGAGGTTTGGTAAATATCTATAGAATCGTACATAGTTAAGAAAACATGTAACCTTTTATTTTGCTCAGGCAGACAGGCTATTTTTGTCGCCAAATGGTGCACAGGCAGTATGATATTTTGATTTTTTTTAACAGTAACTCAGATTAAGGTATTGCTCCATACTTGTGACCTTGTGTCACATCCGATTTATCTATCAAACCTCTTGAATCTCCGCATGGGGTGGTGGTCACTACTAGAATAGGCTCCGTCCTACTTAGTTATCTAATTCAATTTAAAAAAAACAAAAAATACTACGATGTCCCTATCCAGCCTGTTATCCCCTACGCCACGAGTACCCACCCCCTTACGACACGGCGTGTTTATTTACGATAAAAAACAGCAGAATCACTTGCCACAACCAAATGAAACCGGATATGCTGTATCACAATAATATCCGCTTGTTATTTTACGTGTTCATTACTCTAGAAAATCAAAGACGCAAAGTGCGCATGCCCGAAGGTCGCGTGTCCAATTTTTCTTATGGCAAGAAGAATTGTCGTATTTACAACGTTCCCTTATGTTCTACAAGCACCGACGTTGTGGACGAAATTGACTGACAGGTACACGCTTTGATAAGACAGCAAAAACAGAATAGGATGTGACAAGTGACTTGATTCCCCCGCCGCCCATAGCCGTGTGTACACTGTGTAACAGACATCGTCTAACAAGAGGCAAGGTCTTAATACCCGTGGGAGCCCTGGAGACAAAGAACAATCTAGAAACTACCCCCACATCTACCCATACGCTGTGTATGGCGACAATTCTAGTAACTTTATAAAATTTTTTTCTTTTAGTTTTACAGGTAATACGCTAATGGGTGTTTATCTCCGCTATTACAAGCGCAGGTGTTGAGTGTCCTGTATATAAACGACCGTTAGGTAATGCTTATCGTCTCAAGAAATGGACACGGCGAACTGAGTTCAAATCCCGAACAAAGCTTTTTACATTTCACATAGATATGATAATCTTAAGAAAGTCAATCCAGTCTATTCGCAAAGATTTCACAGTGTTTGTGTGTCAATCTGAGGGCAGTACATAATGTTTTATCGAAATGTTTTATCGGAATGTTTTATCGGAATGTTTTATAATTTTTTATTAGAATGTTTCATAATTTTTTAATATTTTTTATCAGAATGTTTTATTAGAAGGTTTGACAATGTTTCATCAGAATGTTTTATTAGAATGTTTCAGAATGTTTTATCAGAATGTTTTATAATGTTTTATCAGAATGTTTTATCGGAATGTTTTATAATGTTTTATCAGAATGTTTCATTAGAATGTTCTAATGTGTTTTATCAGAATGTCTTATTAGAATGTTTTAATATGTTTCATCAGAATGTTTTATTAGAATGTTTGACAATGTTTTATCAGAATGTTTCATAATGTTTTATCAGAATGCTTTATAATGTTTTTTCAGAATGTTTTATTAGAATGTTTTATAATGTTTTGCCATAGAGCAGTCTCAGATTCGCAAAACATGAACCCTGTGGCGTAGTAGGTGACGTGTTGGATTGAGTTCAGATGATTTGAAACAGTTGAAAAAGTCTAATGGTCATTTTGAAGGTACGACAACTCGGAAGGCTCACTTTGATCGTTTTGAAGCAACTCCCGAATTTCTTGGTGAGATCCTGGCTATGATAGACAAAGATCCCAGCAGGTCAATCTGGCTCGTAGCCATGGACGTGGGCGTGTCTGAATTTCTTATTAGTCAGGTAGTACATAAGGACATTCGTTATTTCTCATACAAGATTTTAAAAAAGACCCATTTTACCAAAATCCATAAAAAACAAAAGGAAGGACCGCGCTGAAAACCTTTTGAACAAACTTAAACATCTCACCCAACCAAAGATTCTCTTTGCTTTTTCGCAGATGAGAAAAATTTCTGCTGGGATAAGATGATAAACACACAGAAAAAGCATCTATCTCTTCTCTCCTTACAATATCTACCGATAGTAATGAAAACCAAACACTCAGTCCCCATAATAGTGTTTTTTAGGGTGGACACTAGATCTGTTTTAAAAATTATTTGTATTTGATAGGACTGGACAAAAAGAAAAAAAACAGACTCTTGAGAAACAGCTATATAAAAAAATGTAAATATGAACATAAAATAAGTACAATTCCCTAAACTCTAAGCATAAAATAACCCTAGACAGGTTGACATGCCATTAGAATAAACCTATCAATCATTTTGTAAATCTAAAAAAATCCACCTCCTATTGTCGATATTACTGAAATTTCTAAAAGTTTTGCAATATTTTGGTATGTGCTAATTTATAGTAACAATAGCTGTTCAATCTATGGTTGTTAGTGTAATTGTAGTTGGTGTGCTGACATGTTGTGCATTGCTTCACATCTTGTATGATTTGAAAGTCGCACAGATGAATGTGCAACATAGTCTAATTCGGTGACTTATACTGTATGTTTATTGTGCCAAAGGTGAAGGTGAAGTTGATCACAGTGCAGTAACCAGAAGAAAAAGACTATATAATAATGGTGACATTATGCTTCTATTCCCCTTACCAAATGAGCTCAGACTCAACACGGAGGCGGTAGTGCTACTCTGGATCGTGAGGGTGGCTGCTGCAAGACTGTATGTCTGGCAACAAGACGCTGCATCTTGCCACACCAGCAGGGGAACCCAAAGTTGGATGCTAGAAAACTCCTGCCACCACATCAATCCTAACATATATTTACCAACCCCTCCTCACGAGCAGGATGCGACACAAGGTCAATTTCTTAAGCGGTGTTTAAAAGGTTTGAATTCAGAGTATTCTTTCTAGCTGGTTATATAGCTATGGTTAAAGAGCGCAGTCTGACCTGCTATTTACCCATAGCTGGGGGGATTGGATTCATACCTTTCTCAAGGGCATTAGCGCCATGTGATATGCAAACAGCTTCGTCCAGGAATTGAACGACGAGTTCCATTTCCTACGACTCTAAACATTATACCACGCGCTTCCAGCATCAAACCGCAGCATCTACCCAGATCGCAATTCCCTTGATTATGTTTGAGGTACGTTTCAACGAAAAGTCCACAAAAGTGAAAAAGGATAACAGGGAAACGTTGGAAAGAAAGGCAGGAGATTCTGTTGTCATCTAGAGGCTGTGATTGAAGCCAATGACGATTTCCTTCCAATAAATCCAATCTATAGTTTTTCAAGATATTCGCATGTAATTCTGGTAAATATATCTGATAAAGTGAGATGCCAGTGTTATTAAACATTTTGCGTAATTTATACGATTGTTTCTCCACCGCGTATGATTTTTCTGAAAAAAAATAACGTTCCATTCATTCTTCATTTCTATCTTGGTAAATACAGCTTTAAACCTGGTACTTTTTGACATAGCTTGTATTCTGAATGGAACATTACTTTTTTCAGAATACAAGGTGTGTCAAAAGTACAAAGAATCTCGATATATTATATTATATATATATATATATATATATATATATATATAATATATATATATTAATATAGGTCCAAGTATAACCTACTCGAGTTTCACCATGTTGAGGATCTTCAGGGTTAACTCCACTGTGTAAATCAAGATGTTGGTTAAAATAAAATAAATTAAAATAAAATAGATAAAATAAAATAAAATAAAATAGTTAGATTAGAACATATTTTAATAAAACAACAATTAATTGCCACAATAATATCTCCGTTACAAACCAATTAAACAACAACATTAAACAGCTTACTACTAATGTTTACGTTTTGAACCTTGAAAAAACCAACGTCAAATTTCGAAAATTTAAATTCCAAAACAGCATTTATATAATTCTATTGCATAATGTACCGTTCATAGCAAAAGACACGACCATATAATTGTCTACAATCAACCAACAACTTGATTTACACAGTGGAGTTAAACCTGAAGATCCTCAACGGTGAAACTCGAGTAGGTTATCACTTGGATTTATATTAAAATAAATTTGCTCTACCAACGTATTGAGCACTTTTTTATTTGTTATATCACTGCCTTACCTTTATGAACTTCATATCAACCAGCGTGACCATATTCACCGGTAAGTCATCTTTTCCATAATATGTATATATATATATATATATATATATATATACACGTTTGTGTATGTTTGGAATTAATATCTACTAATATGATATATACACACACCGAGAACTAGACTCACCATTATATATATATATATATATATATATATATATATATATATATATATATATATATATCTTATTATAATGGAGATTGTGGGTTTGTTTGTCTGTAACCGAAACTATATTACTATACAAGTCACAATTCCCTTTGTTATTTACATCACATTTTCCATGATTTTTATTTTTATTTAAACCTCAATTATTAATAAAATCGTTTTACATTATTAATACTGTTAATAATATCTACATACTAATAACATGCAATTATATTTATATATACAACAAAATAGCAGTTTACAGTGTGAATGGGAAGGCTAATTTGCATATTGATATTAAAAATTTGATTTTAATAAATATATGCTTAGTATTATTGATTTCTAATTGTTTAGTTTTATCTTAATGAATATGAGCAACAATCTCGGGGATAAATCTTAAAAGAAATCCTTGAACAAGAAGAAATAACTGTAATATTATTCTTTACTTCCTATTTTAACTAAATAGTTAAATTAGGAAAATTTACCAATGAAAGATGGGAGTAACGGAAAATGATGGAAGAGTTAGTTTCAAAGTTGTTCTATTTTTCAATCATACCCCCTCTGTTCCAAATCTTTTTATCTGTATTCTTATTCAGTTTTATTAGCCTTTCTAATTTAATATGATATTTTATTATATTAAAACTTAAATACTTGCACCCGGAGGGTGCATATATTTGCTAGTATATATAAAGGTAATACATGCACACATATATATAAGTAATACATGCATGTATATAACTAATACATGCATATATATAATATATATATATATATATATATATATATATATATATATATATATTACTTTATTCTTTGTAATATATGCCTCCTTTTGCACCGGACCTCTTCTAGTTTTGTCATGAATGGCATTTCCGTACTGAACAAAGTATTCAAAACCAAACCTCACCCACCCAATTTGATCACCCGTTCGTGATAGGTGATATCGCTTGCCCGTGGGTGGGCAAGATCTTTTTTACAGAGAGTCCGTCAAAGACGTACCCACGATCACCTGGTTAATATATCCTCCTGTGACAACCTTCAAGCCAACAGCAGATATACAGAGAGACTCAAAATCTGTGAGAGAAATTAAAGAAAAATTATTGAAAAATTCACAATAATACAAAGAGAACAAAAAAACAAAAACAAAAACAAAACAAACTAGTATATTTTTCTTGGCAGTAAAAAGATATATATATATATATATATATATACTCGAATAATTTAAAAAAATGTTGGATGATGTATTCATTCAGCTGTTTCGTTCTTAAACAGACTCACATTCTTAAAATTGAACTCAAAAACAATAAAACAAAACAAAAAGTAGACAAAAGAAATAAAACAGTCACATATATTTTAAGGTTCTCAAGGTCACGTGTTTTAGACGCTCAATATGTAAACCTTGCATTCTTTCCACTGGTGCCCAGCATAGTACTTAATTTATCTATTATACTTTTCTTAGTTTGACACAAGGTCACTTGTTTGGAGCGCCCTTTAAAATTAAAACTCACTATACCTGCATTAGTCTACGTGTTTAATATTTGAACGATGACTTTCCGTATTCATTTTGCCAACGTTAGTCTGGCACATGGTTAAAATTATGGAGCACCCTTGAAGAATCAAATTCATTACATCAGCTTGTTTCAAGGAATTAAAATCTGAACCATTTCTGCACAGGGTTTTTTTTTTTTGGGGGGGGGGCTCTAATGATCGAATACACTTATACCTTAACAGTATACGGGTTTTAGCATTTAAACTATTTATTTCACAGCAAGGACCCCCCCCCCGTTCATTTTGCTTAATGTAGATAATTGTCACTTAGAACTGTATTATCTCAACCGTTATATCCGTTGCGCCATGTGTCTATCTGGAGTTTACATGTCCAATCCTAACCACAGGCGAAAATAACATAGACTACTTAACAATTTAGTTTGCTTTGGTTTGTTCTGTTTTACGGCATATCAACCTCGCTGGGTCATTTAATGCCGATAAAGTTTTGAAATAAATCAATTCTTTATGGATAATACAATTTTTTAAATACATTTTTCTATTTAACCCATAGATGGGGCCTAACAGGTACTACCACTCCGGGTCAGAGGGACCAGGGAGCAATGGTGATGAAGGGGTGCTCCACATTCCCCAAACCTCCAAAACTGGGAACCTCACCATCAGATAGAGTTTAACGTCATTCCAGGACATGTAGAACCGCAGCCACCGCCTTCTAGCACCCATATATAAAAAGGGTTGGGGCTTGCCATACATAAGGGTAATAGGGTTGGGAAAAATCATATAGGTGCTAGGGCTTGACGTGACCAGCCGATTGATCGGAGCGGGCCTCTCCGACCGCCCGTCTAGCCCAAGATAGGGCCAAAGTGGAGTATTGAATGTCATGAACTGCTCATACACCTGGGCTCTATCCTTAAGCATCACGGGTCGCCACCCACGGTCAACAGGTGGCCCCAGAGGTGCAGAGGTGCAGTCGGTGCATTCTAATGCCCCAACCGACAGGGCAGTTAACAGTTTAACGCATGTACCTAGTCATGGTTAACGAAATTAGAACAATCTATCCCAATGGATTAGGTGATGGGTTCGATTCCAAGTTCCGTGAAGGCTCCCGAGTTCAACAAAAAAGGTACCAGAGTCCGACAAGAAACATCTGAAGAAGACCGGAGGGCACGTCGTCCGAAACGTTCTTTCAGTTTCACACTGTGATCGCTGGAACCGCAAAGTCCATAAATTGACACGTTCTCTTTTTTTTTTTTTTTTTTGTTCATCAATACTAGGTCTGGTCTCCGGGCTGTGATAAGGTGATCCGTCTTTATCTCAAAGTCCCAGAGAATTTATGATTTTCATTCTCAAGACAAATTCTGGTTCATGCATATACCATTTTTTTGTATGGTCAATTTTGCATAATTCCCAGTGGATCACCTTCCCAACCCAGTCGTGCCAGATTTGATATCCCTTTGTGCTCAGTTTGCTACATTCACTTAATTCATGGTTTACAGTCTCATCTCTGTCACCGCACAGTATATTATTATTATTATTATTATTATTATTATTATTATTATTATTATTATTATCATCGTATTCATCATCAACATCACTATTATTAATTAGCGAAAAGTTAAATATTTTAACGTATTTAAATATGTTAAAGTGATTATAATCTCAACGATATACCATTTCTTTTAACTTATGCTTTGTAATTATATAGATTTTTTTTTAAAGTCTATCATTGTAATCTTTGCCACATCAGCACAAACACCAACACATGGGAACCTTGTGCAGAAGACCGTGCGACCTGGCGTCTCCTCGTCAAACTAGGAACGAAAAGGAGTAAGAAAAAGAGAGGAAAGAAGCTGCCGCAGAAAAGAGCGCCAAAAGGAAGGAGAGACAACAGCATCTCTAGCAAGCATCACCGTTTCTTTGCAGTCACTGCACCAGAGATTGCCATTCAAACATTGGGCTGTTCAACCACTCACGCAGTTGCAGATTATTTAAAAGAAAAAAATGGACACTACGCCACCGTCTATAATAGACGGAAGGATGCCAACAGACAACATTGTAATCTTTAATATATATCAACTACAATATTTACACGAACACAGATACTACACTCTTATCTTACACAGAAGTGTCGATACTTCCGTATATGAGTATAGATAAAAGGATACGAAAACAACACAATATGCTGTTAAAGTGAAAAGATTTTATATCATATTCATAGCTAATATTTAACAATATTTCGATTTATAAAAATTATCTTCAGAGCTTGTTTATACTCCAGACTTATCAATAGCGGAGACGAATATAATAAATATTATTTTATATATATTATTTATGGATATTATTGTCGTCTCCACTATTGATAATATTCATAGATATTATTTTCGTCTCCGCTATTGATAAGTCTGTAGTATTGATAAGTCTGAAGATGATTTCTGTAAATCGAAATATTGTTCAATATTAGCTATGAATATGATATAAAATCTATTCACTTTAACAGCATATTGTGTTGTTTTCATATCCTTTTATCTATAGTCATATCGTCGGATTCATTTCCTTTCTCTTTACTTCCGTATATATAAATTCTATTTATAGGAAGTGACTTGACATGAACGTGACGGCCATCTTTGTCGGCCTTTATGCGAGTGTACACAAAAAGCGCTCTTCACGAAACAATGAAAACATACGGGCGTAGATATGCATGCAAGGAAGTTCCTATGTTTCCATGCCGAGTAATCAACATGCGATGCACGTCTATGGAGATGTGCAGAGCAAAAACATCCGCTGAAAGCCACGCAATAATAAAAGTTATTGGTTTACAAAATAACAAAAATAGTCTCGCCATTTCTTTTAACATCATGGGTGGTCCATCGTGGGGATGCGAGTGTAGATGATGTAACCAGCTGTTTTCTATAGGGAAATCGTTCGGGTGACAAAGAGACATTTTTCTTTCTCTCTTCCCTTCTTCTTTCTTCTTCTTCCTTTTTCTTTCTTTCTTTCTTCTTCTTCTTCTTCTTCTTCTTCTTCTTTCTTCTTCTTCTTCTTCTTCTTCTTTCTCTTCTTCTTCTTCTTCTTCTTCTTCCTTCTTCTTCTTCTTCTTCTTCTCTTTCTTCTCTTCTTCTTCTTCTTCTTCTTCTTTTGTTCATAGTTGTTATATCCTTCTTCTTCTTCTTCTTCTTCTTCTTTCTTGTTTCTTCATATTCTTCTTCTTCTTCTTCTTCTTCTTCTTCTTCTTCTTCTTCTTCTTCTTCTTGTTCATAGTTGTTATATCCAATCTTCTTCTTCTTCTTCTTCTTCTTCTTCTTTCTTCTTCTTCTCTTCTTCTTCTTCTTCTTCTTCTTCTTCTTCTTCTTCTTCTTCTTCTTCTTCTTCTTTGTTTCGTAGTTGTTATATCAATTCTTCTTCTTCTTCTTCTTTCTTCTTCTTCTTCTTCTTTCTTCTTCTTCTTCTTCTTCTTCTTCTTCTTCTTCTTCTTCTTTGTTTCATATTGTTATATCAAATTCTTCTTCTTCTTCTTCTCTTCTTCTTCTTCTTCTTCTTCTTCTTCTTCTTCTTCTTTCTTCTTCTTCTTCTTCTTCTTCTTGTTTCATAGTTGTTATATCAATTCTTCCTCTCTTCTTCTTCTTCTTCTTCTTCTTCTTCTTCTTCTTTTTCTTCTTTGTTTCATAGTTGTTATATCCAATTCTTCTTCTTCTTCTTCTTCTTCTTCTTCTTCTTCTTCTTCTTCTTTTCGAGTTGACACTCTTTTTTTATCGACATACACTTTTCTTTTTTACTCTCTTTTCTCAATTCTCTTCATATAAATTTAATTTATTTCCTTCCTTCCTTCCTTCCTTCCTTCCTTCCTTCCTTCCTTTCTCTTTCTTATTTCGTTTATTTGTTTCTTTCTTTTTCATTTTTTTTTGTTGTTTTTCTTTCTTTCTTCATTTTCATTATCCTTCTTCTTTACTTTTATGTTTTCTTCACAAAATATTTTCATCATCCTCTCTCTTTTTTCATTATCTTTTTCTTCCAAAACATCCTCTTTATTTTCTCTTATATCTTACACCCTCATCACTCACTTCTTCTTCTTCTTCTTCTTCTTCTTCTTCTTCTTCTTCTTCTTCTTCTTCTTCTTAATCCTCTTCTTCCTAATCCTCTGCTTCCTAATCCTCTTCTTCATTAAATTCTTTTTCTTCCTCTTCTTTCTCTATTTCATCATCATCAACTTTCTCCTTCTCCTCCGCCTCTTCTTCTTTTTCTTCTTTTTCTTCTTCTTCTTCTTCTTCTTCTTTTCTTTCAACTTCTTCTTCTTCTTCTTCTTCTTCTTCTTCTTCTTCTACTACTTCTTTTCTTTCAACTTCTTCTTCTTCCTCTTTACTTCTTCTTCTTCTTATTTCACTTTTTTCTTCTTCTTTTTCTTCTTCTTCTTTTCTTCAACTTTTTCTTCTTCTTCTTCTTCTTCTTCTTCTTCTTCTTCTTCTTCTTCTTCTTTTCTTTCACATTTTTCTTCTTCTTCTTCTTCTTCTTCTTCTTCTTCTTCTTCTTCTTCTTCTTCTATCGTTACTTTCCAGAATATTTGTTTTTCCCCACCCCCCCGCCATTTACTTCATTGGTCTTTATACCCAACATCTGAATAAGAATGAAATTATTCTGCTTGAATGAACCTTATAGGAAATACAAGGAAGTTAAAAACCGAACAAAAAACATTGTGTATTTTCCCTTCTCTTTTCCTTAAAAAAAAAAGGTGTTTGGTAATAACAACAACAATAAAAAATGACTGAGAAAGGGGAAAAAACATGGATGCCGTGTTAACCCCTGTTTTAGGGTTGATAACTAAACGCAACTTCCGATTGTAGAAGACAGACGTGAAATGAAAAAGAAGAAAAACTAGAATACGAAAAAAAAAATGGCGTTTTTTTCCAATTAGTTTTTCTTTGTTGAATTTTTATTTAAAGAATTTTGAGCCTTTGCTATTTATAAGCAGACTTGACGTTTTCTTTTTTTATTTTTTTTTCTCTCTTCTGTCTCTTCTGAAATTCTTTCGAGATTTCTTTAAGCCCCCCCCCCACTGTTTTTTTTTCTTTGAGTTTAACTTTTTGTTCATTGCGATTGTATTTTACGCCATTTTATTTTGTTTTATTTAAATTAATCGTTATTTTATTTCTTTATTTTTCCTTCTTTCATATTTGTCGTTGCAGCTTTTATGTTTTATCGACTCTATTTAAATTTCACTTTCTTTTTTCCTTTTCATAATATTTGGTCTATATTTTCATTTGTTTCTCTACTCTTTCTTTCTTTCTTTCTTTCTTTCTTTCGTTCTTTCATCTATTATTTTACGTTCAGTTTTCGTTCTTTCTTTCTGTCTTTCTATCTTTCGTTCATTCTTTCTCGTACATTTTTCTTTCCTTATCTCTTTCTTTCGTTCTTTCTTTCTTCTTTTCATTCATTCTTTTTCGATTCTTTTTCTTTCTTTCTTCGTTTCATTCTTTCTCGTACATTTTTCTTTCGTTCTTTTTCTTTCTTTCTTATTACCATGTTTTATTCTTTCCGATTTTTATTAATTTATTTCTGTATTTCTTTCTTTCTTTCTGTTATTCTTTTTGATCCATTTTCTTTCATTTTTTTCTTTCTTTCTTTCCTTCTTCCTTATACTCAACGTTTTTCTTTCCTGTGTCCTACTTTTTCTATATTTCCTTCTTACTTTCTTTCTTTCTTCTTTCTTTCTTACTTTCTTTCTTTCTTCTTTTCTTCTTTCTTTCTTTCTTTCTTTCTTTTTTCTATTCCATTGTTTTTCTTTCCTATGTACCATTTCTTTCTTTCTTTCTTTCTTCCTTCCTTTCTTTCTTTCTTTCTTTCTTATTTCTAATTATGTTTCCTTTCTTTCACATATTTTTTTAATTAATTCTTTTTAGATTCATTTTTTGCCGTTGATTCTCTTTTTTGTGTTTGTTAAATTGTTTCATTTTTTTCTTTCACTTCAACCGCTACTCAGATTCCTGTAAAAGAATAAAAAAAAAAAGAAAATTACTCCAATGAGCGTCGGATGCATTTAGAATGAGTTCATTCAGTGCAGGTGTTGACAAGACTTTTGTAATTCTTTCCAAATCAAAAGGCCGCGTAAATCCATGAAAAGAACGGCAAATTATAGGCGAACAAAAAAGACAAAATTGTTCATCTAAAATAACAACAATAAAAACTACCAACAAATCACTATAACATTAATAGAAAAATACGTTCATACTGTAAATTGTGTCAATCATATCGGCCTATTAGAAAATTAAACTATGATACTGTTAAGTTTTATGGGCCATCATTTGGCCTTAAATCAGGAGTACTGGTCCAGTGGAGTTGGATCCCTGGTAAAGTGTCCCTCGATAGTGAATTCTTTGGTTCCTCTGGTAAAGAGTTCTCAGTTCCTGGTAAAAAGTCCTTCGATAATGAATCCTTTGGTTCCTCTAGTAAAGAGTTCTCAGTTCCTGGTAAAAAGTCCTTCGATGAATCCTTTGGTTACTCTGGTAAAGAGTTCTCAGTTCCTGGTAAAGAGTCCTTCGATAATGAATCCTTTGGTTACTCTGGTAAAGAGTTCTCAGTTCCTGGTAAAGAGTCCTTCGATAATGAATCCTTTGGTTACTCGTAAAGAAGTTTCTCAGTTCCTGGTAAAAAGTCCTTCGATAATGAATCCTTTGGTTCCTCTGGTAAAGAGTTCTCAGTTCCTGGAAAGTCCTTCGATAATGAATCCTTTGTTCCTCTGGTAAAGAGTTCTCAGTTCCTGTAAAGAGTCCTTCGATAATGAATCCTTTGGTTCCTCTGGTAAAGAGTTCTCAGTTCCTGGTAAACAGTCCTTCGATAATGAATCCTTTGGTTCCTCTGGTAAAGAGTTCTCAGTTCCTGGTAAACAGTCCTTCGATAATGAATCCTTTTGGTTCCTCTGGTAAAGAGTTCTCAGTTCCTGGTAAAGAGTCCTTCGATAATGAATCCTTTGGTTCCTCTGGTATAGAGTTCTCAGTTCCTGGTAAAGAGTCCTTCGATAATGAATCCTTTGGTTACTCTGGTAATCGTAAAAGTCCTTCTTGAGCATTGGTAAAGATCCGGTAATCCTATGTCCGTCTTCAGGGAGCACAATTGTAATTATGTCCAGTGGGGGAGTTTAAATAGTGTGTCTTCCACGCAGTATGTTTAGTGATTGGTTATAGGAATAACTCACATGACCTTGGCTAGTCTATAAATCAAGGTGGGAAATTAGAGCACATCTTATATTAAAAAAATATATCAAAATGGGCACCTCACGTGGTGTAATGGTTTGCAAGCTAGATTTGCAGACCATTGTTAGGGAGTTCGATTCTCATTGGGCGCCCCATACTTCTGGCCTTGTGCCATATCTAAGTTAAGCTTAGTAAATAACTATATAAAAAAATATCAAAATGGGCACCTCACGTGGTGTAATGGTTTGCAAGCTAGATTTGCAGACCATTGTTAGGGAGTTCGATTCTCATTGGGTGCCCCATACTTCTGGCCTTGTGTCATATCTAAGCTAAGCTTAGTAAATAACTATATAAAAAACATATCAAAATGGGCTCTTCACGTGGTGTAATGGTTTGTAAGCTAGATTTGCAGACCATTGTTAGTGAGTTCGATTCTCATTGGACGCCCCATACTTTTGGCCTTGTGCAACATCTAAGCTAAGCTTAGTAAATAAGTATATCAAAATATTCCAACAGATACAGTATCACATTTCGGAATTAGATAACCCATAAAGAGTTATTATTGTTGGAATATTTTGATATATAATGTGTGCTGAAGTCTGACACATAAACTTATAGACTCTGCGTGGGCGTGTGGATTAGAGCCGGCCAATCAACAGCTCGAATACGTGGTTATTTAACTATTTAATCGCAGAACTGAGAAGACATTCATTTGCACGTATTTAACATTAACGAATGGAACTGCAACCAAGAATTTTGTTCAACCAAAGGATTCTACACAACACAAATGGATTCTTCACTAAAGATCAGCCTCTGCTTAACACAAGGAGTCTCCATTGTAAAGTGCTTTCACTTCAAGCCTAAAAATGGAAACAAAAATCGTAACATGTGGGAGAATGCAAGCTCCTACCTTTCAAATCAAGTGGGTGATTCGATAAAGTTGTTTCTGGTATTAAGTCACAGTACCAAATAAAACCGTAAGTTACATAGGCATACTTATCTTATTCTATGATCTTATTTCTGCTACTAATAGAAATCTGAGCTTTTTAGAGGCTGACATTCACTCTATTATTCTATGGATCTGGAACCACTTGGGATCTTGGGATGTCTTTCTGTTTTGCGTCCGTTGTTAGATTTTAATGAACACAAGACTTAATGGTGTTGTTTCGAGCTCGTTCTTTTTACTTAGAATACAAAAATCATACCAAGAATGCCAATATGCAAATAAACCAAAAAAAGCAATATTCTTTTGAACACCGATGACCAATTACCAGATCAACCATATTGAAGTAGAATTCAATAACGAGAAATTGACATAAAAGATTTAAAGTCCCTTCTGTAAATCCCACCCGAAGAAAACGAATGTTCCCATGATGCACCACAAAATTGAACCTGAATTAAAAGATTCAACCCATAACACAATGACCCACACGACAGCATATGAGGAAAAAATCAAACAAAAATATTCACTTGCTTTGAAAATTGCATAGGCGTGAAATTTTCAGTCACCAAACACCGATGACGTCATATCTTCGCTACCCTAAATTATACATTATATATATATATATATATATATATATATATATATACAATTCCATGTTTAATTCTGTCCCATTATATTTCTTTAACCCGTCCGTAGTTATACAAAATATAAAATACATGTAAGTTCAAAGCATTATATATATATATATATATATATATATATATATATATATATATATATATAAAATATATATGGACTTTGAATATATTTGTATTTATATATTGTATAGCTAAATACACAAAGAAAGAGCACACCCATCCTCAAATATATATTATATATATATTATATATATATATATATATATATATATATATATATATATATATATATATATATATATATATATATATATATATATATATATATATATATATATATATGACCTTTTCTCTCTTAGTTGTAATCTTTCTTGTTGTTGCCCTGTGTCACGTAAAGCTGGAGGCGTGCAGTCTTCAACAAATATATCTATCGTTTCAACCATAGATTTTATGTTGTCCAAGTCAAAGTCTATAGAAGACAATAATGAGAACTAAAATAGCACTGACTCGAACCGAGAAATCAGAAAGGATTATATAAAAAAAAACCCACTGACAATGGACTTCTTTTTTTTTTACTTTGTATATATTCGTGGAGTGCGTAAAGGATAATAAAATATAGAATACATCGTTTTACAATTATAGCGTATTTTGGCCTGCCAACGGCCATTGATACAGATATACGTCTTTATACATATATATATATAGAGAGAGAGAGAGAGAGAGAGAGAGAGACAGAGAGACAGACAGACAGACAGACAGAGACAGACAGACAGACAGAGACAGAGACAGAGACAGAGAGACAGAGACAGAGACAGAGAGAGACAGAGAGAGAAGGAGATAGAGAGAGGGAGGGGAGAGAATGCATATATATATATATATATATATATTGTGGGGTGGATTGAATCGTTTGATTCAGGTTCAGTTTGGGGTGCATCATGGGTACATTCGTTTTCTTCGGGTGGATTTATATATATATATATATATATATATATATAATATATATATATATATATATATATATATAAGTAAAGAAATAACAAAAGACTTAGAGATTTAGCCTTATAGTCTATTTCAGGAGCTTAGACTATAATGCTAAATCTCTAAGTCTTTTGTTATTTCATTACTTATATATTTGCTCTGTGACTCTAATATTAAGAGCACACATTGAGCTCTCAAACTGCGGCAGTTTTTTTAAAAATAAAACTCTTGTGTCGTACCGAAGATTTCTTCTCTGGACTTTTGATTATATATATATATATATATATATATATATATATATATATATATATACAGAATGCAACAGAATAAAAAGTGAAAACTGAACGAGGGACAATTTTGACTATCGGAAAAACAATTGAATGACCTAAGATAATAAATATTGGAACAAATATTACACTCGCGGGTAGCCTACGAATTATATATGTAAGTGTAGTTAACATTCAAATACCGGGAGGTAAATGAAAAAGTTACCGTTTGCCGTAATAGGTAATGACTTAAGGCGTGAGAACGTAAATTAGAATTAGTGAGTCAGATTTCGGCCATTCGTCAGAAAGAGCAGACGTTGGGATCCTTCGTTCCTGAGATGCCGACTTCTCGCCGCGTGGTTAGAAAAAATTTGGACTGTGATTTTTTGATTTTTTATAAAGAATCTGAAAAACAAATAAGTCTTGTTTATTTATTACAAACAAGAAATGAACACATCCTAAAAGAAGAAAGAAATCAGCCCAAAATAAGATGGCCAGCGACGAAGTAAAAACTAGAAGAACACGTTGGAACTCATCTCCTCCCCTCACCTCTCATCTTCTCCATTATATACCCGATATGAAGTGGATATATAACAGTTCTTGTGGCGCGTGGTCTAATGGTTAGAGTCGCAGGAAATGGACTCGTAGACCGGAGTTCAATTCCTGGACGATGCTGTTTGCATTTCACATGGCGCTAATACCCTTGTAAAAGGTATGAATCCAATTCTCCCTCCAGCTATGGGTAAATAGCAGGGCAGACTGGACTCTTTAACTACGGCTAGGTAACCTGTGTAGGAGAAGGAAAACTCTAAATTCAAACCTGTTAAACTCCGCTTAAGAAATTGACATTGTATCACATCCTGCTTGTTGGTAAATATATATAACAGTTCTTGGTTTAGGAGACAGAATGAGCCACTGAAATTAATAACCCAGGTTTCACCGAAATGAATATTTAAGATAATTCTCGTGAAGATCCTATCGGTGAAACCTGGGTTGTTAATTTCTATCCCATATATATATATATATATATATATATATATATATATATTATATATAAATTTTTACTTGAAGGCACTTACAACGCATGTATCGCATAAAATTCGATACTTTTTCTTATAGAAAATGAACTTGACAGTGTTTCACTGTGTCTGCTGAAGTCCCGGTTTCGATTTCTGTCGGAGGGAAATCGTTAGTATATACCGCTGATGAGACTTAATAAAGTCGAAACAGTCTGTACGGTATTCTACACATCGAGCCATCCTTTGCTGGGATTACACTTGTCAAGTTCATTTTCTATAAGAAAAAGTATCGAATTTTATGCGATACATGCGTTGTAAGTGCCTTCAAGTAAAAATTTATATATACTTTATTCAGCAACGTTTCTAAATAAACAAACATCCAAAAATCTTATATATATATATATATATATATATATATATATATATATATATATATATATCCGTAGATGGGTTACCAGGTAAGTTGGTATTATGATGATTCTAAGTAAGTTGACCCTTTCTTCCTACGGCGGAATGTTATAGTAGGTAAGGTAAAGTTAGCAGTCCGATGAAACTCATAGATATACACAGATACCTTTGGGTATAAATAGATCTATGACCGCAAAATGCCCGATTTGTAATCCTTTTTCTTTACCAATCATATATATATATTTATATATATATATACATGTGTGTGTGTGTGTGTGTGTGCGTGTGTGTGTGTGTGTGTGTGTGTGTAAATTTAGAGATATTTTGCACACATCTAACTATAGATCACGTTGATGAGACCTTAATAACTAACGTAATGATTTTGGTACAATACGAACTCGAGTAGGAATTTACCAACTGGAGTGTCCGGTGTAAATATTTCTCTGGCCCATTCGTCACGGGTCAGATGTGACACAAGTTCGCAAAAATGGGTCATCCAGCGAGGATCATAATCGATATTCCGTAGCAGTGGATCTACGAGACTACCTTGCTAACCATCACAACACTATGGGACGTCACAATACGAACTCGGATATATATATATATATATATATATATATATATATATATATGTTGAAAAGAGAAATAAAGGAAAGAAAGTATTGAATGGATAAAATAGGATTATTTTAATTAATTTAACTTACACGTGTTTCAGTCAGGAATTTATACCATTGTACATTATTCTATTTATGATTATTTCTAAATAAAAAAATGAAATAAAATGATAATAATAATATAAAAAATATAGAAATGTTCAGCACAACAAAGAAACATCGAATTTGAAATGAAATTCGTTGAAACGCAGAGAATTTTTGAAATGTTCGATATATATATATATATATATATATATATATATATATATATATGTGTGTGTGTGTGTGGTGTGTGTGTGTGTGTGTGTGTCACTGTAGGTACTTTTTGCTCTCATCCAACAATAGATGCAAGAAAATAGTTTTCTATTATAATTATGAGACCTTTATCATCATCATCATCATCATCCTCATCATAATCAGCAGCAAAATCATCATCATCATCATCAGGTCACGCTGACAGCTCGGATATCCATCACTCCATCCGACCGTCTCTATTGTTCATCGTCTTTTGGTGGTCCTCCGCACAGCATCCAGAATCCGTACAGAGTTGATAGATGTAGATTCTTGCTGGTCGGCCTATACTGGTGAGTTATCTCATTATGTATTCCTGTTATATGTATTTCCTCACGTGCTCATTAAATTCCGTTGTTACATTTCACACTCTTGTCGGAATATTGCTTGTACTTGTATGTACCCACGTTGGGAGGCCTCTAAGCCAGCCAACCAACAATAACTAACTGTAACACATTTTAAATCTTACAAGTCAATGTGTATGTGTCCACAGAAGAACGTCAATTTTGAGTTCGTCCTTGCTTCTCCAGTTGTGTACAGCATGTTCTGTTCGTCTTATTCGGATAGTTGTTTTTTTCTTTTTTAGACAGGGGGCAAGTCGCTGTAGAGCTGCTTTCTCAGGGGGTGCTGCTTTCAATATTAGTTTAAGACATCACGCATCATCCTTTTTTCTTTTTTCTTTAAGCGTTTCGTTAGAGTCCAAGAGGTGCAGTTGTACAGTGGCACTGACACGGCTACAGCTTTGAAGAATTTTCGCTTAGGTTAAGGATTACTATCAGACATCTCATTCCATCTGTATTTTCTGTCCACTTCAGAACTCCTGATTTGTTAGATATGAGGAGCACTGGGCATTATCATGGTTCATGGCATGTTGACAGGGATATTGAATTAAAAGTTATTCTCCTAGACTGGTTGTCCTACCAAGGCTAGATATATAACATCTGTCCTATTTTATTCACTGTTTGTCTGACATAATAGAGCTACTATATATATAAGTACCTTATAGCCAACAAAAGCAATTCAGTAAAAATGATTTCTGGTATCAAATTTCTGGTAAGACTTGTAAAATATAATAAAGTAATCAGATGGGCATACGTGAGATCAGATTTCCCTATGATCGATTATACGTCGATTGCAGTCCTTGCATTTCCTATATGTATATATATTTATCAACCCCTCCGCACGAGCAGGATGCGACACAAGGTCAATTTTTTAAGCTGAGTTTAACAGGTTTGAATTCAGAGTGTTGCTTCTCCTAGACGGGTTACCTAGACATGGTTAAAGAGCCCAGTCTACCCTGTTATTTACCCATAGCTGGAGGGAGAATTGGATTCATACCTTTCCCAAGGGTATTATCGTCATGTGAAATGCAAACAGCTTAGACCAGGAATTGAACTCGGGTCGACGAGTTCATTTCCTACGACTCTAACCATTAGACCACGCGCCTCCATCCTATATGTATATTGAAATCACCAATGAGACCTTTATAGCTACTGTGAATATTTGTGGACTATACGAAGTCAGGTAATTATTTTCCTAACCTGTTTGCATTTTTACATTGCGCTAATACTCTTCGAAAAGCGAGGTGCACTCAACTTCTTCATCACGGGTAGGATGTGACACAAGGTCGCTAGTGTGGGGCATCTACCAAGGTTCGTAAAGGAACTGAGAGACAAACTTGCTAACCATTACACTACGATGAGACGCCCGAATAGGAATACGGGTTTAACTCTTTGCCTACCAAATTTCCTCCATGTCTGTACCCAATTTTCTTTATATATTTTATCTATATGACGGGATATTTCAAAGTTCACTATCTACTCACATCAGAAATCATTGCAGTGTTTTCTTTCCAGTGTAAACATTTGATACGTGTGAGAGCTGCTGCCAGAGGCTTACTGTAGGTTCACAGTAGTGAAAACGCTGCTGTGAGTGGATTAAAGTTGACAAAGAGGTAACATGCACCTCTATCGTTGGGCTACGAAATTCTCGAGAAAGAAATAGCTCTGAACAATCTTTGTCTTTATAAAATTTTGATCTGCGAGCTATGAGTAAGTAGGACAAACTAGGACTCTTTAACCTTGATAATACAACGGAAATAGAGATATGGAAAGCTCTGAATGTTACATAATCTATGAGGTTGCATAAGATTATTGTCAATCCCCTGTAATTCTGAGGGGATGACCCTTTTCATATCATGGCCGGGTCCTTCCATGGAAAATTACAGAAGCCCGCCAAATATGTGAAGTCACGTGGGACCTTTTTTTGAGTCCCCAGTTTGTAGTTAAACGTCAGGCAGAGCAGTCGGCCATTTTATGCTCTGTCTAAACTGGAACTGACGCGCGCTATGTTAGAGGATTATATATAGTTAAGGAAATAAAAGTTTGGATAATTAATATGTTCTTGTGGTCAATGAATGTCTTGGTAACAAGACTAAGAAATGACGACCAGCCAGCAAGAACATAGTAACAGCAAACCAGACCGAAATCCCCAAGTCAACTCCAGACGCTAGGCCTTAAAAGGTATCCAAGATCTTAGAAGATGCCAGACCAAGTCAAGATGATAGAAGAAATACCAAAGACGATCAGAATACTAAAGACGGCCAAGAAATAGAATTAAAGAAAGAGGTATGCAACATTATAATTATTTAGTGCCAGTGAAGAAGGCGCTATGCAACATGAATTCAATTCCTCAATTGTACTTCGATTCAAAAATCATGGGATGATCAACTTCATAATAAGCTCCATGAGATATTAGTGAGTAGCCGGCAGGCCACAGAAAAAATAGAAAAAAATTGATACTCTCCAGACTGCGTATCGGGCACACCCACATCACCCATTCTCACCTTTTAAAAGTGGAGAACGCCCCAGTATGTTCAATATAAAAAGTACAGCTCACTATCAAACACAGGTATGGATTTTTCTTCTTTTCTTAGTAACGTAAAAAAAATTATAAAAAAACAAAAAAAAAAAAAAAAAAAAAACAAGACAGCTCAAAAATTGTTTAAAGGGCAAATAGAAAAAAGTGCACCTCTCCTCGGCCCAAAGAACATAAAAGAAGTGACTTCCTGTGCGATACAAATTGTCCGGAGTCGTGTATATTTGTTTTATACGTCCATGTTCGAAGATTAATGGCATCTGTATTACCTTACGAATGCGCATGCCCAGACGGAAATGCCACTCAGCATGCGTTTATAACAATGATCAAATTGTAGAGATGTGATCGCTTTGACACAGGTGACAGGCTAAGAAATATTTCAAAATCTACGATTGTGCACTGATTACAAAAGATTCCGCTCAGTCAGTAGAGCTTCCAACAAGGAAGCGCACGGTGCCGGGTTCGATACCGTATCAGTAGTAAAGCTAGGGTAATCTGATCAGTGGAGGAAGTCAGAATCTGAAAGCTGGCGCTTTGTGTGTGGTACTCGAACGCAACCCCCCCCCCCCCCAAAAAAAAAGATCTCCCTTGTCTAGCGCTAGTGAAAAGGTTCCTTGTTCGAACCAGCGAAATATATCTTCTCAAAAAGAATGTATTAATAAGGTATTAGAATAATAAGAAATATTAATAAGAACAAAATAAGCTAACGCTATTTCCGAAAATGCACGCCTCTCGACGAACATTAAAAGTAACTAGCAACAGAAAACACCTGCCGGGCGTCGTAAAAATTAATTTTTAAAAAGATATTGCCTGAGAGGGTGGGAGTTAAAAATTCACTGTCAGAGCGTTTGTATCATAAGTAAGCAAAATCCTCATATTTATTAAAGGAGTAAAAAAAATAAATAAAACAATTTGAAATGAAAACTGAGCCCCGTCCCACTCAAATAAAATGTTGCATGCATGTAATAATCAAACAATTATTTTGAATATTTTCCACATCAATTTTCCACAAAATTGTAGGTATTTATTTATTTGTAAACTTTTTAGTTAACTTCTTGTTACTGTAAAAAAAAAGGGGACGAGAGTAAAAAAACAATTTTTTATATTGCTTACTCAAATTTTGGGTGTACATAGCATAAGAATATTGTGACGTAGGCTGTGACGTAGAGCTATGACGTAGTTTTTGTCACAGACAGAAATACAGACAATCTCCATTATTAATAGAGATGCTAGCAGGAAGTTAAAAATTAAATGTCGGAGAGTTTGAACCATAAATCATGAAATCATCAAATTTATTAAAGGAGTAAAAAAATAAAACAATTAGAAATCGAAACTAAGTTCTATTAACTTTGAATATCTATTAAAATAAAACAAACTATATATAGATATATGATACTGGGGATGTACCTATTAAAACGTGTTTTAAAAAACAATAAGGACTGTCTAATGTTGCATGCTCAAATTTTGAGTGTATTTATTCTATGTTATGACGATTTCGGGGATAGTGACGTAGGCAGGGATGTAGTTTTTGTTACAGACAAAAACCGGAAGCGAATCTCCACTATTAATAGATAGACACTAGCGAAGAAAACAGAAAGAAAGAGAAAATACGACTGAAAAGGCAGAAAAAAAAGAAATCTCTTCTACTTGATTTGTATTCGTGAAAAGACACCTCCGCCCTGTTGGCTGGGGCACTAGAATGCACCGACTGCACCTCTGCAGAGGGGTAATACTCCCCCAATGGGGCCACCTGTTGGCCGTGGGTGCCGGCCCGTGATGCTTAAGGATAGAGCCTGGGTGGATGAGCAGTTCATGACATGCAACACTCCACTTTGGCCCTATCTTAGGCTAGACGGGCGGTCGGGGAGGCCCCCTCCGATCAATCGGCTGGTCACGTCAAGCCCTAGCACCTATATGATTTCCCCAACCCTATTGCCCTTATGGCAAGCCCCAACCCCTTTTTATCATATGGGTGCTAGAAGGTGGTGACTGAGGGCCTACATGTCCTGGGAATGACGTTAAACTCTATCTGATGGTGAGGTTCCAGTTTTGGAGTTTGGGGAATGTGGACACCCCTTCATCACCATTGCTTCCTGGTCCACTCTGACCCGGTGTGGTAGTACCCGTTAGGGTCCCATCTATAGGTTAAATAGAAAAACATGAGTTGATAAACAAAATTGTATTATCCATTAAGAATTGATTTATTTCAAAACTTTATCGGCATTAAATGACCCACTGAGGTTGATATGCCTTAAAACAAACCAAAAGAAAACAAGAAAATACGACTGAAAAGGCAGAAAAATGAAATCTCTTCTACTTGATTTGTATTCGTGAAAAGAAATCTTCTAATTTTCTCTGCGCGCTGACGGAAAGAGTTGTTGAAATTTACATTCTATTTTGCCATTGAAACGTTTTTCGATTCGTTGCTGAAACCAAATGAAAAATTTCAATCCACATTTTCACTAGAATTAAAAATAACAGAATGTTTTGTCGGGATTTCGTACAAAAGAATAGAAATTTTTTGATATGTATTGTTAGGAAGAGAATTTCTTTTGTGACGCTAAGAATGAAACTGACGTCCGTATTGTTGTCGGTAAGTAAAGAACAATTCAGCCTTGATAAAAGCTGCGTCCCGTGGGTGCTGATTCATTTACAATAAGAAATAGGTTTGAAAGCTAGAGGAAGAGGGGAGGAATTGGGATAATATATATATATATATATATATATATATATATATATATATATATATATATATATATATTTCATTTTGTTCAAAATCTTTCTATCTTTCTATCCTGTCTCAGTTTTTGATATCTCTATTTTTCTTTTCTGTCTCTACCTGTTTCAAATCTATCTGACTGTTGTCCAAAGCTATCTATCTTATCTATCTATCTATCTATCTATATCTATATATATATATATATATATATATATATATATATATATATATATATTATATATATATGGGGTGTGTGTGTGTGTGTATATATTTGAACACTCACACATGCACAAATACACATACACTACACACACCACACAACACACACACACACACACCACACATATATAATATATATATATATATATAATATATAAATATATTATATATATAGGGACAGAGGGAGAAAAAGGAATTAATGACAAGAGTGAAAAATAGATATATAGAATAGATATAGATAGATAGTTAGAAAATATTTGTACAAAAGTGAAATCATGAACATGTTAAGATCTATCTAATCTCTCCCTCTCTCTCTCAATCTCTCTCTCTCTCTTTCTCTCTCTCTTCTCTCTCCCTCTCTCTCTCTCTCTCTCTCTCTCTATATATATATATATATATATATATATATATATATATATATATATATATAAGAGAATGCAAAAGAAGAGGAATGAAATATATATGAAAGCATTGAGACATTTAAACATAGATAGATAGATAGATAGATAGATTTGGACAAGTCAGATAGATTTGAAACAGATAGACACAGACGAAGAAAAATAGATATCAAAACTGAGAAAGATAGAATAGATAGATAGAAAGATACATGATTTGAACAAAATGAAATACGCAGATATAAGATGAAACATGCTAAGATATTATCTATTTATCTCCCTCCCTCTCCTCTTTCGTTTTCTCTCTCTCTCTCTCTCTCTCTCTCTCTCTCCTCAATATATTATATATATATATATATAATATATATATATATATATATATATATATATACTTTTGAAGAGAGATAAAGAAGAGAAAAGAAAATGACAGAAGGAAAATATATGTCAAAAGATATATAGATACATAGATAGATAGAATAATAGATTGATAGATAGATACATAGATCAAAAGTTTTGAAACAGACAGATTTGAAAAAGAGAGTATCAGATGAAGAAAAATAAATTTCAAAAACCATGATATATATATATATTATTTATATATATATATATATATATATATATATATTATATGAGAGAAAAGAGAAGAGAGAGGAGAGAGAGAGAGAAGAGAGAGAGAGAGAGATAAAATCTGGCTAAACATAGATAACACATATAGACAAGTATCAAAGTTATCTGTGTATTAACAACTGAAGCGTTTATTTAGATATTAATTATATTCGTGTTGCTTTTGTATCTGGCTTGTTTCATGCTAAAGGAATTAGCAATTAATTTCCTTAAGGCGGGTGGTCAGACGGCAATTAATGGAAAGGCGGGAATATACAATGTGCGGTAAACAATTGAAAGAAACCCAAAAAAAAAAGAAAGAAAAGATGAATAAAAGAAAGAAAGGAAGATAAAAACGAAAACATTTGAAATGAAATATCCAAAATGAAACAAATGTCAAAAAGAAATGTTTTATAAAGAAAACGAGAAGTAAGCAATGACATTTATGCTAAAGCACCCAGGTTGCTTACAGTAAATGCTGTTGCTTAAATGGTCACCCAATTAAGTATTGAACAGGCTCATCATTGCTTAACTTCGGTTATCTATCAGGAACCGGTGCTTTCAGTGTGATTTGACTATACTAGATAGAAGATTGATAGAAGAGAGACAGAGAAGAGAGATGAAAGAGACTTAGATGGACTTGAGACAAAGGAGAGAGAGAGGGGGATAGGAAAGGGGGAGGGAGAGAGATAAATAAAAGAGACTTAAGAGACAGAGATACATGAAAAAGAATAGAAGACAGATATAGATAACAGAAAAATTGAAATATATATATATATATATATATATATATATATATATATAGAGAGAGAGAGAAGAGAGAGAGAGAGAGACGGACAGACAGACAGACAGAGACAGACAGAGACATGAAAGAAGAAGAGAACAGAGAGAGAGCGAGGCAGAGAGAGAGCGAGGCAGACAGAGACAGAGAGACAGCGACAGATAAAAGAGACAGAGATAGAAGAGGCTGAGATACATTTAAGAGATAGATAGATGAAAGAGTCAGAGAGAGAGAGAAAGAGAGATAAAAGAGAATTAGAAAAGAGAGAGAGAGAAAAAAAAGAGATAGAAGAGACAGAGCTAGCTTTTTTGGTTTCTTTTGCAATATGTTAATAAGTAAGTAATATTTTTTAAAGTAAGTAATCAAGGAGGAAGGAAGAAGGAAGGAAGGAAGGAAGGAATTACCAAAGAAGGATATTAGTAAAGAACAAAAAGCAGAGTGAGAGAGAGGGGTGCAATTATAAACAATATAAAGGAAAAGCGAAAGAAAGAGAAAGATACAAAAACAATGATGAATGAATGAATGAAGGGTGGAATGAAGGAATGAAAAGAGAAAGAAATGGACAAAGGAAAGAAAAGAAAATAGACAGAAAGAAAGAAAAAAAGAAAGAAAGAAGGAAAGAAAGAGAGAAAGAAAGAAAGAAAGAAAGAAAGAAAAGAAAGAAATGGAATTTTGAAATAAACAAAGAATGACAAAAGGGTGACAGAAAGAATAAATAAATAAATAAAGAAAGAAAGAATAGATAAAGAAAGAAAAGAAAGAAAGAAAGAAAGAAGTTGAATTTTGAATAAATCAAAGAAAGAATGGGTAATATAAAGAAGAAAGAAAATAAAAAGAAGAAAGAAAGAAAGAAAGAAAGAAAGAAAGAAATGGAATTTGAAATAACCAAGGAAAGACAAATGGTGATATAAGAAGAAGAAAAAAAAGAAAAAGAAAGAAAAGAAAGAAGAAATGGAATTTTGAAATAACCAAAGCAAGAACAAACGGACGGGAAAGAAGAGAAAAGCAAAAGAAAGAAAACAGAAAGAAGAAACAAACAACAAACAAAAGAAAGGAAGAAAGAGAAACATCAAATGCCATTAAGGTAAAAAAGAAAGAAAGAAAGAAAGAAGTTGAATTTTGAAATAACCAAAGCAAGAACAAACGGACGGACGAAAGAAGAGAAAAGCAAAAGAAAAAAAGACAGAAAGAAACAAACAAACAAACAAACAAACAAAAGAAAGGAAGAAAGGAAGAAAGAGAGAAACATCAAATGCCATTAAGTCAAAAAAAAAAAGACAAAAACAAAAAAACCCCAAAGAAACACACATTCAAGCCATTCGACAAAGAATCAAGAAAGACAAAAAAGTCAAACCCGAATAAAAAGCAAACCCCTCTCTCACCATTAATACACTGAAAATAAAACAACACACTCCTTCTTAGTAAAAAAGAAAGAAAATGACAAAACGAAACTAAAAAAAAAAAAAAGAAATAAAGAAAGAAAATAAAATAGAAAACTAGCCCTAACCGTTGCCCCAGGGTGCGAGAGTGGGGAAGCATTTTCCTTTTCTTTATTCCCTTTTCTTTATTCCTTTTTTATTATTTACTTGTCCAGATCTGTTTATTGTCCTTGGCTGAACAGGTTCTGCATAAAACTAAAAAGTCTATTATATTCTTCATTCATAAGCTCTTCCTTAGTCTTTTGTTTCTTTTGTTCAACTCGCACAATCATGTGAAGTTTCCTTTTCTCTACCTTTTGTCTAACATCTAATCCACGTTTCTCACAAGCTTTATTTTACATGTATTTTTTTCATATATATATATATATATATATACACACGAGACCGAGTCAAAAAGTAATGCCATTTTGTTTAGGACAGGTATAATTACCAACACAGAAACATGTATCATACATCAAAATGAAGCTTGTGCTCTATGGATCACATCCCTACTTCTTCACAATAACACCTTTGACAGTTAAACACTTATTCATGGAACCCAGGTTTTTTTCTCGCATCAGAAACCGTTATTTTAAAGCAAACAATATGAAATATCTGTTTACAATACTCCACTTTGGCCCTATCTTGGGCTAGACGGGCGGTGGGAGGCCCTCTCCGATCAATCGGCTGGTCACGTCAAGCCCTAGCACCTATATGATTTTCCCAACCCTATTGCCATTATGGCAAGCCCCAACCCCTTTGTATCGTATGGGTGCTAGAAGGCGGTGGCTGTGGGTCTACATGCCCTGGGAATGACGTTAAACTCTATCTGATGGTGAGGTTCCAGTTTTGGAGGTTTGGGGAATGTGGAGCACCCCATTCATCACCATTGCTCCCAGGTCCACTCTGACCCGGAGTGGTAGTACCTCTTAGGGTCCCATCTATGGGATAAATAGAAAAATGTATTTATAAACAAAATTGTAATATCCATTAAGAATTTATTTATTTCAAAACTTTTTTGGCATTAAATGACCCACTGAGGTTGATATGCCGTAAAAAAGATAAATAAAAAAAACATAGAGGATATTATCTCCTTATGGAGGCAAATAAAATTATACCATAGAATATAGACATGAAACAAATCAATACCATACAACGTAATCCCCAATAATGCTAACACATTGTTAAAACCAATCACTCAAAAGTATAAATATAAATACACGATATGTATAAATTCTTAACCGTTAGGCATGACATAACCCCAGACGGGTTGATATGCCGTTAAAATCAATAAACAAACAAACAAACTGTTTGTTTCAATAGCAATGTTCCACCTTCGAATGTGAGCATATATCCCGGCCCCGTAAAATTCTGTTGACTGTTCTTTGAGCCACTTCCTCACTACATATTTCATTTCCACGTCACTGAAATAATGTTTGCCTCTCAAACCTTCTTTCATGGGGCAAAAGAGATAATAGTCTGAAGGCGCCAAATCTGGAGAGTATGGAGGATGCAGTACAGTTGTCTACCCGAATGAGGCAATTATCTCCCTTGTCCTGAAGCTTGTGTGTGGTCAAGCATTGTTATGCAGAAGGAGGACATTGGGTCTTACTCGTGGGATTTTTGCTCTGAGCATCGTTAGTGTCTCAATATAGGCCTTAGTTTTATTTTTTTTTAAAGTCACATGAAAGAAAGAAAATTGCATTACTTTTTGACTTATATATATTATATATATATATATATATATATATATATATATATATATATACAAAGTGTGACAAAAAAGTATCGAGATTTTTTGTACTTTTTGACACACCTTGTATTCTGAAACAAAGTAATGTTCCATTTATTCTTCATTTCCATCTTGGTAAATACAGCCTTAAACTTGGTACTTTTTGTCATACCTTATATTCTGAAAAAAATTAATGAATGGAAAGTTATTTTTTACAAGGTGTGTCAAAAAGTACAAAAAATCACGATACCTTTTTGACACACCATATATATATATATATATATATATATATATATATATGTCAGTCATGATATATGTATATATATATATATATATATTTGGAGGATATGTGCTTAATTGGAGTCATACCTAATTTTAAAAATTAATTAGTTAATAATTAATGAATTTAGGCGGGCATACATGTTCAAATGTAAGGATAAACAAATCGAGAAAATGTCAATCCCTGAATGTACATTTCAACCTATTAGGTCTCATTAGCAAGGTTATAGACATGGGAGACTGCTCCGTTTACATTTGAACATATATGCCCGCCTAAATTCATTAATTATTAACTAATTATTTTCAAAATTAGGTATGACTTCAATTAAGCACATACCCTCCAAAAATTGTCGGCTTAAAGCCATATAAATATAAACACATTTGTTTGTTTACTTAACTTCATACTGTCGTGTAGCAAGTCAATGAAAAGTGGAATATAAATAAGTTTCAAAACAAACGAAGAATGTGGGAATGGCAAGCTAGTGTAACGGTTAGAGACTTCACCTGTTAGCTTGACAGTGGAGGTTT